>JARQOC010000003.1:369186963-370386963 GCA_033576535.1 Allobates femoralis
TACACCCTAAGCCCCGCCGCACCTAAGCCGCTACCCTCTAAGCGTCGCCGCACCTAAGACCCTACCCTATAAGCCCCGCCGCACCTAACCCCCTACCCCCTAAGAACCGCCGCACCTAAGCCCCTACCCTCTAAGAACCGCCGCACCTAAGCTCCTACCCTCTAAGCCCCGCCGCATCCTAAGCCCCCACCAATACCCCCTAAGCCCCGCCGCACCTAAGCCCCTACCCTATAAGAGCCGCCGCACCTAACCCCTACCCCCTAAGAACCACCGCACCTAAGCCCCTACCCTCTAAGCCCCGCCGCATCCTAAGCCCCCATCAATACCCCCTAAGCCCCGCCGCCTACCCCCTAAGTCCGCCGCTCCTAACCCCCTACCCCCTAAGTCCGCCGCTCCTAACCCCCTACCCCTAAGTCAGCCGCCCCTAACCACCGCCGCATCCTAAGCCCCACCGATACCCCCTAAGCCCCGCCGCCTACCCCCTAACTCCGCCGCCCCTACCCCCTAAGCTCCGCCGCATTCTAAGCACCCACCGATACACCCTAAAGCCCCGCCGCCCATCCCCTACTCCCTAAGCCCCGCCGCTTTTTAAGCTCCCGCCGCTGTCCCCCGCCGCTCGCGCTAACACCTAACGCCCTACACCCGAAGCCCCCGCCGTCCCCTAACCTAACGTCCCCGTCGATCACTTACATGCCTTCAAGTCATCTGATCGTCCGTCCGATCCACAATCCCTTCGTCCGGCCAGCCGTCCTCTTCCTCCGGCCCCGGGGGTCTTCTCTCTTCTTTCCGCCATCTCCGCCTCTTCGTCCGGCCCCGGGGATCTTCTGTCTTCTTTTCGCAAACTTCCACCTCCGACGTCCTCTTCCTTCTCATTAAGATAGAATGGACGAAAAATCCGCCATTCTACCTCAATGAGATCTGAGGCCCTCTTCTGATTGGTCGCTGTATACTGCCCTCAGCCAATCAGAAGAGCCCCTCATTTTTTTATTATTTTTAAATTATTAATTATTTTTTTTATTATTAAATTTATTTATTTTTTTAAGTCAGACTGAGACACAGTTCTCATTCAGGTCCGCATTTTTTTTTTATTATTATTTTTATTTAATTATTTATTATTTATTTTTTTATTATATTTAATTATTTTTAATTTTTTTTATTATTTAATTTATTTATTTTTTTAAGTCAGACTGAGACACAGTTCTCATTCAGGTCCGCCTTTTTTTTTTTTTTTTTTTATTATTGTTTTTATTTAATTATTTATTATTTTTTATTTATTTTTTTATTATTTTTTAATTATTTTTAAATTATTTTTTTTATTATTTAATTTATTTATTTTTTTAAGTGAGAGTGAGACACAGTTCTCATTCAGGTCCGCCTTTTTTTTTCCCCATTGACATACATTACCGGTGTGTCGGCGATTTTATGGCCGCCGACCTGGTTCTATTTGTCGGCCCTAAAATCGCGGACACACCGCTAATACATGTCTATGGGCAGTGAGCTCGAATTCTGATTGGTCGGCGACCAATCCGAAATCGGGCTGACTGCCCATAGAGATGCATTAGCGGTGTGTCCGCGATTTTAGGGCCGACAAATAGAACCAGGTGGGCGGCCATAAAATCGCCGACACACCGGTAATGTATGTCAATGGGGAAAAAAAAAGGCGGACCTGAATGAGAACTGTGTCTCACTCTCACTTAAAAAAATAAATAAATTAAATAATAGAAAAAATAATTAAAAAATAATAAAAAAATAAATAAAAAATAAATAATTCAATAAAAATAATAATAAAAAATATAAATATATGCTTATTATATCAGCCCTTCCAGCGGACCTGAATGAGAAACTGGGTCTCAGCCTAAATAATAAATTTAATAATAAAAAAAATAATTAAAAAATAATAAAAAAAATAAATAATAATAAATAATTCAATAAAAATAATAATAAAAAAAATAAATATATGCTAATTATATCAGCCCTTCCAGCGGACCTGAATGAGAACTGGGTCTCAGCCTAAATAATAAATTTAATAATAAAAAAAATAATTGAAAAATAATAAAAAAATAAATAAAAAATAATAAATAATTCAATAAAAATAATAATAAAAAAAAGAAATATATGCCAATTATATCAGCCCTTCCAGCGGACCTGAATGAGAACTGGGTCTCAGCCTAAAATAATAAATTTAATAATAAAAAAAATAATTAAAAAATAATAAAAAAATAAATAAAAAATAATAAATAATTAAATAAAAAATAATAATTAAAAAAAAATTCTAATAATAATGCTATTAATGCTAATAATTATGCTATTAATGCTAATAATAATGTTATTAATGCTATTATTAATGCTAATAATGCTATTATTAATGCTATTAATGCTAATAATGCTATTAATGCTATTAATAATGTTATTAATGCTATTATTAATGCTAATAATGCTATTATTAATGCTATTTATGCTAATAATAATGCTATTAATAATGCTATTAATAATGCTATTAATGCTATTTATGCTATTAATGCTATTAATGCTAATATTTATCCTATTAATGGTATTATTAATGCTATTAATGCTAATAATAATGTTATTAATGCTATTAATGCTAATAATAATGCTATTAATGCTATTAATAATGTTATTAATGCTATTATTAATGCTAATAATGCTATTAATGCTAATAATAATGCTATTAATGCTATTAATAATGCTATTAATGCTATTAATTATGCTATTAATGCTAATAGTTATCCTATTAATGCTATTAATGCTATTAATAATGCTATTCATGCTAATAATATTGCTATTAATGCTCTTTATGCTAATACTAATGCTATTAATGCAATTTTTATGCTATTAATTCTATTTATGCTATTAATGCTATTAATAATGCTATTAATCCTATTAATGCTATTAATAATGCTATTCATGCTATTAATAATACTATTAATGCTATTAATGCTCATAATAATGCTATTAATGCTATTAATAATGTTATTAATGCTATTATTAATGCTAATAATAATGCTATTAATAATGTTATTAATGCTATTATTAATGCTAATAATGCTATTATTAATGCTATTTATGCTAATAATAATGCTATTAATGCTATTATTTATGCTATTAATGCTATTATTTATGCTATTAATGCTAATATTTATCCTATTAATGCTATTATTAATGCTAATAATGCTATTATTAATGCTATTAATGCTAATAATAATGCTATTAATAATGTTATTAATGCTATTATTAATGCTAAAAAATGCTATTATTAATGCTAATAATGCTATTATTAATGCTAATAATGCTAATAATAATGCTATTAATGCTATTAATAATGCTATTAATGCTATTAATAATGCTATTAATGCTAATATTTATCCTATTAATGCTATTAATTATGCTATTAATGCTAATATTATCCTATTAATGGTATTATTAATGCAATTAATGCTAATAATAATGCTATTAATGCTATTAATAATGTTATAATGCTAATAATGCTATTATTAATGCTAATAATGCTAATAATAATGCTATTAATAATGCTATTAATGCTATTAATTAATGCTAATTAATGCTATATTGCTATTAATGCTAATATTTAATCTATTATGTATTATTAATGCTATTAATGCTATAATAATCTATTAATGCTAATAATAATGCTATTAATAATGCTATTAATGCTATTATTAATGCTAATAATGCTATTATTAATGCTATTAATGCTAATAATAATGCTATTAATGCTAATATTTAATGCTATTAATGCTATTAATGCTAATAATAATGCTATGCTATTAAATGCTATTAATTATGCTATTAATGCTAATATTTATCCTATTAATGCTATTAATAATTTGCTATTAATGCTAATAATAATGCTATTAATGCTATTAATAATGTTTATTAATGCTATTATTAATGCTATTAATGCTATTATTATAATGCTAATAATAATGCTATTAATGTTATTAATGCTATTAATTAATGCTAATAATGCTATTATTAATGCTATTAATGCTAATAATACTATTAATGCTATTAATGTTTATTAATGCTATTATTAATGCTAATATTTATTATTAATGCTATTAATGCTATAATAATGCTATTAATGCTATTAATAATGCTAATAATGCTATTATTAATGCTATTAATGCTAATAATAATGCTATTAATGCTATTAATAATGTTATTAATGCTATTATTAATGCTAATAATGCTATTAATAATGCTATTAATGCTAATAATAATGCTATTAATGCTATTAATACTGTTATTAATGCTCATAATACTGCTAATAATGCTATTAATACTGCTATTACTGCTAATAATTATGCTATGGCTTATATTATTGCTATTGATGATGCGATTATTATTTAAAAATGTTTAAAAAAACAATAAACATATTTTAGATACCCGATGCATTTGCATCAGGCTAACAGCTATAACTACTATAATCAAATTAATGCACGTTCTAGAATCCCGATGCATTTGCATCGGGCTCACAGCTAGTATATATTTACACACATGCACACATATATAATCTAACTATATATATGTGCATCTATATATATATATATATATATATATATATATATATAGATGCACATATGAAATATGCCTAATCAAAGTGAATATATATATATGTGTGTGTAATCCATATATATATGTGGATTACACACACATATATATGTGCTGGTTTGGGAGGTGGGCGCCGACACTCACCTTCCGAAGACGCTCCCGGTCGTAGCCTAGCAACGCTGGGACGCAGCGTCGGCTTCTCCTGCCGCACTGCGCATGCGCGGGCCGGAAATGACGCGGTCGCCGGCCTCGCGTCATGAAGAGCGGGACGGGAAGATTCCAATGGGCACCCCCGCTCTTCAAATCGATAATGCCGCCCATTAGGGCGTTAGGAAGGGAGCGAGGCGGGGGGAGCGCGGCCCTGGGGACACCGCCCTCCTGACAAGAACGCCCCACTGCCATAAAAACTGTAAGTTTCTAAAGTCTTTTATTCATCTTCTATAAAGCCCTATTAGGTCAGGCAGGGATGGTTAGGGAACTAGTTAGGGTCTGTAGGGGCAGGTAGTGATAGTTTAGGGGCCATAGATTAGGTGACAGGTTCCCTTTAAGTTCTTGCCACACATGGGTAAGGACTAGGGATGAGCGAGTATGCTCTGCGCTACTCGTTACTCGCACACGTATCCCGGTACTAGGGATGCTCGGCGAGCACAGAGTACCGCCGAGATGCTCGGACTGCTCGGTAATAATAAGCGATCTGACACACGTACACAGCTCCCTTCAGTGCACACAGTGAGCTGGCACCTCACAGAGAGCAGATTAATTGTTAGGATCCCTCTGGGGGCCACAGCAAGGTGTTGTATGTTGCAGCGATTTCAAAAAGCCCTCCCCGCCCTTTCCCAGCAATACTCGTTTTATAACCGGAAGTCTGTGGGCGGAGCCTGTCACTCATTGACTTACATTGGGCTCGGTGCTCGGCCGAGTACACGAGTATCTTGAGATGCTCGGCCAGAGCACCGAGCATTTTAGTGCTCGCTCATCACTAGTAAGGACTTCTGGTGTAGCAGCGTGAATAACGTCTGATTCTCTGTTTTCGTTTCAAATATTTTTATTAAGTTTTCAAATAACAAAACTAAATACTTACCGTATATGTATTATATTATACAGAGTGGTTATTCTAGATATAACATATATGGGTTATTATCAAATAATACAGATATATCTGTGCAATGTATTATCACAGATTTACAAAGGAAGAACATAAATTTGGGGAAAGGGAAAAAACAAACATAAAAGGAACTTACCGTATATACTCGTGTATAAGCCGACCCGTGTATAAGCCGACCCCCCTACTTTTGCCAAAACCTGGGACTCGTGTATAAGCAGAGTCCCGAATACAGTATACAGGACTCGGATTCGTAGACTCGCTCAGAATTGCTAAGACTCGCTCAGAATCGCTAAGACTCGCTCAGAAATGCTCAGAATCGCTCAGAAATGCTCAGACTCGCTACTGACAGCGGGTATCCGAGTCCCTAATACAGTGACTCGCGTATAAGCCGAGGGGGGACTTTTAAGCCCAATCTTTGGGCTGAAAAACTCGGCTTATACGCGAGTATATACGGTACATCATAATCATACAAATTGGTTTACCAGGAGAGTAACATGTTTCTTTTCACATTCTTATAAATAGTACCATAGCCTAAGTTTCGCAACTACATTAAGATAGTGAATTAACCCCCTACTCGTCATGCATAAACCACCTGGAACAGGCAAAGAAGCTGCAATTACGATGGTATTTAACCCCCGACAGAGTAGCTAAATTTGGTAACAAAACCTCCCTCGCATCTCGTCAGTATTGGCGGGGATGCCCCACAGCGGGGACCCCTGCACACATTTGGTGGGATTGCCCTATCATAAAGAGCTTCTGGGCAAGGTGGAACACCTACTTAGACTTCTTACAGGGCTCCCTTTGGCGTTGGAGTCACCAGTTGCCCTATTGGGCCTGGGACTTCACTCTATCCCTAAAATACTACGCCCTATTGTCACCAATGTATTAGTAGCGGCGAGACTGTGCCTAGCATCTAAATGGAAGTCCCCAGACCCTCCATCTAGAACGGAACTGATTAACCGCATAAATCTGCACTTCCAACATGAGTCTCTCTGGGCTCATGATCTCCCAACGAGAAACAATCAAACTGGTGGGACCCCTGGGTACAATCAGTGTTTAATGTTATAGTGATCAACAGATGAACAAACTGTACGTGATACAGATGAAACTCACAGAGTTTACCTGAAACAGACTAGTTTGGCAATACACTACTATCGCAATGACATATAACTCTTATCAGTACAACCTGAAATACTACTGGTGAAAACTAACTATGCTCCTTTTACCCTCTCCCATTCTTCCTCTCTTTTTCATCCATCTTTCCTATTCATTGTATATTGTGATGTATGGTAATGTTCCCTATTTTTAGGCTCGCCTTTTCATTTTGATGCCAGAGCCTTGTTGTGTTGAAATGGTGATATGCATATTTGTTGTAACCCCCTCTAATATACTTTAATAACACAATGGTTAAAAAAAAATAGTGAATTAAGTAAAATGATACACCGTCAACGTTATTGAATCTTAAATCAAAAATTCTAATGTCAGAACGTTAATGGAGTGTCAGAGAATTAAATTTGGCATAAAGCTTTGCGACCAAATATCCTATCTAAATTTATATTTATTCAAGTCCTTCTAAGGACTATATTGTATTTATAGATATTGTGGACAGAGACTCTGTCTATTACATCTGCTATGGTTGGAACCTCAACTTGTTTCCAACGTGATGCTATCAACAATTTAGTAGTTATTAAAATGTGGTAAATTATGTGTCTTAGGTTGTTGGGTAAAGTATCTATACCCAGCAGCAGAAGAACCAATTGTGGATTGAGGGAAATTTGTAAACTAGTGAAGTTCTTAAGATGTCTAACCTCTGCCCAGAGATTAGTGAGCTTAGGACATCCCCTCCAACAGTCGGATGGTGTCGATGGTGAGATTTGATGAATTCTCTCCGGTGTCCAGTACCGTCTAAACAAGATCTTATAGTGGGACTCATGTAGAGAAGCACACAGGGGTGTCCAAGTAAATGATGTCTAGAGACGTAGAGAGTTGAGATATGTCTATCTGAACTTGGAGTTCTTTTTCCCAAGTTAAGTTTTTTATAGTCTTTAGTAATTCAATGTTATTGTTGTAAGTCCTATACTGACGGTTTGTCACCCATTTGGGGCTGTCGAGGGGTTTAGATAAAAGGTCAATAATAAACTGGGGGAAGAGAAGAGAGAATGTTTTTTAAGTAAGGAATAATTGTATTTTTAACAATGTCGAAATCTCCTTGTTAGGTAAAATATATTTATCCTGGAGGGATTGAAAAGTGATAAGATTATTATCCAGAATTATATCTTGGATTACTGAGATACCCAGTTCCAACCATGTATTCAATTTAGGGATTAAAATTTCCAAAATTTGAATTGGAAGAAAATTAAGCTGCAATTCTTTAAAAATTGACTTTGTTTTTTTGAGCAGATCTCTCCAGACGGTGATAACTGCCTTGAGTGTCTGGAAATTTGGTGGAGTTTCACTAGGGTCTATAAAATTTAGCCGTGATAACTAGCTTCATGTCACTATAATTTATTCGGGCCTTTTCCAAAGAGACCCAGGGAATAGGATTGTCCTCCAGTAGCCAACCATTTGAAAGTTTCTGTATCATTGTTTGATAGTAACTAAAGATTTGGGACTCCAAACCCTCCCCGTCTCTTATGCTTTTCTAAAAGGGTAATTGATATTCGTGACTTGTTTTAGTTCCAAATAAATCTGAGTTGTGTTTGAAATTTATTGAACCATTTTTTAGGTATAGGCAAAGGGATACATCGAATCACATCTAGGAAATCTAGGAAAGGCCATCATCTTATAGGTAATGATTCTCCCCAACCATGATGGGTCTATTTTACTCAGACGAATTAATTTGGTTTGGAGGGATTTGTGAAGGACCGACGGGTTGTCATTGACTGCAGAGGATGGAAATTTTCACAGAATTATACCCATGTACGAGATCTGAGGCGGCTGCCAATTAAAGTCAAATTGTACCTTCAAAGCAGTGGCCAAATCGTCTTTGAAGTTGAAAATCATACATTCAGTAGTTGTAAAGTTGATTTTTATAAAATGAAACATTAGCAAAAAATTTTATCAGAGTTTAAATGCTGGAGCGACAAAAGGGGGTTTGACATAGTAAGCAGAATATAGTCTGTAAACAGTGTGATTTTCGAGCAGGTGTGTTTGAAGTTTATACCTTCTATATATGGGTCGGACCTACTTTTTGCAGCTAGGGGTTCAATGAATAGGGCAAAAAGTATAGGCGAGAGGGGGCAGCCCTGTCTGGTGCCGTTGGTTAATGGAAACTTAACTGACAGAAAATAATTTGTGTACACCCGGGCCGATGGATTCAAATACATAGCCATAATGCTGTTGAATATCCTGCCCTGGAATCCAAATTATTCAAAGGTTTGAAACACAAGACCAGTTTACCCAGTCAAAAGCTTTCTCCGCGTTGAGGGCCAACAATACCGCTGGAGATTTCTTTTTGTCTATAATTGAGATAAGATTAAGGGCTCTTCTTATGGCATCTGATGTCATTCTTCCCCGAATAAAACCCAGCTGATCTGGGTTAATTAGTCTGTGCACTAAAATTTGAAGTCTTTGAGCCGCTAATTTAGCCAATAATTTAGTGTCGCTGTTCAAAAGAGAAATGGGTCTGTAATATTTTGCGTTGTTCGGATCACCTTTGTCTTTGGGGAGAATGATCACCAAAGCCTCCAGCATCTCAGCAGGCAAGTGGCCCTCGATCGTGGATGTATTTGTTAGTCTAACTAGGGGATCTACCAACAAGTTCTGAAAGCATTTATAAAACTCATTTTGAAATTAGAGAAAATCATTTTCAATTAGAGAAGAGATTTCTAATTTAGTGTATGGAGAATTCAATTCTTGCAGATCAGACTTAGAAAGGGAAGGGAGGTTAAAGGGAACCTAACCCCACAAATTGACCCCCCGCATCTTTATACCTGTCCCTGCACACCCTCTTATCATTTCTAGCCATCACTTTTGCAGAAAAAAATCGATTTTGGTAAGTAGAGAAAAGGTTATATTCACGTCCGTCCTGTGTGAGTTCTCTGTTTCTATAATATTCTCAAAGGCAGGCCTGTCTGCTGCTCCCTTGTAATTATGCACGCCCCTCTCTGCTTCCTGCCTATCTGAGTGTCTGGCCGCGTCATGAAAGGAGTGGGGCTAAATCGAGTCATGCCATTATCCCCGCCCCCTTTCATGACGCGACCAGGCTTTTAGCAAGGAGAGAGGGGCGTGCATAATTACAAGGCTGCAGCAGACAGGCCTGCCTTTGAGACTATTATAGAAACAGAGAACTCACACAGGACGGAGGTGATTATAACCTTTACTCTACTTTACAAAATCGATTTTTTTCTGCAAAAGGGATGGCTACAAATGATAAGAGGGGCTGCAGAGACAGGTCTAAAGATGCGGGGGGGGGGTTCAGTTTGTGGGGTTAGGTTCCCTTTAAAGGAGTTTAAAAAAATATATATATAATTTCACCTGAGGGGTTATAAAAATTGGGATTATCTTTAAGATTATATAAATTTTATTAAAAATTTGCAAAGATGTCAGTGATTTTCGGAGGATGTTAAACTAATTGGCCGTTTTAATCTTTGATTTGACTAATCTTTTCTTTTGTCTAAAATGTTTAAGTCTTGCCGCAAAGGCTTTAATTGGTTTATCGGTTGATGAATAATGATTTGATCTAATTCTTTGGGTTACTTGGTCGAATTCCTCAGATAAAAAGGTTTTGAGTTTCTGCCTCAACGTCAATATTTGAGTCTGTAGATCAGGTGAAGAGTTATTGAAAAATGTATCTTCTAAAGCTGAGGTTTCAACTGTTTTGTCCCTATTGTTTTTCTTTAATTGGGTATTTAGTTGAATAAGACGACCCCCTCAGTACCGCCTTAAAAGCCGTCCAGAGCAAATAAATTGGAGTGTTGTCAGAATCATTCTCTCTAAAGTAGTTCTTAATTGATTGCTCTATAGCACATCTGTATTTAGGATGGGTAAATAAGTAACTTGTTTAGCCACAGCCTATCCTCTGTTAAAACTGGGCCAATAACTATTTCAGTTAAGATAGGGGCATGGTCAGACCACAACCTTGGTTCTATCTGCACCGATTTGAACTTGGCTAAAGAGAAGATGTCTGTCAGGATCAGATCTATGCGGGAGTATGAGTTATGCCTTCCTGAGTAATGGATAAACTCTATGGAAGATGTGTTGAGGCATCTAAATACATCATATAGCTCATTCTTACTAATCCACTGGTCTAAATTAGGAAGAAACTGTCTTGGTATGGTAGGGGAGTCCATTAAGGCGTTAGGCACCATGTTTAAGTCCCCAAACAAAGCCAATTTGCCCCTCTTGGATTGATGAATGAGCTTCATTATTTTGTCCAAAAAGGTTGTGTGACCACTGTTGGGGACATAAACATAGCCAGGGTAAACTCCACACCATTTATCTGGCATATTAAAATTAGATATCTTCCATCCTCATCGGTCAATTTCAAAAGTTCTTCAAATATTACTGTATTTTTTATAAGAATTGCTACGCCTCGTTTTTTCTTTGGGTTGGAGGCATAGAAGGTGTTGGGAAAATTTTTATTAGGGAATTTGGGTTCGTTGGCTGCTGCAAATTTTGTTTACTGAAGGCCAATAATATGTGCTCTATAGTCTCTTATCTGTTTCCATGCTACGTTTAGCTTTCTTGGACTATTCAGTTAATTAACGTTATGGGATAAAATCTTAATGGTCATGGGAGAAGGTGCCAATTGTGATGCTTATCATTAGAGCACTGTGTTTTAGAAATATAAAAAAAAGGGATGGAGACATTGTATTACTTTTGAATACAACTCACTAAATAAACAAAACAAAAAAAAAAAATTGATGTCTTCTCAGTAAAGGGAACCTGTCACCTGGATCTAAGGCCCGGTTCATATCACGATTTTGGAGCTTCCGAGTGTATCCGTTTCAAAACGGATACACTCGGATCCAAAATCGGCTCCCATGTATCCCTATGGGGCTCGGATCGAATGTGTGGCTTTCCCATAAGCCGTGGACATGGAGACTCAATGGCCACCTCCTGAAGGATAATTTAAGGATAATTTGTAATCTATGTTGGAGAGGATGTGGTAGTGTTGGCTCGGTTAAGCATACATTTTGGTATTGCCCTGAACTAGGGAGTTTTTGGCTTGAAGTTCAAACTCTTATCAATTTAATTTTAAACACTAATATTTCTCTTAATATGAATTTGGTTTTGCTTCTCATAGGATTGCAAGATATTGCAAAACAAAAGAGGTCATTGGTTCTTCATATTCTTCTTTTAGCTAAGAATATCATAGCCTGCCTCTGGTTGAACAATGATCCACCCACAATTGAACTGCTAATGGATAAATTAGCTTCTCATAACCTGTTTAAGTACTAATTTGCTCTGAGGAACCCAAACCAACACAAATATCTAGAAAAGTGGTCATCTTGGGTTTCCCAATATGCACCTTCGTTGACATTGGATAGGGATTGATTTTTATTTAAATTATATGATCGTATGGCTATAGAAATAGACTTGTCATCTTCTATTTATATTAAATGTCTAAACACTCTTATGACCAATATATGCCATGTTAATGTATATAGTTATTATTTGTTTTTTTTTGTTTTTTTTATTCCTTCCTAATGTTTGCCATCATTAATTCTTTTGTCTTGTCTCTAATACCTCTTTTATTATAATGGTATAAATCTAATTTTATGTCTAATAATTGTAAAAAAATTTATTTAATACTGTTAACAATTTATTGATTTATTGATCAATATGTTAATAAAATACTTTTAAATTGAAGGATTATTTATGCTTCTTAAAGAGTTAAAAGAAGAGGTCACAAATTTTGTACAATCTCACGTGGCAGATTCTACCGCCGTTTAAATGGGAAGTCCTTAAATGTGTTCTGAAGGGAACCCTAATTAAACATGGATCCCGCCTTTAAAAAGCCAGGAATGAACAGATTAATGGGAATCTGACGTCTAAAAATGAGCCCCCAGGCTCTTTCAACCTGTCCCTACACCATGGTAATCCATTTCTATCCATCCCTTTAAGTCCATAAAGCGCTATCGTAAAGTTTATAAAAAGGAGAATTTTGTGTACTCACCGTAAATTCCTTTTCTCTTAGCCTCTAATTGGGGGACACAGGACCGTGGGTGTTATGCTGCTGTCCACTAGGAGGCGACACTAAGCAGAATCTGCAAAAGAGTTAAGTGGCTCCTCCTCTACAGCATATACAGCCTAGAGCAGGAAGTGCTTCTCCAGTTTTGTGCTAAAGCAGTAGGAGAATTAACAGAAGAAAGACAAGAATCACAGTAAAATAAGGCCTGTTAAGTAAACAGGCAGCCACATAATAACAGTAAGGTAAAACGTGTAACCGAACAGGCAACTACGTAATAACAGTATAAGCAGGCCTGTAAAATAAACAGGCAACTATATAACCTCTCAGGAGTAAGATGAGAACCTAGTTACGGCCCGAAACGGGCAACAGGGTGGGTGCTGTGTCCCCCAATTAGAGGCTAAGAGAAAAGGAATTTACGGTGAGTACACAAAATTCTCCTTTTCTCCTTCGCCTCATTGGGGGACACAGGACCGTGGGACGTCCTAAAGCAGTCCCTGGGTGGGAACAGCAATGGAAAATCACTAATGATAAAAATAACGATGCACCTACAGGTGGGCTACTGCCACCTGGAGGGTACAGTTTCCCAGACTTGCATTTGCAGAGGACTGAGTGAAAACCTAAAGCGTCTGGCAAGCATGTGCATGCTGGCCGCGTGGCTGCCTTACACACTTGTTGTGGTAATTCCTGGTGCCTAATAGCTCAGTAGCCCAGGAGACCCCAGCAGTCATAGTAGAATGTGCTGTGCCCGCAGCCGGAAGGATACAGCACCATGGATGAATGGTGCTACCTAAAAATTAATAATATAATAAGAGTACTAATAATATAAACGATATTAATTTATGTTTCACTTTTTTTTTTTTTGTAACAATGCAACAAGCATGGATGGTGGATTTAAGCCATTTGATCAAGTATTTGTAGAACCTGGCCTGCCTGCCGTGTTTATCCTTCTGGAAGAAGGAAAAGAGGTTGCTAAAGGGTACTTGTCCTGGGCGCGTACATGTGTAGGGTTCTGACCAAGGTCTAGTAATGTAGTGTAATTCTGACCGTATGAACTGGCGCTAGGCTTAGGCCGTCAGAAATATATATTCAGGTAGGCGGACAACAAAGGACACCATCATCTTGAGGAAAAAACTAACCGGACGTAGGACAACATTGTCTGGGAGACCAGAAAAAAACAAAAAAGGTGGTTTACCTGAAAACGCTGCAAATTTAAAGACTCTGCGGAGAGAGGCAATTGCCATCCAGAAAAAAACAAGTCCCTGTGTGAGAAAACAAAGGGATTTGTCCCCCATGGCTTAAAATGTGGTTAGCGTAAACCTGCGAGGACGAGGGTCAGGACCCCTGGGTCTAGTAGACTGAAAGGGAGGAACAAGTCGGCAGACTCCTTGAAGAAAAGATAAAAATTGAGGTCTGGAAACAAGGCGATGCCGATAGGGGTATGAAAAGGGTTGAAACTTGTCCTTTGAGAGGACCTAAGGAACAGGCGCGAGTGCAGATCCGATTGCGTGGGACTGGGAATCCTTGGGAGGAAACCGTGCTGGGGTGATAAAAAGCACAAGAAGAAAGGAAAGAGAATGATTTCCCATGTTGATGGAATATCTCTTCAGAAAAACTGTGTCCGCGCTCTGAGGTTGCGACAACATTATGTGAACACCCAGGTGTCCAGGGTCACGTTGTCGAATTCAGAGCCGATGGATTATGATGGTAAGACGGTCTTCCAAGAGTGGATCTGGACGATCAAGTAGGTGGCATAGCACGTCAGCTATGAAGTGACCGAGATCGGCATACCAAGCGCGCTTGGGCTAGTGTGTGTGGCCACAAGGAGGATTTGTCAACAGTCCAGTTTGATTATCTTCACTACCTTAGGATAGTGGTAGTCTGGGAAAAAAAAAGGAGTGGAGTTGGAATTTGGTCCAGTCTAAGATTAGACCTTCCACCGTCTATGACTGTGGGTCGTGGGACCTGGCTATGAAGCTAGGCACCTTGGTAATGAGGTGAGACACAATTACGGATGCTTCCGGAGTTCTCTAGTGACATCAGAGTTGTATGAAGACATCTGGATGTAGGGACCCTATTCTGAGGTAAGCCCTTGGCAACGGAGGAACTGTTTGTTCTAATCATCTACAAGCGTAGAATAGTAGCCGGTAATACTGAGTTTGTGAATCCCGCCTAGTGAAGAATGTGGTAAACGTCCTTCATTGCCTGAGAACTTCGGGATTCGCTCTAGGGAATCGACATATGCCACAGCCATGGCATCATCAGCCTGCCGTCTGAAATTGCGGTACGCCAGAAGAAGGGATAAAATCTTCAGTGTTGGGAATCTCGCCCAAATCTCCCAAAGGACGATGAGTATCGTTGATTCCGATCAGGACCAATTGCTCCGAGTGTTGAGATGTAGGTACAGCGCGCCTTACTCTGTCCGAGTCACGTCCGTGAATAGTACCCTTCAACTTGGTGGAAGAAGATACTTCCCCTGCGTACTAGTGAGTGGCTGAGCCACCACAGAAGATACCATATTGCTGGTACTGGAAGATGACAACTCTTGATACGTGATCGTACCATCTCATCTCATGACATGAGCATGGATAACTGGGGAGGCCTGAGGAGCAGCTGTGTCAAGGAATAACTACCAGTGCTGCCACCGTCCTGCCTCTGACCGTCATGTCAGCTCTGACAGGCTGAGGTGACCGTTGAAGGAGAGTGCGGACTTCCAGTTGAAGTGCCTATGCCTAGTCTCGGAAAAGTCTGACTAGTGTTTTGAATATATTGAACTGCGTTTCGAAAATACTAATGACTGCAGTGAAAACTGGCGTAGACTTGTGGAGGGTGACCAGCCAACCAAGTCCTAATAAAGTGCTCACCGTAATAGAGACGCTGCGTTCTCAATCCCTGAAGGTCGTGAATTGAGGAGTAAACTTCCAGGTATGGAAGAGTGACCCCGTCCCTAGAATGCAGGAAAAACCCAGACAACTGCCATAACCTCTGTGACCACTTAGGGAACTGTAACAAGTGTGCACGGAAACGCCACACTGAGGAATGGCCTTTGCAAATTGTAAATATGATAAGTGGCTGCAAGTGGAACATGCAGGTAGTCATCCTGTATATCTAAGGATACAAGGTATTCTCCGTGTTCCATGAAACATTATTATGGAGCGGAGAGAATCTGTGCGGAAAAATCTGTCCCAGGTATGTTTGTCTAGCTGTGTCAGTCTAGCACGGGACGTACTGCACGTTCTTGTTTATGGGCTACAAGATATTTGGGATAGAGCCTTTAAAACCCTGCTGTGTGTGTGGCACAGGCATAGAACCTTTAAACACGCTCTGCGTGTAGCACAGGCATAACGACTCCCTGAATTGAGGGTTGTCTGCGATCGCTACATGTGCGTTGATCGAGTTTGGGTTGATCTAGACGATGATCCGTTAAATGAATTCCCAAGAGGTTGCAATTTGGATTGTTGACTGCGAGTGAGGCACCGTCTGGTGCTGTGCGATTGGCATCCTCAAGGTATGGTAGCGGACTCTGATGCTCACTGTTCTGTTCAGCAGAACTGTGACCCTAGGGAAAACCTGTTGTCAGATAGGGTACCGTACGAGCCTTGCCATGGAGTCCAAATCCAACAAAACTCCCTTATGGTAAGTGGGGCGCTGAGGGTCCCATGGGTACGATCTTGCGTCCTGCGAGACACAGTTGAATGTTCGAATTATCGACATTTAGCTTCCTTTGAGATGGGACGTTGATTTGGAGATGCATATAGGTCCGAGTCTGGGGTTGGATTGCGAAAACCATCAGACGTCGGAGCCATCATCCTGCTGCATGCTAGTTTCCCATAAGCTGCGACATAGTCGCAGACGTAATAACTGTCTACCTCGATGTAGCATTATTTGCTCTGATAGGTACTGGCTTCATTGGCTGACACGATGCAAGGAAAGCCAGGCTGTGCCTATTAGTGTGTCACCCGCACTAGGCAGAGGAACTCTGCTCGCTGGATGTGAACATAGGCGAAGCCGTGTCATCGTAACGACACAGAATAAACACATTACATCCATAGGGCATTGAGTGGATCACTTCTCCCCTGTGCGTACTGAGAATAGTCTGACGCCTAATTTCTTCACTGAGATTATGTGTAGCTGCTGACAAAAAGGTTTACAGCAGCACAGAGTATGTCAGGAGAGATCTTGTAGGGCACGGTACACTCATTGTGATGTTAGTGATGACAACACTGTGCTGCAGCAGTTGATGAAGTTGAAATATTCACAAAAACTGTATTCACAGCAGCACAGAGTATTTCAGGGCAGAACACGTCGGTCAGCCCACTTGCTGTACTGGCCCTCGTAAATGCCTATGTAGCCTGTGACACATGGCATAGCCTGTGACCCATGGCATAGTCTGTCACACGTGGCATAGTCTGCACATGGTGTACAGGGGGAGAGGAGGCTGCAGCAGGGAATCATATCCCTGCTGACAGCCCTGCATCTGCCCCCCCCAGCCTGTCACTCATGGTGTGCAGGGGGCAGAGAGCTGCAGCAGGGAGACAAACCCTGCTGGTCTGATATATGCCCCCATAACCTGTATGCCCCCATAGCCATTACACACTGTATATGGCCGCTGTGCCTAACAGTGTGCTGTGCCCACATCCTAATGGCGCCCAGAGCGTTTTTGGCGCCGCCAGGAGGAACAAGGAGGGGGCGGGAACATGAATGGGCGCGCAATACAAGCGCCCAAAGGAACTTCCCGCCCCTCTCCGTGATGCGGCGCCGCGTCATTTGACACTATTCGGAGGGCGGGCGGTGGGCAGGGATAGGCGGTGCCTTCCACGCTAGGCCTGAAGCCGGGGCCTAGCGTGATTTGCGGCCCTGCAATGGCGGGGGGGGGTCGGCGCGGAGGTCCGGGATGGATCCAGAACCGCCGGTCTGGCAGCGAGGGGGGCCATGACGAATCCCTGCCACCCCAGGTACCTTGCTGCCTGCTCTTGCAGGGGCAGCGTAGGGGAAGCGAGTACCTCTTCTCCCTGCCTTGGGCTGTGGAAGCTGTGCAGGGAGAAGGGGGACAGGTAGACACCTCTGGCCCTGCAGGGCTGAGTGGGGCTGTACCCGGACCCCACCAGGATCCTGGGGTAGATAAGTGCAGCTGCACTGCTGGTACCTATGGTGCCTCAGCCTAATTGCCCACAGGGTGATTAGGGGGACTGCTGTGCTTGTTTGAGAAGCTTGTGAGCCTGCGCTCCTGCAGACAGCCGGGTGCCTCAGCCTAATAACCCACAGGGTGATTAGGGGGGACTGCTCCAGAATCCCAGCCCAGAGTGCAGCATGTGCTGCTGATACCTGTGGTGCCTCAGCCTAAGCACCCAGAGGGTGATTAGGGGGTCGTCTCTGAGCCTGTGCTTCTGCAGGCAGCCATTCAGAATCCCAGCCCATAATGCAGCATGTGCTGCTGGTACCTGTGGTGCCTCAGCCTAAGCACCCAGAGGGTGATTAGGGGGACGTCATCTGGCAGGTAGTCCAGCTCTGGCTTCAACTCAGGACCCCGAGGGAGTGAGGAAGGTGGATGTTATGCTGGGCTGTCTCAACCTTAACCCAGCAACCCAACAGTGGGAGGCCGAGAAAGGAGTACGGCATATGTAACGATTCTCAACTTCAACCCAGCGCCCCAACAGTGGGTGGCCGAGGAAGGAGCATGCCGGGGGCCACGCCGGACCCACTTTTCTTCATTGGAAGAAAAATAGATGAGAAAAAATAGAGAGTAAAAATGTAGGTGTGCCTCCTTCGACACTAAGCAAAAACTGGAGAAGCACTTCCTGCTCTAGGCTGTATATGCTGTAGAGGAGGAGCCACTTAACTCTTTTGCAGATTCTGCTTAGTGTCGCCTCCTAGTGGACAGCAGCATAACACCCACGGTCCTGTGTCCCCCAATGAGGCGAAGGAGAAAGTTCTTTTTTTACCTGTGGATCTGCAGCTTCTCATTTTATGTGAAGCCGCAAAAGGCGGTCTTTTGTGCTTCTCCCCGCCGCCGGCGTGTTAATTATGCACACCCTTATGAGCGTGCTATAGAGCCGAGACTGTGCTTGTGCTGCAAGGGGGCGGTAAAGGTGATATGACGCGATTTTCCTTTCGATAATTAACACGCCTTTTGTGGCTTCACATATAATGAAGAGCTGCAGATCCACAGGTAAAAAAAGAACTTTTATAAATTTTACAATAGCACTTTAAGGACACAAAGGGATGGATAGAAATGGATGACTATGATGCAGGGACAGGTTAAAGGAGCCTGGGGGCTCATTTTTAGAGTTCACGTTCCCTTTAATGATCTTTTAGCACAGATCAACTTTTTAAGGCCGGGTTACACACTGCAATGTCCCAACGATCCAAAGAACAATCGGGATCACTGGGACTTTGTTATATGATCGCTGATGAGCTGTCTAACAGGCAGAGTCACCAGCGACCACGCTGGTAACCAGGGTATACATTGGGTAACTAAACATAGCACTGCCCTTAGTTACCAGATGTTTACCATGGTTATCATGTCCCAGCGTGTACTGTGCGGGAGATCAACGACAGAAAAATGGTCCTGGCTATTTACCAACGATCAGCGAGCTGATCGCTGGCTGTTGGTACATGTCACATGCAGCGGAATCGCTACTAGGTCGCTGCAATGTCACTGTCACGTATTAACTGGCTTGCAGCATTGCAAGTGCTGCTGCTGTGGTTTAAATGAAGCCTTTTTTTCTCCCTGCGTTCAGTGTGGAGAGACAAAGCTAATGAGCAAGAGCTGAAAGTGCAGGTGTGCGCGATGAATAACTCATACTTAGGTGAGCTGAGGGGCGTGCCTGGGATGGTTGCTCCCCACCCCTCAGCCATAAATGGGTCAGCTCACATCCACCTGATGTCACTGATTCAGTTCACTTCTGGACTGTGACCTGTTGTGAGCAGACGCTGATCTGAAGCTGCTGTTTCTGTCTCCATTGGAAGCTGCTGGGTTCCGTGGTGGGTGGGTGGAGGGTAGGGGCTTATGCCTAGGGCTTCTCAGGAGTTTTAGGTTCAGACCTCCTCACCTTCAGAGCTACCTCAGAGTACAGGGAGAGTCAGGGACCCAAGTATCAGGGCGACAGCAGGCTCCCCTGACTCCCTACGCCCAGCTCCGTCCGACTTCTGGGTGCCCCGGCCCCCACAGTGTAACAGTCACAAAACCGGTGACGTTGCAGTGATATTGTTCGTGATATTGTTGCGTGTAACGGGGCCTTTAGAGACTACCCATAAACGGACTTTGAGACAGGCGACTTTGGCTGACCTTATCTGGAAAGGCCAAGAACTTAAAGAGCTATTTAATCAGAGATATCACTGACAAACAGAGAGCTAGGAATTACTTTTATAGGCTTTCCGATAAATGTGGACATCCTTTGGCACATTTACTCTACCCCAGATCAAACCATACCTATGGTCCAAAAATTAAAACCAGAGGATGCACGATAACCCATAATCCTACAGAAATACTGGAAGTGTTCAGGGTTCATTATAGTAAATTTATATAATATTAAAGGGAAATATGCTGATATTTCTCCTAATGAGTTAAATATAAAAATCAGAGACTGTGGCGTCGACTGCTCAACCCACCTTGACATAAACAGAGGTTAAGGCATTGGAGTCAGATATTAGAGACCGAATTATTGGAAGCTATTAAGACCACTCCGCTTTCAAAGTGCCCAGGCCCAAATGGCTTCAACCAAGTCTTTTATAAAACTCTGCAGAATGTGTTATCACCACAAATGATTGCCACTTTTAATTCCATAACAGAGGGTGTGGATTTCACCCCACAATCTTTGGAAACACACATCAGTATCCTCCCCAAACCAGGGAGAGACCCAACCTTAGCCTCCAATTGTAGGCCAATTTCTCTATTAAACGTGGATTTCAAGATATATTCTAAAGTCCTGGCTAATTGCCTGTCGCATCTGCTTCCTTCTATTATTAACATGGACCAGGCGGGCTTTGTCAAAGGTCGGGAGGCTATAGACAATACGGTAAGGACATAACTTTTGATCAATAAAGCCAACACCAGGAATATCCCAGTTAGTCTGTTGTCCGTACAGTTGTGGCCAAAAGTATTGACACCCCTGCAATTCTGTCAGATAATACTTAGTTTCTTCCTGAAAATGATTGCAATCACAAAATTCTTTGGTATTATTATCTTAATTTAATTTGTCTTCAATGAAAAAAACACAAAAAGAATTGTCCTAAAGCCAAATTGGATATAATTCCACACCAAACATAAAAAAGGGGGTGGACAGAAGTATTGTCACTGTTAGAAAAATCATGTGATGCTTCTCTAATTTGTGTAATTAATAGCACTTGTAACTTACCTGTGGCACCTAACAGGTGTTGGCAATAACTAAATCACACTGGCAGCCAGTTGACATGGATTAAATATGACTCAACCTCTGTCCTGTGTCCTTGTGTGTGCCATATTGAGCATGGAGAAAAGAAAGAAGACCAAAGAAGTCTGAGGACTTGAGAAACCAAATTGTGAGGAAGCATGAGCAATCTCAAGGCTACAAGTCCATCTCCAAAGACCTGAATGTTCCTGTGTCTACCGTGCGCAGTGTCATTAAGAAGTTTAAATCCCATGGCACTGTGGCTAACCTCCCTAGATGTCTAGATGTGGACGCAAAAGAAAAATTGACGAGAGATTTCAACGCAAGATTGTGCGGATGGTTTATAAAGAACCTCGACTAACATCCTAACAAGTTCAAGCTGTCCTGCAGTCCGAGGGTACAACAGTGTCAACCCGTACTATCCGTCGGCGTCTGAATGAAAAGGGACTGTATGGTAGGATACCCAGGAAGACCCCACTTCTTACCCCGAGACGTAAAAAAGCCAGGCTGGAGTTTGCCAAAACTTACCTGAGAAAGCCTAAAACGTTTTGAAAGAATGTTCTCTGGTCAGATGAGACAAAAGTAGAGCTTTTTGGGCAAAGGCATCAACATAGAGTTTACAGGAGAAAAAAACAAGCATTCAAAGAAAAGAACCACGGGGTCCCTACAGTCAAACATGGCGGAGGTTCCCTGATGTTTTGGGATTGCTTTGCTGCCTCTGGCACTGGACTGCTTGACCGTGTGCATGGTATTATGAAGTCTGAAGACTACCAACAAATTTTGCAGCATAATGTAGGGCCCAGTTTGAGAAAGCTGGGTCTCCCTCAGAGGTCATGGGTCTTCCAGCAGGACAATGACCCAAAACACACTTCAAAAAGCACTATAAAATGGTTTGAGAGAAAGCACTGGAGACTTCTAAAGTGGCCAGCAATGAGTCCAGGCCTGAATCCCATAGAACAGCTGTGGAGAGATCTAAAAATGGCAGTTTGAAGAAGGCACCCTCCAATTATCAGGGACCTGGAGCAGTTTGCCAAAGAAGAATGGGCTAAAATTCCAGCAGAGCATTGCAAGAAACTCACTGATGGTTACCGGAAGCGGTTGATCGCACTTATTTTGGCTAAAGGTTGTGCAACCAAGTATTAGGCTGAGGGTGCCAATACTTTTGTACTTGGAGTTTTGTATGAAATGATCAATGTTTTGCTTTTTGCTTCATTCTCTTGTGTTTTTCATTGAAGACAAATTAAATGAAGATAGTAATACCAAAGAATTTGTGATTGCAATCATTTTCAGGAAGAAACTGAGTATTATCTGACAGAATTGCAGGGGTGTCAATACTTTTGGCCACAACTGTCGATGCTGAGAAGGCCTTTGACAGAGTCCACTAGGGTTTCATGAGGGAGGCGTTGACACAGATTGGATTGGGACCGCAATTTCTGAATAAGATTTTGACATTATACTTTAAAGAGGACCCCGTCACCAAACCAGGCATAGTGATCCAATTACAGCACTGGATGCAGCATGTCTGCTGCATCCAGGTAAGGGGTCCCCCAGCCATTGAGCCCCCCTGTACCCCGAGTAAATACATTAGAAAACTTACATCCTGTAGCCAGAAAGGAGGTGGCTAGAGGCTTGACCCGTAGGGCAGATTCACACTCCCTGCATGTTTAATCTGCCCACCGCTGCCAATCATTGCCTCCCTCTTCTGCAGCATAACATGTTTTTTTTTTTTGTTTTTTTTTAACAAATGGCCATTTAGCACCGCCCCCTGCGGTGACATCACCGCCTTTCCCCGCCCTGCTCTATGTTAACAGAGCAGGGCGGGAAAGTAATGATGTCAGATCAGGAGGCGGGCGCCGTCCTCCTGCTCTGACATCATCACCTTTCCCGCCTGCTCTATGTTAGCCATGGAGCAGGGCGGGGAAAGGCGGGGCAAAACGGCCACTTGTAAAAGAAAAAAAAAAAATTGTTATGCGTCAGAAGAGGGAGACAATGATTGGCAGCGGTGGGCAGATTAAACATTCAGGGGGTGTGAATCTGCCCTTCGGCTCCAGCCTCTAGCCACCTCCTTTCTGGCTGCAGGATGTAAGTTTTCTAAGTGTATTTACTCAGGGTACAGGGGGCTCAATGGCTTGGGGACCCCTTACCTGGATGCAGCAGTCATGCTGTATCCAGTGCTGTAATTAGATCACCATGCCTGGTTTGGTGACGGGGTGCTCTTTGAAGTATAATGTAAAAATCTTATTCAGAAATTGCGGGCCCAATCCAATCTGTGTCAATGCCTCCCTCATGAAACCCTAGTGGACTCCGTCAAAGGCCTTCTGAGCATCTACAGTTGTGGCCAAAAGTATTGACACCCCTGCAATTCTGTCAGATAATGCTCAGTTTCTTCCTGAAAATGATTGCAATCACAAATTCTTTGGTATTACTATCTTCATTTAATTTGTTTTCAATGAAAACGTTTTCTAAGTGTATGTACTCGGGGTACAGGGGGGCTCAATGGCTGGGGGACCCCTTGCCTGGATGCAGCAGACATGCTGCATCCAGTGCTGTAATTTGATCACCATATTAAACATACTAGATTGGTTTTTGGAGAGTTTTCTATACCAATGATTCAAATGCACAATTTTCACTGCTTTTCATAAAGATGCTTTTATTATTTCATCAAGGAGATTAAAAATTGCAGGTACAAAGTGCTCAGTTATAAAAGTAATAAATTTTACATGGATCTGGATATGAGGACACTAAGGGGTTAAGGTCATTTTATCTCACACTTCAAGACAAATACATGGTAGCTATATCAAACAAAAACTATTGTGCAGTACTGGTATACATATGGTTGAGAGCTACAGCTTAAAAGTGTATGGAGGGTTCAGTATCCACTTCCCCCTTCTAATACACCAGTACACTGAGTGTTATCCCAAACTTCATTATGCATATGGTTGAGAGCTACAGCCCAATGGTGTATGGAGGGTTCAGTACAAACTTCCCCCTTCTAATACATCACTACATACATTACGTGTATGTTTATACGTAAAATCATCCTTAAAACCCATCCTGCGTGATAATATAGGTGAATCTAATGGAAATGTAGAGTCTCTGTGGGTGGAGATAAGGGGAGGGGGAAAAAATAATAAATTACTGATAGGGGTTTGTTATAAGTCCCCAACAATAATGGAAGTGGAGGAGAATATCCTCATAAAGCAAATAGATGAAGCAGCGACTCAGGGAGAAGTCATTATTATGGGGGACTTCAACTACCCTGAAATACATTGGGGATCAGAAACCTGGAGTTCTAGCAAAGGTAATAAGTTTTTGAAAACTATAAGAGACAATTACCTTTCACAACTGGTTCAGGACCCAACAAGAAGGGGGGCACTGCTGGACCTAATATTAACCAACAGGCCAGACCGCATATCAAATATACGGGTTGGAGGTCACTTGGGTAATAGTGATCATAACTTAATAAGCTTTCAAGTATCCTTTACTAAGACGTGTAGTAGAGGGGCCACAAGGACACTAAACTTCAGGAAGGCAAATTTCCAACGGTTGAGAGATGATCTTAGTGCAATAAACTGGGACGATGTCCTGAGACATAAAAGTACACAACACAAATGGGAGATGTTTATTAGCATCCTGAATAGGACCTGTGCACAATATATACCCTATGGGAATAAGCATGCTAGAAATAGGAGGAAACCACTATGGCTAAATAAAGCGGTAAGAAGTGCAATAAGTGACAAAAAGAAAGCATTTAGGGAATTAAAGCAAGTAGGTAGTGATGAAGCATTAAATAAATACAGAAAATTAAATAACATTTGTAAAAAGCAAATCAAGGCAGCAAAGATTGAGACAGAGAGACTCATTGCCAGAGAAAGTAAAAAGAATCCCAAAATATTTTTTAACTACATAAATAGTAAGAAACTAAACAATGATGGTGTTGGCCCCTTTAAAAATAGTCTGGGTGAAATGGTGGATGAGGATGAGGAAAAAGCAAATATGCTAAATGACTTTTTTTCAACAGTATTTACACAAGAAAATCCCATGACAGACAATATGATCAGTGATAACAAAAATTCTCAATTAAACGTCACCTGCTTAACCCAAGAGGAAGTACGGCATCGTCTAAAAATCACTAAAATTGACAAATCCCCGGGCCCAGATGGGATACACCCCAGAGTGCTGCAGGAATTAAGTACTGTCATAGATAGACCATTATTTTTAATATTTAAAGATTCCATAATATCAGGGTCTGTACCACAGGACTGGCGTATAGCAAATGTGGTGCCAATATTCAAAAAGGGGACAAAAACTGAACTTGGAAATTATAGGCCAGTAAGCTTAACCTCTACTGTGGGTAAAATCCTAGAGGGTTTTCTAAGAGATGCTATACTGGAGTATCTGAACAAAAATAACCTCATGACCCATTATCAACATGGTTTTACGAGGGACCGTTCCTGTCAAACTAATCTAATAAGCTTCTATGAAGAAGTAAGTTCTGGACTGGACCAAGGAAATGCAGTGGATGTGGTGTATATGGACTTTTCAAAAGCTTTTGATACGGTGCCACACAAAAGGTTGATACATAAAATGAGGGCAATGGGGATAGGGGAAAATATGTGTAAGTGGGTTAAGAACTGGCTTAGTGATAGGAAACAAAGGGTGGTTATTAATGGAACACACTCAGAATGGGTCACAGTTAACAGTGGGGTACCACAGGGGTCAGTGTTGGGTCCGCTTCTATTTAATATATTTATTAATGACCTTGTAGGGGGCATACAGAGTAGAATCTCAATATTTGCAGATGACACTAAACTCTGCAGGGTAATCAATACAGAGGAGGACAATTTTATATTACAGGAGGATTTATGTAAACTAGAAGCTTGGGCTGCTAAATGGCAAATGCGCTTTAATGGGGATAAATGTAAAGTCATGCACTTGGGCAGAGGAAACAAAGGGTATAATTATGTGCTTAATTATAAAACACTGGGCAAAACTATCACTGAAAAAGACCTGGGTGTATGGGTAGATGACAAACTCACATTTAGTGGCCAGTGTCAGGCAGCTGCTGCAAAGGCAAATAAAATAATGGGATGTATTAAAAGAGGCATAGATGCTCATGAGGAGAACATAATTTTACCTCTATACAAGTCACTAGTGCGACCACACTTAGAATACTGTGTACAATTCTGGTCTCCGGTGTATAAGAAAGACATAGCTGAACTAGAGCGGGTCCAGAGAAGAGCGACAAAAGTTATTAGAGGACTAAGGGGTCTGCAATACCAAGACAGGTTATTAAACTTGGGGTTATTTAGCTTGGAAAAACGAAGGCTTAGGGGTGATCTTATAATAATGTACAAATATATGAGGGGGCAGTACAGAGACCTTTCTAATGATCTCTTTACTCTTAGGCCTGAGACTGGGACAAGGGGGCATCCTCTACGTCTGGAGGGAAGAAGGTTTAATCATAATCACAGACGCGGATTCTTTACTGTAAGAGCAGTGAGACTATGGAACTCTCTGCCACATGATGTTGTAATGAGTGAGTCACTACTAACATTTAAGAAGGGCCTGGATGCCTTTCTTGAAAACTATAATATTACCAGTTATACATACTAGATTCTTTGATAGGGCGTTGATCCAGGGAATTAGTCTGATTGCCGTATCTGGAGTCAGGAAGGAATTTTTTCCCCCAATGTGGAGATTAGTGTTGCCACATGGGGTTTTTTTTGCCTTCCTCTGGATCAACATGTTAGGCTATGGGTTGAACTAGATGGACTTAAAGTCTTCCTTCAACCTTAAAAACTATGTTGCTATGTTACTATGTTACTTCACTGATTGTCATCTCAAAGCTCCATTAAACAGTATTCTTAGCAACATAGCGATTGTGCCCCAGCTTACCCATGTCAGATGCCAAGGTGTGAATATGACCACTAGGGGACGCCCCAACGCGTTTCCCTGAATGCTTCCTCAGGGGGCATGTTTGGCTGTGTCTCCCCCACCCTAATATACCCCCCCGCCACCTGTCTCCAATTTGCGCTGCTCCACGCCGCAGATGGGCGGCCGCGCCATCCCGAGCGGCGGTTTCCAGCATTCACACACCGGAAGTGCGTCATATGACGCTCCTTCCCATGCTATTGAAGCCTTTCACCGCAGCCCGAGGCAGCGCGACCGCGCATGCGCGGACCGCAAACGCCATATTTGAAGAGGGCAAAAAGGATTTTTTTGTGTACTCACCGTAAAATCCTTTTCTCTTAGCCTCTAATTGGGGGACACAGACCGTGGGTGTTATGCTGCTGTCCACTAGGAGGCGACACTAGGCAGAATCTGAAAAAGATTAACAGTGACTCCTCCTCTGCAGTATTACAGCCCCGGAACAGGCATTGCCTCTTCAGTTTTGTGCTAAAGCAGTAGGAGAGTTCACCGAGTAATAATAGTAATAACAGTACAAGGCATGTAACCAAACAGGCAAACCTGTGTAAACATGTAATACTTAACATGGTAATAACAGTGTAACAAGGCCTGTAACCAAACTGGTACATGGCAAACAGTTAAGAGTTAACAGTAATAATAGTATAACACAGCCTGTAGCCAAACGGGCAAACATGTGTAAACAGTTACCCATGTAACAGTTGAGAAGCAACATGAGAACTGTAGTAAAGGCCCCAAAGGGGCAAAAGGGTGGGAGCTGTGTCCCCCAATTAGAGGCTAAGAGAAAAGGATTTTACGGTGAGTACACAAAAATCTCCTTTTCTCCTTCGCCTCATTGGGGGACACAGACCGTGGGACGTCCCAAAGCAGTCCCTGGGTGGGAAAAACGATGGAACTAGTAACGCTGAACATGGTCAGCGAAAAACTATGTACCTACAGGAGGGCTGCTGCCTCCTGGAGGACACATCTACCCAGACCTGCGTCTGCCAAGGCCTGAGTGTGAGCACTGCAGTGACTTGTAGATGTGTGTAGGCTGAGCCATCTGGTTGCCTATGACACTAATTCTGCTGACGCCTGGGGCCGGACGGCCTAGGAGGCCCCCATGGCTGTAGTAGAATGTGCCCCAACACCTGCAGGAAAGGGGCGGTTTTTTTTTTTTTTTTTTTTTTTTTTTTTAAGGTATAAGCGTCTTGGATGGTTGGTGGAATCCATCTAGCTA
The DNA here is from genome assembly GCA_033576535.1 of Allobates femoralis. Taxonomy (NCBI): domain Eukaryota; kingdom Metazoa; phylum Chordata; class Amphibia; order Anura; family Aromobatidae; genus Allobates; species Allobates femoralis. Next base: position 369,215,310 of record JARQOC010000003.1, read on the forward strand.
TAGTAGCCTTAGAGGCTGACATGTCTTTATATCGGACCTCTTGAAGAAGGAAGAGAGAATCCAACTTCCTAAAAAGATGCTGTCCTGGATACATAGATGCGTAGGGCCCTGACGAGGACCTACAGGGCCCTAACGAGGTCCTACATATGTAAAGCCTTCACAACCCAATGGCCTGGAACCAGGCGCAGAGATGGCAGAGAGAGGTCTTCTTTTAGGCGAAAGAAGTACCTCGCCAGTGGAAGAAAGGAGGGACCGGCCGAAGGGCAACATCGTCTTGGTGGAAGACCACACAAGGATTTACCTGAGTGCTGAAGTTCCGATACTCTGCATAAAAAGTAATTGCCACCAAAAACCACCACTGTTAGTATGAGAATGCTAAGGGGAGTGACCCGTAGAGGCTTAAAGGATGGTTCTTGTAGAGCCGTGAGGACAAGGTTTAGGTCCCACTGGTGTAGCGGCCTGTTGAATGGGGAAATGAAATGGCAGACCCCTCGAAGGAAGGATTTCCTTGAATGGGGAAATGAAATGGCAGACCCCTCGAAGGAAGGATTTCCTTGAAGTCTGGGAGCAAAGCGTTTGTGGAAGAAGGTGGAAGTGGCTGAATACTGCCCCTTGAGAGAACCCAAGGGCAGGCCTGAGTCTAGGCCTGAATTGAGGAAACTGAGAATTCTTGGTAGGGATAAGGCCAAAGTGAATGGCCTCTAGAGGTGCACCAAGCAAACAAACACAAATATTCATGTGCGATGGTAAATGTTTGAGGAGGCTGGTTTCCTCGCTCTGATAATGTTCGCCACAATGCCCTAAGAAAAGCCAGCTTGGGTTAAGACCCAGGTCTCAAGAGACATTCCGTCAATACAGAGTTGAGGAATTCTGACGGTATAACCTGTCTTGAGAGTCTGGACTGTCTGGATGAACAGTCTGGCAAGCGCCATGGTACGGCTGCTATGAGTGAGAGACGGAAACGGATCTATCCCTGGACTGGTGTGTGTGGTCCCAATGACTGTGGGTCATAAGACCTGGTCATGAAGGCCGGAGTCATGAGTTCCTCATCCGGGGTTCTCCATCACCGGTAGATTCATGGGACAACGTGAGGGTGTGGGAAACACTCCCTTGAGGTAATCCCCTTGCGGGTGAAGAAAACCACTTCCCGGTCAACTCAGCCAGTATGTGACCGGCTTATAGTACTGAGTTTGTGGATTCCGCCCAGTGAAGTACGTGATGAACTTCATCCGTTGCCCGGAGACTTCGGGTTCCGCCCTAGCGACTGACATATGTCCCAGCCGTGGCATTGGCTAAAGGACTTCAGTGCTAGGACTATTTCCAGAATCTTCTGTATATTCATGGGCATTTTTGACTCCGGGCGGGATCATTTGCCTTGTGTTCTGTGATGGGGGACACTGCACCCCATCGCGTCAGGCTCGTGGTTAAACTGTTCAGCGTGGTGGAACGAAAAACCTTCCCTGCGTGAGAGAAAGAGTGGCCAGGGCCACCGGGGGGGGGGGGGGGGACCGCCTACTTTCAGAGGACAGGTGAAAAACTCCTGTCGAGTGATTGAGGTTCTTATTCCTTGAATTGAGAATGGAGAGTGTGAAGGCGGTCTGAGATGCAGCTGTGAAATATTAAACTGTTGGAACCGGAGTATAATTGTGGAGGTTGTTATAGTGTCTACAGCGCTGAGACACTATGTTCGCAGTCCGCGAGGATCAGAGTTTTGGATAGGCGGAACATCCAAGGACGGAAGGATGATGACACCCCTGGAGTGAGGGGCAGTTATGACGTCTGCCCTGACCTTTGTGAGCAGTGAAGGAGCTGTAGTTAAGTCGAAACGGGAGTGCCACTAATTAGTAGCATTCCTGTTTGAATACAAGTCTGATGAAACTTTCGGTCAGTAGCTGCATAAGAATATACGGGTAGGTGTCCTGTGTATCTATGGGCGCAAGGAATATTTATTGTCCTTTGGAAGCAACTTGGAGTGGAGATACCATGTGGGATAAGTTATTCGGACATGTTAGTTTAGTTGTTTTAGGTCCAGTACGGATCATACTGTACCTTCCTGATTGGACCACAGATAGGTTGGAAAACGCTCTTTGCGTGATACGGTTACAGCGACGCCTGAAATGAGGAGAGGCTTTACAGAGTGGAAAAGTACTTGAGCCTTTGGGCAGTGGTGACGAATCGGTCTCGGATTGGTGAGACTGACTCTGTCAGGACGAGCTACCCTTCTGGGTATCCTGGGACAGGTACCTGTGTGGCGACCGAGTACTCGTTAGTGTCGGTCTAAGTCTTGACCGACCTAATAAATACTGAAAGGAACGGTCGTCCTGGTTTGCACTGAGGGAGGGAAGTGCCCTTGCCTCTCTTAGCATCTGAAGTTAACTTGTCCAGCTGTTCTTCGAACAGGTGTCCTCTGAAGGATGGAAAAAACTGTTAGGGGCTTCTTTGAGACCACGTCCATTCTTCCCTCCCCGTACCCAGAGGGCACGTCTAAGGGAATGGTATTGTGTCCATTCTTCCCTTCCCGTACCCAGAGGGCACGTCTAAGGGAATGGTATTGTGAGCTGCTATTGCTGAGCAGCTGGCAGCATGCAGGGCTGCGCACATTAGGTAGTCAGCTGAGGTGGCGACTCGAGTTGTTCGGGTCGTCAGAGTAGGGCGGCGGATGAGGCATTCAATATTGGTTGACCTGCTAATGCTGTGATGGCTGTCGCTGCCCTGACTGAAGCGATCTTGTCCGTGTCAGTCTAGATGTGAACTGGCCGAATGAATTCCGGTTGGAATGCAGTTTGCTGACGGCGCTTGAAGGACCGCCTGGCTGTGCGCTGAGGGAGGGAAATGCTTTGGTCTCCCATGGCATCTGAAAGCAATGTGACCAGTTGTCTTCTGGACAGACGTCCCTGGGATATGGGAGGCCTGTGAGAGACTGAGGCTACAGTATATCTTAGAACTTCCAATAGAGCGTCAGCCTGGCGGCTCTAGGACTAAGGACGTATTGAGATCTGAGTCGTGGTTAAATTGGCCTTCTGAGGGCAGGACTGGTCTGCTGCCTGTAGCGCCGTTACTGTGGTATTATTGCCCACGTCATGTCCTATGTCCTGTGTGGAGCCACAGTCGGGAGGAAGTATGCCGAGCCTCTGATAATAATTATAATAATATTTATCCATTTATATAGCGCTATTAATTCCATAGCACTTTACATACATCCAGAAATACATATATATGTATCTATACATATAATATATACACACACAGGTGTAGGGGATTTGAACTTGGCAACCCGCAGGTGCAAGGTCCAGATCACTATCCTCCAGGCTACAATGCTTTGTGCTACAGGGGAAAAAGCATGCAGAGCCGCAGCAGGGAGGGAGCCCTGCTTGGCTTCATTGCAGAGAGTGTGCAGCGTGAGATCCAGCGCCGCCAGTACTGCTGGACAACATGGCTGGAGGATTCGGGGATGACTCCTCAACCTGGTATTCCCAGGGAATTCTGGGGAAGGGGGGCGGCATATGACATGGAATCTCGACCTCAACCGAGCCACCCTACAGTGGGAGTCGGGGATGAAGCATGTCGGTTCCCATGACATCGATGAGGGCACTGCGGACACTGCAGACCGGTACCCCCCGGGCAGGCTACTGTTCAGCCCCTTTCCCCTGTGTGCCTGCATGCTGCGGCAGGGAAGAGGTCCTGTGGGGCTCCCAGTGTATAGGGGCCACAAGAATAGTGGGGCTCCGAGCATTGTGAGGGGCTGTACAGAGTACCCTGCACCTGTATGTGAAGTGCAGGGATCTGTGCATTCATTACTAGATGCGGGGAAGATGCCCTATATTGCTTTATTATCTGGCTAATTGCCATGAGATTAACAGATTGCCCCCATCATGGCCGCAGTAGAGGGCTGTAGAGAAACCAGGAGGGGGGCGGAGCGTGCAGGGAAATGAAACTTTGCTGCACAGTGGCCTGCACGCTCCGTTCCGCCCCCTCCATGATGCTGATCGCGTCATCCGGGGGCGGGGAAAAAGGCGGCGGCCTCGTTCTCTAGGCCGGAGCCGGGGCCTCAAGTAAATGGCGGCCCCGGGAGAGTGAGGGGGCCGGCGCGGAAGTCCACAAGCCCCGCCGGTTCCGCAGTGTGGGACCGCTGCCGCCAGACTGCCCAGTGAGTCTCGCCGCCCCAGAAGCCTCACCGCTGCCACAGCAAGGGGGCACAGCCAGGAGGTACTGGGGAGCTAATTTTCAACCCCTATCCTGGTCACAGTATTGCTGGGGATCGCTGCGTAGTGGGGAGGTGAAATGGCAGAGGTCCTACAAAAGAACCGAAGCAGCGTGTCCTCAACCCAAGGCCCCTGTATGATAGGAGAGATGGGGAGGGTGGCGATGCTGATACCACTAGAGGACTAGCAGTCTTCTGTAAGCTCTGGCTCTTTGCAGCAGAGGCTGTGAGCAGCCTTGGGGGGCCCTGCAGCCGAGGAAACAGCTATGGAGCAGACAATGCTATGGAGGGGAGGGCACCTAAAGGTGGTATCTAAACCCAAGTTCCCAGTCAGAGGGAATGGGGAGGGCGTCCGTTCATCTCATACTGTCTGGATGTTACCTGGTGCCGATAGGGAGATGTCTCCATTCCTCCATGGGAGCCGAGGGCCCCCTTTTTGCCGGTTTTCTTCCCCTCTGTCTTGCTGCTTGCGATGGGGACATGGAGCATTGCTGCGACCCAGAGCCCCATCTGTGGGGACTGGGGAGGAATGCGGGCCTCAGAACCGGCAGGTCTGGAAATCACTTTAACCCTGCACCTCCAACAGTGGAGGGCCGAGAAAGGAATAGCCCTTATCTGACAAAATAGCTCAACCCAGAAGCTCAACTATGGAGTCTGGGGAGGTCTCTGTGGTCGACATGTCCCTTCAAAAAATAAAGATGCAGCTTCAAAAGTAAAAATAATGAAGAGAGAGTAAGAACGTGTGCCTCCTACAAGACACTAAGCAAAAACTGAAGAGGCAATGCCTGTTCCGGGGGTGTAATACTGCAGAGGAGGAGTCACTGTTAATCTTTTTCAGATTCTGCCTAGTGTCGCCTCCTAGTGGACAGCAGCATAACACCCACGGTCTGTGTCCCCCAATGAGGCGAAGGAGAAAATGCCCATCTATCTTGTATGTACTCTCTAGGTTAAGTATATACTTTAATGGATACTATACACCAATGGCATCTCATTACACACTAGATATATCACAAAAAATGGGTCCACATGTGTGTATTTCGTATATACATGTGGATACTATATGTACATAACATCATAATATACACAGGAAACGTCACAAATACAGGTACATGATATTATACATATAAGACGCTCCCATTATCCATATGTGCTGATGTCTTCCTTCATATAGCCATTCATAAAGGTGATTCAGATTATGATGTTCTATCGCCACTGTAAAGATCCAGATCAGAATAACATCCAGAGGGTAACCGGACTGATGTTAGGTGTGGGGGTTTGGGGGAAGGAGGGTACAGAACAGCTAAAAACACAGACAAACGATAAAAAACAGTTAAAACCATATCACAAAAATACCTAAAGGGACCCTCAGGGAAAACTGGGGGTCCACAGCATAGTCAATGGCTAAGATCCTACATATACAGCCAATCAAAAGACAAGAATATCCGTCATCTTTGAGGATAGGACATAGATCTCCCTCCATTTTGGAATTGAAGACCATATCCATATCCTTAAATCTAGAAGCTAATGATCACCATGCCTGGTTTGGTGACAGGTCATCTTTAAACCTTCTGCTAGAGTCCGAGTTAATGCAGCTTTCTCAGATTCTTTCAGCATTGGAAATGGGACGAGACAGGGGGGCCCGCTCTCACCACTCCTGTAAGTCATCGTTATGGAACATTTGGCCATGGCCATTAGACAGAACGTAGATACACACAACATTCAGATAGGACAGCATCAGCACAAAACGGCCTCGTTTGCCGATGACCTCTTATTATACGTGTCCAGGCCTCATGTCTCTTTTCCAAATATTTTGAACGAGTTCAATATATTTGGGTCTTTCAGCAATTTCAAAGTGAATTACTCGAAGTCTGAAGCTATGAATGTTTCTCTCCCATCAGGACCAATTTTCATTTTCTATGGAGGAATTAGTCCATTAAATATTTAGGGATCCACACTCCACCAGATTTAACCAAACTGTCTACATTAATCGCTTATCTCTTCTGTCAAGGGTGGAGAACCAGTTGGTTTCTTATAGAACTTTAAAATTGACGTGGTGGGGGAGACTTAAAGGGATCCTGTCACCCCCAAAACACCTGCTAACCTATTAAAACCTGTCCCTAGAGCATATTAACACTTTCCCTACACTATTTCTACCTCCTAAATGCAGTAAGTGACATTGACTAAAAACGTTTTATAAGTACCTGCTTAGTGATGATAATGAGTGACTATCTATTCATAGTCACTCATGAAGACTGTCCCTCTGCTTCATAGCACGCCTCCATAGGCGTGATCGTCCTCCTAGATTCAAATTGCAGCCTCCCCGCTGTGCCCTGTGTCGTAGGAGGCTGCTGTGTGGCTTGTGACGCGATCCGCGTCATTCCCGGCGCCCTGTGACGTATTTACAGCGGCGCCGCGCTGTTAGCTTCAAAATGCGCACTGCGCATGCCCAATGCGCATGCGCAGTGCACATTTTGAAGCTAACAGCGCGGCACCGCTGTAAATACGTCACAGGGCGCCGGGAATGACGCGGATCGCGTCACAAGCCACACTGCAGCCTCCTACGACACAGGGCACAGCGGGGAGGCTGCAATTTTAATCTAGGAGGACGATCACGCCTATGGAGGCGTGCTATGAAGCAGAGGGACAGTCTTCATGAGTGACTATGAATAGATAGTCACTCATTATCATCACTAAGCAGGTACTTATAAAACGTTTTTAGTCAATGTCACTTACTGCATTTAGGAGGTAGAAATAGTGTAGGGAAAGTGTTAATATGCTCTAGGGACAGGTTTTAATAGGTTAGCAGGTGTTTTGGGGGTGACAGGATCCCTTTAATGTCTTCCGTATGGACATTCTCCCACATTTTCTCTATTTGTTCCAAACGGTGCCCATCTCTCCTCCCTTTTTCTAAACTTAGCTTCGTTATGACAAGGTTTATATGGGGTGGACTTAAACCTAGGGTAAAATAAAAAATTCTGATGGCCTTCAGAGTTTGTGGAGGTGCAGGTCTACCAAACTTTAAAGCCTATTTTCAAGCTGCAACAACAGTTTAAACTCTTAGACTGGCAATACAAATCCACCACTAAGAAGTGGGTGGAGGTGGAACAGGAGGGTCTGCCTATATCTTTACATTATCTCCCATGGATAGCTCCAACGGCCACTACATTATTAGGACCAGACTTATAATTTACCCTAACAACTTTGAGAGTGTGGCACACCGTACGAAAATCTTCTGTCCTAGAGTGAACACTAAGCCCACTGACTCCTCTTTTATTGAATACCACTTTTCGGGCTGCTCAAGTGCGGGGGATGTTAGACTCCGATAATATTTGTCCGACTGTTAACTGCCTTCTTTTGTGGTTCTTCAGCAGAAATTTCCAATGACGCAGCTGAATTGGTTTGAATATGCTCAACTGCATTCCTTCCTTTCATCAGCAACCCATGCATGCAGAGTCCGTTCATTTTCTTATCCTACAGAAAAAATGTTTCTTAACGAATCTCCTCTTGACCATGCCATCTCTGAAACATATCAAGGTATTTTGTTGGACAGGAGGAGGGAGAAATTCGCTTTCCAACTAGCGTGGGAGAGGGATTTGGGCAGAGAACTTACATGCGTTGAATGGAAAAAAGTTTCCTTTGCAATGTCATCCCCATGTATGGCACAGGAAACTTATTATAAAGTACTTACTAGATGGTATCTCTGCCCGGATCGACTTCAGATGATCTCCTCTTTCTCTAACGAGTGTTGGCGATGTGAGGCAGCAGACGGTAACATGTTGAATGTTAACGTCATTTAGCAAACTGTTTGGTGGGATTGTGTGAAAATAAGGAGTTTCTGGGACAAGGTCTTCAGGAACTACACCCTAATCACAGGTACAACTGTCGTGGGTTCCCCTGAAATAGCTATTTTCTACCAGGCTCCATCGGTCGTATCAAAAAGAATATCCTGTGCTTTTGTGTCTCAACAGCCCACACCATCATTCCGAGGCTCTGGAAATCTCCAGAACAACCCTCTATTCGTGAATAGTATTGTAGAGATGATTAATATTTGTCGTATGGAATAGTTGGCTGCTGAGAGGACGGGGTCCTTGGATAGGTTTAACCTGATATAGATTGAATGGGTCATATTTCACAAAACCCCTAACTTCCAGTAGTTATTCTCCTGAGTGAATGGGACTGAGGAACCCGGTTTGATCTGCGAAATTGCGGAAGCGGACATCAATCACAGTTCATGAAATAACCCCCTTTTTTTCCTTTCCCTACATTATCTCCCCCCCCCTTCAATTTTTCTATCTGTATTTTCATAGCTTTAATTTTTCTATCTTTAGTATATCTTCTATTCTTTATTTCTCTAACATTTCAGGGTAAAAAATAATCACCCTGGTCTTACTACTGGCTTTATTTTGAGTCATGTTGGTATACCTTGTTATATTTTTGTTGACCATGATACCTGCGCCTAATGTAATATTACCGTATATACTCGTGTATAAGCCGACCCGTGTATAAGCCGACCCCCCTACTTTTGCCCCCAAAAACTGGGAAAACTTATTGACTCGCGTATAAGCCGAGGGTGGACTCCAGCACAGGTATACAACCCCCAGCAGTGAGGTATACAGCAGCCTCCCCAGTGGTAGTATACAGCAGCAGCCCCAGTGGTAGTATACAGCAGCCCCAGAGGTATATACAGCCCCAGAGGTATATGCAGCCCCATATGCAGCCCCAGAGGTATATGCAGCCCCAGAGGTATATGTAGCCCCAAAGGTATATGCAGCCCAAGAGGTATATGCAGCCCCATATGCAGCCCAAGAGGTATATGCAGCCCCAGAGGTATATGCAGCCCTAGTGGTGTATACAGCAGCCCTTAGGTTGTATACAGCAGCAGCCCCAGGGCTGTATACAGCAGCAGCCCCAGGGCTGTATACAGCAGCAGCCCCAGGGCTGTATACAGCAGCAGCCCCAGGGCTGTATACAGCAGCAGCCCCAGGGCTGTATACAGCAGCAGCCCCAGGGCTGTATACAGCAGCAGCCCCAGGGCTGTATACAGCAGCAGCCCCAGGGCTGTATACAGCCGCAGCCCCAGGGCTGTATACAGCCGCAGCCCCAGGGCTGTATACAGCCGCAGCCCCAGGGCTGTATACAGCCGCAGCCCCGGGGCTGTATACAGCCGCAGCCCCAGGGCTGTATACAGCCGCAGCCCCAGGGCTGTATACAGCCGTAGCCCCAGGGCTGTATACAGCCGCAGCCCCAGGGCTGTATACAGCCGCAGCCCCAGGGCTGTATACAGCCGCAGCCCCAGGGCTGTATACAGCCGCAGCCCCAGGGCTGTATACAGCCGCAGCCCCAGGGCTGTATACAGCCGCAGCCCCAGGGCTGTATACAGCCGCAGCCCCAGGGCTGTATACAGCCGCAGCCCCAGGGCTGTATACAGCCGCAGCCCCAGGGCTGTATACAGCCGCAGCCCCAGGGCTGTATACAGCCGCAGCCCCGGAGGTATACAGGCCCCCCCCCATCAAGCTCCAGGGCCCCCCCGCCTTGCGCGGCAGCCTGTAAAGTAAAATCATACTTGCCAGTGTCCTGTCGCGCCGTCCGCAGCTTGCCGACACACGATCCCGGGCTTCATTCCGCGGCTGCCGGCTTCCGACTTCCTATAGTCGCAGGCAATGACGTCATTGCCCGCGACTACAGGAATGCGGAAGACGCGGAATGAAGCCGGGGATCGTGTGTCGGCAAGCTGCGGACGGCGCGACAGGACACTGGCAAGTATGATTTTACTTTACAGGCTGCCGCGCAAGGGGGGTGGGGGGGGGGCCTGGAGCTTGATGGGGGGGCCTGTATACCTCCGGGACTGCGGCTGTAAAATTTATATACTCGCGTATAAGCCGAGGGGGGACTTTTCAGCCCAAATTTTGGGCTGAAAAACTCGGCTTATACGCGAGTATATACGGTATTTACAAGTTGGTTTGGAGTACACCTGCACCCAATACTCAGGAAGAGATTTGGTTTTTCCTTATTCCTGGTTTCCTATCTGCTCTACTTTTTTTTTTTAGGTACAGAACATGTGCTCAAGGGCACCAAAAAGAACAATTGAATTTATTACTAATTGGAACAACTTGTTAAACTTGTTAAATTTCTAACATTTGTAAAAAAATGTGATTCACGGATTAAAAGGATCCTGTCACCTACAAAATGCCTCCTAAGCTAGGAAAACATGTCCCTGCAGCATCCATTCACTAATCTCACACTCCTTTTGTCTCCTAAAAGCATCCTGTGAAAGTGCATAAAAACGTTTTAATACTCACTCATTAGTGATTATAATTAGCAGTGGCTATATTCTTTAGTCACCAGGGCGGGCTGTTTTGCAGCCTGAATGATCCACCCTCTCTCTGTGCTGCTGTTATGTGCAGCTGAAGGCAGGACTAATGATTTGCATTCTGGGATTGATAGAGAGGGGGGAGGGTAAAGTCTGCATAAGCAGAGCACAAGCAGAGCAAACAGACAGAGAGGGGAAGGATCCTGGAGCCTGCAAAACAGCCAGCCCTGCTGACTAAAGAATATAGCCCCTGCTAATTATAATCACTAATGAGTAAGTATTAAAACGTTTTTATGCACTTTCACAGGATGCTTTTAGGAGACAAAAGGAGTGTGAGATCAGTGATAATATGCTGCTGGGACATGTTTTGCTAGCTTAGGAGGCGTTCTGGAGGTGACAGGATCCCTTTAAAGATATTACGTAAATACAGTAAACTTAATAAACAAAGATTTAATCAAAAAAGGCTTGGGGGTGAAAAGGTTAATGACTGTTATTACTTATTGAAAAGAAAAAAATAGTGTTGCGACACCTGTGGATCTCTCCTGCCTTAAAAGCGGTCGTATTAAGAATAAACTAACCTTTAAAGGTTGTGCCAGATCCGCACAACCAGATTGTGAGCGTAGTTTGTGGCTCAGGCTGCCAGCCTTGGATCTGAAGTGCTCCTGTATCCTCAATCACCTCTGCTCCTGGCCTCATGTAGTCCACGCTCTCACTCCAGGGTTGGGTTAGGAAATTCCAGGTTGATCCATTAACCCTATCCCACCTGCAGCTCTGTCACCGCTTTCCCCAAGGGAATTTGTATGATAGAATTCAGATAGAACATGCGGTTCTATAGTAGAGCGCAGGGATAATACGGGATACTTTAATCTTAATCTCCGTAACTTTATTCATAAAAAGCTCCAGACCACAACGCATTTCGACGTACAGACGTCTTCCTCAAGCGGATGAGGAGCCATTAATAACAGACCATTATATACTTCCTCCAACCAATCAACCATCAGTGCAGCCTCCCTGACAGCTGAAAGGTGGGAGGTTTCACAGTTTTAAGATAATTTAAACAAAAATTAAAAACCATCAGTTACATAACCAATGTCACTATAGGGTGTGCGTTTGTCCCCGTGGGGGGTATGTATGTGCGTGTGTGTCTCTTTGTGGTGTGTGTTCGGGTGCGTGGTGAGTATCCAATGTTGGGGCTGCACCTTAGCGACTATACACTTGCTGTTACTCTGTGTGTGCATGTGGTGTGTATACATGTCCCCGTACGTGGTGAAAATCCCATGTTGGGGCCCCACCTTAGTGACTATATGCCGTTAGTCTTTGGCGCTGTCATTAAGCCTCTCTCATTCACAACTGGTAACTGTCACTTTTTCCCCATTATGTAGATTGGGGCAAAATTGTTTGGTGAACTGGAACACACAGTGTTAAAATTTCGCCTCACAACACAGCCTATGACGCTCTCGGGGTCCAGACATGTAACTGTGCAAAATTTTGTGGCTGTAGTTGCGACGGTGTAGATGCCAATCCCGGACTTACACACACACATACATACATACAGCTTTATATATTCGATATATCCATACACACACACGTACACGTGGCCGGTATGACATGGCCTGCTACAATGTGGGTGATTACTAGACCTAGCAGTACACACAGGGTTAAGTGTGAGTTAGCTCTGTAGTGGTACACAAGGCGTTAACTGCAGCTAGGTCTGTGGTTGAGGGTCAGCTGATTGCTCACTGAATTCCAGGTGTGGGTGTGGCAGGCAGGATATGTTAAGCGCCATGAAAACTAATGGCGCTATAAAGATGATGATAATAATAATAACAATAATATGAAGCTGCCTGGTGCAATGTAAGCTGGGGGCAGTCAGTCTGTAAGAAACATCCAGCAAGTGAGGATGTGAGAGTCAGAGGCGTTCCATCCCTTTGGAACGTGGAGGGAGGCCTGCCATCTCCATGCGGAATGCTGTAATGTGACAAAATTCCGGAATGCCCGCGCTGCCACCAAGAATCACCAGGAAACAAGGAGTTAACAGGGCAGATTTTTCTTTTATTCTAACCTATGCGTTTCAGAGCCTGTATCTGAGCTCCTTCCTCAGGGTACATCAAGAGCACAATGGAAACAATCTTATTTAGACACAAAAAAGCGCCAAAAATCAGCGACAGCCCCTGTGAAGTGGCGTCACTAACAGGGTGGATCAGAGTGTGACATCACAATGTTTGTAAACAATACATCGTAGAACTGTCAGAATTCACAATAAGTTTCATACAGTTGTTCACAAAGTAGATTTGCTATTTCTTTTCAAGTCAGTGAGATCGCTTATTAAATTTCCCAAATAGAAGAATGAATTAAGAAAAAAACAAAAAGAACAAAAGAAAAAAAAAGGGAGTGAACCCACAAGTGAACTATATATATATGTTGTTCTGACTTAGAGTGTAGTATATTTAGCTAGTTGTGCTATATAGTCTGGTGGAAAACTCCATCAAATTGTATGTTTGCAAAGAGAGAAATTTCAGTATAAAGATGTGTTGATAAATGTGAGGAAAGATCTAATAAAGAACATATATATGTATGTATGTATGTATGTATATATATATATATATATATATATATATATATTTTTTTTTTTTTTTTTTTTTGAGGGTTCTATGGAATAATCTCTTGTGTGGTTGTATAAATGGATCTAGTGGAAGAAATATATAAAAATGTAAGGATCTCATAACTATTATATATATATATATATATATATATATATATAATAATATAATGGTATACATAGATTGATAAAAATATATAATTTACTTGTCAGGACTAAGAAAAAAGTAGTGGACTTTTTGAAAGCTCTAAAAGTTCATTTTAGTTGCTTTTTACAAAAACTAAGAACGGTCAAAAATGTGCCCAAAGGGAATGTAGGAAAAAAATTATTTTTAGTAAAAACTGCCTTGTTAAAATATCTTATTTAAATATAACCTTTAATTATGTTAAAAAATGGTAAAAAAAAATAGACTTAAAATAAGGGATAAAAAAAAATATAGAAAAAATGTGTATTGTAATATGATTAAAAATGGTATATAAATACATAAAGAATATATAAATACTAAAGAATGTGTGATTTTATATATATTTGAAGTAGAGGTGATATCCCTAAAAAAGGCAGTAGATGGCGCCAGAGGGTTATCTGAGTTCAGATAGTGCTTGCGTGCCTTCGTTCTAGAACGGAATACAAAAGTTGCAAGTTATAACACTGATTGACAGTAGTCGTGTGTGTGGCGTGTGCCTCCAATTAAGCCCCAGAATTCCACTAGGAGGAAATCTGAGAGTCGGAACCACATAGGTTCTGTTCCTCATGACTATATTGAGTATAATTCTATTGATCTTGTTAATAAAAGGAGGAAGGGCAAGTGTAGTGAGATCTATTAGTGTAGTAAATTAATTAGGAGCGTGGCAGGCGTGTGCCTGAGATAAAAGCGTCATTACAATGTTGCTACTTTTTCCATTAGTGCGAGCGTCTTCAATCTATGTGTTGAAAACTAAGTTGTGAAGGTAGAATGGGTGAAGAAGAAGTGTTAGTGAGTGGGGAGCATTTATAAAAACTCCATCAGGGTAAATAGGGAAGGAGAAGAAGATTCTGTAATAGTGAAATAGTGAGATAAAAACTATATATATAGTGAGATAAAAATTATATATATAGTGCGATAAAAAATTGGGAATTCCAGAATATATATAGAAATATAAATATAAAAAGTATAAAATATACAGTTGTGCATAGACTTATAAGTATTTAAAAAAAAAAATAATATAATAAATATAGCAGTACTTTAGTAAAAACATGATTATATATTCACAGGACCATAAGAACAGTCCTATCTGAAGTGAGCCAATAAAAGGAGAAAAATCTATAAACGTATATTAAAACCAGGGTTTTTAAGAGATAATTTGAGAATATTTAGTCCTCTAGGAGCAAGTGTGTTCATCTTATAAATCCAGTACTTCTCTCTCTTATTGAGAGCACCCAGTCTATTAGCAGTGTTCTCAGGAATATGATCTATGGCTGTAACCTTAAGTCCCCCATAATTTCTATCGTGGTGCACATCAGGGCTGTGGAGTCGGTAAGCCACAGTTGCATCTCCGACTCCGACTCCTGGATTTTATCAGGTTCCGACTCCGGCTCTTTCATAAATGGCCACTTCGTAACAAATTTACTGTTGTAAAATATTACCATCGTGCTTATTCAGTTTCTCACCATCATATAAGTAATCAGACCACTTAGAGCAAAAACTATATTTATTAGAATACAATTAGAATATAGCAAATAACTTTTAAAAACTTTTCCAAACTGTAAGTAAATATGCAATAAACACTGTTATGCAGTTAATAAGAAGAAATCTATAAATTTGTCCTCAGAAAAAGTATTGCCTCTGTCAGATCCTCCTTCATGGATGCCCTCAAATCTGATCTAACTATTTTGAGAGCAGAGAACAACCTCTCTACACTAACTTGGGTTGGTGGCAAAGCAGTAACCACTCGGGCAACATCTCTGACAATGTCATGATACAGAGGAATCGCTTGTTGCACTGTTATTTTTGATGAACGGTCAAATTTCTCAATTTCTTTTAGTGCACATGAAAAATTCTGCTGAAATGTACTGGCTGTGTTCTTTGATTGGGATGACTCTTCTTCTATGCGGGAACGCTTTGCACGGTCCTTGTGATGCAAATACTTTTCTAAATTAAATTCTTCATCAGTTGATGATGAGGGTGAAGATGTGGCAGGACAACCAAATTCTTCTTGTTCCTCCTGACTGTTCAGCAACCCTTTCATCCTTACTGCTATTTCAAACAGAGCTTCTTTTCCTTTACTTAGCTGTTGATCATCTAGAAGAATCCGATGCATTGGGTCTACATAAACAGCTGCCAAAAGAATGTTATTTTGTAATAGTAGCTCCTCTCTCCGTTTCATTGATGTAGCAATGCCACTTGCAATTAACCCTCCTCTTTGGGGCAGGCGAAACATCAGGTTCTTCCACTCCTTTAAGAAAATACCTGGAGTTAAGTCCTCTACTTCTCATTTTTTAGTCACTGTAAATGGGTTCTCTAGCAATTTTTCCAGCTCAGTCACCTGATTCCACGGACTTTCATTTAGCGTCAGTTGAGGGTTAGCCATGTCTACAAGAAAGGTTTTCAGTTTAACCAAGCGCTGAATCATTAAGTAAGTACTGCCCCATCGTGTCGCTTGATCAATAATTGCCCCTTTTCCAGCACGTCTCTTCAAAATTGAGTCAACTTTAGGGGTTCTGGCAACAGTAGCCAATTTTCTCACCTTTCCAATCAGTGCAGCAGCATGTCCTTCTTGCAGACTGTCTCTTATAGCCAGCTGTAGCATATGCACAACACAGCGCATGTGATGAATGAAAAAGAGAATTTTGTTTACTTACCGTAAATTCTTTTTCCTTTAGTCCTTAAATCTGGGAGACCCTGACATTGGGTGTTATATGCTGCCCCCTGGAGGTCACACCAATTATAGGAGAGATATCTCCTCCTTCTCCACTGCAGCATATACGCCCTCTGCAGGAAATACTGTCAGTTTGGTATATAAGCAGTAGGAGGAAAACATTGCGCTGTAAAACCAATCCCGGCCAACCGGCCGAAAGGAAAAGTATAAGGCCAGAACAATGGCCAACAGCGAAAACCAAGTGCTGTACTAGAGACACAGGTACGCCCGAAGGGCAAAGGGGAGGGTGCTGGGTCTCCCAGATTTAAGGACTAAAGGAAAAAGAATTTACGGTAAGTAAACAAAATTCTCTTTTTCCTTGTCGTCCAAATCTGGGAGACCCTGACATTGGGACGTCCAAAAGCAGTCCCTGGGTGGGAAAAAACCACTGCACCCTGAAAGGCAACTCAGACACTTACAGGTGGGCAACAGCCGCCTGGAGAACGCGTCTGCCCAGATCTGCATCCGCAGAGGCATGAACATGTACCTGGTACTGTGTAGAAAATGTGTGTAGGCTTGACCAAGTGGCGGGCTGACACACCTGTTGGGCTGAGGCTGAGAGCCGCAACACCCAAGAAGCGCCCACGGCCCTAGTGGAATGCACCCCGAGTCCCGTCGGGAGCGACGTGTGCGAGACCGAATAGGCCTGTAATACGGCCGTCCTGATGTAACATGGCCGTCCTGATCCAACGGGCAATCGTGGCCTAGGAGACGGAAGAGCCCTTGCCGCGTCTGGCCACGAACAAAGAGAAAGTCAGTCTGACGCAGAGGAGCTGTGCGATACAAATACCCTTACAAAGCCCTGACCAAGACTAAGTTGTGTAGGGCCTTTGCAAACCTAAGAATCGGGTTTGGACAAAAGGAAGACAAAGAAATGTCCTGGTTGAGGTGGAAAGGAGAGACCACCTTTGGGAGAAAGGAAGAGACGGGAAGCAGGACCACCCTGTCCTGATGAACCACCAAGGAGGGAGGCTTGCATGACAATGCCGCCAAATCTGACACCCGCCAAAGCGAGGTGACAGCCGCTAAGAATGCCACCTTTTGCGAAAGGGTGGACAAGGGACATCCGTTAAAGGTTCAAATGGAGGCTTCTGGAGAGCCGAAAGAACCACATTAAGATCCCCCGGTTCTAGAGGACGCTTGTGGTCAACTCGAGATCCCACGGTTCGAGAGGACGCTTGTAGGGTGGGACAATGTGAGCCACCCCTTGCATAAATGTGCGAACCTGTGGGAGACTCTTGAAATAAAGAACAGAAAGAGCTGAAATCTGTCCTTTCAGAGAGCTTAGGAAAAGACCAGAGTCTAGACCCGACTGCAGACACAAGAGTAATGTAGGCAAGGAGAAGGGCCACTGAGGATGGTCGTTATCAGAACACCAGGAGAGAGAAATCCTCCACGACCGGTGGTAACAGTTCAGTGAGGCAGGCCTATGAGCCTGTGTTATGGAGTCCTGAACTTCGCGGAGAAGAGCCGAGAAAGTCAGAACCCAGGATTCAAGGGCCAAACCGTGAACCTGAGTGCCGCAGAATTGTAGCGGAAGAATGGACCCTGAGAGAGGAGGTCTGAAAGATCCGACAGACTCCAAGGCTCGCGGGAACCAGGCTGTCCTGAGCCAAAGGGGCGTGATCAAAATCACACGAGACAGTCCGCCCGTATCTTGCAAGGCACCCGAGGTAACCGGGCCAGAGGTGGGAACACGTATGACGAGCGAAACTGGGACCAATTCTGGACCAGGTCGACTGCTGCCAGAGACAAGAGGTCGTGAGCCCTGGCTATAAATGTCGGAACCTCATCGTTAAAGAAGGTCATCAGTCGACTTCCGGAGTCCCCCACCGACTGTAAATGGCTTGGAATACTCTTAGGTCCAGAGACCATCCATGCCTAGACGCTGAGATAGACCGCTTTCCAATTGTCCACACCTGGGCTGTGGACCGCGGAGATGGAAGGTCCTGTGGCCTCCGCCCACGATAGTATCTTGTGGACTTCTAGCATCGCCAAGGAGTTGTGAGCGCCACTCTGAATTTCGATGTAAGCGACGGCTCGCGTCGTCCGAATGGATCTTCACCTGGCGGCCGCTTAGGAGGACTGAAACACCAGAAATGCCGGATAAGCCGCCCTGATGTCCCGAGAATTGAGGGAGGGAGGACTCTACCGGAGACCAAGTACCCTGAGCCCTGTGGAGAAGGGACCCCGCTCCCCAGCTGGGGAGGCCGGGGTCCGCGGTGACTACCGACCAGGACGGTGGAATAAGAGATCGACCCTGAGACAGGGACAGATATGACAGCCACCACCGGAGGAGTCCTTTGTTTCGGGGGACATGGAGATCGTGTGATCCCAGGGCCTTGGATATTTTGACTCAGACTTGAAAGATTTCCAGCTGACCATGGAAGAATAGAGTACTCCCGGTTAGAGGGAGACGGACTGCGCGTGAAGCAGTCGCACCAGAGCTGCTGGAAAGTGGAATTGCATCCTCAGATACACGAGACTTTGTGTAGGAGGGGCGACTTCAGAAGGTTGACGATCCAGCCAAACTTCCTGAGAGTCGACAAAGAAGTGGAGACGGCCTGCCGGCAATCCTGAAGAGAGAGTGCCTTGACGAGGAGGTCGTCCAGATAAGGAACGACCGACAGCCCCTGAGAATGAAGTACGGAGACCACAGAGACCATTACTTTGGTGAATACTCGTGGGGCGGTGGCCGACCCGAAGTGAAGGGCCATGAATTGGAAAAAAGGACGTCCCCAATTGCAAACCACAGGAACCTTTGGTGAGCTGGGGCGATGAAGATGCGCCGCAGTGCATCTTTGAAGTCTATGGATGCTAAGACTTCCCCTTGAGACATCAAGGCTATCACTGAGCGCAGTGATTTCATGTGAAAATGTCTCACTTTGACGTGCTTGTCGAGGAGCTTGAGGACCCGAACGGGGCGAACGGACCCGTCCTTTTTGGGCACCCTGAAGAGATTTGAGTAAAATCCCTGAAACTGGTTTCGTACGGGAACTGGGACAAAGACTCCTTTCAGCTTTAGGGACTCCAGCACTTGATGAAAGGCGTGGTCCTTTGCGGAAGAGGGAGAAGTTATGAAGAAACGGCTTGGAAGGACTGAATTCAGTGCTATGAAGGAGCCGTGAGTGACAATATCTCGCGCCCATTGATCTAGGATCGGCCGAGGCAAGCAGAGGACGTCTTGGACGGCTTCTAAGCCGAAGACTTTTGCTGGCGAGAACGCCAGGCGGCACCCCAGCCTTAGGGACTTGTCACGTTGGTAGAGGAGGGCTGTCTGGAAAACCAGGCAGAGGGACAAAATGGACGAAAAGAATGAAACCTGGCAGCTTCTGCTGTGCAGGTTAGCCTGCCTTTTGTTGGGGCAGGAGTGTACTTTCGCCTCCTGTCATGTCCTTGATAAGTTCGTCCATACGTCCACCACAGAGACGGTCCCCGGTACAGGGGATCCCCATAAGGCGCTTCTAGGAAGAAGCCTCACCCGACCAATCCCGGAGCCATTCTCTTAATGGCAAGGGAATTGGCGACTGCCACTGCTGAACGACCGGCTGAGTCAGGCCCTGCGTTAAGAGCAAGTTAGGATCCTATTGCCATTTGTTGCAGGAGGGAAGACGCCTCCGGAACCCTCACGTAGGTCATGGAAAGAACTGCGTCTGTGAAGAAACCAGGCAGCTGCAAAGGCGGGGAAACGCAGCGCCACAAGTGTCAGAGATTGACTTGGTTAAGAGTTTAACCTGACGGTCTGCCGAGTCTTCCAAAGAGGAGCTGTCGGCGATGGAGATTGTGGTTCTGGTAGCCAATCCGGCTACGACCGGGTCATTAGGGTAGGGACTAGCTAGACAGTACTGTCAGGGCAAGCGGACACTTGGGATACGAGGATTTCGGCAGAAAACGTATCGCCGGGCATGCCTATGAGCTATTGCACAGTGTCCGAAAAGTCAGAATGATCAGAGGAAATGCTGGCAGGTCTTTCTTAGGATCCCTGCGCGAGACCTTGGCTCACTGCTCAGACAGTGTGTCGGGAGCAGGCAGGTCTTGTTATTAATAGTGGAGACAATATTGTCAGCTAAAGTGTCCCCTGTAAGGACAGATTCAGAGACAGATTCAGAGGCCCGATCTGAGTCTGAGCCAGAGGACGACGAGTCCTCTTCCACGCCCCCCTTCAGAGGCTCCCAAGACTGGGGTCCGGGTGAGGAGGGGGAACGGTCTCGGCGGCGTCATCTTAACTGGACCCCCCAAGGACGAGGAGGGCCCGTTACGCCTTGCCGAAGGAGCCGGACCCGGGGCCGAAGAGGACCCCTCCAGATCCTGTTCAGGGGCCTGGTTAATGGCCTGACTGATGTATGTAGTCATGGAGGCCACAGATTGCGACATGGCTCGTGATACTGCCAGGGCCACTGAATCGGATATCGACTGTGATAAGGCGTCAGTCCACTGAGGAGCCGGTGTTAAGACTGGGGGAGCGGACGCCTGATCCCCAGAGGGGGTAGGGGTATCCACCTGGGGCCCGGTTCAGAGGATATCCAGGGACCCGTTCTGCTCACAAGCCGTGCAGAGGGGTTGATACTCTGCCCAGGCAGTGTGACCTTGCACACTGTACAAGTTACATACAATTAAGGAGCCCATTGGGACTTATCCTTGCTCTTAAACACACAGTCTGACCCAATCCTGTGTATTTGCTACCAAAAACAGATTAACTGAAGGGGAAATGCCACAGAGAAAAAAATCATCCAATGGGATGAAATTTGATCCCAAAGTCTGAGTCTCCCAGAGCAGCATACTGTATATGCTGAGGATCTGCATAAAAAGTGGCCAAATGGCCCCCGCAGAGAGAGAGGGGGAAGTCAGAGGGAGGGAAGGCCCGCAAAAAAAGCGGGAACTGTGTCCCCATACAGTCACACAGGAGGGGGAGAGGCCAGAGGCCGAGCCCTGTGTGCTGTGAGAGAAGTGAGAGCAACGCCCGCCCCCCTGCTGTTGATAGACATGCAGGGGACGGAATCGCGGCCTAGGCCGCCAGCGAAGCTGGGGACTAAATTTGAAGCCGCGGCCGGCCTGCGTGAGGGGTCCGGCGCGGTAGTTGTACAAAAACACCGCTAATGGCCCAAAATGAGCCCCCCTGCCTTATGGGCCCTGTGCCCCGTCCCCCTGATGTACAGGACAGCAGGGAGGGGAATCGTGTCCGGGCTACCAGCCGAGGCTGGGGCCGTTGCAGGGACAGAACCCGGTCCTTGGACCCGGATTCATGCAATAGACTTGTGCCCCGTTCCCCTGCTGTATGAAAACAGACTAGGAGGGGAATCATTGCTGAGTTTCCAGCAAGTCCTGGGGCCAGAGCAGGGACAGCCCTGCTGTATCTGGACCCGGATCCTCCGTAGATGCGGGGGCCCCCATGTGTTCGGCACATACCTGAGTCCCCAGAAGGGGAGAAGATGGGGGCCAGCTCGGTACCTGAGGTGGAGCCTGCATCCGTCACCTGTGACTGGAAGGGAGTTGAACTCCGTCACAGGGTGCCACACAAGTGACTGTGTATAGGCCAGGGGCACAGAACTGTGAACCCCTCAGTCGGCTTCCACCTCACCAGAGGCTCTTTGAAAGAGTATGGTGAGGGAGCACGGCATATGGGGATGAAGGCCCATGCCGGGGGACCCCGATGGTCCCCTAAGCTTCATCTGTAGCAGGAGCTTCAGTGTGGAGATGTGCCTCCAACGACACCAAATTACAAACTGACAGTATTTCCTGCAGAGGGCGTATATGCTGCAGAGGAGAAATCTCTCCTATAATTGGTGTGACCTCCAGGGGGCAGCATATAACACCCAATGTCAAGGTCTCCCAGATTTGGACGACAAGGAAAGAACGTATTGACACAGTTTCAACAAGATCATCTAATCATGTTGCTGATCATTTGAAGCAACTTCAGTTTGCTCCTCAGTTACAATACTGTGTTCCTCTATTTCAAACATATCTGTGTCTGTGGACCCAGAATGTTCTAGCTGCTGGTCACCATCATTACTCTCATTCATTAGCTTAATAGTACTTATCATATTTGAAACATTGTCAGTTACGACAGAAAGAACTCTTTTTTAAGTTCATAGTCTTGCAGAACCTTTTCCACCAAGACCTGGAGAAACTCACTGGTGTGATGAGCTTTGGTGTCCTTTACTGCCAATGTCTTGGTAACTATTTCATTTTTGTCACAATACTTTTGTCTAATACTCTCTCTCTCCAGAGAAACACCAAGATTGCGGGCCATTTCCCCATTCAGACACATAAAAGCTGGTCGTGAAAATAATGAAATAGGCACACTATCCTTTACAGCAAGCTCTATGATCTGTTTTTTAAATGTATCTACTGTCATTGTCACAGTAACTTTGTCACTGACAAAATATCTTGCAACTGATGGCTGCAAAGTTCTCTGCTCCTTTGTTTGGCTGGAAGAGCTGGGCACTGGTTCCTTGGTTTGGATGCAGTCTTTCTCTTCCACTGCTTTCACTACTTCTGGATGAAAGCGCTGTAAATGTCTCTTTAGATTAGAAGCTCTGGTAGGAGCATTTTTATCTTTGCCCGAATATGCACTGATCTTGGCTTGACAGGATTTGTTTTCGTCTGGATCATTTGTCATACACTAACAGACATAATGTTTTCCATCTTGAGTGATGGTAAAATGTTCAAATGCAGCTGATTTAATGTGATGCCTCTTTGACATTCTCAGGTTTTTAATTCTGCATTCACAATCCAAATGACAATTGTTTTTCCTAAAAACAATTGTACAAAATTATTGCCAGGTCGTACAACTGATATAGTGGTCAGTAATACTGTTATTATTCCTCATGTACTCACAGTTAACTGATGCAAAGTTTGTTGAAAGGACAATACTTCTTACAGTCTTCCTCTTCTGAGTAGCAGGCAGCTGTGAGATCCTTGGGAGATGAACACCTAGTATGATCTAGTCTAGACGAGGAGGAGCTTTATTACTAAGAATTTGCAACACATTTTCAGTTTCATACATTGTAAGTAGGGGGGTTGGGGCAGCATGAGGTTAACCAAGTATAAGATTAGAAGGGCAGTGGAGAACAGTGACACACAAGAAGTAAGAAACGTCTCTATCTCCAGCAGAACTGCTTATCACTGTTGTTCATAGTTTGATAGAACATATATATTTGAGTAACATTTATAAAATTCATATGAAAGTTCAATCATGAAATATTAATACATTTTTTTAAAGCTGGAGTCGGAACATATCTACCGACTCAGACTCCAACCAAAACTAACTCCGACTCCACAGCCCTGGTGCACATCAAAATGATTTGACACCCTATGCTGTTTAAAACCATTTTTAATATTGGATCTATGCTTATTAATCCTATTGTGGAGCTCCTGTGTTGTACGGCCAATATATTGCAGGTTACAAGGACACTCTAAAAGATATATGACAAATTTCGTGTTGCAATCTATTTTATGGGCTATCTGGAATTTTTCACCAGTGGAATTGGTACTTTCTTGTAAAGGGACTTTATATTACAATACTTGATGTTGAAAGAGTTTATGCAGGGGCGGAGCCTAGCACGGAGGAGTAAGACACGCCGGGCAAGAGCTCCGCAACGCCGCCATCAAATACAGCCACTATTTGCAGCACCCGCCGCCCAACGATCATGGGCAAGACGAGGAAGCCCTCAGGAGGTCCGGGAGCGGAGGATGGAGGGTCTCAGGGCTGCATGGACAGGTATGTGCGGTCCGGGGCGACCCCTGTTCCGGACCGCGCGATGCCTAAGATGGCGCCTTCCCGCTCACAGCAGGTGGCGGGGAGGTGGGAGGAGAGGGGGAAGAGAGGCACAAATCGCTTTGCCGCATTGGGGGACGCACGTGAGGAAGACTCTGACTGCCCGGATTCCCCGGACGCGCTCCCTGGGGGTGAGCTGGGAGATCATCTTAAAAATCTCCCCACAAAAGGTGACCTGGAAAGATTTGTCCGCCGCATTGAAAACACATATAGAGAGGAAATGGCGGCCCTAAGGCAGGAGGTCACATCTAGGGTGGAGGAGGTGGAGAGGACACAGGAGACGGTGCTGGACGAGCTCCAGGCACATAGAGACATTTTTCTTCACATGCAGCCCTCCTGGAAGAAATGGCTTACTCTCAGGAGGATCTAGAGAATCCAACCGCCGCAATAACATAAGGATTAGGGGTCTTCCTGAGTCCATTCCGGCCCTGGAGCTTGCTGGCGCGGTGCAGGGGCTGCTGAAACAGGTCCTAGGCAATGACCAGGGTCCTCATATTGAACTGGATCGTGTACACCGAGCCCTGGCACCAAGAACCCCACAGGATACCAGGCCTCGGGACGTGCTCTGTAGGGTGCACTTCTATGCCATAAAGGAGGCAATCCTTTTTGCGGCCAGACAAAAAGACAAAATCATGTACCAGGATTCCCCCATACTGTTTCTGCAGGACTTGTCCCGCCGCACACTTCAGCAGCGACGAGGGCTTCGCCCGCTCCTGGAGGTGCTGAGAGAACGGGAGATAAAATACAGATGGGGATTCCCCTTCCAGCTTTCTGCCTCATCTGGGGCCGCTCGGCGTCCTTCAGGAGATTGGCGGATCTCCCTTTATTCTGCAAAACTCTGGACATTCCGGAAATGGACTTGCCTGACTGGCCTGTGATGCCTGGCCTACCTCCAGCCCCTATGAGATGGCAAAGAGTGAGACGTCAACGTTCGCCCAGAAATTCACCTGCCTGAAGAGGGAGACAACCGGAGGACTTTCTGAACCTTCCTGTAGCACGACAACCTCCTGTGTTGAGTCGTGAAACGAGTGGATAAAGAGACAATGACTGATGACCTGCTTACCTGGGGCAGGATGGAGAGGAGTCAGGTTCCCTCGGACCCTGGCAAATGGGTTGCTGTTTTATCTGTTTTGTTCTCTCTCTTTTTCATACTAGTGTCTTAATCTAACTTCCAGGTCACACTCCAACCCACACATTTATATTACTATTAGCAGAAATGACTTTCTGACTCCTCCCAAATTCCTATCCATCGCCTTCTCTCACATACCTGACCTGCCTTATTTGGATGTGTTTTTCCCTCTCTCCCCCCTATTTCCTCTTTCCTGTTTATCATCTTGACCCACTCCCCGCTCCCGACTCCACTGTCTAAGCTCACTAGATTCCCTGCTCTCCATGTTATGCTTTTTGTTACAACTTTCTCTCTAATCCATACAAGGCTGAGTCTCCTCCAACATTTATGATGCCCACCCCATACCCTCTTTCTCTGCCAGTTTGTTTATTTCATTTTGCTGAGGATTTGATGTGTGGGGGGGGCCTATCGGGGAATTTATACTCGAGACATGCCTGATTTCTCTTTTCCGGGTTACATAATCGTGTATAGAATACTAAAAACTCAACAAATCTATGGTGGATGATATTTAATAAAAGATATAAGGAGATAGAGGTGGCGTTGCGGAGGGTAGAATGTACTGGGCACAATACCCGACCCCCAGTGCTGGATGACGTTAGTCACCCGTAGACGCACGCACAACTGCACCAATAGGAATGTTTGGTTATGCTTTCCTGATTTTCAGCAATATAAGAGTAATAAGATATGGACACTTGTCCACAATACTTGATAGATTTATTTGAATATACAAATGAATATGGCACACAGATGAGACATATTTAAGGCGAGAAAAGGAAAAATAGTTTGTTTGTTCATTTGGAACCTTTGTTAATATGTCTGCATACAAGAGCCATGTTTTACAGTTTAAAGTAATGTTGACCTATACGTGTGATAAAACGAATAAAATATGATTTGAAAGAAAGAGTTTATGCAAATCTCGAGTTTGAGCTCTTTGTCCTCCATATTTCTGCTACCCCATAAGCTTTATACAACATGTTCTGTGACCATAAGTTGAACCAGACTTTAATTGTTTTATGTGCTCACTAAGTGTTGCGTCCTTGTATAATGTAATTTTATGTATGGTTTCTCCTTTTGTTTCAATTTTAAACACTTTTTTTGTTCCAAGAAATGAAGGTAATTCCATGAGAGAAATTGCCAAGAAACTGAAGATTTCCTACAATGGTGCGGGCTACTCCCTTCAGAGGAGAGCAGAAACAGACTAACCAGAGTAGAAAGAGAAGTGGGAGGCCCTGCTGCACAACTGAACAACAAGACAAGTACATTAGAGTCTCTAGTTTGAGAAATTAATGCTTCACAGCTCCTCATCTGGAACCTTCATTAAATAGTACCCGCCAAAGGTCTGCAATGCTGTAATTGCTACAAAGGGAGCATTCTTTGACTAAAGCAAAATTTGAAGGAGAAAATTATTATTAGAAATAAAAATCATTATTTTTAACTTTGTCAATGTCTGGACTATATTTTCTAGTAATTTTGCAACTCATTTGATAAACAAAAGTATGAGTTTTCATGGAAAACACAAAATTGTTTCGGTGACCCCAAACCTGGTGAAATTATTTTGGCCCCATTGAACTTTTCAACCTTTTGTCACATTTCAGGCTTCAAACAAAGATATAAATTCTAATATTTTTGTGAAGAATCAACAATAAGTGGGATACAATCGTTAACTAGAACAAAATTTATTGGGCACTTTTTTTTTCTTCCAGAAAATATTGTTTAAGTTTAGCATAACAAATATCAAACAATAAAGAAGGGTAAGACATAAAAAAAAATAATATATAAAAAAAAAAAAAAAAATGATGGAGCAAGAATACACGGAGGCACACGATAGAGATGGTGAGCAACCCGCCCCTTTGAGGCTAAAGAAAGGGCAAACATCAGAGCAGGCCGGGGCCGATGGTAGCGTAATCTCGTGAGCCTCCCAGTACTCCGGCAGGCAGAGTAATCAGGATAGTGCTAAGTAGAGATGTAGAAAAGAGAAAGGACCAAGAGGGGCAGGGAGGAGTAGTAGGAGATCAAAGGAGGAGGAGGAGGAATAAGAGGGAAGGGGGGCGGAAGTCAAGATGTCCAAGTCATGTCTGCGCATTTCACAGAAGAGGCTCAAGTAGAGGGCCGTCCCGGTAATACCACCAAGGATACCAGAGCTGCTTGTGCTTTTCCCACGTCTCATGATCGTGGGCCATAAGTCCCTCAATTCGGCATATCCTATCCATTTCCTTTACCCATTCTTCAATGGAGGGGGCGACTGTTGATTTCCAGTGTCGCGGGATCAAGACCCTGGCCGCCATCAGGCAGAAACGGAAAAGACCACGTTTGCACGATTTGAGTGAACCGGGGATAAGGGACAGAAGCGCGATCTGTGGAGAAGGTGGATGACATATGCCTGAGATACTCATAAATCGAGAATATTGAAAGCCAATAGGCTTGGATGGGGCCACATTGCCACCAAACGTGTAGCATAGTACCCGGCCCTTCGCCACATCTCCAGCACAGGTTGGGCACTGAGGGAAACATTTTATGAAGGAGCGCTGGGCACCTATACCACCTAGTTAAGATCTTATAATTCGTCTCCTGAAAGCTGCAGGACACCGACAACTTATGCGTCAGTGTAAAAATCTTGCAAAGTATTCACTGATCTCAGTGCCCGCAGTGTTTTCTTGGACTGGTCTCCCTGAGATCAGTGAATACTTTGCAATCTTGGTCTACTAGGCCTTGCTCCCACCTAGCCAGAATCCTACTCCACACTGATGAGGGCAACACCCCGAAACAGCTGTATGTGGATGGATACTTGGCCTTGGTATTCCCTTGTCATATCTGTAAACTTGTAAAAGAGTTGGATATTGACTTAAAGGGCCACTTCATATGGTGGTTATGGTGTTCTCCGCAAGGAGCCACCCCTTGGCTGGGTCCTCCCCTGGAGGGATATATGGCTAGTTCTGTGTTTGAGACTCCTAACAGAGGCTCCACAGACTCTATTTGCATGTTCAGTGTAAAAATCTTAGCCCAGTCAGAGTCAGAGAACGTCACTCGCAGGTCAGATTGCCAGGCCCCTATAAATGAGGGGATGGCAGATGGGCCTGCATCTGAGAGCACGCCATATAAAAGAGGGAGATGACGTGAGCAGGAGGCTCAGTTAAGAGAAACAATGCTTCTAAACCCGAGAGTGACTTCCCCCGTAGGGACCGGAGAAACGCGTCCAACTGAGAAACCTCCAACCAGGACCCCTGCCCTCCCAACGACCCCCCCTCCCCCGCATCCCTCTGCGCTGCTCCGCCACCCGAGCCAGACAGGGGTCGTCGCTAACATGCCAACCCAAAAAGACCCGTCTCCCAAGCGTCGGGGGAAAGTCAGGATTATTGAACAGGGGCCCAAGTAGGGAAGGATGATCGCCGTCATGTCCCCCCCCCTCGCCACGAATCCCAATAGCCCAGTACTACACGTGTAAGTTGGGGAAACAACGAAACCAGGGGCCGGGAACTTTTCCGGATCCATGGTAGCCACCGCAGTGGGAAGGGCGAAAGGAGGTTCTCGACCCTCACCCACTGCTTATGACATTGATTATACCTCCAGTCTAACATTCGGGATAAGAGAACGGAATGATAGTAACGTTGAAAGTTAGGTAAGCCCGTCCCACCCCTCCGCTTCGAGTCGGTCAGGGTCGAGAAGCGAACCCGGGGTCTCGCCGAATTCCATATAAATTTGCGCAATGCAGAGTGCAGGCAGCGAAAGAAAGAGGGAGGGACGTCCGTAGGGACCGTCTGGAACAAGTAGAGGAATTTAGGCAAAATGTCAATTTTTATGGCATTAATACGGCCAAACCAGGATAACTGGGTACTGCGAAGTCTCTTG
The DNA here is from genome assembly GCA_033576535.1 of Allobates femoralis. Taxonomy (NCBI): domain Eukaryota; kingdom Metazoa; phylum Chordata; class Amphibia; order Anura; family Aromobatidae; genus Allobates; species Allobates femoralis. Next base: position 369,244,066 of record JARQOC010000003.1, read on the forward strand.
AGTTCAAGGAGTGTGGAGTGCAAGGGTGGGGTATAGTTAAAAGCAAATAAGTCCTTGGGGTCTCCAGGAATAGAGATACTTAAGTATTTCAAGCCCCTGTCTACCCATCGGAAAGAAAAGGAGGACTGGAGCTGGGCGACTAATGGGTCCGGAAGCGTGAGGTTCATCACTTCTGTCTTGGAATAATTAACTTTGAAATTAGAAATCTCACCAAACCTCGTAAATTCCCGCATGAGCACCGGGAATGCGATCAAGGGATTAGCAATATAGACCAATAGGTCGTCTGCATAGAGGGCCAGTTTGAAATGTTCTCCATGTATCAGGACGCCTCTAATATCCGCGGATCCTCTTAGTGCGCACGCCAGGTGCTCCATCGCGATGGCATACAACAGGGGTGACAAAGGGCACCCCTGCCGCGTCCCGTTAGAGACCCCAAAGGCCGAGGAAAGGAGCCCATTGACCCTCAACCGAGCAGTGGGGCCATGATAGAGTGCCTGTATCTTTCCCATGATAACCGGTCCTAAGCCCAATTGCTTCAAAGAAGCAAAAAGAAACTCCCAACCCAGGCGGTCAAATGCCTTTTCGGCATCAACTGAGAGAAAGCATGCAGGAATATTATTGTCATGAACGTAGTCTGAGATGAATAATGTCTTAATGGTGTTATCCCTAGCCTCATGTAGTATAAAACCAGTCTGGTCATAGTGGATAGAAGCCGGCAATAATGGGCCAAGTCTGGAGGCAAGAATTTTGGCAAGGATCTTTACGTCAAGATTTAATAGGGAGATAGGGCAGGATAGGGGGTCCTTCCCTGGCTTTGGTATGACTGCTATCGTGGCTGCCAGGGTCTGGGGAGCGAAAGGGCATGAGTCGGAAATAGAATTATAAAGGGAAGTTAGTTGCGGGGCCAATTCACGCGCAAATAATTTATAAAAGTTTGCTGAGAAACCGTCTGGGCCTGGGCTCTTCCCGTTAGGAAGTGCAGCGATAGTATCAGACACCTCCTGGTCCGTAAAGGGCAGTTCTAAAGTCTCCGAGTCTCCCTCAATGATGGGCGGCAGCGGCGTGTCCGCAATATAGTCTGACACCCGGCGTCGGAAGTCATCGGTGTGCATGTCAACTAAGGGACCTCTAAGATTGTATAAAGATTTGTAGTAGTCCCCAAACGCCTCCACTATGTCGCGTGGCCCGTGGAGAAGACCTCCCAGTCTCGACTTAATAGAAGGAATGAAGGTGGAGGGGAGTCGGGGGTGCAAGAATCTAGCCAACGCTCTCCCCGGCTTGATTGAGAACTCGTACAAATACTTACGGAAGCAGTCTTGTTGGCGACTAGACGTCGTGTCCATGATTGTACATAGGTCCGATCGAACTTTAGTTAGGTCCGCAAGAAGCTGCGGAGATTGTGACTGGTTATGTCTGATTTCCAACTGATGTATGGTCGTCATCAGATCAGAGACCTCACGTGTTCGCTCGCGCTTCAATCTAGCCCCCTGCTGAATGAGACTCCCCCGAATGACACCCTTTAGAGCTTCCCGCCGTAAGGGGAGGGCTGTGGGGTCTGCCTCGTGATCAGCCAAGAAGTCCGTGATTGCAGAGCGGACCGCCGACACGCAAGACGGTTGCCTCAATAGTCCGGGATTGAGTGACCAAGTCCACTCCGTCGGCGCCAAGCCCGAGAGGCCAAGGGACAGAAAAATCAGAGCATGATCCGACCAGATCATGGAACCAATGTCCACGACAGGGTCCGCTAGTAAAAGTTTGTGGCTGATCAGAAAAAGATCAAGTTGACTGTACATATCATGCACAGCCGAGTAGGTGTAATCCCTGACCCTCGGGTTCAGAAGCCGCCAGACATCGACCATTCTAACCTCAAGGAGCTTAGCCCTCAAAGATTCCAGGTGAGAAACAGGCACAGAGGATCTACGAGTAGAGGAGTCCAGGTCACGATCAAAAACAAAATTAAGGTCACCCCCCAGTATCACCGAACCTTCTGCGAAGTCCGCCAGGGTACGTAGGTAAGACAGAAGTCTACGGGCCGGGTCCTGATTTGGGAGGTATAGGTTGGCGATTGTGAGGATGTCATTCGCAATCTGCAGCTTCAGGAGAACGAATCTACCCTGCGGATCGATTCTGGAGTCAAGGACCCGTGCCTGTAAGGATCTATGAAGAGCCACACTGACCCCTTTGGATTTAGCGTCCGGGTTTGAACTGTGGTACCATCTATTGTACTGCTTATGTTTTATCAAGGGGATTCTATCTGCTCTGAAATGCGTTTCTTGTAAGAGGAGAATATGTACATGTTTTTTGTGCATATGAGAGAGAACCTGGGAACGCTTTTCAGGGACGTTATAGCCCCTAATATTCAAGGAACACGTGTTTAGCCTGGACATGATGAAGCCTGGGGAGAGTGAGGAGGTGGGTTCAGGAGAGGGAATGGAGGAAGAGAGGAAAGCGGACTAGCAGCAAAGCAGGAACGGAGAGAGGGAAAAGGAGTAAAAGAGGGTGAAAGAGAAAAGAGAAAAGAGAAACAGAACGAAATAGGTGAATCGGACCAGGAATCTGATTCCGGTCCCAGAGGTCTGAGAGTGAAGGACGAACAGATCAAGAAAGTAAACAGAGTAAACTCTATAAAGTGTGTCAGAGACACTCCCTATATGTGGGGTAACCAGAACGCACCTGAGTCCCAACCACAGCCCTTACTAAATGCGGTGTCCCTAACAGGTAAAAGGCAAGTGTAAAAACTCAGCAAACAAACAGCAATAATAAAACACAAAACGCAATTAACAGTAATAAACAAGGCGAGTTAGTGCAGCCGAATATCCCAAAATTGTAACTTATGAAGCCTCAGGAGGAAAGGGAGGGTGGGGAGGGGGGAGGTCAAAGGAGAGAAGAGGGAGGGAAAAGGTGAGGTAAGGAGGGTAGGAGGAGGGTTGGCAGGGAGGGAGGGGGAAGGGAGGGGCGGAGGTGGAGGAGAAAGGGGATTAGGGGGAGGTACTAGGGGTATGTGGGGAGGGGAGGTCAGGTTTGGGAGGCACATATGAGGTGGGACGTCATCAACTGTCCTCCAAGCGGGTCAATCTGGTCAGCAAGGACCACCCCCCAGGAACAACAGCGACCAAGGGGAAGGCCCCCGCCGAAGGACAACAGTCCTCAAGAACAAAACACCTCAGCGAAGAGGCAAGGTCCACCAGTGGGCCCCCGACAGGACCCCATCTAGAAAAAAAAAGAGCAAGAAAGGTCCCAGTGCAGGAGTTCAAGTGTTAGCTACAGGAGACGCCGGTTGATGTTTGGGGCCTCTCTTCCTCTTCCAGGCCTCAGTGGAGGGCAACCATAGTGCAGGTACAGGGCCCCCACGGAGGAAGGTGGACAGTTGAGGCCAATTGAGGATGGGCACCAAGGGCAACCCGAGCGCTGAGCAGAACTCAGGGGCGTCAGTTGGAGATCTGTATAAAATATAAGGGGAGACAACAGAGGCACAATAGTGCCCTATCACTGAGTATAGAGCAGGGTCTTATAGGTATAATCAGGTTTACACTAACCTGGTCCAGTTGTGATTCCCACAACTGGAATAAAGGCGTTGGTTTAGTATTATAGGCTGCTGCTGGACTTCCACCTCCTCACGATAGTGGGTATTTCAGGCGTTCTGGGATCAACAGGTGTGCTACAGTCCGCGCTGCCCGGTCATCCAAGGAAACACAAGGGAAGCAATGTTCCAAGTAAAAAAATTTTCTTTATTCTTCAAACCGACGCGTTTCGGCGCCCAATCCTGGCGCCGTCCTCAGGGTATTCCCTGAGGACGGCGCCAGGATTGGGCGCCGAAACGCGTCGGTTTGAAGAATAAAGAAAAATTTTTTACTTGGAACATTGCTTCCCTTGTGTTTCCTTGGATGACCGGGCAGCGCGGACTGTAGCACACCTGTTGATCCCAGAGTTGGAGATCTGAGGACATGTATCCCAGAGAGTCCCTGCGAACTTGGAGCTGAAAGGAAAAGCCCCACGAATAAGGAATCGCCTGTTCCCGGAGAATGTCCAGCAAGGGGCGGAGGGCTCTGCGTTTGGCCAACATGATGGGTGAGAGATCTGCCAAAAGCTGGATAGATTCACCATTAAAGTCAATGGATTCAGACTCTCTCGCTCTCCTCATGATGTCATCTTTCAATTGATAGAAGTGTATTCTGCAAATAATGTCCCTGGGACGGGATGAGTCAGCTCGCTTAGGGCCCAAGGACCTAATTTATTGGGCATTTTAAACTGTGTAATCAAGTCTCCAAATAAATGCACCTGCTCTGTGATAGTCTCAGGCTGGCTTCACACTGCAGTTTTTTCCGTGATTAGGTTCGATCAGGTTTGTGTGCCAAAACCAGGAGAGGAAATTGCAGAGAAAAACTATAATTGAAAGTTTGACACCTGTTCTGAGTTTTGGAGACACTCCTGGTTTTGACACACAAACCTGATCGAACCTGATCAGGGAAAAAATTGCAGTGTGGAACCAGCCTCAGGGTTCTGTTTCAAGTGCAGAGCGCATCATGAAGACCAAGGAACACACCAGGCAGCTCCGAGATACTGTTGTGGTGAACTTTAAAGCCGGATTTGGATACAAAAAGATTTCCCAAGTTTTTAACATCTCAAGGAGCACTGTGGAAGTGATCATATTGAAATGGAAGGAGTATCAGACCACTGCAAATCTACCAAGACCTGGTCGTCCACCAAAACTTTCATTTCGAACAAGGAGAAGACTGATTAGGGATGCAGCCAAAAGGCCCGTGATCACTCTGGATGAACTGCACAGAACTACAGCTGAGGGGGAGACTCTGTCCATAGGACAACAATCAGTTGTACACTGCACAAATCTGGCCTTTATGGAAGAGTGGCAAGAAGAAAGCCATTTCTCAAAGATATCCATAAAAAGGCTCATTTGAAGTCTGCCACAAGCCACCTGGGAGACACCAAACATATGGAATAAGGTGCTCTGGTCAGATGAAACAAAAATCGAACTTTTTGGCCACAATGCAAAACGATATGTTTGGCGTAAAAGCAAGCTCATCACCCTCAAAACACCATCCCAACTGTCAAACATGGTGGTGGCAGCATCATGGTTTGGGCCTGCTTTTCTTCAGCAGGGACGATGGTTAAAATTGATGGGAAGATGGATGGAGCCAAATATTAAACCATTCTGGAAGAAAACCTGTTGGAGTCTGAAAAAGACCTAAGTCTGGGATGGAGATTTATCTTACAACAAGACAATGATCCCAAACATAAAGCAAAGTCTACAATGGAATGGTTAAAAAAAAGTATCCAGGTGTTAGAATGGCCAAGTCAAAGTCCAGACCTAAATCCAATCTAGAATCTGTGGAAAGAGCCGAAAACTGCTGTTCACAAACGCTCTCCATCCAACCTCACTGAGCTCGAACTGTTTTGCAAGGAAGAATCTAGAAAAAAAATAGAGAGAGGGGCGCATGTGAAGTTCCTAACGGCAGTTTTATCGGTAAGGATGGTTTCACACTGCAGTTTTTCACTGATCAGTGTCCATCAGTGTTTGGGTGCCAAAACCAGGAGTGTCTCCAAAACTCAGAACAGGTGTCAATCTTTCAATTATAGTTTTCCTCTGCAAGTTCCTCTCCTGGTTTTAATACACAAACCTGATGGAACCTGATAAGGGAAAAAACTGCAGTGTGAAACTGGCCTAATATGACGAGGGGCAGAGGCCACTTAACTATTGGGGGTTGTGCACCTCTGCACAACCCCACAAAGAGCCTCCTGAGATACAGGACCTGCTCCGTGAAGGAAATTCTCCTGCTGGCTGGCAGTGTCTTCTCCCGTGTCACTTCCTGTTTAGTGTCACGTGACTGCCGTTTCCGGCAACGTGACCACAGGTCCTCAGATGTGATGTTGGGTTTTCCGGCCAGCGCCAGGTCCTTCAAGTGAGTTTTCAAACCCCAAAGCTGCTCCAGCTACCCCTCAGCAAGGGAACATGAAGTGAAGAGAAGATTAAAGTGGTCTTATTAGGAGCACTAGAGCAATGGGAAAAAAATTAGGACACTCACAGGAGTATAATTAACAAACATTTATTAGCCCTTCACTGTCCCACAACGCGTTTCAACAGTGTACAGTCTTCCTCAGGTGTACTCCACCTGTGGAAGACGGTACACTGTCGAAACGCGTTGTGGGACAGTGAAGGGCTAATAAATGTTTGTTAATTATACTCCTGTGAGTGTCCTAATTTTTTCCCCATTGCCCTAGCGCTCCTAATAAGACCGCTTTAATCTTTTGTTCACTGCAAGGAAGAATGGGCAAGAATTTCAGTCTCTCAATGTGCAAAACTAATAAGAGACATACCCCAAGCGACTTGCAGCTGTAATTGCAGCAAAAGGTGGCGCTACAAAGTATTAACTCAAGGGAGATGAATAATACTGCATGCCCCACTTTTCAGTTTTTTATTTGATAAAAAAAGTTTAATATATCCAATAAATTTCGTTTCACTTCACAATTGTGTCGCACTTGTTGTTGATTCTTCACAAAAATGTTAGAATTTAAATCTTTATGTTTGAAGCTTGAAATGTGGCAAAAGGTTGAAAAGTTCAAGGGGGCCAAATACTTTCACAAGGCATTGTATATAAACATATACACACACAGATAGCTGGATGGATATGTACACGCACGTTGCATCGGGAGGGTGATGGGAGCTCTCTCCTCTCAGCTGTCTCCACCATTGTACGATCACCTCTTGTGGTTTGTCTCTCCCCACCTATGCTGTCTTCTCCCCTCCTGTGCTCTCTCCTTTGAGCGGTCTACCCCCAGTGCTCTGTGTGCATCTTATCTTGCGACCTCTTCCTTGTATACTGTCTCTCCCCCCGTGACTGTAGTCTTCTTCCTTCGTTTGCTAAGCCTCTTTCCTTTGGGCACAGGTGTCCAAAGATGGCTGCGTCATTGCCGATCCGAGCAGCGTCATGCCGCTGCCATCTTTGTGTACCCAGTGTCCAAACATGCCTTGGGTACGCAAAGATGGTGGCGTAAGTGCACATGCGTGCACCAGGTGCATGCATGCACACTTATTGAGGCACAAGATAGGAGGACATCCGGACGCTATAAGTGTCCAAGGCAATTATTTAAGTAGATACAGAGACACATTTAGCTATAAAAAAAGTATTATAAATTTATAATATTATATAAAATATGTCTATAGAAATGTTAATGTATTCTTTTTTGGGTGGGGGAGGGTCATATTGCTTTTTAGAAGCCTCTATGGCGGGGTCACTCCATGTCAAGTGATCCAAATCTGGTATTTTTTTTTGTGTGTGATCTTTTTAAGTGCTTATTTAGAGAATTTAAAAAAATACATTAAAATTTCTCTTCCATCTTTATTACCGTATATACTCGTGTATAAGCCGAGATTTTCAGCGCAAAAATTGTGCTGAAAAGTGCCCCCCTCGGCTTATACACGAGTCACTATACGGCTGAGTGTGGGGGGGCCGGTGTCCGGGGGCTGGAGGAGGCAGTAATATGAGCGCCCGATCACGTGGGGCCGCTCATTAGTGCAATGCAATATGCACTGCATCCCCCTGTCCATCAGCGGCAGGGGGAGCGGTGCATATTACATTGCGCTCCCCCAGTAGTATATACAGGCCCCCGCTCCCCCCAGTGGCATATAGAGGCCCCCCGATCCCCCCCCCCCGTAGAATATAGAGGCCCCCCCCGATCCCCCCCCCCCCCCGTAGTGTATACAGGCCCCCCGATCCCCCCAGTGGTATATAGAGGCCCCCCGATCCCCCCCGTAGTATATAGAGGCCCACCGTTCACCCCCCCCCCGTAGTATATACAGGCCCCCCGATCTCCCCCCCCCCGTAGTATATACAGGCCCCCCGATCCCCCCCCCCCGTAGAATATAGAGGCCCCCCCCGATCCCCCCCGTAGTGTATACAGGCCCCCCGATCCCCCCCAGTGGTATATAGAGGCCCCCCAATCCCCCCCGTAGTATATAGAGGCCCACCGTTCACCCCCCCCCCCCCCCCGTAGTATATACAGGCCCCCCGATCTCCCCCCCCCCCGTAGTATATACAGGCCCCCCGATCCCCCCCCCCCTGGTAGTATATACAGGCCCCCCGATCCCCCCCCCCCTGGTAGTATATACAGGCCCCCCGATCCCCCCCCCGGTAGTATATACAGGCCCCCCGATCCCCCCCCCGGTAGTATATACAGGCCCCCCGATCCCCCCCCCCGTAGAATATAGAGGCCCCCCCCGATCCCCCCCCCCCCCCCGTAGTGTATACAGGCCCCCCGATCCCCCCCCGTAGTGTATACAGGCCCCCCGATCCCCCCCAGTGGTATATAGAGGCCCCCCGATCCCCCCCGTAGTATATAGAGGCCCACCGTTCACCCCCACCCCCCCCCCCCGTATGTATATACAGGCCCCCACCCCCGTATCTCCCCCCACCCCCCGTAGTATATACAGGCCCCCCGATCCCCCCCCCCCCCCCCCCCTGGTAGTATATACAGGCCCTCCCCCCCCGTATTTCCCCCCTCCCCCCCCCCCCTCCCGGTAGTATATACAGGCCCCCCGATCCCCTCCCCCGGTAGTATATACAGGCCCCCCGATCCCCCCCCCCGGTAGTATATACAGGCCCCCCGATCCCCCCCCCCCCCCGGTAGTATATACAGGCCCCCCGATCCCCCCCCCCCCCCGGTAGTATATACAGGCCCCCCGATCCCCCCCCCCCCCCTGGTAGTATATACAGGCCCCCCGATCCCCCCCCCCCCCTGGTAGTATATACAGGCCCCCCGATCCCCCCCCGGTAGTATATTCAGGCCCCCCGATCCCCCCCCCCGGTAGTATATACAGGCCCCCCGATCCCCCCCCCCCGGTAGTATATACAGGCCCCCCGATCCCCCCCCCCCGGTAGTATATACAGGCCCCCCGATCCCCCCCCCCCGGTAGTATATACAGGCCCCCCGATCCCCCCCCCCCGTAGTATATACAGGCCCCCCGATCCCCCCCGTAGTATATACAGGCCCCCCGATCCCCCCCCGTAGTATATACAGGCCCCCCGCGCTATATACAGGCCCCTGGTTGCAGCCACAGACCTGTAAGAGAATAGCGTTCATACTTACCCTCCTCGCTGTTACCCATGCTCCTCCGGTCTCCTTCCCGCTTCTACCCGGCGGCCGGCGCATCCACAATGACGTCATTGTGTGCGGTCACATGACGCCGGGTAGAAGCGGGAAGGAGACGAGGACGCACGATGACAGCGAGGAGGGTAAGTATGAAAGCTATTCTCTTACAGGTCTGTGGTTGCAACCAGGGGCCTGTATACCACTGGGGGGGCTTGTATATACTGCGGGGGGCCAGTATATACCACTAAGGGGGCCAATATATACGACTAAGGGGGCCAGTATATACCACTAAGGGGACCAGTATACCACTAAGAGGGCCTGTAAACCACTAGGGGGGCATGTATACCACTAGGGGGGCATGTATACCACTGGGGGGGGGGGAACGGGGGGGCCCGTATATACCGCGGGGGGCCTGTATATATCACTATGGGGGCCTGTATATATCACTGGGGGGGGGGGCTGTAACCTCTGATGGGGGGCCTGTATATAACACTAATGGCAAGCCTGTATATACCACTGGGGAGGCTGCTGTATACCACTGGGGCTGCTGTATATACTGCTGGGGCCTGTATATACCATTGGGGAGGCTGCTGTATACTACCACTGGGGAGGCTGCTGTATACTACCACTGGGGAGGCTGCTGTATACTACCACTGGGGAGGCTGCTGTATACTACCACTGGGGAGGCTGCTGTATACTACCACTGGGGAGGCTGCTGTATACTACCACTGGGGAGGCTGCTGTATACTACCACTGGGGAGGCTGCTGTATACTACCACTGGGGAGGCTGCTGTACACTACCACTGGGGAGGCTGCTGTACACTACCACTGGGGAAGCTGCTGTACACTACCACTGGGGAAGCTGCTGTACACTACCACTGGGGAAGCTGCTGTACACTACCACGGGGAAGGCTGCTGTATACTACCACTGGGGAGGCTGCTGTATACTACCACTGGGGAGGCTGCTGTATACTACCACTGGGGAGGCTGCTGTATACTACCACTGGGGAGGCTGCTGTATACTACCACTGGGAGGCTGCTGTATACTACCACTGGGGAGGCTGCTGTATACTACCACTGGGGAGGCTGCTGTATACTACCACTGGGGAGGCTGCTGTATACTACCACTGGGGAGGCTGCTGTACACTACTACTGGGGAGGCTGCTGTACACTACCACTGGGGAAGCTGCTGTACACTACCACTGGGGAAGCTGCTGTACACTACCACTGGGGAAGCTGCTGTACACTACCACTGGGGAAGCTGCTGTACACTACCACTGGGGAGGCCTGTATACCACTGGGGGGGGGGGGGGGTCTGTATACCACACTGCTGGGGCTGTATACCTGTGCTGGGGTCCACCCTCGGCTTATACATGAGTCAATGGGTTTTCCCAGGTTTTGGGGGCAAAAGTAGGGGGGTCGGCTTATACACGGGTCGGCTTATACGCGAGTATATACGATAGTTAATTTCAACGAAACCGAATGGGGGGGGAGACACAGATTAGATATTAGAAAAAAACGTTTTAACTGTGATCAACAAGTGGAACAGGCTGCCATGAGAGGTGGTGAGTTATTCAATAGAAGTCTTCAAACACCTGTCTGGGATGATTTAGATAATCCAGCTTTGAGCAGAGGGTTGGACCAGATGACCCATGAAGTCCTTTCCAACTCAACCATTCTGTCTATGGCATGCAACACAGAAATTCTAATTGTTTCACAACTTTGAAAATGTATTTTAAAAAATCTAACATTTTTAGCAATTTGTTTTCTTCTCATTTAGCATCCACTAACACAGTATTTCCAAAAAACAAATTATAAAAAATTGAAAATATAGGGTTAATATTCAGTGGTTCACTTGACATGGAATGACCCAGCGCTAGTAACATGGATAGGTTTTTTATTCAGTTCATACAGGACTGTGCACTTGGCAAAAAAAAACCTCCCAGCACACACAGTATTTATTCATTCCACGCACCATACGCATAGGAAAGAGTGCAGATTATCCTCTGCATAGAGGGTGATATGCTGCCGAGAACAATTTTTAAGAACACTAAACATAAAAATCACTTCACCTGACAAACAATTTGTTCTTTGAATGGGCAATTGGCTACAGGTCTGATTATCAAGAAACTAGCATTTCGAGAATCGGCAAGGTGCACCTTTACGCTCTTCTCCCCATACTTGTCTAACAGATATTAGAAGAGATAGCGGATAGAGCTGATATCTATCGCCGCATTTACTTTTGTAACCAAGGTGGAAGAAATTAAAACTATTTTGAAGTTTCATACCAATTTTGCACAAAATACATTTTACGGGTTACAATGCCTGTAAATAAATCATATATATGTAAACAGACGTTACCTGCAACTTTATCACGTATTAGCTTGGCAGATTCTACTTCGCCGATACTACTGAAAAGACTGCGTAGCTCATCCTGTGTCATGTTCTGAGGCAAATAGTTCACAATTAGGTTCGTTCTGCCAAGGTCATCCCTGCATACATCATCCATATGATCTTCATAACCGTTAGACATCTTAAAGTACCTGTGAACATTAAAAGAATAATATTTTTATTTTGAATCCTTATTGAATTATGTTGTAGGTAGCAAAATCTACAATGTTCTGTAGAAATAATAACTAGTGCCACAATTCTAGAAGTACCCGCTGTCCAAAATCATCTGATGTGACCACTGCAGTGGAAACATATGCAATAATATATACCGTATTTTCCACTTTTTAAGTCACACTTTAATTTCCCCCAAATTGGGAGGGAAATAGGGGTGCGTCTTACAAAGTGGACAGTGGAAAGATGGGGTGGTTAAAAAAAATAATAAATAAATTCTTTTCTTACACAGCGGCTAAGGTATGCGGGCGGCATTCTTGAAGTCCGGTGCAGCGGCAGCTCCACTGCACAGGCCAGCGCCATTGCAAAATCCGGGCGCCAGTGACGTGTTTCCGGTTTGCAACACGAGTTTCCGGTTTGCAGAGGGAAATGTGTTGTGCGCCTATGTCTGCCATACACGGCTTCCAAGAAAATGGCCGTGGCACATGCGCAGACTGCGATCCGCGGCCATTTCTACACACTAGAGCATCATTGCCAGACTGGCAAAGCATGCTGGGAAATAATAATGGCGGTGCCCACCGGAGACTGCAGGAACACCCTCGCAGCTCCTGCCTTGGCCCCCAACCTCTGTGGCTCCCTCGTTAAGACTTGGGGGTGCAATGTACCAGGAAGCAGATCTCAAGAATATATATACCGTAAATACTCGTGTATAAGCCGACCCGTGTATAAGCCGACCCCCTACTTCTGCCCCCAAAAACTGGGAAAACCTATTGACTCGTGTATAAGCCGAGGGTGGACCCCAGCACAGGTATACAGCCCCCAGCAGTGTGGTATACAGCAGCCTCCCCAGTGGTATATACAGCAGCAGCCCCAGTGGTAGCATATACAGCAGCATCCCCAGTGGTAGCATGTACAGCAGCATCCCCAGTGGTAGCATGTACAGCAGCATCCCCAGTGGTAGCATGTACAGCAGCATCCCCAGTGGTAGTATATACAGCAGCATCCCCAGTGGTAGTATATACAGCAGCATCCCCAGTGGTATTATATACAGCAGCATCCCCAGTGGTATTATATACAGCAGCATCCCCAGTGGTAGTATTTACAGCAGCAGCCCCAGTGGTAGTATATACAGCAGCACCCCAGTGGTAGTATATACAGCAGCATCCCCAGTGGTAGTATATACAGCAGCAGCCCCAGTGGTATTATATACAGCAGCATCCCCAGTGGTAGTATATACAGCAGCAGCCCCAGTGGTAGTATATACAGCAGCAGCCCCAGTGGTAGTATATACAGCAGCAGCCCCAGTGGTAGTATATACAGCAGCAGCCCCAGTGGTAGTATATACAGCAGCAGCCCCAGTGGTAGTACACAGCAGCAGCCCCAGTGGTAGTACACAGCAGCAGCCCAGTGGTAGTACACAGCAGCAGCCCCAGTGGTAGTACACAGCAGCAGCCCCAGTGGTAGTACACAGCAGCAGCCCCAGTGGTAGTACACAGCAGCAGCCCCAGTGGTAGTACACAGCAGCAGCCCCAGTGGTAGTACACAGCAGCAGCCCCAGTGGTAGTACACAGCAGCAGCCCCAGTGGTAGTACACAGCAGCAGCCCCAGAGGTAGTACACAGCAGCAGCCCCAGTGGTAGTACACAGCAGCAGCCCCAGTGGTAGTAACAGCAGCAGCCCCAGTGGTAGTACAGCAGCAGCCCCAGTGGTAGTATACAGCAGCAGCCCCAGTGGTAGTATACAGCAGCAGCCCCAGTGGTAGTATACAGCAGCAGCCCCAGTGTGTATACACAGCCCATGGTAGTTACAGCAGCAGCCCCAGTGGTAGTATACAGCAGCAGCCCCAGTGGTAGTATACAGCAGCAGCCCCAGTGGTAGTATACAGCAGCCCCAGTGGTATATACAGCCCCAGTGGTAGTACACAGCAGCAGCTCCAGTGGTAGTACACAGCAGCAGCCCCAGTGGTAGTATACAGCAGCCCCAGAGGTATATACAGCCCCAGTGGTAGTATACAGCAGCAGCTCCAGGTAGTAACAGCAGCAGCCCATGGTAGTATACAGCAGCAGCAGCCCAGTGGTAGTATACAGCAGCAGCCCCAGTGGTAGTATACAGCAGCAGCCCCAGTGGTAGTATACAGCGCACCCCAGTGTAGTATACAGCAGCAGCCCAGTGGTAGTATACAGCAGCAGCCCCAGTGGTAGTATACAGCAGCAGCCCCAGTGGTAGTATACAGCAGCAGCCCCAGTGGTAGTATACAGCAGCAGCCCCAGTGGTAGTATACAGCAGCAGCCCCAGAGGTAGTATACAGCAGCAGCCCCAGAGGTAGTATACAGCAGCAGCCCCAGAGGTAGTATACAGCAGCAGCCCCAGAGGTAGTATACAGCAGCAGCCCCAGTGGTAGTATACAGCAGCAGCCCCAGTGGTAGTATACAGCAGCAGCCCCAGATGGTAGTATACAGCAGCAGCCCCAGAGGTATATACAGCAGCCCCCCCCCCCCATATCAGTATACAGGACCCCCCCTTGTGTGGCAATCCTGTAAAGGAAGAGATTAGTATACTTATCCCTGCCGCTGTCCCGACGCCGCCATCGCGCTCCTCCGTCTTCATCCAGCGTCTTCAGACTTCCTCCTCTGACGCGCAGACAATGACGTCATTGCCTGCGCCCACCGGAGGAAGCCGGAAGAAGCTGGATGAAGACGGAGGAGCGCGATAGCGGCGGCGGGACAGCGGCAAGCATAAGTATACTAATCTCTTCCTTTACAGGATTGCTACACAAGGGGGGGCCTGTATACTGATGGGGGGGCACCGTATACTGTATACATTGTATACAGTGACTCGCGTATAAGCCGAGGGGGGGACTTTTCAGCCCAATTTTTGGGCTGAAAAACTCGGCTTATACGCGAGTATATACGGTATGTTTATTTAAGTTAACTGTTTTCTTATCTGTGTGGGTGGCGTTACAGTGTACTGGTGTTGCTGGGATTTGGGCATTGTTTCAATTAGCTTTGACGGTGACCAGATTCTAACATTGAGGTTGAATATATAGCCACACTGATATTTTTATATTAAGCTTTATAATCCTGATACTGTTTAGACACCTTCCTTTTATTTACTATGTCTCGTAGGCAGACAGATCTTCATAAGGTCACTATGAATCCTACAGGTAGGTCCACTAAACCCCATCTTAAATGCACTCCATCTACAGCTAGGCTGATTTTGGATAGCGAACACAAAAAGAAGGTGGATAAAATAGATTCTCACATACGGGGCTCAGATGTGGACACCCTAGATCAGGGGTCTCAAACACGCGCCCGGGGGGCGCATGCGGCCCCCAGGGCTTTAAAGTGCGGCCCGCAGCACCATTGACAACGTAAGGACACCGGGATCCACTGTGCAGGGGGCTGCCACAGTGCATAGTGCTGGGAACTGCGGCTTTATTATCATTTCCTGCGGCTGCTACAACAAGCTCCGAGCCTCTTTCCCACAGCTACATCAATGGAAGCTGGCGAGCCAATCGGATTACAGACTCGCAAGTGACTTCGGCCAATCAGAAGCCTCAAATGACGTCATACACTGACTTCACTTGCGGGTCTGTGATCTGATTGGCCCGCCAGCTTCCATTGATGTAGCTGAAGGAAGGAGGCTCGGAGCTTGTCGTAGCGGCCGCAGGAAGTGATAATAAAGGCGCAGTCCCCAGCACTATGCACCGTGGCGGCCCCTTACACAGCGCACCGTGGCGGCCCCCTGCAGAGTGGATCCCGGCATCGTTAAGGTGTGTGTGTGAGGGAGAGTGTGTGTGTGTGTGTGTGTGATGTGAGTGTGTATGAGAAAGTGTGTGTGTGTGTATATATGAGTGTGTGTGTGTGTGTGTATATATATGAGTGTGTGTGTGTGTATATGAGTGTGTGTGTATGAGAGTCTGTGTATGAGTCTGTGTAAAAGTTTGTGTATGTGAGTGTGTATGGAAAAAGTGTGTGTGTATGAGAGAGTGAGTGTGTAGAAGAGTGGGTGTATATGAGTGCGAGTGTGTATGAGAGTATGTACGAGAGTGTGTATGTGTTTGCATGAGCGTGTTTGTATGAGAGACTGTGTGTGTGTGTGTGTGTGTGTGTGTGTGTGTGTGTAAAAAGAAGAGAGACCAGGTTGGGACATCACTACAAAGTGGCATCAGGATGGGGACATTACTACAAGAAGAGGACCAAGATAGTGCATTACTACATGGAGGGGACATTACAAAAAGGAGATCAGGATTTGAACATTACTACATTAAGCTAAAAATTCTGGAATTACTAAAATATCACTTAATAATGCGGCCCCCCAACATCAATTTCTTTCTATGTGCGGCCCACCAACCCAACTGAGTTTGAGACCCCTGCCCTAGATAATAGGGGTGGTGACAGCTTGAAGCAGACCTCAAAACGTAAGGACATAAGCCCCCCTGGGAGTTCTGCTTTGATTGGATCTATTTTGGAGGAATTGGACTGGGGAGGGGGTGACAGTTCTGGTTCCCCCCCTGTTAAACAAAGACCTAGGGTCACTTCCTCTCCCTTATCTATTAAAATGAGGGGTCAGGCTGGGCCAGTAGATAGGGACTTTTTGCTTGACCTCTTCCACAGCTTCGCTGATCAGATGAAAATGGAGTTCTCTGATATTAAAGAAGCGCTCTCCACCCTAACTACCAGAGCTGACGTTATGGAGGCTGAGATAATAAGACTGTCTAAAATTAATAGCTCTCTTAGAAAAGAATTGGACAAAACTAAACAGGATTATAAAACATTGTCCAGTAAACTGGATTATTTTGACAATACTAATAGACAGTCCAATTTAAAATTGAGGGGAATTCCTGAGACAGTCACAAGGTCTGAATTACAACAGTGTTACCCTCACTGTCGGATGTAGAATGTTTGCTGGATAAAGAGTTTCGCCTTCCTAAACCCCCACATCTGTCCCGGAGAAGTTGCCCAGAGACACTCTGGTTACTTTTAGCTTTAAAAACACAAAAAAATCTCCTCACCACCTACATGTACAAGCATGAGACGTTACCTAGACCATTTCATGATATTAACATTTTTTCAGACCTCTCAAAGGAAACATTGTCCAAACGTAGAATTCTGACACCTCTCACCAAGATATTGAGGGCTAATGGTATTATGTATAGATGGCTCTCCCAGACCAGAATTAACTTTAAGCGGGGTCCTACTTCTCATGTGATAGACAGATTGGAGGAGGGTCTTCAACTTAAGAGAGCTTGACATTGCTGACCCGCCAGTAACCTGAATACTTGTATTCGGCTAAACAGAACTTCATTTTGAAACGCTGAGGTGATTATCCTTAGATGTATATAATACATTATTAATTGTTTTTTTCCCCCCAAGGAGCTTTTTCCATCAGTTAGTTTTAACTGCTCCATATAGTCCGTTATTATATATTTCTTGATATTATTCTGTTCTTGTTTCATTCTTTTAGTACTTATTGACACGATGATTTATATTTCATTCCACAAATCTCTTGGCTGCATGGTTTAATAAGTCTTTTCTCTACTGACGTTACTTCGTTTATTTGCTTTTATGGCCATTAATTTCATGTCCCTGAATGTACATGGCCTAAATTCCCCTCATAAGAGGTATCTACTGTGGAGAGACATATTTAGATTTAAAATAGATATTGCAGGGTTGCAGGAGACTATGTTTTCTAATGATAATCCTCCGAAATTTGAAAATAAGTTATTTTCATCTATTATCTTAGCCTCTCAGAAAAAAAAGAAGGCGGGTGTCACCTTTTTGATTAGAAATAACATCCAATTTGAACAGGAGACTGTTATTGCAGATACAGAGGGAAGATATATAATTTTAATCTGTAGGCTTAGCAGGGTGGATAAAAATCAATGTTTTTTTAAAAAAAAAATAATTAAAAAAAAAAAAAAAAAAACGGATTTTTTTTTTTTTATTTAAATCGGATTTTTTTCAATAAACTGCTTTTTGAGGAAAATATTTTACCATCCAAAGGTTCTTCCATCATGAGATAAAGCTGAGTTGTTTAACTCAGTAGAATAAAGGCTGTATATGTGTAACATTCACAATGCCATGCTCTTCCAGAGGTTTCTGCAGGATTAGTGGGCAGTTTCTCTCCTATATATCACAGACGCTCGCTTTACTTACGCAGTTCTCAAAACGGAATTTGACTCCGCAGAGGTCCCAGCCTCTTCTTCACGGCAAAAATGTTACAACATGAACAGAGTTGAGAAAAAGACCTTAATCCTATTTCTACAAACCTATGAATACATTATAACACAGATGAGTCCTGCACACAGAGAACAGGTCTGTAGGAACCTGTTCACACCGCCAGCATAATTGGAAACAAAAAGCTATTGCGACAAAAAACAACAGTACACTGCAGTAAAAATATTGAAATGCAAGTGCAGTATAAAAATGGTATAACAAATACAGGGTACTTAGTTTGTCGCAATAGCTTTTTGTTTCCAATTATGCTGGCGGTGTGAACAGGTTCCTACAGACCTGTTCTCTGTGTGCAGGACTCATCTGTGTTATAATTAATTGCCTCTTGCCATGCAAGAGATGGAGTTCCCGCCCCTCTCTGGGCCCTGCACACACATAGCCCCGTCGCCTTCATTCCACTTCAGACACTGGTCATACTGGCTCCTGCTTACTGGTAAGTATTCACACCAGTCAGGTTTTTAATACAACAGTTAGGACCGCGTCTGAGATGGGTACACTTTGAAGATAGTGACGTGGCTTAAAATAACTTTTTCTGCGCAAAAAAAACGGATTAACTAAGTACCCTGTATTTGTTATACCATTTTTATACTGCACTTGCATTTTAATATTTTTACTGCAGTGTACTGTTGTTTTTTGTCGCAATAGCTTTTTGTTTCCAAACCTATGAATACAGAATCAACCCCTTCAGTGCCAAGTCCAAGAAGTTAGACAATATGTTTCTGATTGTTTGGAGTGGAATAGATCTGCACAACACAAGAAGAATGTGAATCTAAGTGTGAGGAGGAGGAAGGGCAAGCAGACAAGAAAATGAAAGTGAAACTTTGAGCACAATACTGCAGCATAGCCACAGACAGACAAGTCTGGATCTGTTTGTGTGTACGATCTGAGGTTTATTACATTCTTTCCTTATAATGGCAGCAGGCCGTAAAAGTTTGGGAATATTTTAATGAAGCTCCTTCGCCTATCGGTAAGGCAGGCATGCGTGCAAAATGCAAACGATGCAACAAAGAGATGCAAGGCCTGGTGGCGCGAATGAGGCAACATCATGAGAAGTGCAGTGATGAAGATGACCAAAGAAACACTTCTGAACAGGCAGGATCTTTAGGTTGGTAAACATTTTTATTGAATCCTATTTCTAAAGACTGAACTGTCATGTGTGAGAAAAATTATATTTCTTATTATTACTGCATGTTACTGTCATTTGGTACAGTTATGAAGAAAAACAAATATTCCTTTTTGGGCAGGGGCAGTGATGTGTTGTGTACAATAAGCAGAAATAGTATAATAAACAATAAAATAACAGCATTGACTTTTTTTGTTTAGGGAATTCATGGATTCTGGAAACTATCCACCTCCAAGATCACCATCATCCTGTTCTACAGTTTCAGAGTTATCCATCCAGGATAGTGCTTCATTAGCAGCAGCATCATCATCAGACACCCACAGCCACATATCACCATCACCCAAAAGGAAGAAAAAACCTTTACCTCCTGGAACCACCATAGATAGGTTTGTGATAAGAACTAGCAGATTAGAAAAAGAGTTGATTGATGAAAAAATTGCCTAGTTTATTTATGCAACGAACTCTTTTTACCGTCTGACTGAGAACCCACATTTCATTAATATGGTTCAGTCACTGAGACCAGGATACAGTCCACCCAGCAGAGCTGATGTTGCAGGGAAACTGCTGGATCAAGTGTATGACAGAGAAATGGAGCAATGTGCAACAGCTCTGGAGGGTAAAATTGTTAACCTAAGTATTGATGGGTGGAGTAATGTCCACAATGATCCTATTGTATATGCTTGCATAACAACAGAAGAAGGTAAAGTCTTCCTTGCACAAACAACTGATACGTCAGGAAATGCACACACAGCAGAATACTTACAAGAAGTGGCAGTAAAAGCTATAACGACATGTGAACAAAAATTCAAATGTCTAGTACGCAGTTTGGTCACTGACAATGCTGCAAACGTATCCAAGATGAGAAGAGATTTAGAAGAGCAGGGAGGGAATACAAAGCTGCTAATAACATATGGTTGCAGTGCTCATTTGCTGCACCTCTTAGTCAAAGACTTAAGTGTTCCAGAAATAAAGGCTAATGTTGTTGAAATTGCTAAATACTTCCGTAATAATCATTTTGCTGCAGCAGCTCTGAAAAGGATGGGTAGAACCAAGCTAACGCTCCCACAAGATGTTAGATGGAACTTGTGGTGGACTGTTTTGAGCAGTATATCAAAAACTGGCCTATTCTGATGACACTTTGTGAAGAAAATCGAGATAAAATAGATGGCACTGTCACGGCCAAAATCCTCAACATTGGGCTTAAGAGAAATGTTGAACATATGCTGAGCTTCCTGAAACCCATCTCTCAAGCTTTAAACAAAATACAGAAAAATAGCTGTTTTATTGCAGATGCTGTTGAAATTTGGAAGGAACTGAGTGAACACTTAAAAACAGAACTACACATGGACAGAATTAAATTACAAGCAGTAAACAAACGAATGGGACAAGCACTGACTCCAGCTCATTTTTTGGCAAATATTGTCAATATCCAATATCAGGGTCAAAACCTAAGTGCTGAGGAAGAGGAGTTAGCTATGACATGGGAATACAGCAATCATCCATCTTTAATGCCAACTATAATAAACTTCAGAGCTAAGGGGGAACCATTCAAGAAATATATGTTTGCTGAAGATATTTTAAGGAAGGTCACACCAGTAAACTGGTGGAAGTCACTTAAGCGCTTGGATTTAGAGACTGTTCAAGTAATGATTTCACTTTTAACAGCAGTAGCTTCTTCTGCAGGCGTTGAAAGAATATTCTCTTCCTTTGGACTCATTCATTCTAAATTGAGAAATCGGTTGGGACCCAATAAAGCAGGAAAGCTTGTTTTTCTTTTCCAGATTATGAATAGGAACAAAGAAGAAGATGATGATGATGACGACAAGTGAGCTACAGAGGACAGCAGGGACAGTAGTATTTAAGTTTTTCATGTGTCGGCTGGGCTGACAGTCTAAGTTTCTTAAAATATATATATATTTTGTTTATCCAAATAAGTTAACAAACATGGATGTTTGTTTAAGCAAATAACTTATGCTGTAATTGTTATTGTTTCAGTTGAATAAATTATTTAAATTGTTATTAAGGTCAGGATTATTTTTCTCCTTCCTAAGTACAACAGAACAGTGGTGTCCAAATATGAATGATTAACCCATTAAACTGGGGAGAAAAAAGTAATATAAAAAGTGATTCTAAAAATCTTCATCTACTTGCATGTTAAAGTAGCAAGAATAGTTTAGGTAGAAACTTTGATTTAAATCACTGATTTAAATCAAACCTTACTGACTAGTGATTTAAATCGTGATTTAAATCACTTAGATTTAAATCAAATCCACCCTGAGGCTTAGTGGTGTCTATTATACCTTGGTTACTCTGTATGCCCCTAATAAGGGTCAGATTAGATTTTTGAAAGAGTTAATGATTTTAATTTCGGAAAATCGTAAGGGTTCTTTGATTCTCTTTGGGGATTTTAATGTAATACCTGATGCATTTTTGGATTCCTCTGAAACTCGTGGAGTTTCTAATTTAACCTTGAATCCTTGGATTGATAGAGAGCTTATATGACGTATTTCCCAGCTTTCCTTATCTAGAATAGATCTAGTTCTAGCTGATAGTGTCTCTATATATGAAATTAAAAAATCAATATCCTGCCAAAGACTTGGTCTGATCATTCCCCGATAGTTTTTGAGTTGGTCCCTAGAGGGGGTGCTTCATCCACTAGGATTTGGAGGGCCAATACCTTTCTTTATTCTTATCCCAACTTAAGAAAGGAATTGATAGACACTCTAAATTATTACTTTAAAGGGAACCAACCACCTCAGATGACGTGTATAAGCTGTTAATACATGTCCCTGGACCCTATGTACACCATTGCAGCTATGTTTTTGCTAAGAATATTGATAACAGCAAACCGAAATAAACAGTTTATAAACTTACATGATTTAGTACTTGAGGGCGTCTCCCTCGGGCTTTAGTACGAGAGGGCTGTGTCTCCAGCAGCTTGAGTGGCTTTCCTCCCCCTCCCTCTCTGTTTGCAGGACGTCACTGAGAAGACGTGCACGGACGGGAGCTGCCTTGGGTGCCCGCCCACACCAAGATAATATCACGCCCTTCAGTGACGTCCTGCAAACAGAGAGGGAGGGAGAAAGCCACTCAAGCTGCTGGAGACACAGCCCTCTCGTACTAAAGCCCGAGGGAGACGCCCTCAAGTACTAAATCATGTAATTTATAAACTGTTTATTTCGGTTTGCTGTTATCAATATTCTTAGCAAAAACATAGCTGCAATGGTGTACATAGGGTCCAGGGACATGTATTAACAGCTTATACACGTCATCTGAGGTGGTTGGTTCCCTTTAAAGAGAATGATGGTGATGCAGTTAGTATTGAGACATTGTGGTTATCCCATAAAACAGTAGTTAGAGGCAAGTTGATTGAACTAAATTCACGTCTCAAAAAACAATCTAATGCCAAACTTGCATCTCTGGTAGCTGACATTTGTACCCTAAAAGAATCACAAATAGCGTCTCCGTCTACCCAGCTTAAAATCTTAAAGCTTAGAAAAGAATTAAGGTCCCTTTTAATTTCTGACAATAACAAAATGATTCAGTCTTCTAAACTAAATTACTATATTTGTCACAATAAACCTAATAAATTTTTCGCCCATCGAATAAAACTGATGAGACAAAAGAGGAGGATTCTACTAATCAAAAACAAGCAGGGGTTGATTTACAGACACCCAGAGGATATTTCAAGTGAATTCCTGCACTTTTATAAAAACCTTTATAATTTAAATTTAAGTCCAGGGGCTGTACAACCCTCTCTGTTGGATATTAACTCTTTTCTGGGTTCCTTGAGCATTCCCTCTCTGACTACTGAAGAGGTGGATCTTCTTAATTGTCCCTTTCAGAATTCTGAGATTACAGAAGCAGTGAAATCCCTCAAAACTGGGAAATCGCCTGGGCCCGATGGATTATCTAATGAATATTTCAAAAATTTTGCTGACATCCTGACACCTTATTTAACTAGACTTCTTAATTCGGCCTCCATGTCATCCCTTCTTCCTGCAGAAATGCAGGAAGCATTAATTACAGTCATTCCCAAGGATAAAGGGGATGCCCTAAATGTCAGAGATTATAGGCCCATTTCACTCTTAAACACTGTTGCTAAAATTATAGCCAAAGTTGTTAATAGACTAAGTATACAACTCGCTTAATTCATACTGACCAAACGGGTTTTGTCAGTGGCAGAAGTACTATGGACGCCACGAGAAGATTATTCCATATTATATCGTATGTAGAAAGGCCAAATCTTCCCACTTTGCTGATTTCTCTAGACGCCGAAAAGGCTTTTGACCGAGTAAATTGGCTGTTTTTATTTGAGTCCCTTAAAAAATTTGTTTTTTCTGGTCCCATATTTAATATTATTAGAGCTTTGTATTCCCATCCATCCGCCAAAATTTTAACAAATATGTTGTGTCTGACTCCTGTAGAATTACCAATGGAACTCGACAGGGATGCCCTCTGTCCCCTACTTTATTTAATTTCTTTTTAGAACCATTGGTGGAGGCAATACGGTCACATGAGGGGATCCGGGGATGTCCATTACATGGGCGTCAACACGTTGCATCTCAATTTGCAGACGGTTTACTGATTATTCTATCAGATCCTCTGGTGTCTCTTAGGAATCTCATGGACATTGTTGAGAGATTCTCTGGAGTCTCTCATTATAAATTGAATACTAATAAGACACAGGTTTTGCCTGCCCTATCATATTGAACATCACCTATTAGATATTCTAAAAACTGAATTTAATTTCTCCTGGTCACTGTCAGAAATTCCCTATTTGAAAATCACCATTACTAAACCTCTATCTAACATGGTTGATAAAAATTTATCAGATATTGTTAAATCCCTTTCGAAAGATGTGTCTTACCTGTCTAATTTAGAGGTTTCCTGAACGGGACGTATTGCGGCCTATAAAATATTGCTACTTCCCAAAATTCTATACCTCTTCCGTTCCCTCCCTGTGGTCATCCCTCAGAAATATTTTAAACGTCTCCAGACACAACTTAGCCAATTTATTTGGCGAGGGAAATTTCCTAGAATTGCAGCTACCACTCTTGAAAAACAAATTACATGGAGGTTTAGGTATCCCCAATCTTAGGGCCTATTATCTAGCTATCATTACTCAAATTAGTTCACGATGGTGGAGTACTGAATACTCACCATCCTGGGTAAATATAGAACGATCCATCATGAAGCAACAGAATCCTGCATTGTTTACTATTTTATACCTCGTTAGTCCAAACAAGAGACTTTCCCTAGAAACCCCACTTAAGGCCACAATCAAGGCTTGGAGGACGTTTAATCAGATCTCTAAAACCATCTTCTCTCCAGTTTCTCCTGTCTGGCTCCCAATAGATATTTTTTCCTGGTTGTGTCCATCTCTTAATTTGACTATCTGGAAGAGTAGGAAAATTAGGTATGTGTCTGATGTGTTTGATGGCGAGAGGTTAGCCTCTTTTGAGGTTGTCTCTTCTCGTTTCAGCCTACCTCAGTCTGACAGACCTACTTGGACTTTACTGCATGAGACTTTAAAGGGAACCAACCACCCCAAATGACCCCCCCGGACTATTAATATGGTTCCCTACACCCAGCACATACATGTGCTGCAAGCTTTTTTGCTAAAAAAAACTGTTTTTTATAAGTTAAGATATAGCTTTAGAAAGTTTATAACGAAAGGACGGGTGGGCGTTACTTAGCTGGGTCTAAAGCCGAGATCTGCTGCCAGTCATCTTCCTGTCCTGGTCAAGCAGTAACGGCCAGCCCTTTTTTCAGCGTCCCAGGCTGGTGCACGGGATGTCATGCCCGTGCACACGTCATCAGCTACAGCCGGGTCGCGAGCACACGCTCTGACTTCCACAGCTGAGCGCAGGAAGTCAGAGCGCGCGCTCGCGACCCGGCTGGAGCTGATGACGTGTGCACGGGCATGACATCCCGTGCACCAGCCTGGGACGCTGAAAAAAGGGCTGGCCGTTACCTTTAAACAACCCACGTCTAGATTTTACACTACCTAACAATATTGATCTCCTACTTCGTCACACTTGAAGCCAACTTGTGTGGAAAACTAATAATATCTATAAAACTTTTAATAAGGATGTGACTTAATAATTCTAGATTCTATACAGTATGGGATCACCAACTTGATATCGATAATCATACTTTACATAACCAGTTGCCCATCATTTTAAAAAATATTTACTCCTCTGTCCCCTGCTCAACACTTCTGGAAACTCAATATGAAGTATATACCAAGTGGTATTTTACACCTTTAAAACTGCATAAGATAGACCCTACTGTTTCTAATTTATGTTGGAGAAAATGTGGACTAGTTGGATCTGTCCTAATTTAGCCTGAATTTCTCCATTTATCATTTTGATTGTACTTCGTTTGCTAAGAGCTATTTAGTTTGTTTTTTTTTTTTTTTAGATACTCATAATCGTCGTGTCAGTTGTAAATATTTGGTTATTTTATTTCTTCGACTTATGTCTTTTGTCTTTATTGCTTTTCTCTTATAGTATTTATTTCTTCTCTGAATTTGTATACTATGCATTCATTATATTCATAATTTATGTATATGTTGAAATTCTTTCATCTCAACTTACTTTTGTTGTTTCCATGTTGACTAATAAATATATCTTTAAATATAAGACGGACCCAATTTAACATTTTTTTTTCCTCTTTTCCTTAACCAAATTTAGGGATGCGTCTTATAAAGCGAAAAATACGATACATAATAAAAGAAAATTTATATATATATATATATATATATATATATATATATATATATATATATATATATATATATATATTATATCTATCAAGGAAAACAGGCAGTACTCCAGTTCAAGTGAATAAAGGGTCTGTTTTTTATTCAGAGCCCATGTGGCACGACGCTTCGGTGCACTAGGCACCTTTCTCAAGTACCTAGTGCACCGAAACGTCGTGCCACATGGGCTCTGAATAAAAAACAGACCCTGTATTCACTTGAACTGGAGTGCTGCCTGTTTTCCTTGATTTATTTGAATTGGTTTGGACACTAATACACAGGACTTGCACCACGGATGAGTATATTATTGTGCTGTTCCATTTTCTCATATATATTATATATATATAATATTACATGTAACACTACAGACCATAGGTTTGGACACACCTTCTCATTTAAATAGTTTTCTGTATTTTCACGAATATGAAAATCGTAGATTCACACTGAAGGCATCAAAACTATGAATTAACACATGTGGAGTTATATACTTATCAAAAAAGTGTGAAACCACTGAAAATATGTCTTATATCCTAGGTTCTTCAAAGTAGCCACCTTTTGCTTTGATTACTGCTTTGCACACTCATGGCATTCTCTTGATGAGCTTCAACAAGTAGTCACCGGAAATGGTTTTCACTTCACAGATGTGCCCTGTCAGGTTTAATAAGGGGGATTTCTTGCCTTATAAATGGGGTTGGGACCATCAGTTGTGTTGTGCAGAAGTCTGGTGGATACACAGCTGATAGTCATACTGAATAGACTGTTAGAATTTGTATTATGGCAAGAAAAAAGCAGCAAAGTAAAGAAAAACGAGTGGCCATCATTACTTTAAAGAAATGAAAGTTAGTCTGTCCAAAAAAATTGGGAAAACTTTGAAAGTGTACCCAAGTGTAGTTACAAAAACCATCAGCGCTACAAAGAAACTGGCTCACATGAGGACCACCCCAGGAAATGAAAATAGTAATTGGTCACAGCACCTGGGGTTGTTTGCTAGGCCTTCACAACTTCCAGCCAGCACCTGGACGCACGTCCAAACCGGAGACTTCACATCCGGACCATCATACAATATCAAAAAATAAAAACGGACAGCGCCACAGACCTTAGATGGTGCAAGAAATCCTTGTGTATTTATTCCATGGTCAAGAGAAGCGACGTTTCGACCACTCCCGTGGTCTTTATCAAGCTTGGAAACCCCAGGAAATGAGTCACCTCTGTTGCAGGGGATAAGTTCATCCAAGTCACCAGCCTCAGATATCGCAGGTTAACAGCAGCTCAGATTACAGATCAGGTCAATGCCACACAGAGGTTCAAGCAGCAGTCACATCTCTACAACAACTGTTAAGAGAAGACTTTGTGCAGCAGGCCTTCATGGTAAAATAGCTGCTAGGAAACCACTGCTAAGGACAGGCAACAAGCAGAAGAGACTTGTTTGGGCTAAAGAACACAAGGAATGGACATTATACCAGTGGAAATCTGTGCTTTGGTCTGATGAGTCCAAATTTGAGATCTTTGATTCCAACCACCGTGTCTTTGTGGTAAGCAGAAAAGGTGAAGGGATGGACTCTACATGCCTGGTTCCCCCTGTGAAGCATGGAGGAGGAGGTGTGATGGTGTGGGGGTGCTTTGCTGGTGACACTGTTGGGGATTTATTCAAAATTGAAGGCACATGAACCAGCATGGTTACCACAGCATCTTGCAGCTGCATGCTATTCCATCTGGATTGCGTTTACTTGGACCATCATGCAATTCTTTAACAGGACAATGAGCCCAAACACACCTCCAGGCTGTGTAAGGGCTATTTGAGCAAGAAGGAGAATGATGGGGTGCTACGCCAGATTACCTGGCCTCCACAATCACCAGACCTGAACCCAATCGAGATGTTTTGGAGTGAGCTGGACCGCAGAGTGAAGGCAAAAGGGCCAGCAAGTGCTAAGCATCTCTGAGAACTCCTTCAAGACTGTTGGAAGACCATTTCCGGTGACTACCTTTTGAAGCTCATCAAGAGAATGCCAAGAGTGTGCAAAGCAGTAATCAAAGCAAAAAGTGGCTACTTTGAAGAACCTAGAATATAAGACATATTTTCAGTTGTTTCACACTTTCTTGTTAAAGGGAACCTGACCTCACAAACTGACCCCCTCACATCTATATACCTGTCCCTGCACCCCCTCTTATCATTTCTAGCCATCCCTTTTGCAGAAAAAATCGATTTTGTAAAGTAGAGAAGAGGTTATATTCACCTCGTCCTGTGTGAGTGCTCTGTTTCTGAATAAGTCTCAAAAGGCAGGCCTGTCTGCTGCTCTTTTGTAATTATGCACGCCCCTCTCAGCTTGCTGCAGTGCTGAGAGACTGGCCGCATCATTAAAGGGGCGGGGCTAAAATCGTGTCATCCGGTAGCCCCGCCCCCATTTATGACGCGGCCTTAGCAAGGCAGCAAGCCGAGAGGGGGCGTGCATAATTACAAGGGAGCAGCAGACAGGCACGCCTATTGAGACTTATTCAGAAACAGAGAACTCACACAGGACGAGGTGAATATAACCTCTTCTCTACTTTACAAAAAAAGATTTTTTTCTGCAAAACGGATGGCTAGGGTCAGGCTCCCTTTAAGTATATAATTCCACATGTATTAATTCATAGTTTTGATGCCTTCAGTGTGAATCTATAACACTGGGGAACAATTTGAAATAAAATTTCTGTTGAGTTAGGTTTTTGAGCTGATTTATACTAAAATTGGCATGCTGATTCCAAAAATGTAGTCCGTTTTTTTCTAGCACGTCAAGTTTTTCCTCCACAACTTACCTGCCAGAGAAGCACAATTGCACGGATATCTGTAATAAGACTTTGTTATCTGATTACAATTTGACTCATATAGAGCTACGTGGCAACTTGTAAGAGTAGTCACAACTGAGACAGTGTGGTGAGAGGTGTGTGCAGCTCCCAATACGTCATAATTATCAATATCTTGAAAAAAAAAACACTTTTTAGGTACAGTAGTTTACATATTTTTGAGAAGACAAAAATCCTATAGTTCAAAAACTTGACGTGATAGAGAAAAACTGAGATCATTTCTGGATTCAGCATCCAAAAATTAATTAAGAGCAGTTGTCTGACCTAACTCCTAAAAAATTGTGTTCCCCAGTGTAATTTTCATAGTCATGAAAATAATGAAAACTTTTTTTTTTTTTAACCATTATGTTTTTATTAAAGTATATTAGAGGGGGTTACAACAAATATGCATATCACCAATTCAACACAACAAGGCTCTGGCATCAAAATGAAAAGGCGAGCCTAAAAATAGGGAACATTACCATACATAACAATATACAGTGAATAGGAAAGATAGATGAAAAAGAGAGGAAGAATGGGAGAGGGTAAAAGGAACATAGTTAGTTTTCACCAGTAGTATGTCAGGTTGTACTGATAAGAGTTATATGAATTGTGACATTAGTGTATTGCCAAACTAGTCTGTTTCAGGTAAACGCTGTGAGTTTCATCTGTATCACGTACAGTTTGTTCATCTGTTGATCACTATAACATTAAACACTGATTGTACCCAGGGGTCCCACCAGTTTAGGATTTTGTTTCTCGTTGGGAGATCATGAGCCCAGAGAGACTCATGTTGGAAGTGCAGATTTATGCGGTTAATCAGTTCCGTTCTAGATGGAGAGCCTGGGGACTTCCATTTAGATGCTAGGCACAGTCTCGCCGCTACTAATACATTGGTGACAATAGGGCGTAGTATTTTAGGGATAGAGTGAAGTCCCAGGCCCAATAGGGCAACCGGTGACTCCAATGCCAAAGGGAGCCCTGTAAGAAGTCTAAGTAGGTCTTCCACCTCGCCCCAGAAGGTCTTTATAATAGGGTAATCCCACCAAATGTGTGCAGGGGTCCCCACTGTGGGGCATCCCCGCCAACACTGATGAGATGTGAGGGAGGTTTTGTTACCAAATTTAGCTACTCTGTCGGGGGTTAGGTACCATCGTAATTGCAGCTTTTTTGCCTGTTCCAGGTGATTTATGCATGACGAGTAGGGGGACACATGAGTGGCCGCCCTCTGCCAGGCCTCTAAGGGGGCAACAAACCCCAAATCCTTTTCCCATTTAGTCATGTATGCTAGTTTCTGTTTGGAGTATTGGCTCAGAATCGCTTTGTAAATGATGGAGACACCGCCGGAGCTGGCGCCCCTCGACTTGAAGAACGCCTGTAAAGAGCCATTAAAAAACTCCTGAGAGCAAGCAGGCAGGGAGACAGAGGCTAGAAAGTGCCGCAATTGTAGATATTTGAAAGTCATTCTTGGGGACATCAAATCTGTCCATCAAAGCGGAGAAGGATCTCAGACCACTCTCTTCTACAATTTGGTGCAGAAACTGAATTCCTTTCATTTTCCAATTTCGGAGAGATATTAGCCCGATTTGAGTGCTCCACTGCATCAAGTGTGACATATCTATGTAGGAAGGATAGTAGCTCTCTACCCTCCTGAGACCATATCCTCGTTAGGATTTTCATAGAAGATAAGCCTCCTGGTGCCGGAGAGTACCGCAGCAAATTTTTTTCCAGTAATAGTTTAGTAGATTGTTTGGGGGCAAAAAAAGCTTCAATTGGGAGCCACAGAGAGGTCTGTTTCTGAGTCCACCAGCTCCTGGCTGCCTCTAGATGTACTGCTTTATAGTAAGAGTAAATGTCTGGGACTCAAATCCTCCCATTGTGGTGTGCAATGTGAGAACTCTTGTTGCTATCCGGTGTTGCTTCCCTTGCCATATAAATCTGCCTAGCAATGATTGGAATGCTCGCAAAAATCTACCTGGAACCAGAAGGGGTAGACACCTCAGTAAATATAATATTTTGGGAAGATAGGTCATTTTAACAACTTGGATCCTGGCGATCCATGACAATATAAGGCCAGAGTGGCTTTCCAACTTCCCCTCGGATCTGTCTAAGCAAGGCCTCACAATTATGACGGACAAGTTTGTTTAGTTTAGTTATGTATAAGCCTAAGTAGGTGAAGCCTTCCCCCGCCCAGGCAAATGAAAACTGTCCCTTGATTGCCTCCTGTTCAGATTCTGTCATATTAATGGGGTAGAATAAAGACTTAGACATGTTCAATTTGTAATAAGAAGCTCGGGAGAACTCCTCCAGAACTTCCAAGATTTTCGGGATTGTGGAAGGGAGCTGCGAGCACATGAAGACTACATCTGCATAGAGCCCGATCTTATGCTCTACAGATCCCACCTCCACCCCCCGAATGTCAGGGTCTGCCCTCACCACCGCAGCCAAGGGTTCCATTACCAAGGCAAAAATTAGCGGGGAGAGGGGGCAGCCCTGCCTAGTCCCGTTGGAAATGGTAAACATAGAGGACATGAAACCCGAGGCCTTAACTGAGGCGCATGGAGAGGAGTAGAGGGCCATGATGGCCCTCTGGAAGTCACCTACTATTCCAAATCTTTGGAGAACCTCATGCAGGTACCCCCAGTGCACCCTGTCAAACGCTTTTTCGTCATCCAGGGACAGGAATGCACCGGGAGCCCCTTTCCTCTCCATGATCTCCAGCAAATCCACCAGCCTTCTCGTACCATCACTGGCCTGTCTCCCCGGGATAAATCCCACCTGCTCCAATCCCACCAAGGAGGGTAGTATGTCTCCTAGTCTATTAGCAAGAAGTTTAGCATATAATTTTACATCACAGTTTAATAAGGCGATTGGGCGGAAGTTGCCTGGGGTGTCAGGTGTCTTTGCCGGTTTGGGAAGAGTAGCTATAACCGCCTCCAACCCTTCTCCACTAATGCTGCCCACTTCACGCCAATAATTGAAGAGGTCTAATAGGGGTTTGGTTAAAAGCTGCGAAAAGCAAGAGTAGTACTGGAATGAGAACCCATCCGGACCCGGTGCAGTTCGCTTCTTGGCAGAAGCAATAACTCCCTGTATCGCCCTTTCGGTAAAGGGCGATGTAAGCGACCTAAATTGTTCCTCAGATAGGGTAGGAAGCTTAGCTCGATCCAAGAAAGCTTTAATAGAGGTAGGTGAGGGTTGTGGGACCGAATCAGAGTTTCGTAAATTATACAAGGAGTGGTAGTAAAATCTAAATTCATTCGCAATACCCATAGGATTGCGTACTGTGGTGCCATCTCCTCTACGAATGTAGGGGATCTTTGCCTGCAGTTCTCTTTTTTTGATTCTCCTGGCTAATAGCGTTCCGGCTCTGTCTCCCATACCATAGAACCTCGCTCTGGATTTCTTAAGTTGATGCTCCGCTCACACAAGGAGCAGAGTGCAGAGCTCCTGTCTGGCCGTCACCAAATCGGGGGGCTGCACAGCTAGCTGCGAGTTTCTCTGAAGGGCCTCAAGGGTTTTAATTTTTCCCAGTAACGTGTGTATGGACTTACCATGCTTTCTTTTGGCTATCACTGCAATCTTGATGAGCAAACCTCTCAGGACTGCCTTATGGGCAAACCACAGTGTGTCTGGGAGTATATTAGCTGTGGAGTTTTCTTTAAGTAAAGCTTGATAGCTTCAGAGAGTTGCTCTACATTAGAAGGGGAGGACAGGTGATATGTATTAATTTTCCAGTTAGTTGGTGGGCGATGTGCAGCAGAGTCGGCTATCCTGAGTGACACTGGAGCATGATCTGACCATGCGATGGACCCTATAGTCGCATCCAGGCTCTTCGGCAGTAATGAATCATCAATCAGGAAGTAGTCGAGCCTGCTCTGAGATCTATGGCTGTGTGAATAAAAAGTGTAGTCTCTTTCGTCTAAGTGCATATATCGCCACACATTATGGAGGTGGTGCATAGAGACTACAGGACCCAGCTCCGACCGATATAGTGATGATTTGGAGCAATCCAATTGTTTATTTATTGGTATGTTAAAGTCACCAGCTATAACTCCGCTACCTCATGCTACAGAGATTACTTTAGATAGAAAAGACCTCATGTACCGCATCTGGCCTGCGTTCGGGCCATAGAGACAAGTGTGAAAGAGTTGTCATTGAGAAGGCATAGTACAATCACGTATCTACCCGCTGAATCAGATATTCTCTCAATCAGCTTAAATGAGACCGACCTGTGGATCAGGACCGCTACCCCCGATTTTTTAGAGGGTCCCCCAGCTAAAAATTGGATCGGGTATAAGGCCGAGGCCAGTCTGGGGTGGTCTTTCTCCAACAGGTGGGTCTCCTGTAAGAATACAACATCACTTTGATTCTTCTTCAGATGCTGCCAGAGCCTCGCTCTCTTACACGGAGCGTTAAGGCCATTAACGTTAAACGATATCATAGTGATACTCATTTTTGTTAGATATCAAGACTTCAGCCTAAACAATACAGTACAAAGTGTGAAATAGCACCACTTTTGATGAAGTAAAGAGCTATAGTCCACCTCAATAGGTGAAAGGGTGAAAGCTGGAGGGGGAGGGAAGACGGGGGGGGGGGGGGGAAGAGAGAGAAGACAGAGAAAGAAAAACAAGAACAAGAACAAGTAAAAAATATTGATTGCACAGCCGCAATCACACATGCATGTAAACTTTATAAAAAAGTGTAAATATTCTCCAGTCTCCTCTCCACAGTTGAAGGGAGCTAGAAAATACTGGGGGTATCAATGTGAGCTACTGGTTTCTCCCGTCCTTATTTAAGGTGGGAGAAAGCCACCCTGATGGATAGGTGACTCCCTGCTCACAATCCCACAGCCTAAATAACCGGAAATCTAGGCTGGGAAATCATCTTAACCGGCATCAGCAAAATCCAATACAGTTGTTAACAATCAGATCTCAGCCTCTTTAGGGTTGGAAGGGCTTCCAGTGTTTCTCTTCTGTTTTTTAGAGTCAGCAGAAGGAGAGGTTGGGAGTCGTAGGTTCCATACATTCAGGGCTGTCTTAAGCTTAGAAGGTGACGTAAAGACATGTCTGCTGCCTTTATATCTAAAGGATACATGTATCGGTAATCCCCATGAATACTGTATGCCCCTGTCCCGAAGAACCATACAATGAGGAGCAAAATCTCTTCTTCTTGCCAAAGTTCCTGGATAGGCATGCCATCCCTTGTAGTCCCCAGAGAGTAGGGGTTGTTGTCTCAGCTTCTACAGGATCATGTCTCTAGGTCTGGGGGAGAGGAGACACACCAAAACGTCTCTGGGCAAGTCCTGTGTAATGGTAGGAGGCCTTGGTAGCCTGTATGCTTTTTCTGGTAATAGCTCCTTGACAGGCATGTCTGGTAATGTTGAGCAGAGAAATGTATGCACTATTCCTTTTATGTCCTCCTCTCCTTCTGTTTCTGGGATTCCTCTAAGCTTCAGGTTGTTCTTTCTTAGCTTATCCTCTAGATCCCATGTTACTGCTCTCAAGGTTTTAATGTCCTGATCCACTTCTTGATAGCGGTCTGCCAGCTCATTATGAGCTGTGGCATACTCCGCCAATTTAGTTTCAAGGTGCTGTGTGCGCTCCCCCATTGCAGCCATATCCTCCCTCAGCTCTCCTATGCAGTCCCTAATGTCTGCTTGCAGGGACTTGCGCATGGAATCAAACAAACCCCTTATACAGCCCAGTGTGACCGGGGTGTTCTCATCTAGCTCGTCTCCCCCTGACCTCGGGCTGTTTGAGGCATGGGAAGAGCAGGGCGAGCGCGCTGTGTGTGATTCAGCCGGCGCCATTTTAGAGCGGGAGGACATGGCGGGATTCGGGGAGAAGAAGTCCGTCACCTTAGGCGGCTGTTCTTTGTTCCTCAGGGACTGTCTTGGCATCCTGGTGATCCTCTGAGCGAGCTGCAGCTGATGGATCCGTCTGTGATCTGCTGGGGAGGCTGAGAGTGTTGAAAGTCGCCTTGGAATAGCTGCTGAAGCCGGAGCTCCAGTATCAAGCTTCCAGCATGGTTGGTGCCAGGACACGCCCCCCATAATGAAAACTTTTTGAATGAGAAGGTGTATCCAAACTTTTGGTCTGTACTGTATATATATATTAGAAACAAAGAAAAATAAGACCAAACAATACTTAAAAAAATAAACAAAATTAAGACTATTAGCCCAAAGTGAAGCAACGTTTCAGTGTAACAACACCTTTTCAAAGCACAGTGAAATTTAGCCATACTTACACAAGGTTTACAATTTACATAATCAGTGATTAGACACAAAAAGTTGCATTATACATGATTAAATACATCGATAATCAGTGTATTGATCACAAAGTGCATACAGTGCAATGTTTAAGAAAAGGTATTAAACCTTTATGAACAATTGTGCATTATTGTTAATTTAATTCACTGTACTGACGCAAATGGAGTCACTGGACTCCCATCTGACCTGTGCACGACAAGAACAGTTCGTAACAGGCTCCTAAAGGCAGGGCTTAAGTCATGTAAAGCTATAAAAAAGCCTTTCATCAATGAGAAGCCAAGGAGAGCCAGGCTGAGGTTTGCCAAAGACCATAAGGATTGGACCATAGAGGACTGGAGTAAGGTAATCTTCTCTGATGAGTCTGATTTTCAGCTTTTCCCAACACCTGCTCATCTAATGGTTAGACAGAGAACTGAAGAGGCGTACATCACTGTGCATCCGGTCACATGATGCGATACCTGGGAAACAGGAAGAGCAACGTAGGAGCTGTGAGCATGTACCAAGCATCGTAGGTGAGTTAAGACTTTGTTGTTTTAAATTTGCGCGCCAGCTGGAGGGGCACATCCTGGATGCGGGGGGCTAGTGCGTGCCACCACACTGGCGGCTAGTGTGCGCCAGCACAGGAGGTGTATGTATGTATGTATGTATGTATGTATGTATGTATGTATGTATGTATTATATAATATACATATATATATATATATATATATATACACACACACTACACACACACACACATGTACACACACACTACACACACACATATACAGTACAAACCAAAAGTTTGGACACACCTCAAACAGAGTTTTATGCATTTTCATGACTATGAAAATTGTTGATTCACACTGAAGGCATCAAAACTATGAATTAACACATGTGGAATTATATACTTAACAAAAAAGTGTGAAACAACTGAAAATATGTCTTATATTCTACGCTCTTCAAAGTAGCCACATTCTTGCTATGATTACTGCTTTGCACTCTTGGCATTCTCTTGATGAGCTTCAAGAGATAGTCACCAGAAATGGTCTTCCAACAGTCTTGAAGGAGTTACCAGAGATGCTTAGCACTTGTTGGCCCTTTTGCCTTCACTCTGCGGTCCAGGCTCACTCCAAAACATCTCGATTGGGTTCAGGTCTGGTGACTGTGAAGGCCAGGTCATCTGACGTAGCGCCCCATCACCATCACACCTCCTCCTCCATGCTTAACGGTGGGAACCAGGCATGTAGAGTCCATCCGTTCATCTTTTCTGCGTCGCATAAAGACACAGTGGTTGGAACCAAAGATCTAAAATTTAGACTCATCAGACAAAAGCACATATTTCCACTGGTCTAATGTCCATTCCTTGTGTTCTTTAGCCCAAACAAGTCTCTTCTGCTTGTTGCCTGTCCTTAGCAGTGGTTTCCTAGCAGCTATTTTACCATGAAGGTCTGCTGCACAAAGTCTCCTTTTAACAGTTGTTGTAGAGATGTGTCTGCTGCTAGAACTCTGTGTGGCATTGACCTGGTCTCTAATCTGAGTTACTGTTAACCTGCGATTTCTGAGGCTGGTGACTCGGTGAACTTATTCTTCGCAGCAGAGGTGACACTTGCTCTTCCTTTCCTGGGGCAGTCCTCAATGTGAGTCAGTTTCTTTGTAGCGCTTGATGATTTTTGAAACTGCACTTGGGGACACTTTCAAAGTTTTCCCAATTTTGTGGACTGACCTTCATTTCTTAAAGTGATGATGGCCTGACTGCGGCAAGGATCTGCATAGCGGCAAAATGGAAACATGATTCCCCCCCATCCCTGGGAGACCTTGTGGATAAATTGAACTCCATATTTTGTCACTAGTACTATCTCGCCTTTGACGACAGCTCCAGACGCTATGTGGCAGACGCCTGGAATTATGGACGGCCCATCCGCTAACCCTCCGGATCCCCTTTTGAGGTCCTCGATCCTCTCTGACCCGACTCAATGTCTTTTCTGGTCACCCTCCCCTCCTCCCCCCCTCTCTGCTTCTACACTGCTCTTTCTGTCTAAACTCCTTTCGCTCTCTCTTCCTTGCCCTCTGTATAGACCCCTACTTGCCCCCCCTCCCAACCCCTGATCCCCCCTACCTCGCCCATCAGCACACACCCTCTTCCTCCTCCCCACCCCCATTTGGTCTACTCATCCCTGCTAGTCCTGGCCCCCTCCCGCTCCTCTCCCCCCCCCCTCCTCGCCCATCCCCCTCCCACCTCACCTGCAGTTACGTTTGAACCTATTGCAAGTTTTGCGGGATGGGCTACCCGCCTGGATAAGCGTGGTCCATAGCCTGCAATGTCCCACACGGGGAAATGAGAAGTTGAACTTGTAGTAATGTGTATTAGGTTTGTTTCCCTAATACGCGTCTGCTTTCATTCCTGTAATGCTTAAACTCTTAACAAAAAACTATTGAAGTCGAAAGTAATGATGGCCACTCGTTTTTCTTAACTTCGAATTTGTATTATGGCAAGAAAAAAAGCAGCTGACAGTCTATATCAGCTGTGTATCCACCAGACTTCCGCACCAAACAACTGATGGTCCCAACCCCATTTATTAGGCAACAAATCCCACTTATTAAACCTGACAGGGCACACCTGTGAAGTGAAAGCCATCTCCAGTGACTACCTCTTGAAACTCATCAAGAGAATGCCTTGAGTGTGCAAAGCAGTAATCACAGCAAAAGGTGGCTACTTTGAAGAACCTAGAATATAAGACATATTTTCAGTTGTTTCACACTTTTTTGTTAAGTATATAATTTCACATGTGTTAATTCATAGTATTGATGCCTTCAGTGTGAATCTATAATTTTCATAGCAATGAAAATAAAGAAAACTTTTTAAATGAGAAGGTGTGTCCTAAACTTTTGGTTTGTACTGTATATACCAGGATGAGGGACATATATACTGAGATTGTAAGACGAACACTGGCATTATAAGACAGACCCCTTTTAACAAAAAAAATAATTTTTTTCTCTTTTCCTTAACCAAATTTGGGGGTGCGTTTTATAAAGCGGAAAAATAGAATTATTCTTACCGTTAATTCGGTTTCTAGGAAACCTTCCACGACAGCATAGGAGGTAGCCTCGCCACGCCCTAAATGGGGACAGGAACACAAGAGAGGTTAAAAGGCCTCTCCCACCTCGGATTAGCCAGTGTCTTACAACGAACCCAGAACGCATAAGAAACGAGCATAAAATCCATAAACCAGGAAATTAGGGAGGGAAATAAGTGCTGTCGTGGAAGGTTTCCTAGAAACCGAATTAACAGTAAGAATAATTCTATTTTCTCTAGTCACCTTCCACGACAGCATAGGAGGAATGCCCACGAATCCTTACCTAGGGAGGGACAACAGCTTGCAGGACCTTCCGGCCAAAGGCCAAGTCTCTGCCAGCCATCACATCCAAACGATAGTGTTTGGTGAAGGTATGTAGCGAAGACTATGTAGCCGCTTTGCAGAGCTGCTCCGGAGAAGCCCCAGCACGCTCAGCCCAGGAGACCGAAGTGGCCCGGGTAGAATGGGCCGTAAAACCATTAGGAGCCGAGAGGCCTTGACCGAGATAGGCCTCCGTGATCGCCCTCTTTATCCAATTGGCGATAGTGCCTTTAGCCACCTTCCGACCCTTGTTGCGACCAAAATGCTGAATGAACAAATTCTGGTCGATACGCCAGGGAGCCGTGACCTCCAGGTAGTGTAACACCAGGCGACGGACATCCAGAGAGTGAAACTCCACCTCCTTCGCAGATCTAGGATGTTGACAGAAGGATGGTAGAACGATTGACTGAGATCGATGGAACTCCGACACCACTTTCGGCAGAAAGGACGGATCCAACTGAAAAACAATGCTGTCATCCCGCACCGTCAGATAGGGCTCACGTATGGACAAAGCCTGAAGTTCACCAATCTTCCTTGCCGACGTAATAGCCACCAGGAAAGCGAGCTTGTGAGACAAGGACCTCATGGAGCAATCCGTCAGAGGCTCATAAGGAGAACGAGTCAGGCCCGTAAGCACAATATTCAGATCCCACGAGGGGAGACACTCCTCCAACAGGGACACAGTCTTGAAGCCGCCACCATGAATCGTTTGACTCAACGATGATCAGCCAGTCTCACATCAAACACAGAACTCAGGGCTGCAACTTGGACTTTAAGGGTGCTAGGTTTAAGTCCCAGATCCAAACCTTGCTGCAAGAAGTCCAAAATCTGAGAAATATTCGGAGCAAAAGGGTCCGGCACCCGGGCCCCACACCAGGAGGAGAACTTCTTCCAAATCTTATTGTAGATGGAATTAGTGACCGGCTTACGGCAATCCTGCAAGGTTGCAATAACTTGATCGGAAAGGCCCTGGGCTTTCAGCACTCGGGCCTCAGAAGCCAGGCAGCCAAACTGAGGCGTTGCGGAGCAGGATGGAAGAACGGACCTTGTGAGAGGAGGCTCGGGTCCTCCCCCAGACGCACAGGACCGTCCACCTGGAGAGACCTGACCAGATTGAACCAGCCTCTCTTTGGCCAGAAAGGGGCAACCAGGATAGTAGGAACCCTCTCGTCCCTGATCTTCTGCAGAGCCCGGGCTAGCAGAGGAAGCGGAGGAAATGCGTAGGCCAGATGAAACGGCCAAGCGTGGGAGAAGGCATCCACCCCGATTGCCCCGTCCTTGGGGTTGAGGGAAAAGAATGTTCCTTGCGCAGCCAGAAGAGCTTCTTCTACCGCTTTGAGTTCGCGGAAGTTGGAGGACCGAGCGCTTATCAGAGGACCCCAGATACCTTGAAACGGGGACCCCGATACCACCACCCCCCAGCCCCGCTGGCTGGCATCCGTCGTCACAGTAACCAGAGGAGTCCGAGACCAAGAGACTCCGTTGGCCAGATTCACAGGGGACAACCACCTGAGGGAGGACAGTACCCTCCCCGACAAGCAAACTCTCTTGTTGAGGGAGGAGGGGAGACGATTCCAATGCAACAGAATGTGGTCCTGAAGGCACCTAGAATGCGCCTGGGCCCACATGACTGAAGGGATGCATGCCGTCATAGACCCCAGGACAGACATGGACTCCCGGAGCATCGGGGACCGTTGAGCTCTCAGGGAAGAGATTCTCGACATAAGGGACGTTTTGTGATCTTCCGGCAAAAAAGACACCTGTCTGTCTGAGTCCAGAAGCACCCCCAGGAATCTCCTGACTGAGGAGGGGAGAAGCTGAGACTTCAGCAGGTTGGGGAGCCACCCCAACGACTGAAGTATGCACAACACCCTGTCTACGTCCGACCTGAGTACCTCCGCAGAAGGCGCGACCAGAAGAAGGTCGTCCAAGTATAGTATCAGACAGACGTCTTGTAACCTTAGGAAGGCCACCACCTCCCCCATGATTTTTGTAAAAATCCGAGGAGCAGAGGAGATGCCGAAAGGCAAAACATCGAACTGGAAGTGGTGGATTTCCCACCGGTAAGACACCGCAAACCGCAGGTATTTCTTGTGCCGGGGATGAATCGGCACATGGAAATACGCATCCTTCAAAGCTATGGTGGCCATCTGGAAGTGGGGCTCTATCAAGGGGATCACCGACCTGATTGACTCCATTTTGAATCTGCGGTAGCGGACATAACGATTGAGCTGCCTCAGATTGATTATAATCCGGGCAGCCCCCGACGGCTTCTTCACCATGAACAGCCGGGAGTAATGTCCACTGCCGCGTTCCGACTCTGGAGATGACATTGGAAGCCAGGAGTTCCAGCAGGTTGGAAAACAGGAGATCCTGAGATCCCCGCGAGGGCAGGGTAGTGACTCGAAGAACCGGAGGGGGAGGAGACACAAACTCTATAGAGACCTTACGATAGAATGTTGAGCACCCACTGGCAGTTGGTAATGCCGCGCCAGATGGGAAGAAAGGCGGAGAGCCTTCCCCCTACCCGCATAGAGTCACTGTTTGTCCTGATGAGGACGTTGTTGGGGGGGAACAAAGATGTTCCGCCCTCTACCCTTCGGGTAGGACCAACGACCCCCCTTCCCCTTACCTCTGGGCTGGGAGGCCTGAGGCACCTGGGGACGAAAAAACGATTTTTTCGCCACACGTTGTTCAGGGAGAGCCTTCTTATCTGAGGCCTTGGCCAGGATGTCATCCAAGGCAGGCCCAAAAACCAAATCCCCCTTAAAGGGAATGGAACAAAGGCGCATCTTAGATGTGGAGT
Organism: Allobates femoralis; assembly: GCA_033576535.1. Lineage (NCBI taxonomy): Eukaryota > Metazoa > Chordata > Amphibia > Anura > Aromobatidae > Allobates > Allobates femoralis. The sequence goes on from JARQOC010000003.1 coordinate 369,285,131, forward strand.
CCCCCGTCCACATCTTTAACCAGAGCGCACGCCGAGCCGAGTTGGAAAGGACGGAGGTACGGGCGGCCATGCGCACTGATTCTGCAGAGGCGTCAGCCAGAAATCCAGTTGCCTTTTTCAACAAAGGCAAGGATTCCAGAAGCTCCTCCCTCGGAGTACCCTGGGAGATATGACACTCAAGCTGATCTAACCACCTGAGGATCGACCGGGAAACGCAGGTGGAAGCAATATTCGCCTGTAAGGTAGATGTTGACGCTTCCCAAGAGCGCTTCATCAGCCCCTCAATTTTTCTATCCATCTGATCCCTTAGCTGGGACGTATCCTCAAAAGGGAGCGAGGTCTTTTTAGCCACCCGAGTGACCTGGACATCCACCTTGGGGACATCCCAAGAAAATGGGGTGTCCTCCAGGGGAAACCTATTTTCATAGTACCTTTAACCCTTTTTTCAGGAAATTCCCACTCCTGACCAATGAGATCCTGAATGTTGGGATGGTCAGGAAATTCCACCGGTTTGACCAGACGAAGCCCAGCAAACATAGCATCCTGGACAGAGTGGAGGACCGGTTCCTCCTCCAGACCCATAGTGATACGGACTGCACTAATGAGCTCAGCCAAATCATCTGAGGAGAATAGGAATCTGCTAGGGTCAGAGGGCATGGGGGAAGAACCATCATCCCAATTATCCGAGTCTGAGTCTAACTGGGCATCAGAGTCAGACAGGTCCTGCTGCCGTTTCCGTTTCTTTGGAGACGGAGGACCTGAGACCGGGTGGGGAGCAGCCGGAGTCAGGGAAGCCAAAGAGGCCTGGATCTCCTGCTTCACCATGGAGCGTAATTCCTCCACTAAGGAGGGATGTTCAGCCCGAACTACACGATCCGTACACTCCTGGCAGAGTTTCTTGTCCCAAGGGGAAGGAAACTTCTTATTGCAGACAGGGCATTGCTTCCCACCGGGCTTTTTAACAGCTGGCTTCTCTCCCTGAAACTGCTGACTTCAGGGCAGCTTATATGCTTTAAGCCTGCCCCACCGCTCCAATCAAGGTGCCCCTTCCCCCCACGCAGGGTCCCTGGCAGGCCGCAGCAGCAGCAGAGGAGTGCCCTGCAAGCTGTCCCTCCGGATTCCGACCGCCGGAACCGGAAGCGCCGCTCCCCCGGGGAAGCACGTGACCCGGAAGTGACGCGCGTGACGTCACATCTGGTCGGTGCAACAGCGCGCGCACAGGGGGAAGTCGGCAGGCTCAGGGAGCACTGAGAGGCCGCCGGTGGGGCGCCCAAAGCCCGCATCACCTCCAGGGAGGATCCGGAGGACCAGGGCACTGTCCTACCTCTAAAAACATGCGGTAGGAGCAGCCAGAGGAGGAGAACCGCAGCACCGACCAATGCTGCCTGGCTAAACATCAGGTATGCTGCAGTCGCCGGCCCCACAGCACAGGAAAAAAACCTCTCCATGCCCCATGGGGACAGGAAAGACACTGGCTAATGGGAGGTGGGAGGGGCCTTTTAACCTCTCTTGTGTTCCTGTCCCCATTTAGGGCGTGGCGAGGCTACCTCCTATGCTGTCGTGGAAGGTGACTAGAGAAATACGGTTTATATATTGCTAAGGATTTTGTTACTAAAAATAAGGGGGTTATTTCTGTTTGTTGAGAACACCTTCCTAACTTTTCACCAAGTCATTTCTGACACTGCCAGACCTCAAGGCTTTATAAAGTTTGTACCCATCACTTTATACTGTTTGTAGCAGTGATACATTATAATCTCTTTTTAATCTCTTACAAAGCAGGTTTGCATAGAGAATTTACCAGTGGTGGTAAAGAGGAGCTGCAATTTATTTATTTATTTTCCTTTCACCGCCATGTGATATTAGTTTCTTCATTCTCTCCCCCCCCCACCCACCCACCCCCTTCTTCCAAGAGCCACCATAACTTTTTTATTTTACCATCAATATAGACATTTTAGGGCTTGATTTTTGTGGGACAAGGTGTACTTTTCAATGACATCATTCATTTTACCATATAGTGTACAGAGAAAAAGGAAAAAATTCTAAGTGAGGTGAAATTTAGCTAATAAAAGTGCAATTACAAGTTTGCTTTTATTATTATTAATTTATATAGCGCCATTATATTCCATGGCGCTTTACATGTTAAAAAGGGCAGACTAGGACAAGTAACAATACAAGTAACAATAAATGTTGACAATTCAGTTGTACAGAAACAAGAGGGGAGAAATCCTGTCCACAAAGGCTCACAGTCTACGAGATTTCTCCTGTTCACGGTGGAGAAACGGGCCTCCGAACCTGCCAGCTCTATAAGGCCCCTTCTAATCTGAGGCTAGTCAGGAAACTACCCGAGGATAAAAGAAGGACCGCAGCTGCCCTGTCAGCGTTGGTTTATTAAGGCACCTCTCAGTGAGGGTGATAAATGCCTTCTGGTCCGCGACCAGAAGCACATACAATAATTGCCACCCCGTCACTGATAGAGGCCCTAAATAACCCCAAGCAATAATTGCTTCCACCAGTTCCTCATTTGATACAAGTCCAGTCCGTGATCAGGCTTCTATTGGGTCAGAAACCAACCCAGGTAGCATTAAGGCTGGGTTCACATTTGCGGACCCCTCTGCAGCGTTCTGCAGAGGGGATCCGCAATGTGACCGCAGCGGCCGCGAGCTCCTATCTTTATAATGGGAGCGCACGGTGCTGCACATGACCGCGCGCACCCATTCACTCCTATATGTGATCTGTGCGCAGGCAGACGCCTGCGCACAAATCACACAGTCTCGTCCGCACCAGGGACGCGACATGTTGCCTTCCTGGTGCGGGCGAGACTGTGTGATCTGTACGCTGGCGTCCGCCTGCGCACAGATCACATATAGGAGTGAATGGGTGCGCACGGTCATGCGCAGCACCGTGCACTCCCATTATAAAGATAGGAGCTCGCGGCCGCTGCGGTCACATTGCGGATCCCCTCTGCAGAACGCTGCAGAGGGGTCCGCAAATGTGAACCCAGCCTAAATGAGCACACAGAGGTGGGAGTTTGTGATCAAGACAAAAGAACTCAAGATTAAATTTATATATTTATTCACCCTATTGGCACACTATTTACTATAATATTTACAGGTGTTATAAATTATTATGAATGTTACAGTTAGTTATAGAAATAAAAAATAAACGGAATACACAAAATTACAGACATGTGATCAGTTACCTTAATGCTTGTGGCACTACAAGGGGCAGCATGAAGCCAACCATGTTCCTGGGTATACCCAGGCTTGATGTAATTATGCATCTTCAGAAGAAATACCAAGATGGAGAAGATGCGAGACATTTTTATACTGCAAGAGGCCTTCCCATCTCACACCCATCACCTGCCTCTGGGCTGTCTCATAACTCCCACTCATGAGTTGGGACATGAAATATTCAAAAGCTATTCGAGGTCATAACTGTGCCTGGGAGCGTCGTATGCTGAAGACAATACTCTAAATATATTCGGTTATGATTTTAGCTTCGCAATGATATGACACATGACTACTCTGCTGGTATCCTACTGGCCAATATAAAGTTTAGCAGTAAAAAATGGGAAAGGAAACGGTGTTCACCAGTCCGCGCTGCCAAGGGATACCTGACGCCAGGAAAGGCGTTGAAACGCGTTGGATGCAATAAAAAGTTTTGATCACATCACATCTGATCGTGAGTTTCTTCCCTGGAATAAGTGGATCCTGGCAGCGCGGACTGGTGAACACCGTTTCCTTTCCCATTTTTTACTGTGTGATTCCACGTGCAAGTGGTCGGTGGGAGTCCAGCAGCAGCCATCCGGATTATACACTACATGTCTGCATACCAGTTGTGGGTCGCACAACTGAAATAGGTGAGTGGTTCCTTTATACCACCGTACTACAAGTGTCTAAGTGATAAGGCACTATTGCGCCTCTTGTTCCCCTTCCCCCTTTTTCTTTTCATTTAATATAAAGTTTAGGGCACTTACGATCATCGCATATTTATGTATTTATGTATAAAAAAGTGCTTTCACAGTCTGAATCTCTAGATTCCATATTTATGCTTTACATTTTTATAGGAGCAACAGCTCATGAAATATTAAAAGTAATTCTTTGCCTCCGACCTGTCTGGATTATGTAAAAGGATTTCCTTTCAATTTGTGGTAGAAGGAGATTAGTTTTTACACTCTGGTGTCACTTAGGCTGGCGTCACACCACGTTTTTTGGGATCCTGTTCTGTCCATTTTGAAAAGGACAGAACAGGATCTGTTTCTGGCTCCCATGTAACCCTATGGTGCCGGATTGGCCATAAATGGCCATCTGATTATGCCAGATAGTGCCGCATTCGTTTCTGCCCTGTTTTTTCCCGGCCCAAAAATCGGAGACTGCTCTGATTCTCGGCTCCGGTGAAAAAAAAAACGGATAGATACGAATCCGGGGCAAGCCGGTGCCTATAACATGTGAGTCTATGGGCACCGAATCCGGGTAAAAACAGGATCATTTCCCGGATCTGAAAAGCATGCTCAGTACACGAAAACTGCTCGGTTCCTGTAATTTCACTTTAGCAGTGTATCTACATACACTGCTAAAGTGAAAATAAATAAATGGTTAAAAATATATAAAATAAAAATAATAAAAAAAAAAAAACAATTGCTCACCACTCTTCCAAGGGTCCCGCGATGCGAGGCATCCACCTTGCTGCTAGCCCTTAATCAGCTGACTGGATTAAATTGCCCACCAAAACCGAAATGTTTTTATTCAAACATACCACTACGCGTTTCTGCGGCGAACTGCCGTCTTCCTCAGGTGGATTTACAGGGAATTCAGGGCAGTAACCCTTTAAAGGACTATATGCCAATCAGCATAGGGAATAGCTAATGAAATCATTTTATGAATAATGAAACCCTTTTATAGACAGACTGACAAGCTGTATTGCTGTAGATATGTAGCGACCATAGCATATTTATAAATAATATAACCATGTATATTGAATTAGAAATGTATTGTGAATAAAAAAACCATTGGGTGTGTATAAAATAATGTTTGAAAATAAAACCTCCTATGCATATGAACATATGTATGTGTTGTATGGAGCACATTTAAAACTGTATATAATGCGAAAAATGACAGCAGCACTCCAATCCAAGGTCTTTAGATGCCTTTATTCAGGCCCACAGGGCGACCACGCGACGTTTCAGTCACCAAGTGACACTTGTCTAGCAACTAGTCCAAGCCCACATGCCTCTTTTTAAAACCACATTATTTACATACTTAATGTGCTTCAATTACCCTTATTTTACAGCTATACAAGTTATATTTACAACATGCAAACAATCCAGTACCTAACATTAACCCATACCATAGTGATCCATGTGAATATGCAATTACATCATTATATAATATCCCCAGATCGTTTGTGTAATGATAACTACCTTAAATGGTAGTTGATTGGCTCCACCTCCCAGGTGGTGTGAAGATCGTCGCCATAGCAGCCCCCTATGAGTCTCTGTCACCCCACCATGCTTACACACCGCTCATTGCCGTCCGGGGCCATCGCGCCAGAAGTGAAGTCACACCTCATACGCCTAGCTTCCCTGTTGCTAAGAGACACAGGAAATACCGCAGGCGCCATCTTGGTAAACCCGCGCATGCGCAGTGTGTCAAACGCGCCTCGGAATACACCCAGACCCCATTCCAAGTTTAAGATATTGCTTAAAGTTATAGGGGTTGCACTAACCTACCAATACTACTCAAAACTATGTAATTTACAAAGGAACAGTGATTTTGTTATCTTATTGTGGTTTTAAAACAGTACCCTGCCTACCACCAGGGTGTACCAGGGACATTCATACCAACAGATGAGTCCCCTCACCTCCAGGCCTCCCAAGCACTCCACCTTATAAAAGGACAAGGACATGGGAACCTCTCAGCCAGGAGGTCGGCATAACATCGCCATCTGGCCAAATGGGGTCCACAGGAACTACAAATAACATACATACTCCCTCGGCACATCACCATTAATAACTCTAAAGGCATCACCATTCCACAAACCGTTTGATTTGCCTTATTTAATGAACAAGTAAATTAATTACAACAGGATGACCCCCCCTTATACCCGGGAATCATCCTTTCATCAACATAAACAATAAAGACATCTGCTTTTTTTAGTGTAAACGCAAATTAGGGGCACCTCTCATAAGCGACCACTGGAACGTCTACCACCTTCCCACGGGATTAATGAGGATTTCCAATCACGTGCAGGTGCTGGAATGAGGATTTCCAATCACGTGCAGGTGTTGGAAATGAGGATTTCCAATCACGTGCAGGTGCTGAAAATGATATAGATAATGAATAATAATCATAATAATAAAACAATGCATTACACTTAAAATAAATAAAAATGATGCGGTCTAATAACCAACTACGTTGTTCATGTTGGATATTCCTTCCAGACATATATCCTATAAAAATCATCTTATGAAAAATATGTTCTATTCAGAAAATGATTTAGCTTATAAAACATGGTAAAAATAAAAAGAAAAGTTTAAAAAAAAAAAAAAAAAAAAAAAAAAAAGAACTACCATTGACGGTCAACAGTAAAATACAAATTAAATCTTGACCTCACTTAAAAAATACAAGAGAAGTTTTCACTGATTTTTATGTCATTTGGTGTGCGGATTACGAAAATGATGATATATTTATCATATGGGATGATGATTTGAGTGACTAATGATTTCTTGCATGTCCTGTATGATAATTCGTGGGGTCTTAAATTTGAACCTCATTGACATAGGAGTACTATTGATTTCCTTGATTTAACAATGTATAGAGAAAATGATCACATATTAACAAAAACCTTTTTTAAGCAAGTGGACAGAAATAGTTATGTCCACTTCACAAGTGGACACTACAATAAATGCCTAGGAACATCCCTGTTAACCAGTTTAAAAGAATAAGAAAAAATTGTTCCCATAAAGACAATTTCATTGAACAATCAGAAATTCTGAAAAAAAGATTCAAGATACGTGAATATCCCACTAAACTGATAGAAAATGCATTTAAAGAGAGCAGCAAAATTTCACAGGATTTCCTCTTGAAACAGAAAGTAAAAAAATGCAAGATTAGAAGGTACCCCTTCAAATTTTAACCTTATAACTACTTTTAATAAAAAACAGAGAGATAAAGAATATTTTGAGCAAACACTGGCCTATATTGATGAATGACCCAATTTTGGGCAAAATATTGCCAGATCGTCCAAGAATAACCTTCAGAAGGGCCCCTACAATTAAAAGTATTGTTGCCCCCAGTAGATTGAGAACAACTTCTCACAAACAGCAAATAAATTCAGATCAAACAAATAGAGGTACCAACCGTTGTGGTAAGAAGCGTTGTCTATGTTGTAAAATGATGACACCAACTAAAGAATTCATCTCCAATTCCACTGGTGAAAAATTCCAGATAGCCCATAAAATAGATTGCAACACGAAATTTGTCATATATCTTTTAGAGTGTCCTTGTAACCTGCAATATATTGGCCGTACAACACAGGAGCTCCACAATAGGATTAATAAGCATAGATCCAATATTAAAAATGGTTTTAAACAGCATGGGGTGTCAAATCATTTTGATGTACACCACGATAGAAATTATGGGGGTCTGAAGGTTACAGCCATAGATCATATTCCTGATAACACCGCTAATAGATTGGGTGCTCTCAATAAGAGAGAGAAGTACTGGATTTATAAGATGAACACACTTGTTCCTAGAGGACTAAATATTATCTCAGAAATTATCTCCTAAAAACCCTGGTTTTAATATACGTTGACAGGTTTTTCTCCTTTTGTCTGTCTACCTTACAGAAACCCAATTCAGATAGGCCTGTCTTAATAGATGTTTTTTATAGGTGTTCTTATGATCCTGTGAATATATAATCATGTTTTTACTAAAGTACTGATACATTTATTTTTGTTTTTTTGTCAAGTACTGATAAGTCTATGCACAACTGTATATTTTATACTTTTTATCTTTATATCTATATAATTTTTATCTCACTATTTCACTATTACAGAATCTTCTTCTCCTTCCCTATTTAAGGACAAGAGGAGAAAAACGATCATACAGCCCAAATACCGTATATACTCGCGTATAAGCCGAGTTTTTCAGCCCAAAAATTGGGCTGAAAAGTACCCCCCTCGGCTTATACGCGAGTCAGTGCTGTATACCGATGTATAATACATCGGTATACATGTACCGATGTATACATCGGTATACAGCAGCCCCCGCATCCCCAGTAATCCAGGGCCCCCCCAGCGTCTCTCCGGTCACCTGAAAAGCAAACTATACTTATCAGTGTCCGCTGTCCGCGCCCGCTCGCCTCTGCCCGGTCTGCCGTCTGCGATCCTCCATCTTCATGCGGCGTCTTCCGGGTTCCTGTGCTCGTCGCAGGGAATGACGTCATTCCCTGCGACGAGCACAGGAAACCGGAAGACGCCGCATGAAGAAGGAGGATCGCAGACGGCAGACCGGCAGAGGCGAGCGGGCGCGGACAGCGGACACTGATAAGTATAGTTTGCTTTTCAGGTGACCGGAGAGACGCTGGGGGGGCCCTGGATTACTGGGGCCCTGTATACTACCGCTGGGGCTGCAATCTACTACCACTGGGGCTGTATACTACCACTGGGCTGTATATACTACCACTGGGGCTGTATATACTACCACTGGGGCTGTATATACCACTGGGGCTGTATATACTGCTGGGGCCCTGTATACTACCGCTGGGGCTGCAATCTACTACCACTGGGGCTGTATATACTACCACTGGGGCTGTATATACTACCACTGGGGCTGTATATACCTGTGGGGCTGCTGTATACTACACTGGGGCTGTATATACCTGTGGGGCTGCTGTATATACACCACTGGGGCTGTATATACCTGTGGGGCTGCTGTATACTACCACTGGGGCTGTATATACCTGTGGGGCTGCTGTATACTACACTGGGGCTGTATATACCTCTGGGGCTGCTGTATACTACACTGGGGCTGTATATACCTCTGGGGCTGCTGTATACTACCACTGGGGCTGTATATACCTGTGGGGCTGCTGTATACTACCACTGGGGCTGTATATACCTCTGGGGCTGCTGGATGCTACCACTGGGGCTGTAATACCAGTGGGGCTGCTGTATACTACCACTGGGGCTGTTATATACCTCTGGGGCTGCTGTATACTACCACTGGGGCTGTATATACTTCTGGGGCTGCTGTATACTACCACTGGGGCTGTATATACCTCTGGGGATGCTGTATACTAACTACTGGAGCTGCTGCTGTATATACCACTGGGGCTGCTGCTGTATACTACCACTGGGGAGGCTGCTGTATACTACCATTGGGGGGCCTGTATACCACACTGCTGGGGGCTGTATACCTGTGCTCGAGTCCACCCTCGGCTTATACACGAGTCAATAGGTTTTCCCAGGTTTTGGGGGCAAAAGTAGGGGGGTCGGCTTATACACGGGTCGGCTTATACACGAGTATATACGGTAGTATCAAAAGTGAAAAAACTATTTCAGATGTGCATGACATAATTACAGTATTATAAAATAATAATATGGTGGAATACATTTTAGTCCATAGACCCAGCATTGATTATAAAAATTATCATAACACACATTGTGGATAATTGCATTCCGGACTGCATACTGACAGTCAACTATATGAAACCTTCTAAATAGGAAGTATGGATATACACGTGTATCACAAAATACTGTATTGTTAATTCAGTAAATGCATACAAAAGTATACAAAGCTTACAAAATTTATACTATGGGTAAACAAAATATATCCCACTTAAGGTAATTGGCAAGTAAAATTCATAAGGTGCCAAGGCAATATATATTTAATCAGTAATATGCATAGATCAGTGTTAAATTGCTAGCCACTACTTAACTGTGTAGATAAATACAGAAAGAAGGCCATACATGTGTAAAAACACCAAGATACAATGATCTGATTTATTGGCAACTAGTGCCATTGGCTTAGCACCAAGGGATTAATTAATCCTATTCAAAAGATATAATAGCTAGTGTATCTGCAATGAGACCAATGGATACCAAACAAATGATGTTCAAATATAACACTGGACTAGTGCACAAGATGGAAGTTCATGAAACAGGTGTAAGTACATGAAACTAGAAACAAAGGACCATTAGATAAGCCCATAGACACAAACCAAAAGTACTGATAATATCAGGTCAGAAATAGACATTACTATTGGCAACTAATGCCAGGGGGTTTGGTACTACAGGGGTGAAATGATCCCAAGGTATAAAATAGCACTACAGGTACCATTAGATATAAATAGTTGCAAGAAATAACACTACAACCCGAGCACAAAAGTGCACAGGATGGAATGCATAAGGGAGGCACATTACCTCATAGTGGCAGCAGTCCAGGAGCAGTGGGACAGAGCGCTGGACCTAGTCACACGCGCCGATGCGCATTTCAAACAGTCTTCGTCAGGGAACGTTTTTATCTCACTATTTCACTATTACAGAATCTTCTTCTCCTTCCCTATTTACCCTGATGGAGTTTTATAAATGCTCCCCACTTACTAACACTTCTTCTTTACCCATTCTACCGTCACAACTTCGTTTTCAACACACAGATTGAAGACACGCGCACTAATGGAAAAAGTAGCAATATTGTAATGAAGGTTTTATCTCAGGCACACGCCTGCCACGCTCCTGATTAAATTTACTACACTTTCCCTTCCTCCTTTTGTTAACAAGATTAATAGAATTATACTCTATGTAGTCATGAAAAACAGAACCTATGTGGTTCTGACTCTCAAGGCCACTTCACAAACACAGGCATCTGAGTCCAATATCTGAACAGATCTCTGGTTGCAGTGAAATCATGGATACATTGCTCCATTTTGTGGCTGTGTACAACATGGAGCAATGTATCCATGATTTCACTGCAACCAGAGATCTGTTCAGATATTGGACTCTGATATCTGTGTTTGTGAAGTGGCCTTCAGATTTCCTCCTAGTGGAATTCTGGGGCTTAATTAGAGGCACACGCCACACACACGACTACTGTCAATCAGTGTTATAACTTGCAACTTTGTATTCAGCTCTAAGCGATGGCACGCTGAACTCAGACAACCCTCTGGCGCCATCTACTGCCTTTTTTAGGGATATCGCGTCTGCTCTTCAAATATATATATAAAACCACACATTCTTTAGATGTATTTATATAACATTTTTAATCATATTACAATACACATTTTTCTATACTTTTATATCTCTCATTTTAAATCTATTTTGTACTATTTTTAACATAATTAAAGGTTAATTTTTTATTAAGATATTTTAAGAAGGCAGTTTTTACTAAAAAAAAAAAAAAAATGTTTTCCTATATTCCCTTTGGGCACATTTCTGACCATTCTTAGTTTTTGTAAAAAGCAACCAAAATGAATTTAGAACTTTTAAACAGTCCACTACTTTTTTCTTAGTCCCGATAAGTACAATATATATTTTTATTAATATATGTAGACCAATATTTATATATGTAGATTATTTACAAGATCCTTACACTTATATATATCTCTTTCACTTTATCCATTTATATAACCACACAAGAGAATATCCTATAGGACCCTCATATATATATATAATATAGCGCCCCCGTCACTGGTATTTAGCGCCCCTCTGCAGCGGTATACAGGCCCCCTCTGCAGCAGTATACAGGCCCCCTCTGCAGCGGTATACAGCCCCCAGTGGTGGTATACTGGCCCCCAGTGGTGGTATACTGGCCCCCAGTGGTGGTATACTGGCCCCCAGTGGTGGTATACTGGCCCCCAGTGGTGGTATACTGGCCCCCAGCAGTAATACACAGCCCCCCCCCTCCTTATTATGTGTCCCCCAGGCTGCGGCACCTGTCAAAATAACAAACATTTTATACATCACCTTTCCGGCGCAGCTCCTCCGGTCCAGGCTTCTTCCTGTTTGTGCCGGCTTCTAGTGCGGTGACTGGGCGCAGGAGATGACGTCATCAGCTGCGCCTGGTCACATGACACCGGCACAAGCAGGAAGAAGCCGGGACCGGAGGAGCTGCTCCGGAAAGGTGATGTATAAAATGTTTGTTATTTTGACAGGTGCCGCAGCCTTGGGGACACATAATAAGGAGGGAGGCTGTGTATTACTGCTGGGTGCCAGTGTAGTGCAATATGCACCGCTCCCCCCGCCGCTGATGGATGGGGGGATGCCGTGCATATTCGTTACACTAATGAGGCGGCCCTACGTGACCACCCGCGGTCACTGTGGCCCCCACCTACCTCCTCCAGCCCCTCCCCCCCAAGCAAATACCCAGTGACTCGCGTTTAAGCCGAGGGGGGGACTTTTCAGCCCAATTTTTCGGCTGAAAAACTCGACTTATACGCGGAGTATATACGGTGTGTATACACATTTTTGTAATGAAAATTTCTCTCTTTGAAAACGTACAATTTGATGGAGTTTTCCACCAGACTACATAGCACAACTGCACAACTAGCTAAATAAACCACACTGTAAGTCAGAACAACATATATATTTTTCACTCGCGGGTTCAAACACAGCTCACTCCCCCTTTTTTTTTTCCCCTTTTTTCTTCATTCATTCTTCTATTTGGGAAATTTAATAAGCGATCTCACTGACTTGAAAAGAAACAGCAAATCTACTTTGTGAACAACTGTATGAAACTTATTGTGAATTTTGACAGCTCTACGATGTATTGTTTACAAACATTGTGATGTCACACACTGATCCACCCTGTTGCTGACACCACATCACAGGGGCTGTCACCGATTTTTGCCGCTTTTTTGGGTTTAAATAAAATTACCAGTGTGCTCCTGATGTTCCCTGAGGAAGGAGCTCGGATAGAGGCTCCGAAACGCGTAGGACAGAATAAAAGAAAAATCTGCCCAGTTAACGCTTCGTTTCCTGGTGATTCCTGGTGGCAGTGCGGACATTCCGGCATTTTGTCCCATTACAGCATTCCAGTTTCCACGGTTATCGTTAAGGTCCGGAGCTGCAGCAGCCATTCTACAAGCCATCTTACAGGCGATTATACCAGTTGTGGGTGACACAACCGAGCCAGGTGAGCAGTTCCAGATATATACCGCTATAACCCTTTCTAAAAAGGAGAAGACCCTATGCGCTTTTACCTCATGTTTACAGACTGATCATGAAAATTACCTCCATTTTTTTTCCATCACGTAAGGATTTTTTGTAAAACCAACCTCCATTTTTTTTCCATCACGTAAGGATTTTTTGTAAAACCAAGATCGATATTTTTGCTAAAATCCTATTTAAAATGGAATTCTGTCGAACAATTGTACATGTAATATCTGGCAACAGTGGTTTTTATCCATTTAAATTTATGTATAAATATACAGAGGCCCCCCCCCCCCCCGCTGGCACACAGCCCCCCATCAGTATACAGAGGCCCCCCTGCTAGCACACGGCCCCCCCATCGGTATACAGAGGCCCCCTGCCGGCACACGACCCCTCTTCGGTATACAGAGGCCCCCTGCCTCCACATTGATCTCACCCTCCGATGTCCGCAGGCACCCGGGGTCCTCCGTCCACTCTCCTAGCTGTATTCCGGCAGGTTCTACATATGACCGCCCGCCGGGTGCAGTGATGACATCATCCCTGCTGCGCCGCTCTCAGCAAACCCTGCATACAGCGAGGAGAGTGGACAGAGGACCTGTCTGCCTGCGGACATCGGAGGGTGAAATCAATGCGGAGGCAGGGGGCCTCTGTATACCGAAGGGGGGGCCGTGTGCCAGCAGGGGGGCTCTGTATATTTATACATTAATTTAAATGGATAAAAACCACTGTTGCCAGATATTACATATACAATTTGACAGAATTCCTTTTAAATAGGATTTTAGCAAAAATATCGATCTTAGTTTTACAAAAAAAAATCCTTACGTGATGGAAAAAAATGGAGGTCATTTTCGTAATCAGCACACCAAATTACGTAAAAATCAGTGAAAACATCTCTTGTATGTTTAAAAAAAAATTCAATTTTGCAGGGTTGTGTTATTAAATCAAGCCACTGAATCTATTTGACACTGACTACAGTATACGATCAATAATGATTTAAGACCTTTTGGATCTTTTTGATGTGTTACACAGAAATGCTTTGAAACACTGTGTAAAAGGTACCCATTATTGATATTCGATCTATGTTTATTCAATCTTGCATGCATCTTCTGCACCGTGCGGCCTACATATTTGTAGGTCGCACGTGCATTGTAGAAAATAATCTCGCCTGATGTTAATCATACCCGTCTCATCAGTGGTTTGGGACATAGAGGAGGTGTCTCCATCAACCATGGTACCACAACACAGGCATACCGAAGGTCCACATGAAAAACTCCCCTTTTCAGCTGGTATGGGGATTAGTTCATCACCTTTTGATTTTAACGATGTGTTACTAGGTGCCGCTAAACTTTGCAAGTTGTGATTTCTCCTGTATATCACCACTGGATTTTTGGGCAAGATCTTGGAAAGGATTGGGTCTTACTTTAAACCAATATTGGTCCAATAGATTATAAATACTCTTTCAGGATTTATTATAAGTTGTTACAAGACCCCAGGTCTTGTAGAAAGGTGAGCGGATACCCCCCTCACTTCACCCCACTAGACCACCAGCTATTATTCATGTGCGCTCTCCTATTTCTTTCTCTCATTCACAGAAGTGGCTTTGGCAAAGAGATGCAGAGAGATTGCATCAGCGGCAGTGCCGACCCCTGTGAAGATTAGAAAGTGCAGACACCATGACCACATCACTTGGTCACTCAGACAGTTAATTCTCCTTCACTGTCACTAGCTGTGTCAGATACAGAGGTGAGCACCATCACTAAAGGCCACTTTACACACACCAACTTATCTGTCCAACTTCTGACCAACTTGCTGGTTGCAGTGAAATCATGGACACATTGTTCCATTTGTACACAGCCACAAAATGGAGCAATGTGTCCATGATTTCACTGCAACCAGCAAGTTGTTCAGAAGTTGGACAGATAAGGCCACTTTACACACACCAACTTAACAACCTGGGGACCGTACAGGACAATAAACCACTCATTGGAGTTAGCTGTTCATTGTATTCACAGAGCTGTCCATGAGTAGTTTCCATCCTCACAGCTGACTGAACAGCTCACTGCAGACTTTACATAGATGTTTAGTGTTGACTGGCTGGGGCAAGGGGCGGGTCATTCCATGTCAAGTGGTCCAAAAATGAATATTTTTTTCCCCTGACGTCCTCAGATTTTTTTAAAATTTTTTTTCTATATGAAGAACAACTTTAGTTAATTACAAAAAAAAAAGTTTTGCATTTTTTTCTTTATTAGTTAATGTTTTACAGATTTTTAAAGTTTTAAAAAAGTGCGAATTTTGGCCTGGTATGGCTTTACATTTTCTATCATATCTCGGGCTAGAAATAAGATAGAGAAACAAAATAAACACCAATCTACTCAGAACTGTGCAGGCTTTCACCAGATATGTCACAAGAGGATCTTTGTTAATATTTTACCCATGTGATCGCAAGCGCAAAACTTTAAAACGCATTTCCTGAAAAATTGGCGGTCTTTAAATATTTCAAAAACTGCCCATGTGTCTGCTATGCTCTTAGCCACATCTGTACCAAATTTCAAGTTGGGGTCTTGATGGGATCATATTTTAAAATATTATAACACGAGTATATACGGTAACTATTATAGTGTTAATTCAAAAATCACCAAGAACACAATCAGTCATTTTTTCACAATTGCCCGTCAATAGTTTGAATTTGATATAAAGAAACATAGTCTTGTAACATCTCAAATGAAAGCTGTTACCGTTCTGAGTAAAATGATGCCTCTCCCACTTCATTATCTTATTTCTATCATAAGATAAAAAAAATGTAAAGTCATACCAGGCCAAAATTCACCCTTTTTTTAAACTTTAAAAATCTGTAAAAAAAAAAAAATTAACTGATGAAGAAAAAAATTCAAAACTTTTAATTTGTGATTAACTAAAGTAGTACTTCATAAAGAAAAAAAAAAAAAATCTAAAGACGTCAGGTAAAAAAAAATATTCATATTTAGATCACTTGATATGGAACGACCCATTGACGCTATTAATAGTAAAATATGTTAAAATATGATCCCATCAAGACCCCAACTTGAAATTTGGTACAGATGTGGCTAAGAGCAAAGCAGACACATGGGCAGTTTTTGAAATATTTAAAGACCGCCAATTTTTCGGAAATGCGTTTTAAAGTTTTGCGCTTGCGATCACATGGGTAAAATATTAACAAAGATCCTCTTGTGACATATCTGGTGAAAGCCTGTATAGTTCTGAGTAGAATGGTGTTTATTTTGTCTCTCTATCTTATTCCTAGCCTGAGTTATGAGGAGAAATGTAAAGGCAGGCAACAGCGAAATTCACACTTTTTCCGAACTTTAAAAATCATTTTTAAAAAAAAAAAATTTTTTTTTAAATTTTTCTCTTCACATTTTGCATTGTCTGACATGCTATTATCAAATAACAAAATCTCAAAAGAATTAAAAATATAGAGGTAATAATCATTGGTTCACTTGACATGGAATGACCCGGGCGGCTAGAGACAGGGTGGTTCTGCTGTGGACTGGGGGAGGCTTTTTGCTATGGGGGACGGCTTGTTGATGTGGACTGGGGAGTGCTTGTGGGATGGGCATGCTGCAGTCTGGGGAGTGCTTGTAGTAGAGTAGGTGTAAACGGCCAGTTATTTAACATGCAAGCTTCAAAACAAACACCTCCTGGTAGTTCTCCAGATGCAAAACAGTGATATCTAGGAAACCCCTGCATGCGGACAGGAGGTAAATTACATACTTTCAGAATTCTGAAGCCTAGATATACACAGATTTAAAAAAAAAAAAGTCCAGACAACCCCTTCAAAAATATTATCCCATTCAGTGCTTATACATATGAATCTAAGAACGCAACACAAACGTCTTTTTGAAAATTTTATAACATTGTTTTTTCAAAATTGTGCATTCAAATTTTGAATTTGACTCTTTAAAAACAAAGCAAACAATCTTGTGACATTTCAAATTAGCCTATCCCGCTCTTATCAAAACTGTGCCTCTCTTATCATATAACACTAGATATGATTAAAAAAAGTAACATCTTTGGAACACATTGGGTTGGACAGTGTGATGATACAGCGAATCAGAGCTCTGTACACAGCCCCATCGGCCCGGGTCCAGGTTAATGGATCCTTGTCGGACCCGTTCCCCCATTTACAACGGCACACGCCAGGGATGCCCGCTATCCCCTTTAATCTACATTTTATGCATGAGTCCCTGGCGGGCGCACTTAGGTCTAATCATTGATTTGGGGCCTGGCGACGGGATAAAACGAGCAGAAGCTTGCCCTGTTTGCAGATGACTTACTTTTATATATAACAAATCCCCTCATATCTATCCCCAATATAATAGACGAGCTGAATAGATACGGAGACCTAAGTAACTTCAAAATGAATGAGTCTAAATCAGAGTTACTTAATGTCTCTCTCCCACAACTGGTGACTACCCTTATAAAATCCCAATTTCCTTTTATTTGGAAACAGGAGGAGATTAAATATTTGGGTATAAAATTAACAAGAGATCCGTCAAACTTATATTCGAAAAACTTTGATCCTCTGCTTGTAAGGATGGAATCAGATTTCAAAACGTGGAACAAACTTAACATCTCATGGTGGGGAAGAGTCCACTCAATCAGAATGGATTTGCTGCCCCGACTCCTATATTTTTTCCAGGCTGTCCCGATCCTCCTCCTGGCTTCCTTTTTCTCCAGATGTAAGTCCTTGATTATACGCTATATATGGGCACACAAAAGATCTAGATTGTCCTACAGCCTACTAAGTAGGAGGCCGGAGGAGGGGGGGGGGGGGGGTTGCCTGACTTCATGGCTTATCATATGGCATCCTTAGGCAAATGTATAATTGATATGTATAGCCAGGAAGACAAATGCCAATGGGTGGACGTGGAGACGGAGCTTGGCGACTCGTGCCCCCTGGCGGTAGTGTGGTTCTTTGGGGCGGGCGGTCCTCGACCCCATTCATTCCTTACAACTCATCTACAACTGTTCCTAAGGAAACACAACTCGACCCTACATATAACCACAACTCCTGGCCCCTTAACCCCTATATTTGATAACCCATTTCTAGGGATAGTTAAAGAAAGGCAAACCTTTCTAGGCAGACACAAAAAAACACACCCCATGATTCAGACTTATATCAACCCGAACGGTGTAAAAAGCCTTGCGGAATTATATCAAGATTCCTCGATTCCTCCGGGTGCATGGCTTCTCCATGATAGATTACGCAGCTACATTAACTCATTGAGTTGGGCGGTGATTTCTAGACAAGAAACAGCCTTTGAGAGACTTTGCCTGGAAAGAGGCCCTATCCCACACACAATCTCGGCATTATACATCATGTTCCGTAACTCACTTGAAATTACTGACAAATAGTCACTTAAATATCAATTAAAATGCAAAAGGACCTCCAAAGGGAATTCTCTCCATTGGACTGGGATAAAATCTTATTGTTCACAAACAAATCAGCCAATGTGGTTACATGCCAGGAAATGATTTTTAGAGTAATGGCGAGATGGTACAGAAGCCCGGCAGAACTGCATCAAATATTTCCATCATTACCCGATCGCAAATGGCGATGCAATATAGCTTGTGGTTCATATTTGCATATATGGTGGGAATGCCCACAGATTCAACCTTTCTGGATAGAGGTGTTTGACCTGTTGTAGCTGTCTACCTCGACCCGCTTATCTTTATCAGCACCTACGGCCTTACTAAATCTTATAGACACTTCAATCTCGAGATATAAAAGTAGTTTGACTAGATATTTCTTATCCGCGGCCAGAACTTTGATTGCAAGAGGATGGAGAAATACAGGGAGACCATCCAGAATGGAACTAGTAGCCGAGTTGAATCATGTGTGTAGGATGGAGGATATCATTAGCCAGAGCTCCCCAGACATGAAGAGTGTTGAAAGGCACTGTCACCTTTTGACCCCCTGGATTTTATTCAGGGAGTCTGAGATCATGAGGAGATGGCTGTCGTGAGGTGATGGAGGGAGACGGGGGGAGCTCGGAGATGCCGCAGGCGGGTCTCAAGGGGAACCTCCCTATGCATGTCGGTTGTAGGGGGGTTGGCCCACAGGCTGGGAAGGCATGGCCACTAGTTCTAAACAATCACTACAGAAATACTATTCGGACCCCTCGGATCCTCAAGACTTTTAAGAATCTCTGCCACATGGGAGTTGGCGCTTCGTTGATAGACATTCTCAATGTTCTGGGTGGAAGTATTTAACCTGATCCGATCTTTTCTTTCTTTCCTCTTCTCTTAGACCTTTCCCTCTTGGGACTTCCTTAATTCTTCTGCTATTTCTTTAAGCTTTCTAATCCTTCTCTCCCTTTCTCTTTTGACTTCTTTAGGAAGTAGAATATACTTTATGATACAAGTTATCAAGTTGTGCTTCAACTCTACATGGAGGAGATACAGGCAAAGCCTTGCAAATTAAGGTCAACCATGCTGGTTTGACCACTGATCTCTTCCAACATAAATAACTCGATAATGCACACATTTCCTTTTTCTGTTTCTACCATACATTTATTTGGCATTTGTTATTTCTTTTTTCCTTTTTTTTGCCTGATTATAGCATAAAAAGATACGAAATTTAGAATTTAGGTTCAGAAGCTATGTAGTGTACAGGATTTGTAAGTTCTTGAGGAATCTAGAAACCACTTGATTCGTGTTAAATTGGATATATACTCTTATAATGTAAAATATTGAGTATTAACAGGTGTATGTTAAATAAAAAGCGATTCAACCAAAAAAAAAGTAACATCATACATGCCCAAAATTCAGACTTTCAAATCTTTAGAAATCTATACAAAAATGAACTAATGAAGATAAAAATGCAAACTTTTTTTTTGCAATTCACTAGAAGACCTTCAAATAAAACAAATAAAGAAATCCAAGACATCGGTAAAAAGAATTTACATGGAATGATCCATATACAGGGACTTTTATGTAGGGCATCGGGATACGACCATGACAAACTATGGCTGGGGTCACACTAGAAGGCACAATCCGGTAACGCATCCATTACTGGATGCGGTTTTGGACTGTGCCTTCACACTTCTTTAAATTTGTAAAAATGTAATCCTCATTCCAGATCTGGATGCATTAATGCATCCGTGTTTGGAATGAGGAATTTTGCAATTTTTAAAACCAGATCCGGAACATTTAAGTACCTTGCGGTACCGGATCCGGTGCCATAGACTCCCATTATACAAAAACCTGAGGAAGGCGGTTGTCTCCGGCGAAACGCGTTGCATCCGTTTTTTATATTCTCACATGTTTTGAGTAATAAAATTTTTTGTGGACAAGAAGTTCTTAAAATCATTACCACGGGGAGTACGAGCAACCATAGAATTGGATCATTTCCTATTGAACCTTTATGCCTGTGGGAATCCGTGGCAGGACACAACACAGGATCAATTCAAGGCGAGCAGCAGACCCGGATAGATATCCAAAGCGTGAGGAGGCTTTGGAAAAACCATATGCTTGAAGTTTTATGGCAAGAGGTGAGTGCATAAAACTTCATTATAAGGGCACCAGAGAGTTACATTGGTAACGCGCTGAGATTGGCGCCGCATGTTTGTTTCTTTATATATAGCCTACAGGGAATCACCTTACTTCATTATACAAAAACCGGATACTTTCATACTAGCTTTTTGTTCCGGATCCGGACTAAAAAACGCATCTGCTAAGGGTCCCGCCTAACTGCCGCACTAACAGCAAGCCCCATGTATTGTGTATGGGGCTTGCGGCAAGTGTGGCAGCGAAAAAAAAAAACATGGGGGCTTGACGGTAAATCTGCCGTATTTTGACGAAAACGCCAATGTGAAAGGGCCCTTAGATATCTTTTTCAAAGTGAGCACCCAAGAGTGCACAAGCATGCTGTCACCAAAGACTAAATATGCATCAGGTGAATTAACCTGTGCTCTGTAGTGCCCGGTTATTTTATTATTCACTTACTATATGGTAACACTGACTTGTCGGTATGATGTCTCGGGTTGGTACAAGTTCACAGATACCAAACATGTATACTTCGACTGTTATTTAACAAGCCTTCTTCTCATCCCTAATAACCTCCCTGCCCCACAATCCCCAAACAGCTTTTTAAAACTTTTAATTCTTTACTCTGTCTGCCCGCTCCTCCTCCTTCTCTCCATATCTCTGCTGAAGACTTTGCCAACTTCTTTAAGCAGAAGATCGATAAAATCAAACACAGCTTTGACCCACTATCCCCACAGCTTCCCCTCTCACCTAACCTGACCTCTCCTTCCATCAACTGCTTGTCCTCCATAACTGAAGATCAGCTGTCATCCCTTCTGTCAAAGTCACACCTTACTACTAGCGCCCACGACCAGCTCCCATCCCACCTCATTTCCAGCCTCACCTCAGTGTTTATCCCAACCCTTAACCATCTTTTCAACTTATCACTTACTACTGGCCTCTTCCTCTCAGTCTTCAAACATGCCTTGATCACACCCATCCTCAAAAAACCCTCTTGACAGTTACTTCAGGGCAGCCGGGCACCAGTGAGTGGACACAGAGCTCTCCTCTCACTTCTCTCAGGGGCACGCTGTGTTTCTCCTCACAGCTCTGCTGGATTTCCTGTCCCAGGGTGCATTTCCAGGTTAAAGATAGCGTTACACAGAACATTCATCCAGAGAATGGCAGCAACTCACCGGCAGGTTTCAGCAGTGTTTCTTTACTGATTATTCCATAAAAACAGGCGGTTTTTCAGGGGTAGTGGAGGGAGGATTCGGAGTGTCCGAGGTGTAGGTCAGAGGCAGCAGGGGTCCTACATATGATTTGGGGATGCCAGAGACTTGCATCCTTTTGGATAGTAGTCCTTACCCTGATAGATGGGAAATATAAATGTGTCCTGTGTCATCCCACGAGACCCAGTAGTATGCGTTCTGGGGTATGTAGAAGAAATTGTGGTAGACAATATTGGGAAAATAGCTGTTGCCCGTCTCTTATACATAGCTAGAAAATTAATAGCTAAATATTGGATTCAAAAGGATCTGCCTTCTAGACAGGAGTTTATTAGACAGGTTAATTATGTGGTAAAACTGGAGGAAAGAATTTATTTTAAAAGAAAGAACACCAAGTTCCAGGAGAGACTCTGGGCGCCATGGAAAGAATCGTAATGTCAATAGTAGCAGAGTGATTCATTTGGTATTGTATAGCAGGGATTAGGTACTGATACTTAATACTAAAAGGAATCAATAATTTCTTTAACATGCAATAAGTAATGTATGTATATAATTTGGAATCGCTGTCTGGTTTAGGGGAGGGAAATAGTTCATTCATTTATTGGGAGGGGAGATAAAGATAAAGAAAAGTTATTGGAATATTGTATGAAAACGGGAAAACTTAATGTATATGCATCTTTTTGTAAGCTGTTAATGTTTCTAATAAAAATAAATCTGATTTAAAAAAATAAAAAAAACATGTTTAGTGAGAAACATACCGTATTTTTCGCTTTATAAGACGCACCCCCAAATTTGGTGAAGGAAATGAGAAAAAAATAGTTTTCAATGTTAAATGGGGTCCGTCTTATAATGCCAGTGTCCGTCTTACAATCAGTATATATGTTCCTCATCCTGGTACATAAACCCCCCAATCCTGGTATATATATCCCTCATCCTGGCATATATGCCTCTCATCCTCGTATACATGTCCCCATCCTGTATAAATGCCCCCATCCTGGTATGTATATTGCTCATCCTGGTATATATGCCCCCATCCTGGAACATATGCCCCCATCATGGCATACGGTATGTCCCTCATCCTGGTATACATGTGCCCATCATGTATATATGGCCACCATCCTGTATACATGCCCCCCATCCTGTATACATGCCCCCCATCCTGTATACATGCCCCCCATCCTGTTATATAATGCCCCCCATCCTGTATACATGCCCCCCATCCTGTATATATGCCCCCCATGATGTATATATGTCCCCATGCTGTATATATGCCCCCCATCCTCTGTATATGCCCCCATCCACAACCCTTTGATTATGATATATGGCCCCCATCTTCCCCCCAGACCCCCATGGCTCACCGAGGAGGGGTGCAGCTGCTCAGCGGGGGTGCCGGGGGGCAGGTTCTCGTGGGTGGGGGGACACAGCTGCAGGACCAGGGAGCGGAGATGTACCGGCGGCAGTAAGCGGTGGGCGCCGCCATGTTTTTGTGGCTGGCTGCATTCATTAACACTGCAGCCAGCGGTAGAGGCGTCAACAAAATGGCCGCGGCCATAATGGAGATCCGCGGCCATTTTGAAGCCTCTACCTCTACCGGCCGACTGCCACAAAAAACATGACGGCGCCCACCGCTTGCTGCCGCCGGTAGATCTCCGCTGCTCTGGTCCTGCAGCGGTTCTCCCCACCCACCGGAACTTGCCTCCGGCACTCACACTGGGCAGCTGCACCCCTCACCCCCCTTATCTGGTACTATTTAAGTTTTTAATGTTTTTTTTTACTTGCGCTTTTTAAGACGCACCCTCGTTCCCCCCCAAAGTTTGGGGGGAACAAAAGTGCGTCTTAAAAAGCGAAAAATACAGTACTTCATTTTTATTTGAAAGTGAACCATCACCCTATTTTTATATTTTAAACTAAAAGTGTCCCTTTGAGCAGGGCCTATGCTGCATTTTAAGAAGGAGACTTATACCCCGACTGCCCCTGTACAAACAACAAAAAAATAAGCAACTGTTTCCGGCCCGATGGGCCTGCTTGCAGATAGGTCAGTTCTGCCTCTCCCGCCGTCCGTCCTGCTTCTCCTGCCATCTGGTTGCCCGTCTCCTCTTCTGGGTGATGTGGGTAATGCCTCCTGCGTTATCAACATCCCACTCTCCCATCTTGCGCCTGCGCATAGGCTTCTCCAGGTACAGCGTTGGGTACAGTGCGAGAAAACGGCACATCTATGAATGCATCATTTCGTGGTGCAAATTGCAGCGGGGGATGGGGGTGGGGAGGCAGAATGCAGACCCTTTGGGCCTCCAAACACTGAGGATTCCAACTGCCTAATTGTACCTAGCTGGCAAGCCAAAATACAGATAAGCCACACATCTTTTTGTAATTATTTCTTGAAATAGCATGTGTAATAATATATATATATATATAATATGAAAAATCTCCTTGCAGCACACAGCTACTACCAATGATGTACATAAGCTACTAGCTATATATATTTGAGGAAAAAGTTTAAAAACTTACGTTTTTTTCAAAAAACTCAAAAATCTCCAATTTTTTTATTTATTCTGAAGTTCTTGGTACATACATTGGCCAATGTTTGTTTGCTCATCAACTCCGACAAAGTGACTTCAGGGTCTGATGAGTCCTACTTTGATATCCCTATCCTCCTTGTCCACCCCCCACTTATCAGTGGGCAGACACCATCTAGACCCTCCATCACCTGTAGGTAATGAGGGTGCACATTGCAGCATGGAACCTGCAACTCCATATGATAAATAACAAGAAAAAAAACTGCACAGCACTCAAAGACAAATGTGAACTGGTGCTAGCAAAGCTGCAGGGTTATATAATATGAAAAAGATCCTTGCAGCACACAGCTACTACCAATGATGTACATAAGCTACTAGCTATATATATTCTTGTTATTTATCATATGGAGTTGCAGGTTCCATGCTGCAATGTGCACCCTCATTACCTACGGGTGATGGAGGGTCTAGATGTTGTCTGCCCACTGAAAAGTGGGGGGTGGACAAGGAGGATAGGGATATCAGAGTAGGACTCATCAGACCCTGAAGTCACTTTGTCGCAGTTGATGAGCAAACAAACATTGGCCAATGTACGTACCAAGAACTTCAGAATTAAATAAAAAAAATTGGAGATTTTTGAGTTTATGACACTCGGGCCCTGCGACCAGTCAGCGCTGCCGTCTGTTTCCTTTGGATGCAGGTGCAGCATGTGAGCAACACCAGTGACTTCTGCTCCAGTGTCTGATGGCGGGGAGACAGACGCCAGCACTGACTGGTCGGAGGGCTGAGTCTCATATCAATGTCACATGGGACATGACTATACAACTTCTGACAACGTTGGAACTGCTGCAGCATCAGGGGTAAGGGTGCGTGCACATGATCAGTATACGCAGCGTTTTGAACACAGCATCTTGCTGCTGTGTCCAAAATGCTGTGTAGTACAGTACAAGCATAGTGGATGGGATTTGTAAAAATCCCATCCTCACTATGCTTAACCCGACTGCAATGATCTGACAGCTGTGGTGCGGGTTGCCGGCATTCCGCTCCTCTGCAGCATGCTTATTTCATGCTGCGGAGTAGGAAGCGGCTGCCATCGGGTGACTGCAGGGAGAAGCTGCCCTGCACCCGCCGTACACGGTGAGTACAGGGTGGCTGCGGCCACCCGCGGCTTCACTCAGGTCCAGAGGAGCTGCGTCCAACACGCCGCTCCTCTGGACCGTGAGCACACAGCTATTACTTTTACAAGGGCCAACAAGGTGAATGAGATGGGATTTGTTCATGTAGTAGCAATCCCTTTAAGAACTATCACTCCCAGCATGTACTGTAGATCCTCTAGCATGCTTGGAGTTCTAGTTAAGCACAGTATTGGTAGTGTTAACTTTACTTTATTAGTGGTTATGTTACATATACATGTGCACTCACTTTAATGTGTCCTAACCTCTTGTGCCTTCAGTGACGTCGCCGCACGTCCACACACAGAAGTCCGATAGCTGGGTGATACTTTACGCCTGCAGAGACCCCTGCAGTTTGCTCATGATTAGGCGTGTTTTAGGCTCTTCCCGTAGTAGGGCAGTACAGTACAGTGCACCTGCGCAAGCCAGAGAAGTACAGGCACAAGATGGGAGAATGGTATGTGGATAGTCAGATGGCAGGAGAGACAAGACGGACTATGAGGAGAAGCAGGACGGATGGCAGGAGAGCTGGGACAGACGACAGGTGATGCAGGACTGACCGATCTGCAATCAAGCCCATCGGACCAGAAAATGGTAATTATTATACAGGGCAGGAGATTTGTACAAGTTATTTATTCTGTGTACAGGAGCAATCAGGGAATAATAGCCTTCTTAGAACGCAGCATAGGTCCTGCTGAAAAGGGTACCTTCAGTTTAATACACAAAAATCGGGTGACGGTTCACTTTAAAATAAAAATAAATATGAATTAGGTTTCTCATAATACATATTTGATTGTATGAATTCTGTGGGTCGTGGAAAATGGTGCAAAAGCAGAATTTTATTTTGAAATTCTTAAAGAGGACCTGTCACCAAACCAGGCATGGTGATTAATTACAGCACTGAATGCAGCATGTCTGCTGCATCCAGGCAAGGGGTCCCCCAGCCCTTGAGCCCCCCTGTACCCTGAGTAAACACACTTAGAAAACTTACATGCTCCAGCCATAAAGGAGATGGCTAGAGGCTGCATGTTTAATCTGCCCACCACTGCCTCCCTGATGCCAATCATTGTCTCCCTCGTCTGCAGCATACATATATACAACAACACACACACACACCACAAGTATTGACACCCCTGCAATTCTGTCAGATAATACAAAGTTTCTTTCTGAAAATGATTGCAATCACAAATTCTTTGGTATTGTTATCTTCATTTAATTTGTGAAGCATGAGCAATCTCAAGGCTACAAGTCCATCTCCAAAGACCTGAATATTCCTGTGGCTAACCTCCCTAGATGTGGACGGCAAAGAAAAATTGACAAGCGATTTCAACGCAAGATTGTGTGGATGGTGGATAAAGAACTTCGACTAACATTCAAACAAGTTCAAGCTGCCCTGCAGTCCGAGGGTACAACAGTGTCAACCTGTACTACCCATCGGCGTCTGAATGAAAAGGGACTGTATGGTAGGATACCCAGGAAGACCCCACTTCTTACCCCGAGACATAAAAAAAGCCAGGCTGGAGTTTGCCAAAACTTACCTGAGAAAGCCCAAAACGTTTTGGAAAAATGTTCTCTGGTAAGATGAGACAAAAGTAGAGCTTTTTGGGGAAAGGCCTCAACAGAGTTTACAGGAGAAAAAGAGGCATTCAAAGAAAAGAACACGGTCCCTTCAGTCAAACATGGCGGAGGTTCCCTGATGTTTTGGGATTGCTTTGCTGCCTCTGGCACAGGACTGCTTGACCATGTGCATGGCATTATGAATTCTGAAGACTACCAACAAATTTTGCAGCATAATGTAGGGCCCAGTGTGAGAAAGCTGGGTCTCACTCAGAGGTCATGGGTCTTCCAGCAGGACAATGACCCAAAACACACTTCAAAAAGCACTAGAAAATGGTTTGAGAGAAAGCACTGGAGACTTCTAAGGTGGCCAGCAATGAGTCCAGACCTGAATCCCATAGAACACCTGTGGAGAGATCTAAAAATGGCAGTTTGAAGAAGGCACCCTTCAAATATCAGGGACCTGGAGCAGTTTGCCAAAGAAGAATGGTCTAAAATTCCAGCAGTGCATTGTAAGAAACGCATTGATGGTTACCGGAAGCGGTTGATCGCAGTTATTTTGGCTAAAGGTTGTGCAACCAAGTATTAGGCTGAGGGTGCCAATACTTTTGTCTGGACCATTTTTGGAGTTTTGTGTGAAATGATCAATGTTTTGCTTCATTCTCTTTTGTGTTTTTTCATTTAAGACAAATTAAATGAAGATAATAATACCAAATAATTAGTGATTGCAATCATTTTCAGGAAGAAACTAAGTATTATCTGACAGAATTGCAGAGGTGTCAATACTTTTGGCCACAACTATATTATATATATATACACACAGTTGTGGCCAAAAGTATTGGTTGTTGCAGAAGGGAGTAGAAAATGGTTGTTGCAGAAGGAGGGATAGAAAATGGTTGCCTGCAACAACCATTTTCTATTCCCCACTTCGTTTACTTATGTCTGTCTTTTCCTCTGTCTTCTCTCTAATTCTCTACTCTCTACATCTGAACACCTACCACTCTCAACTTTCTGACATCAGTACTCACACCACCTCCAATCACCTCGTATATATAATATCTCACATACCAATTATCACCAGCACTTTTAGACCATTGTCACCCGGCGTGATACACTTGAATGTCAGTTTTACATGACTATGTATGATTTTTTGTTTTATTAATTTGAATTCTGTACAGAATCATTTGAGGAAGGCTCGTGTTGAGCCGAAACATTACAAATTTCAACACCACCACTGCGAATTAATACATTTTCATAACAAAAGATTCAATTCTTCACTTGCTGTTGTATGAAGACATCACTGACACAGAGCTGTTTCAGTCACACAGCAGTTGCTTTGTCATAGTGTCTCACATACATAGTATTAGTGACTGCCGGCCCCTGTGCAGATTAGAAGGTGCAGACACCCTTCACTGGGCATCACTCTGTAGGTTCTTCTTCACTGCTCCCGGCAACCGAGCACCATCACTGACAGCCCGAGCACCATCACTAACCGCACGGGACAGTAGAGGTTGAAGGAAAAAAAATCACCGATAACGAGCTATTCATTGTAATCACGGAGCGGCCCTGGCTACAGGAGGATTTTCCCTCCTCACTGCAGACTTTCTATACATCACTCGTGGTGTCAGGCTGGGGAGAAGAGCAGCTATACATCAGGTGGTTCTGCTCTGCACTGGGGATGGATAGTTGCTATATGGCAGGGGTCTCAAACCCAGCTGGGTTAGTGGGCCGCACATAGAAAAAAATTGATATAAGGGGGCTGCATTGCTTGTAGGAGAAAGGCTCCTTTCACACTGGTGTTTTTGACAAATTGTGGCAGATCCGGCAGATTTACCGCATCTGCCGCCTGACGGCCACACTTGCGACAAGCCCCGTGCATGGTCTATGGGGCTTGCGGTCGGGTGCAGCAAGTAGAGTTCTGCCGATTGCGGCAGGTGCGGCACTTGGGGTCGTGAGAAAAAAAACACGGTCAGCCGCGGGGGGGGGGGCTTTCGCCGACGCAAGCCCCATAGACAATGTACAGATGCAAGTGCGGCCGTTATGCAGCAGATGCGATAAATCTGCATTAAAAAAATCAACTTTTCAAAAAAAAAAAAAAAAAAAAAAAAAAACATGCCAGTGTGAAAGGGGCCTAAGTGACATTTTTAGTAATACCAGAATTTTTTTGCTCAATATAGTAATGTCCAAATCCTGATTTTCTTGTAGTAATGTCCCCATCTTGGTCCCTATCCTATAGTATTGTCCCACATCCTTGACCCCATCTTGATCCCCTTCTTGTAGTAATGCCCTATCCTGGTCCTCATCATATAGTCATGTCCCCATCCTGATTCCCTTTAGAAGTGATGTCCACATCCTGGCCCCCATAGTGTAGTAATGTCCCCCATGCTGGACCCCTTTTGTAGTGATGTGCCCCATGCTGATTCCCTTTTGCAGTGATGTCCCCATCCTAGCCCCCACAGGGTAGCAGTGTCCACCCTTTGGGTCCCCTTTTGTAATGATGTCCCCAACCTGGTTTACCTTTTAACACACCTACTTTTTTTTTTTTTTTTTAACTTTGGCGGCGGGTCAGTACATGGGGCCGTCACAGTCCCCGCTGTGTTATTGACTTCCAGACGCAGGACGATCTGACAAGCGCTGCCGCTTAGTAACATCAATGCAAGCCACCAGCCAGTGAGATGCCCGCAGGTGACGCCATACGCCGACGGAAGCTACAGGCCTCTCATTGGCTGGCAGCTTGCCTTAATGTTACGGAGCAGCAGTGCTTGTTAGACAATCCCGCGACCGGACGTCAACGACACAGCGGGACAGTGGCGGCCCCTTGCACTGGACCGCCGACAAGGTTAAGTGGCCGATGGTGCTGCAGGCCACACAGTGAAGCCACATGCGGCCCGCATGTTTAGGTCCCCAGCTATAGGGGGAGGGTTTGTTACTGTGTGGGGAAAGCTCATTCATGTGGACGGGGAGGGCCTGCTGCTATGGAGGGTAGGCTTGTTGCTGAGGTGGGCGAACTTGTAGTAGAGTGCGTGGAAACGACCAGTTCTTCATTTACATGCCAGCTCTAATACAAACATGCAGTTTGGTCGTTCTGTTCAGACGCAAAACAGTGATATCTACAAAACCCTACAAAATGCTGACAGAAGGTAAATTACAATATGTCAGCATCCTGCAGAATAGATATACACTAAGATTTTATGAAAAGCCCGGACAACCCCTTTAACATTCCCTTTAACTAATACAGGAAGTACCATAAACTACAAATTGAAAGACCACCACTCACCCCACTCCCCCCAAAAAGCAATGCAAACAATTTGTGTTCCCTATATTGGCATCAATATAAACATTAGCTTACCAAGAAAAAAAAAAAAAAAACTAACAAGCACAGTCAATGCTAAAAAGTAAGTTTCTTATTCAGTAACTAGATAGTGGCCCAATTCTAACGCATTGGGTATTCTGAAATATGTATGTAGTTTATTAATGAAGATTTAAGAATAATGTAATGAATATAAAGGATTTTCCAGGCAACATACATACATTATCATTAAATGTTATTGCTTATAGAACTTAATACAACTGAATGAAATTATTAAAAAGATCATCAAAATATATAAACCTTTACATGAATGGGCACGATCAATCAGCCACACGGGATTTGCATTACAGAGAGACAGACGGAATTAGACGATTATATAGTACATATCTATCATCTACCTATGTATGCTATATTTATGTATCATCTCTCAATGCATGTTGTATCTATGTGTATAGACCACGCCTTGAAATGGAAATGTGGTTAACAGCTGTCCCGCCCATCTCTTTAGCTGTTCACAAAAGCCCAGCCCTGTTAAAGATAAATTAAGTTTCTCAGCACCTATGATACTGGAACATTACATCTAGGTTCATATCACCAAATTTAACAATTTGAATGATGCATATCTCCCCTCATATACTTAACGTGCGATCACCTTACAATGTAAAATATCTATACATTTATCACACCTATGTATTATGTATACCTATGTCATATTATCTGTTATCTAGCTATGTATTATCTATGTATTTTATATCTATTTATTTATGCATCTGTCCATCTATGTATTTATGTCTTTATGCATTTACTATCTATGTACTACGAAGTAAAATAAGTTGCAGCACTCCAATCTGGATGATCACTTTATGCCTTTATTCCAGCCACAAGTACAGGGAATGGCTACGTTTCGGACACATGCGTCCTTTGTCCAGCACTCACTGGCTGTTTAACAAGGTTTTTAAACATAGCAATCCATTACATCCATTTTACAACTCACTACATAATGGCAGTATCAAACAAATACACAATGGATATTATGTTGGTTAATATGGAGTTCCTACAAGAGGAAATAGGGAAGATATCACTGGAAAATAAGGAGATGGAAAAAGGAATCAAGGGATTGTTAAAACCAGAGGACTTTATAAAATTTAAAGAGACAGTACACTCCAAATTAGACAAAAAAAAAAAAAAAAAAAAAAAGTTGGAAGAAACTAAACGGCGGAAATGGGCAAGTGATGCTGGGGACTACAAAATGGGCCTAATATACAACTGGCAAAACAACAAATTATCAAAATGGGATAAAAAAGGTCAATATAGACCTAAGAGACTGTCATAATAATGTGAAACCTGTTAACAAATGTGATTTTGATCCCAATAGAAAAAAAACAGCCAAGTAGAGGACAAAGAGGAGGGCAGCACTGCAACAGAAACCAAAAGAAAAAAGGACAAACAACGAACGCAGCATCAGAAGCCATCAAAGCGGAATCAAGTCTAGTGGTGAATATTTCAAGTAAACCTCTTAATTACCCACAGATGAGCCTGAGAAAGGTTTAAGCTAGAATGTTGCGGGTCATGTAGAGAGTCCAGTCATAGATTTGTTCACGACGGCAGTTAAAAGGGATTATAGAAGAATTGAGCGTAAAAACGGGAGAAAAATTGAAAGAAAACTAACATTACTTCTGTTGAACAAGAGGCATTATTGCAGTTGGTCCATGACGGCGAACTCGTGATTAAACCCACGGATGAAGGGGGTGCGGTCGTCATCATAGACAGACTGCAATATGTACAAGAGGCTAGGCGGCAATTGCAAGATGCACAGGGAACTAAGTAAAGACCCTAAATTTGAAATACAAAATTAATTTAAAAAAGTATTAATGACAGCAAAAATGGGTAATTTGATAGATCAGGATACATATGATTACCTAATTATTAAGTCCCCAAAAACGCCAGTATTGTATTTGGTGCCTAAAATACATAAATCTCCCTCACAACCCCCGGGCAGGATAATAGCTGCTGGCATTGATTCAGTGATTAATAATGTGGGGATATTTTTAGATAAGATATTGGCACCACTGGCAAAGGACACACAATCATATGTAAGAGACACAGGACATTTTTTCAGTAAAATTAAAACTTTAAAACCGCAGAAAAATGACATAGTGGTATCCTTTGATGTCACAGCCTTGTACACCTCCATACAACATCATATGGGGTTTGCAGCAGTAAGAAAGAAATTAGAATTTACAAATTACACAGCAGAATGTAAAGAATTGATAATAGTACTGATGTAAATTTGCCTTACAGGGAACCTGTCAGGTGGTTTATGCCCCTCCAGCTATCACTGTCTGTAGCTGCAGCTTTATAATACTATTCTAACCATCCCTGTCTGATCTTATAGTGTAATGTGAAAGGTGAAAGAAAAGCATTTATACACTTACATTTCGGTCCCCACCTTGGAGGAGGGAGACTGGCAGGATAATAGTTAACTCACTTTTAACATGGATAGCTAAAGGACCTGTGTGATGTAACGATCATGTGACCATAGTGGGTGGAGCTAAGCCAGTAAACATATGTTCTATGAGAACTTAGCTCCGCCTATTGTAGTCACATGGTTGTGACATCACATCAGGTCTTCCAACATGTTCTAGCACAAGGCTGAAATGTTAACTATTAACCAGCCAAACAGTCCCTGTCCTCCAAGCTGGGGACTGACTGCCTCATTACATAAGGAAATGTAAGTGTGTAAATGCTTTTTTTTTCACCTTTCACATTACACTATGAGCTCAGACAGGGATGATTAGAGTAGTATTATAAAGCTACATGTACAGACAGCACAGCACTCACAGACAATGTGAACTGGTGCCAGCAGGGACGCTGGTTCAAACAACTAGAAAATAATTCTCTGCAGCACTCAGCTACTACCAATTGATGTATAAATGCTAACAAGCTGTATGTATATGAGAAATGTGGCCAATGTGTGTACTAAACTTCAGAAATAAAAAGATAAGAATTTTGAGTTTTTTTAAAAAAACCAAGTTTTGAAACTTTTTTCCTCATATACATACAGCTTGTTAGCATTTATACATCATTGGTAGTAGCTGAGTGCTGCAGAGAATTTTTTTCCAGTTACATGTACAGACAGGGATAGCTGGAGGGGCATAAACAGTCTGACAGGTTCCCTTTAAGGAAAATTATTTTCTATTTGAGGACAAATATTATAAACAAATGTTTGGGACCGCCATTGGCACACATACGGCATATTCTTATGCAAATTTAACAATGGCAGTTTTGGAGGAGGAGCATGTCTATTAGCCGGACCACGATAAACATATCATACAGTGGAGCCGTTATGTACATGACGTGTTCCTCCTCTGGAGGGGCTCTCAGGAACAACTAGAAATGTTTTACACATACCTAAACCAAGTAGATCAAACCATAAAATTTACAGAAGTCCATGCAAAAACAGAATTACAATGTTTGGACGTTAATGTGATATTAAACAATGGAGTGATTAAAACCAATTTACATGTTAAAAAAAGGATAAAAACAAGCTGTTACATTTTAAGTCATCACGCCCAACAAATAAAAAGAGGGGGAACATGGCTTGGGCATGGAGCTGTGAAGCACACATCTCTCCTGAGCTCCAGCATGCCTGAGGCCTCTGCAGCAATTATATAGCCACCATCAGCTCCACTCACCCACTGATGATGAAGGGCAAGGTCGGGCTCCGTCCAGGCCCCCAGGGAGCTCACAGCGGGTCCCGCAGGCACAGGAATCACCAGGTACGTGTCGATGCCTGGAAGCGTGGGAAGGAGAGCAGCTCCTTCAGCCATGGTGGAGGGGGGAGGTGCCTCCTCCTCCATGCAGCAGCACACACACAGACGCTCCTCGCCTGGGACCACAGGTTCACAGAGGAATGGGGCCACAGCAGAGAAGGCACAGGAGAGAGGACGAGTGACTGCTGCACCAGGGACCGGCCGCTCACCGCAGAAGCCGACAGGAGGGAGCCAGACACAGAGCAAGGAAGAGGTGAGAGCTGTACCCTGTCCCTCCCCCCCCTGGATGGAGCACATCACAGGCTGAGCTGGCTGAGGAGCTGTCTCCCCCTATACTGCAGCCTTATCAGGCTCAGGAAACTGAAGTGGGCCCCCCACTACTACCACAAGGGAGACATGAGAGAGGGGCTCCTCCAGCTTAGTGCCCCAGGACATTGTGCCCACCATCACTACATCTCATGGCCTCCCCACACAAGCTCCTGTTAGGTCCCTGGACTCTGATGACTGTATAACTGCCTCCGAGCTGAGAGCGCAGCTGAGTGCCTTCCCTACAAAGGCTGACATGGAGTGCTATATACAGCACTGGAGGCAGTGTGCAGGAGTGAAGTGGGGTCCCTTAAGGAAGACGTGTCCCACCTTACCACCACTGTTTCTGCATTAGA
Organism: Allobates femoralis; assembly: GCA_033576535.1. Lineage (NCBI taxonomy): Eukaryota > Metazoa > Chordata > Amphibia > Anura > Aromobatidae > Allobates > Allobates femoralis. The sequence goes on from JARQOC010000003.1 coordinate 369,320,000, forward strand.
AGCTAAAGTGGAGTCGCTTTCCTCACAATTGCAAAGTCAGCAACAACTTCTGGACCTACACTCAGAGACTTTCAAGGTGGTTCTAGATAGGCTAGAGGACTCTGAGAACAGGAACCGGAGGAATAATATCAGGCTCCGTGGGATCCCCGAGTCCGTAGCCCCCCCGCCGGCTGTTGGGAAAGAGGAAACGGGGCTCCCACCGTAGACGTGCCTCCGTTACTCATGCTGATGACACTTGATCACCTAATTCAGACCTTATGATCACTACCGCCCCTTTTCTCTTTTTGCTTTCTTGCCACTTACATTGTCCCTCCATGTTGTAGGGCTCCCACAGGGGGCTTGGTCGTGACTTTGCATTAGTCTGTTTATTATGGATGGATTAGAGCCGCATGTTTTGTAGCGATGACATTTCTATTTGATTCTATCTGGGATTCCTGAGCGGAGTCCCTAGCCTAGTTCATTTTTGCACTATTTATGAATGTCCACCTACTTCAATTGACTCCTCATGTACTGTGCTCAACTGTTGCACTACCTCATTAATGTGCTAATGTTACTCTATGTTGGCCAATGCCGCTCTTTCTCCGGAAATGTGACTTTTGATGATACCCCTTCGGGGGCTTGTTATGACTCTGCTCATTTTGACAAATGTACTTGGCCCATGATTCGCTGTTATGTTTGTTAACAATGTTGATGTTACCAGGGTCATGGGCCTATTGGGTAGAGTTGGATTTTTTTTTTCTTTTTTTGCTGCAGGGGTTTGGCTGGTTGCTCTTTGACAATCACCTCCCCACTAGGGTGTGTCTCTGACTTCTCAGAGTTTTCTCTGATATTGTCCTGTACCCTTGAGGCCTAGTGGCTTCTTGGTTTTTCAATTTCTTTTTGGTCGGAACCCTGTCTTCCGGCTGAAATACTCTTTCCTTGGGACTTTACTTTCTCTGTTTCTATCTCTCTTGACGCTCCCCCCCCCCCCCCCCCCAACTCCTTTCCGACCTGATTGTACCACCCACAGGCCCGATAGTTCCTATGGCATCCCTACAACTCTGCTCGCTTAATGTCAGGGGGTTTAATGTCCCTGAAAAGTGATCGAAGGTTTTATACGGTATGCATAAGAAACGGGTTGACATACTTGCAGGAGACACATTTCCGATCAGACAGAATCCCTAAGCTTAACCATAAATACTACACACAGTGGTTCCATGGAAGTAACTCTGACTCCAAGTCTAAAGGAGTCAGCATTGCATTGCACAAGTCTTTACAGGCTCAGGTAGTTGCCTCTAAAGCTGATTCTGATGGTCGATTTGTGCTTTTGAAGCTTAAAATTGCCCATGATTTGTTCACCATAGCCAACATTCATTTCCCCAATCAAGACCAGGTCCGAGCGTGCAGAAAGTACCTACGGGACCTCTCGGCTTTTGCGGAAGGCTACGTGATTATGGGAGGGGACTTTAGTATGGTGTTGGACAGCTGTGGATTCCTCTTCGGGCAGGTCGGCGGTGTCCCTCTCGCAGATGGAGAGATTACGGCGGGCCCTGACAGACTCAAGGTTGGTGGATGTATGGAGGTTACTACACCCCACTACCCGGGATTATACCTATTTCTCCACAGTACATAATTCCTATAGTAGATTGGATTTTTTTTTGATCAGCCACAGGCTCCTGTCTCTTGACCCAAAGTCTGACATCGACACGATGTTATGGTCAGACCATGCTCCAGTTTTGCTCTCCCTTCGGCTGCCGAGCCTTTGTCCGAGAGAATGGACCTGGTCCTTAAACCCTGGTCTCCTTGAAGGTCTAACGTGTCAGGAGGCCATGCGAACAGCAATCTCGGACTTTCTAGATTTTCACAAACATGACCCCACGGCCATCCCATACCAATGGGAGGCTTTGAAAGGAGTTATACGGGGAGTATTCATACAACAGGGGGCCTGGCTGAAGAGAGAGGAGACTAACATTGTGGGTTTGTTGACTCGTATCCAAACTCTGGAGTTGGATCATAAACGGACTAGAGATGCTGGGGTGCTGGCTGATCTCCTCCGGGCACGCTGTGAGTTGAGTGCCTTGTTGGACACGACGTTAGCACGACAGAGGGACCGCTTTCATAAATTTCTGTACAAGTACTCTGATAAACCCGGGAGAGCTCTGGCGAAGTTTTTGCACCCCCGTGCCCTCACCACTTATATCCCTTCCATGAGGTCTGTTGTGGGTGAACTGGTCAGTTTTCCTGAGGAGATTGTGGACTCATTCAGAGCATATTACGACTCTCTCTACAATTTAAGCGTCCCGTTGTCTGATATGTCCCCTTCCAAGTTTCAAGCATGGGAGGACGACTACATCCGGGACACTGAGCTCCCGCCTATGTCGGTGGAGGAGTCTGAGGCCCGGGAGAGTCCCCTCTCGGAACAGGAGGTTTTAGACACGATAAAATCTTTGGCTAATGGTAAAAGCCCTGGTCCTGACGGATTCTCCGCTCCTTTCTATAAGTTACATGCAAATTCCCTGGTCCCCTTCATGACCAAACTGTTTAACTCCATCTCGACCAGCTGCCCCTTTGCCCCCAAACGCTGATGGCCACAATCACCGTGATTCCTAAACCGGGAAAAGATCCCCTATTATGTGCAAGCTATAGGCCCATATCCCTCAAATGTGGATATGAAAGTGTTCGCGAAAGTGTTAGCTGGTAGACTGAACCCTATTCTCCCTGGGTCCATCCATAGTGATCAGGTGAGCTTTGTGCCACACAGGGAGGCCAAGGATAACACGGTGAAGATGTTGCTTCCAACTTCATACATGCGCACAGGAAGGTACCAGCATGCTTATTATCTATTGACGCTGAGAAGGCGTTTGATCGCCTAGGCTGGACCTTTCTACGTGCCTCCTTGAAGCAACTGGGAGTGGGACCTACTATGTTAGAGAGGATTTTTGCTCTGTATCATAGGCCTACTGCACGTCTTAGAGTGAATGGCACCCTTTCCCCGCCCATTGACATAAGAAATGGTACCAGTCAGGGTTGCCCCCTCTCCCCCTTACTTTATATTCTTGCGATGGAGCATCTGGCAGTGGCATTACGGAAGACACCTGATGTTGAGGGTCTACAGATTGGCCAACATGAGTTTAAGATATCCCTGTAGGCGGATGATTTATTGCTATACATTGCCAACCCGACTGTGGCTTTCCCTGTACTCCTCAGGGAGTTCCATAGGTTAGGGGAGGTCTCAAATTTTCAAGTCAACTACTCCAAGACAGAGGCGCTCAATATTTCCCTGCCTGCTGACTTAGTCTCTCGGCTCCAGGCATCCTTCTCTTTTAAGTTGCAGACCGATGCCTTAAAATATTTAGGAGTCTTAATACCCGCTGACATTAGCGCAACACATGCTCTGAACTATGTCCCGCTCCTGCAGAAAACTCTCTCGGACCTTAAACGGTTTAGCAAACCTCAGTTATCTTGGTTCGGTCGGGTGGGAGTGATCAAAATGGATATTTTACCCCGATTCCTCTATCTCTTTCAGACAGCTCCAGGGCAGATTCCAGATTGCTTTTTCAGGCACCTGCAATCGGCAATCAATAGTTTTATTTGGGGTACTAGGAAACCACGGACTCGGTCCTCAGTACTAGTGAGACCCAAGACTAAAGGTGGAGTGGGCCTTCCTGATTTTAAACATTATTATCAGGCAGTCTTGCTCTCTAGGATTGTCGACTGGCGGTTCAGTGATGCTCATAAACAGTGGGTGCTCTTGGAGAAACTTTTATCGCCCTCTTTGTACTGGCTGCCTTGGCTGGGGGGGACCGGACGCCCACCTGTGTCGAGTTTTGCTCCACTCACACAGATTGTTTTGAAGTTTTGGGATAGATCCTATGTGAAATTACGCCTGACCTCTCGATTGAGCAGACTGGGTCCCCTTTTTGACAATCCGGCTTTTCCCCCAACAATGAATAGATCTACGTATCTGTGTTGGTCACGACTTGATGGGATGGGACTGGGTCAGGTGAAGGATAAGCTTGCGGGGCTCTCCGGTGTGCGGGGGTTACGGGGCCCTGGTCTTACGACACCGCTGTCCTGGCTAGAGTTTCTGCAATTGCGAAGCTTTCTCTCCAGTGTGCCGATGGGGGCGCTGACGCCATTTGAGTCTCTGATGATCCCTACCGAGGGTCCCTCTCACGTGGTTTCGGTGCTCTACAACCTGGTCTTGCATTCACTTCCCCCTACCACGCTTGGATTTATGGAGGCTTTGGGAGAGGGACCTGGGGATCACCTTTTCTGAGGCGGATAGTTTCAAAATCTTTACTCTTGCACATAAGATGACAATGTCCAGTCAGGTGCAGGAGAAGAATTAAAATTACTGACACGCTGGTACAGGTGTCCCACCCTTCTCCACAGGATTAACCCGGAGATCTCGGACGCCTGCTGGAGATATGGCTCTGCCACAGGCTCTATGCTTCATAATTGGTGGTCCTGTGGTCCCCTGCAACCCTACTGGAACTCACTTTTCGATGCCTTTCACTTGATGACTGGGGTCCGTCACTAACCCTCTCCTCAAATTGCCCTACTGTCCCTAATACACGGTTCGATAGTTTCCGTCAAAAAGGGGATTCTGAGATTCTGCCTAATAGCTGCCAGAGCAGTTATTCCCCGGCATTGGAGGTCCACTGAGGTCGCCTCCACAGTGGAATAGATAGCTGAAATGGATAGATTACATCATCTGGAGTCACTGGTGGCGGGTGATGGTGATGCCGCATATTAACAGGGACGCACCTGATTCCTCTGGCAGTCCTTCAAGGGGAGCACAGGGTTCCTTACTTGGCTGCGTACATATTCGTAATTGTCAACTCGTGGACGTGTAAATTGCTGGGTCTCCCTTACCCCCCCCTCCCCTTCCTTACTCATCTTCTCCCCTACCCCTCTCTTTTTTTTTTTTCCTTTCTCTCCTCTTACTTCCACAATTGCCTTTTTATAGGTTCTATATTCTATATATAAGGTCCTTGTCCAGAGGCTATACTTAAGATGGGAAACATGTACCCTTTGCTGCTAGTGTCCTTATTGGACTACTCCTGTGCTTCTCTCTTCGGGACGTAATGTATCTCTGTATTAAGTCCTGGACATTGTACTGGTTCTTTCTATTGTCTGTTGAAAATTTCAATAAATATATTTACTGAAAAAAAAAAGAAAAAAAACAAACAAATAAAAAGAGCGATTCCAATGGGCCAGATTAAAATGGTTCAAAGAATAGCAAGCGATGATTGTGACAGAAGAAGATATAGAGGGGCTACTAAAAAAGTTTGAGAATAGAGGCTACCCAAAAAAGTTGCTAGACCAACAGAAAGAAAAAGCAGGGAAAGTAGAAGAGGGTCAGTCTAAAAAAGAAGAAAAAAAAGAATAGCTTTAGTTATGGAGTATGGAGAAGAAGCAGAGGAAATTAAAAAGATAGTAAAAAAAAAACAAAAAAAAAAAACTGGCCAGTCCTAGCCAACTCACACCCAGAAGCAGAAGAATTTAGAAGTCAACCTCTGATAACATATAGAAAAGGGAGAACCCTAAAAAAAAATTAATTAGGGCAGACATTGGGAGTGGAAAAAAAGAAAGCCAAACTACGTTAACAGGCAGAAAAAAAAAAAAAAGGTTGGATGCTTTCCATGTTCTCGTGTATTGGTTGTGTTATATGGCCACAAATTCTGAAAGGAGACAGTTTTATACATGCCCGAACAGGAGTGCAATATAAAATCCAAAATTTTTTAACGAGTCATCAGATCATGTAGTATATTGGTTAGAATGCCCGTGTAAATTATACTATATGGGGGACACAACCCTAGAATTCAAGATACGGATGAGTCAACATAAATTAAGTATTAGAAAAAAAATCGGATAAATTTGTCTGTCCCAAAACATTGGACAGAAGCAAAAATGATGAGAGATCTTAGATGGAGAGTAATAGATGCAGTACCCTAAATGAGAGGGGGATGGGGTTAAAATCCTGAAAGAAAAAGAATTACCGTATATACTTGTGTATAAGCCGACCGTGTATAAGCCGACCCCCCTACTTTTGCCCCCAAAACCTGGGAAAACCTATTGACTCGTGTATAAGCCGAGGGTGGACCCCAGCACAGGTATACAGCCCCCAGCAGTGTGGTATACAGCAGCCTCCCCAGTGGTATATACAGGCCCCAGCAGTGTTACAGCAGCCTCCCAGTGGTAGTATACAGCAGCAGCCCCAGTGGTAGTATATAGCAGCAGCCCCAGTGGTAGTATACAGCAGCAGCCCCAGTGGTAGTATACAGCAGCAGCCCCAGTGGTAGTATACAGCAGCAGCCCCAGTGGTAGTATACAGCAGCAGCCCCAGTGGAAGTATACAGCAGCAGCCCCAGTGGAAGTATACCGTGATATAATATTTAATACAGATTTAAGCAGTTTTTTTCCACGTTATAAAGAAGCATAAGACACTTTATAGCAGAGCTGCAGTGCTGTAGAGAGCCCATATTGTGGTTGGCTGGATGGCAAATGTGAGCAGAGGCTGAAAGCACTATCTAAAATGGTGCTGAAGCCACGCCCACCAGTCGTCACAGCAACAATCCACAGAGAGGCCAGCACAAATTCAGTAGCAGCTACAATGCTAACACAGACATAAGCACATGGCACAGCGAGGTATGGGTCTCCTATCACGTATAATAATAATAATAATAATAATAATATTATAGCGGTTATAAACAGCACATGTGTAAAAGGCTATCTAATTAAAGATTAAGTGCTTTAAAGAGGTTTTCAAAAATAAATTAATTACCGTATATACTCATGTATAAGCTGAGTTTTTCAGCCCAAAATTTGGGCTGAAAAGTCCCCCCCTCGGCTTATACACGGGTCTATACGGTAGACCCGTGTGGTGGGGGCTGTGGGGCCGGGGCTGTGGAGGCTGGAGGAGGCGGGGGGAGTCTGCTGTATGAGCGGCCCCATCACGTGGGGCCGCTCATTATATATGCACTGCTTCCCCCTGTCAATCAGCGCAGGGGGAAGCAGTTCATATATTCCCCCCAAAAGCTGGCACTCACCCCCCCCTTGTAAGGCCCCCCCCATCGCTGCTTATACATTACCATTCCGGTGTTCTGATCCGCGCCGCTCCTCGGTGCTTCTTCATGCTCCGTCCGCGCTGGCTGCATCCGGGGATCTCCGGCTGTCGCAGCGATATGACGTCATCGCGCGACGGCCGGAGAATGGAGATCCCGGATGCAGTCAGCGAGGACGGAGCATGAAGAAGCAGCGAGGAGCGGCGCGGATCAGAACACCGGAATGGTAATGTATAAGCAGCGGGGGGGGGAAGCCTTACAAGGGGGCCGAGTGCCAGCATTTGGGGGCTGTTGGTACCCCCAGGGGGCTGCTGGGTACCCCCTGGGGGCTGCTTGGTACCCCCAGGGGGCTGTTGGTACCCCCAGGGGGCTGCTGGGTACCCCCTGGGGGCTGCTGGGTACCCCAGGGGGCTGTTGGTACCCCCAGGGGGCTGCTGGGTACCCCCTGGGGGCTGTTAGTACCCCCTGGGGGCTGTTGGTACCCCCAGGGGGCTGCTGGGTACCCCCTGGGGGCTGTTAGTACCCCCAGGGGGCTGCTGGGTACCCCCTGGGGCTGCTGGGTACCCCCTGGGATGTTGGTACCCCCAGGGTGCTGCTGGGTACCCCTGGGGCTGTTGGTACCCCCAGGGGGCTGCTGGGTACCCCCTGGGGGCTGTTGGTACCCCAGGGGGCTGTTGGTACTGCTGGGTACCCCCAGGGGGCTGCTGGGTACCCCCTGGGGGCTGTTGGTACTCCAGGGGGCTGTTGGTACCCCAGGGGGCTGCTGGGTACCCCCTGGGGGCTGTTGGTACCCCCAGGGGGCTGCTGGGTACCCCCTGGGGGCTGTTGGTACCCCCAGGGGTCTGTGGGTACCCCCAGGGGGCTGTTGGTACCCCCAGGGGGCTGTTGGTACCCCCAGGGGGCTGCTGGGTACCCCCTGGGGGCCGCTGGGTACCCCCTGGGGGCCGCTGTATAACCCCTGGGGGGTGCTGTATAAACCCTGGGGGTGCTGTATAACCCTGGGGGCTGCTGTATATACTGCTGATGCCTGTATACCACTGGGGCTGCTGTATATACCACTGGGGCTGCTGTATATACCACTGGGGCTTCTGTATATACCACTGGGGCTTCTGTATATACCACTGGGGCTGCTGTATATACCACTGGGGCTTCTTATATACCACTGGGGCTGCTGTATATACTGGTGGGGTCTGTATATACCACTGAGGAGGCTGCTGTATACCACTGGGGTTGCTGTATATACTACTGGGGCTGCCTGTATACTACCACTGGGGCTGCATATACTACTGGGGCTGCCTGTATACTACCACTGGGGCTGTATATACTACTGGGGCTGCTGCTGTATACAGCACTGGGGCTGCTGCTGTATACGACCACTGGGGCTGCTGTATACTACCATGGGGAGGCCTGTATACCACACTGCTGGGGGCTGTATACCTCTGCTGAGGTCCACCTTCGGCTTATACACGAGTCAATAGGTTTTTCCAGATTTTTGGGGCAAAAGTAGGGGGGTCGGCTTATACACGGGTTGGCTTATACACGAGTATATACGGTATATATATACATATATGGTATAATAAGCACAAGAGGGTTAATGAATTAAATATAAAGCACAGTTATATCAAGTTTCTTTTGGTGTTAATTATGTAATGAGTTGTAAATTGTATGTAATAGATTGCCATGTATAAAAACCATAGGGCCTTTTCACACTGGTGTTTTTTGAAAAATGCAGCCATTGTGGTAAAAAAAAAACGTATCTGTCGCACTTTCCACCTAACGGCCGCACTTGCTACACGCTTGCGGCAAGCCCCACGCGTTGCCAATGGGACTAGCGGTAAGTGTGCGGCAAATGCGGCTCCGGCAGTTGCGGCCGCAGAAAAAACGCTGCTGACCACGGTTGTTTTCGCGGCCGCAACTCTGAACCGCACTTGCCACACACTTACCGCAAGCCCCATAGACAATGCATGGGGCTTGCCGCAAGCGTGTAGCAAGTGCGGCCGTTAGGCGGAATATACGGCAGATACTTTTTTTTTTTTTTTACCGCGACTGTTGCATTTTTCAAAAAACCCCAGTGTGAAAGGGCCCTTAGACAGTCAGTGGGCGCTGGACAAAGGACACGTGTCCGAAACGTAGCCATTCCCTGTACTTGTGGCCGGAATAAAGGCATAAAGTGATCATCCAGATTTGAGTGCTGCAACTTATTTTACTTAGCTTGTATTGAAACCCTTTTTAGAAAGCAAGGTTGAACTGCACCCACCAGGCATTGCTACTGTTTTTTTTATCTACATTATCTATATATCTGTGTATATTAAATATCTATCTAACAGACTAATAATGTAATGAATACACAGGATTTTCACGGTACAATATATACATTATCATTAAATGTTATTGCTTATAGAACTTAATACAACTTACATTTATTGCACAGATCATCAAAATATAGAAACCATTACATGAATATCTAACTGTATTTATATAAATTATTGAACAAAAGAAGCACATTGACACTATAATATATTTGTTAACAATATCAACAAAAACTACTAGAAAAAAAGCAGCATCAGAAAAACTCACCATCCATGCCAAAGACAGAAAACCAAAAGCATTTACAGGACGCAGTCAGAGCCCAATTGTGGAGCAAGCCCAGCTGCTGGCTGATGAGTCGCCTCTACCAGCAAAATGTGGGAGGCGACCTGCCATGCATACACTAGGCCTGCATAGAGCACCATTCACACTGATACATATGATGCAGAGTGTCTGAAAGCTACCCAACCGCTCCGCTGCCTGAGCATTGGGCCGCACAGTACGATGCTTCTGCACCACTGGATGAACGGCGCCCCTATGGCCCACCTGCGCCCTGGATGGATAAAAAAGTGCAAAGGTTTTTTATATGATAAATAAAAAACCTTTATAGATGGGATTTTGGTTCATGTGTTGGCCCAAGACATTTAAGCTGATGACCCACGATCAAGGGATCCCATGCTCACCAGTCCTAACAAAATTGTACAAAAACTACTAGAAAAAAAGCAGCATCAGAAAAACTCACCATCCATGCCAAAGACAGAAAACCAAAAGCACTTACAGGACGCAGTCAGAGCCCAATTGTGGAGCAAGCCCAGCTGCTGGCTGATGAGTCGCCTCTACTAGCAAAATGTGGGAGGCGACCTGCCATGCATACACTAGGCCTGCATAGAGCACCATTCACACTGATACATATGATGCAGAGTGTCTGAAAGCTACCCAACCGCTCCGCTGCCTGAGCATTGGGCCGCACAGTACGATGCTTCTGCACCACTGGATGAACGGCGCCCCTATGGGCCCACCTGCGCCCTGGATGGATAAAAAAGTGCAAAGGTTTTTTATATGATAAATAAAAAACCTTTATAGATGGGATTTTGGTTCATGTGTTGGCCCAAGACATTTAAGCTGATGACCCACGATCAAGGGATCCCATGCTCACCAGTCCTAACAAAATTGTACAAAAACTACTAGAAAAAAAGCAGCATCAGAAAAACTCACCATCCATGCCAAAGACAGAAGACCAAAAGCACTTACAGGACGCAGTCAGAGCCCAATTGTGGAGCAAGCCCAGCTGCTGGCTGATGAGTCGCCTCTACCAGCAAAATGTGGGAGGCGACCCATGCAGGCCTAGTGTATGCATGGCAGGTCGCCTCCCACATTTTGCTGGTAGAGGCGACTCATCAGCCAGCAGCTGGGCTTGCTCCACAATTGGGCTCTGACTGCGTCCTGTAAGTGCTTTTGGTTTTCTGTCTTTGGCATGGATGGTGAGTTTTTCTGATGCTGCTTTTTTTCTAGTAGTTTTTGTACAATTTTGTTAGGACTGGTGAGCATGGGATCCCTTGATCGTGGGTCATCAGCTTAAATGTCTTGGGCCAACACATGAACCAAAATCCCATCTATAAAGGTTTTTTATTTATCATATAAAAAACCTTTGCACTTTTTTATCCATCCAGGGCGCAGGTGGGCCCATAGGGGCGCCGTTCATCCAGTGGTGCAGAAGCATCGTACTGTGCGGCCCAATGCTCAGGCAGCGGAGCGGTTGGGTAGCTTTCAGACACTCTGCATCATATGTATCAGTGTGAATGGTGCTCTATGCAGGCCTAGTGTATGCATGGCAGGTCGCCTCCCACATTTTGCTGGTAGAGGCGACTCATCAGCCAGCAGCTGGGCTTGCTCCACAATTGGGCTCTGACTGCGTCCTGTAAGTGCTTTTGGTTTTCTGTCTTTGGCATGGATGGTGAGTTTTTCTGATGCTGCTTTTTTTCTAGTAGTTTTTGTACAATTTTGTTAGGACTGGTGAGCATGGGATCCCTTGATCGTGGGTCATCAGCTTAAATGTCTTGGGCCAACACATGAACCAAAATCCCATCTATAAAGGTTTTTTATTTATCATATAAAAAACCTTTGCACTTTTTTATCCATCCAGGGCGCAGGTGGGCCCATAGGGGCGCCGTTCATCCAGTGGTGCAGAAGCATCGTACTGTGCGGCCCAATGCTCAGGCAGCGGAGCGGTTGGGTAGCTTTCAGACACTCTGCATCATATGTATCAGTGTGAATGGTGCTCTATGCAGGCCTAGTGTATGCATGGCAGGTCGCCTCCCACATTTTGCTGGTAGAGGCGACTCATCAGCCAGCAGCTGGGCTTGCTCCACAATTGGGCTCTGACTGCGTCCTGTAAGTGCTTTTGGTTTTCTGTCTTTGGCATGGATGGTGAGTGTTTCTGATGCTGCTTTTTTTCTAGTAGTTTTTGTACAATTTTGTTAGGACTGGTGAGCATGGGATCCCTTGATCGTGGGTCATCAGCTTAAATGTCTTGGGCCAACACATGAACCAAAATCCCATCTATAAAGGTTTTTTATTTATCATATAAAAAACCTTTGCACTTTTTTATCCATCCAGGGCGCAGGTGGGCCCATAGGGGCGCCGTTCATCCAGTGGTGCAGAAGCATCGTACTGTGCGGCCCAATGCTCAGGCAGCGGAGCGGTTGGGTAGCTTTCAGACACTCTGCATCATATGTATCAGTGTGAATGGTGCTCTATGCAGGCCTAGTGTATGCATGGCAGGTCGCCTCCCACATTTTGCTGGTAGAGGCGACTCATCAGCCAGCAGCTGGGCTTGCTCCACAATTGGGCTCTGACTGCGTCCTGTAAGTGCTTTTGGTTTTCTGTCTTTGGCATGGATGGTGAGTTAACAATATCAACCTAAAATATTTTTGTACACATTTCTTGTGAAAACTTTTTGACTATCTCTAAGCAACTTTCCTTGTAAAGGGGTATCAAGAACTTACACCTTGACACTGGATCTCATTTTAACTCTTGAAAATGCAATGTAGAGTTGTCCATGACCAAAAACAGGCTCCGGTAGATATATGCCAACATGGTGTAGAGATAGACCTTGTAACTTATTTATTGTCATGGCAAAAGCTGGTTTTACTGGAAACGGTCGACGCTGAAGGCTGGAAGGCTGGAGTCCGAAGGACATAAATCAATGCATGGAATGAACACTTTGTCTCCTTTTGCTGATCCACTGATGACTCTTGCTTGAATTACGTGGGAATGGAGTCCAGTAACAATAAGGCGAGTTCCATTACATGGACCATGTTTTGTATTTAGATTCCGCAGCAACATTACGATTGTTCCAACTTTAAGTTGTAGTCTGTGGGATGGCATTCATGATGGTGTAAGACTATTTAAAAATTCAACTGGAAAATGCTCTTGTTTATCTTCATTGTCTACATCTAGTGAAACATCACTTTTGTTCAACTTATACTCTCCAGGCATTCTATCCATCACACAGGAATTTAGCAGAGCCACATCATCGTTCTTGGGACACAGAATTGAATAGAAAGAGGCCCTCTCAACACTGGTTTGGTCGTTCACATCAATTTCAACGCATTGTCCAAAAAAATCAGTTACGATACAGTTACTGCACAATATGTCTTCTGGTATTTCAATATCTTCTCCTCCAAGGTTGTATTTGTTGCCAAGTTCACCGTTACCAAGTTTAAGAAGCCAATTGCTGTACTCTGGGTCAGAAGATCGCATGTTGTTAATTAGTTGGAGTTTATTAAACTGTTTCCAAAGGTCAGCCATTTTTAAGCTGGACTCAATAACATCTGTTCTTGTTCCAGTTGGTATGACTGGAAGGCATTGCCTAAAATCTCTGCCAATGACAAAAACTTTACCTTTAAACGGAACTTCATTTTTTTCAGCAACATTTGTAGTTAGTCATTACTTCACCCAGAAGTCTGTCAATTGAGCTCAAAGCGTATTTGGGTGCTATGGTGCACCCCTCAAGTATCAAAAGATGTGCATTGTTTAACTGTCTTCCTGCAAATGTGTCTTGTTTTATTCTGGAAACAGATTTCGTTGACTGGAACTGGTATCCCAAAGAGTGAAAGCATAGTGTGACCTCCTCGTAAAAGGTTAGCTGCAATACCTGTTTGAGCCAATGGCAATACGACTTTTCCCAACACTCTAACGTGATGTATTAAAACTTCATATAGGTATGTTTTACCGCTCCCTCCTGGAACATCAATAAACATTTTGGCTTTGCATCTGCTTGGTTTTCTAGAACGCTCACAATAGTATCATATGCAATTTGTTGTTGTTCATTTAACGAGTTTCTCTTCTTACGAATTATTGTTGGCAACAGAGCTTCATCATACACTGGAAGTTGTGGAACTTGAATTAAAGGCTGTGGCAAATTAAAGTCTGAAAATGTTTTTCCATGCAGTAGTAAGACATTTTGGACATCTTGCAAGGCATAAGATTGGCAATTTTGACTATTTCCACTTTTGTTGTGAATATATAAGCAGTAATCCTCGATTAGATGTTGTTTGAAATTTGTCCAACGTTCAGCAGGATTAGTAGGCGGTCCAAATAAGTAGATGTAGGCAAAGAATTTGCAATGTTGCTTAGGCATATGTAAGGTAACTGCGTCTTCTAAAGTCAGTCTCCACAGAGTCTTGGGGGAAGGAAGGTGTGTAACAGTCCGCGCTGCCAGAATTTCCGCGTGTAAATGATGCAAGAAGCCGATGTCCAAATCAAACCTTTCTTTTATTCAACCAACGCGTTTCAACGCCTTTCCTGGCGTCTTCCTCAGGGATCACAGGTGAGTGGCAACTTCATTCTCACCTTTGGGTTTAGTGTCTAGTGATAGGGGCACTATTGCGCCTTTTGTCCTCCCCCCTTTTTTCTCGTTAGTCTCCACAGAGTGTCATCCAAAAGAAGTCCTAAAGCCAAAGCTGCAGTTTTAAATGTATCGTGCAATACTCCATTAACTGTTTAAAATCGTCATAACTTGTAGCTCCTTTGACAACAGCCGAAGGCAATATCTTTCTTGATCCTTGACACTAAGGGTATGTGCACATCAGTCGTTTTGTGGGCTGTTTTTGAGCGTTTTCCTTCGGCGGTTTCCGCTGAGTTTTATGTTAATTTATGTTAATCCTAGCCACCGGTTGGATTAACATGCTAGTCAATGGATTTTAGAAAACGCTGTGTACATTAGAACGTTTTTTTTTTTGTCTCCTTTCCAGTTTCTTCACCGTTTTTCCACCGGTTTTCAAATCTAGAGCAAGTGACTTCTTTTGAGCGTTTTTCCAGCGGATCTAGCTTACAAGTGCACCAAAAACCAGTCTGGAAAACGCTAAGAAAAACCGCCAGAAAACCACCGAGAAAACGCTGTATAAACGCTAAAAAAACCGATCGCAAAACGAGGGACACTGCTGAGCTCAGAAAACTCAGTTTCTGCCATTCTCCACCGGTTTCCGGACGGTCTGCAAAGATGCAGAAACGTCAGATATGCACATACCCTTAGGGTATGTGCACATCAGTAGTTTTGTGAGCTGTTTTTAAACGTTTTCCGTCGGCGGTTTCCGCTGAGTTTTATGTTAATTTATGTTAATCCTAGCCACCGGTTGGATTAACATGCTTCTCAATGGAGTTTAGAAAACGCTGTCTACATTAGAACGGTTTTTTTCTGGTCGTTTTCAGTTTATTCACCGGTTTTCCACCGGTTTTCAAAGATAGAGCAAGTGACTTCTTTTGAGCGTTTTTCCAGCGGTTCTAGCTTACAAGTGCCCAAAAACCGGCCTAAAAACGCTAAGAAAAACCGCCGACAAAACGCTGTATAAACGCTATAAAACCGGTCGGAAAAAGCTCAAAAAACGCTAAAAAAACGCTGGACACTGCTGAGGTCAGAAAACTCAGTTTCTACCATTCTCCACCGGTTTTAGGACGGTCTGCAAAGATGCAGAAACGTCAGATGTGCACATACCCTAACAGTATACATGCATCCAATTCGGCTAAATCCTTGTCTTGGATTCAAAGTTTTATTCCAAACATAATGCTTTGAAATCTCTCGATACAAATACTGCCTTGCGTTTTAGTTACGTTGGTTAAGCAAAAACCATTCCATTAATGTTGACGTGGTATTTAAACTTTTTGACACATCTTCGACTTCAGCATCTTTAAAGAAATAAAGCTGCTGTTGATTCGGTAAATGAATAGCTAAAAGTATAATGGCATGGGACTGTGAATGCATTGGAAGCATTCTCCAAGCAGCTTCTGGAGCACTGACATAACTTGAATTAACAAAAGTTGATGATTCATCGTGACTGACTGTTTTCTTTTGTATTTCGACGATAGCTTTGTCATGCCTTTTGTAGATGTACTTCATATTTTACACTTTTTTTTAAACACAGATTTCTACGTTGATGTGACAGTTGTAGCGTTTTGTTTCAATGTTTTTTTATTGGGTACTCTCATAAAAGGAGGAAACCATCGTTCATCAAAATACATCACCGAGACGTGTTCGTTGTAGAAAATACATGCTGGATCAAACAATTCACATCAATTAACCAGGACAAAAACAACATTAAAGGAAGGAAAAAAGGAGGGGGAACAAGTGACGAAGAGAAGGAGCGAAAAGGTAAAGATAAGGGACGAAAGAGAAGAGAAAAAAATAGAAGGAAGAGGGGAATATGAGTCTTCATCAGCCAGCAAAGCAAGTTGAGTATATTGCTAACATATGGGTGAGGAAAACCCGGAACATCCGGGCTTATCAGTTACTGTAGTATAGTCAGGTAAGCAATCGGACTGTATTATGTGTGGACTGAATCCATGGGTCCCACCAGCAGAGCACCTTTGCACGACGGGCAGCATCGTGAGCCAACAGGAGCTCATGTTGAAGATGTAAGTTAAGTGCTGTGGTGAGATCACGAGTAGTCGGCAATCTCACAGATCTCCAGCATCTAGCAATACCAGGGTGGATAAAAATCAATGTTTTTTTTAAAAAAAAAATAAATAAATAAAAAAAAATCGGATTTTTTTATTTAAATCGGATTTTTTTTTCAATAAACTGCTTTTTGAGGAAAATATTTTACCATCCAAAGGTTCTTCCATCATGAGATAAAGCTGAGTTGTTTAACTCAGTAGAATAAAGGCTGTATATGTGTAACATTCACAATGCCATGCTCTTCCAGAGGTTTCTGTAGGATTAGTGGGCAGTTTCTCTCCTATATTATCACAGACGCTCGCTTTACTTACGCAGTTCTCAAAACTGAATTTGACTCAGCAGACGTCCCAGCCTCTTCTTCACGGCAAAAATGTTACAACATGAACAGAGTTGAGAAAAAGACCTTAATCCTATTGTTCTACAAACCTATGAATACAGAATCAACCCCTTCAGTGCCAAGTCCAAGAAGTTAGACAATATGTTTATGATTGTTTGGAGTGGAATAGATCTGCACAACACAAGAAGAATGTGAATCTAAGTGTGAGGAGGAGGAAGGGCAAGCAGACAAGAAAATGAAAGTGAAACTTTGAGCACAATACTGCAGCATAGCCACAGACAGACAAGTCTGGATCTGTTTGTGTGTACGATCTGAGGTTTATTACATTCTTTCCTTATAATGGCAGCAGGCCGTAAAAGAGACCCAGTTTGGGAATATTTTAATGAAGCTCCATCGCCTATCGGTAAGGCAGGCATGCGTGCAAAATGCAAACGATGTAACAAAGAGATGCAAGGCCTGGTGGCGCGAATGAGGCAACATCATGAGAAGTGCGGTGATGAAGATGACCAAAGAAACACTTCTGAACAGGCAGGATTCTTCAGGTTGGTAAACATTTTTATTGAATCCTATTTCTAAAGACTGAACTGTCATGTGTGAGAAAAATTATATTTCTTATTATTACTGCATGTTACTATCATTTGGTACAGTTATGAAGAAAAACAAATATTCCTTTTGGGGCAGGGGCAGTGATGTGTTGTGTACAATAAGCAGAAATAGTATAATAAACAATAAAATAACAGCATTGACTTTTTTTGTTTAGGGGAATTCATGGATTCTGGAAACTATCCACCTCCAAGATCACCACCATCCTGTTCTACAGTTTCAGAGTTATCCATCCAGGATAGTGCTTCATTAGCAGCAGCATCATCATCAGACACCCACAGCCACATATCACAATCACCCAAAAGGAAGAAAAAACCTTTACCTCCTGGAACCACCATAGATAGGTTTGTGATAAGAACTAGCAGATTAGAAAAAGAGTTGATTGATGAAAAAATTGCCTAGTTTATGCAACGAACTCTTTTTTTCCGTCTGACTGAGAACCCACATTTCATTAATATGGTTCAGTCACTGAGACCAGGATACAGTCCACCCAGCAGAGCTGATGTTACAGGGAAACTGCTGGATCAAGTGTATGACAGAGAAATGGAGCAATGTGCAACAGCTCTGGAGGGTAAAATTGTTAACCTAGGTATTGATGGGTGGAGTAATGTCCACAATGATCCTATTGTATGTGCTTGTATAACAACAGAAGAAGGTAAAGTCTTCCTTGCACAAACAACTGATACGTCAGGAAATGCACACACAGCAGAATACGTACAAGAAGTATAGGAAGTTCGAAGGCTAGCACTCAACTTTAGTGCTGGTCACGGTGCGATTGAAAGGGGCCAAGGGTCCCGTAAACAATAGGATATCGAGCATCAATGCACACGTGCGATGGAAGTATTTGTATCAAGTGAACAGTTTATTTACAAATTCAAGGTGAAGCGACAGGCTAACGTTTCGGCCAAATTACTGGCCTTGTTCACAGAGTCGCTGAAAAACATGGAAAATATTTACAGTGAGTAACACGAAGGTTACTGTATTTACAAGATTTCAGTATACAGGTGAAGTCATATACGTATCAACATATATACAAAAGAAAAATGTCTCATAGTTTTAATTAGTATATACAATGGTGATGGCATGAGAATATTGACTCAGCGGGGTTCACAGGATATATGGAGACAGAGAGGATCAACCGTACTAGTGGGTTCACAGAGGTATTGTGATAGTGGTGGTATAGGTATGTTGATGTGGCTAGACATACCCTATGTTGCTGAGGCTAGAGATATAGTTGTTCACAATGTAGGTATACGGGGTAATCTTGTTTGGAAGGTTCCTGTGGAATTGAATGCACTTAAATCAGGGCAGCAGTATAAGTCAATGGTATCCCAGTGAGGATAGTTATTAACGTGGTGTGGTATTGGACCAATGCCCGGAGGTACCAGACCCCAAGCTATATGGACAGTATGGATAAAGCGTGGTAGCTTAGTGGTTAGGGAGCTAATGGTATCACGGGGTGATAGGGGAGGCTATGGTGAGAGGTAATAAGTTGTCATGCTCTAGAGTGCATGGGAGTGAACATAACTGCTGTGTCTGGATAAGGCAGACATATTGTGTCACAGATGAGGTATATATACATATACATAGTTACCCCTGGGAGAGCGGTGTTATATATCTCAGCCTGCGGTAGTAGCTGGTCACCTGTGTGGAGGTATGGTAGAGCAAAGCTCTCTGAATAACCAAGGGAAGAGACATAATGCATAACATTAGTGAGGCAGGGAGAGGGTGATATACTTAGCTTAGTCTGGTGGAGGAGTCCGGTCTCACTTGGATTGGTGGCGCAGTGTGGGCAGCTGACACAACTATGTCCAAGCTAGTGGCTGGCAAGTGCTGCCGGGAGCGTACTCCCTTATGTCCTAACAGACCGGTGGTCAGGCCGGAAATGCCGCTAGACGCCGGCGCGTGCGCACTAGAAGCGGGTGACGTCACAGTAAGTGACGTTCCGCTCCTAGAGACGTTGTTGTGTACATTACTATAGAGATATCAGGCAACGTCACAGGAAGTGATGTATCGTTGCCAGGGTTTGCTTAGATAGGAGATAGGGAAGCTAGTATGTGAGGACATGTTGCTTGATGTATACGGAGGTTAGCGATATCTGCTACACGCTGCTTAGGGGATTGGAGGCCGATACGACTAAGACAGTTGATACAATGCTGTAGGAAAAAAGGGGGACTGAAGGAATAAAAAGCCCTTGTTGCTCTGTGGTGCAATGGGTAAAAAGCTGTAATCCTAAATGTTATTAAGTGTGGTGGAAATGTGGGTGATCAGGTCTATTGTCATAGAACATACTTAGCCATACAATATTCTCATACATTAGAGATGGAGCATATGATGTACACAGACAACATCTGCTTATGGTTAGAATGATTGCAGAACATATGGCAAACACATACATTAGACATGTAAAACGTTACAATGGAGCCCTGAAAATGAAAACAATAAATGGGGAAGCACACAATAAACATGATCAGGATGGAGTCCAAATAATAAAGGGAGGAAGAAAAAAAGGGGGGGGGGGGGGGGAAGAAGGGGTAAAAGAAAAAACTTTTTTTTTTTAAAAGTCCTGCGAGCTAAGTTATGCATATTGGAGTCTTACCACTCGGGAAGAGGAACACTGAAGGTGACTACAGGGAGGCTACTACGTATTTGTCTAGGAAAAAGAAGAAAAACCACATTCATATTAGCCAATCTATCTCACGGTTGAGACCCTTCGGTGTCAGTGTGTCAAGAGTATAGATCCAATAGGTTTCCCTTTGGCGTAATAGTTGGACATGATTACCCCCTCGTTTTGGTCTGTGGACTTGTTCCAACACCTGAAAGCGTAGTTGGGAAACGTTATGTTTGGCCTCGTGGAAATGTGCTGGTAGTGGTAACCAGTTTTTTCCAGTTCTTATCGATTTGTGGCTGGAGATACGATCCCTCACTGCCTGAGTGGTTTCACCGACGTATAACAAGCCACAAGGACATTTCACTACGTAAACTACAAAATTGGTTTCGCAGGTGAAGTAACCTTTGATAGGATAAGTCTTACCGGAGCGCGGATGTACTACCTCCTGTCCTCTGATGATGTTTGAACAGCATCGGCAAGTACGTCCTAAACAAGGAAATGTACCTAATCTCCTTTGTCCTGAGAGGGTAGTTTGTTGCGGTTGTGATGGAGTAGGCATGTCAGCTCTGACCAGTCTGTCTCTGATATTAACTGGCCTTTTTGTACACATAATGGGTTGATGTTGGAATTCTTCAATCAGAGGATATGCTTTGGTCAGGAGTGGCCAGTGATTGCGTATAAGCTTGTGTACCCGTAGAATGGCTGGGTGATAGTTGTGGACAAAGGGGAGTCTAGGAGTGTTCTAGTCTGTTCTGATGGCAGTTTGTTCTGTATCCGATAGGGCTAATGTCAACTCGCTATCCAGTAGGGGGGTAGGGTAATTTCGTGCTTTGAACTTATCAGACATCTCTTTCAACCGATTGGCTCTCTTGGTCTCGTCAGTCACTATCCGGGTCACCCTCTTAAACTGTGACCTAGGGAGACTGTTTTTGGTGAATTTCGGGTGACAGCTGTCGAATCTCAGGAGACTCTTGCAGTCCGTAGGTTTGCAAAAAAGGTCGGTTGTCAATTTGCCCTGGGAATCTTTCAAAACTCTAGTGTCAAGAAAAGTCACCTCGTCATGGTGATGTGTCATTGTGAATGTCAGACCGGGTCTGGTCACGTTAAGCATGTTATGGAACTCCTGTAGGCTGAGTTCGGTACCTCGCCAAATACAAAAAACATCATCGATGTAGCGGAGCCACAGGATCGCGTTCTGGGTAAAGTTGCTGTCAGTGTAAATGAATTCTCGTTCAAAGCGGTCCATGTATAGATTTGCGTAGGCTGGCGCAACATTGGAACCCATGGAAGTTCCACATGTCTGTAAAAAGAATTCGTCCTCAAATCGGAAAAAATTCTCCCTGAGTACTAAGTCAAGTAGGTCCATACATAGGTCCTGGGTCTTGGTGTCAGTATTGGCTTCTTGTAGGGTGAGTTGTACGGCCCTCATTCCGTCGTCGTGTAAAGGCTATTAACGTCAAATGTACAAAGAATGCTGTCATTCGGAATGTTGTGCAAGGTCCGTATTTTCTCGAGGAAAGCACCAGTGTCCAGGATGAAGGATCGAGTTTGGTGTGTGTGTGGTGTGAGTATTTTCTCCAGGAATATGGAAAGTGGATTGAGTATAGAGTCCGTGGAAGCGACTATCGGTCTACCCGGTGGATTGTGGAGGTCCTTATGGATCTTTGGTAACGTGTATAATACCGGGGTGATTGGGTGGATGTTGGTAAGGTATGTCTTAGTCTTGCTGTCAATGGCTCAGTGTTGTAGATGTTGGATAGTGTGGCTTCAATTTTCCTGCGGATGCTGTATGTTGGGTCAGATTTTAGTTTCTTGTAAGTGGTGGTGTCAGCTAGTTGTCGCCTGATTTCATCAACGTATTGGCTTCTGTTCATGACCATTATTGCTCCCCCCTTGTCTGCCGGTTTGATAATGATGGTGTTGTTCTCTTTGAGGGAGGTAATGGCTTGTTTGTCAGAGGCAGATAGGTTATGGCGGACTGGGAGGAGACCAATACGTTGATCATGAACAGTTTCCTTTATATCCCTGTCTAGGAGATTCACAAAAGTCTCTATGGCATGGTAGGTTTTAGGTGGTATAAAGCTACTAGGGTTGCGTAGACCCAGTGTGTCAATTGACATTGCAGGTCTCTCAACTCGCTCATGTATTGTCCCCAAACTGTTGGCACTAAGCAGTGGGGTATTGTTAAAGTGAACCTTCAACCTCAAATTTCTATAGAACGATGGAGTGTTACTCACTGTAAATATTTTCCATGTTTTTCAGCGACTCTGTGAACAAGGCCAGTAATTTGCCTGAAACGTTAGCCTGTCGCTTCACCTTGAATTTGTAAATAAACTGTTCACTTGATACAAATACTTCCATCGCACGTGTGCATTGATGCTCGATATCCTACTTACAAGAAGTGGCAGTAAAAGCTATAACGACATGTGAACAAAAATTCAAATGTCTAGTACGCAGTTTGGTCACTGACAATGCTGCAAACGTATCCAAGATGAAAATAGATTTAGAAGAGCAGGGAGGGAATACAAAGCTGCTAATAACATATGGTTGCAGTGCTCATTTGCTGCACCTCTTAGCCAAAGACTTAAGTGTTCCAGAAATAAAGGCTAATGTTGTTGAAATTGCTAAATACTTCCGTAATAATCATTTTGCTGCAGCAGCTCTGAAAAGGATGGGTGGAACCAAGCTAACGCTCCCACAAGATGTTAGATGGAACTCTGTGGTGGACTGTTTTGAGCAGTATATCAAAAACTGGCCTATTCTGATGACACTTTGTGAAGAAAATCGAGATAAAATAGATGGCACTGTCACGGCCAAAATCCTCAACATTGGGCTTAAGAGAAATGTTGAACATATGCTGAGCTTCCTGAAACCCATCTCTCAAGCTTTAAACAAAATACAGAAAAATAGCTGTTTTATTGCGGGTGCTGTTGAAATTTGGAAGAAACTGAGTGAACACTTAAAAACAGAGCTAGACATGGACAGAATTAAATTACAAGCAGTAAACAAATGAATGGGACAAGCACTGACTCCAGCTCATTTTTTGGCAAATATTGTCAATATCCAATATCAGGGTCAAAACCTAAGTGCTGAGGAAGAGGAGTTAGCTATGACATGGGTATCCAGCAATCATCCATCTTTAATGCCAACTATAATAAACTTCAGAGCTAAGGGGGAACCATTCAAGAAATATATGTTTGCTGAAGATATTTTAAGGAAGGTCACACCAGTAAACTGGTGGAAGTCACTTAAGCGCTTGGATTTAAGCTGCCTTCAGACTTGCAGATGCCTCCGCAACGTTTTGCAGAGGCATCTGCAAGCATCTGCATGCAGACGGCAGCCCCAATGTTTATAATGGAGCGCACGGCGGTCTGCAGAAGGCCTTGCGCTCTCATTGCCCGCCATTAGTGATCTGTGCGCAGGCGGATGCCTGCGCACAGATCACTAATGGCGGGCAATGAGAGCGCACAGCGGTCTGCAAGCATCTGCAGACCGCCGTGCGCTCCATTATAAACATAGGGGCTGCCGTCTGCATGCAGATGCCTCTGCAAAACGCAGCGAAGGCATCTGCAAATCTGAAGGCAGCCTTAGAGACTGTTCAAGTAATGATTTCACTTTTAACAGCAGTAGATTCTTCTGCAGGCGTTGAATATTCTCTTCCTTTGGACTCATTCATTCTAAATTGAGAAATCGGTTGGGACCCAATAAAGCAGGAAAGCTTGTTTTTCTTTTACAGATTATGAATAGGAACAAAGAAGAAGATGATGAAGATGACGACAAGTGAGCTACAGAGGACAGCAGGGACAGTAGTATTTAAGTTTTTCATGTGTCGGCTGGGCTGACAGTCTAAGTTTCTTAAAGCGAACCTGTCACCCCCTCCAGACATCTAAAAATACCATAGCCACCTTCTGCAGCACTAAGGCTGCAGTCTCAGAAGGTGTCTATAGCATTTATGCTCCCTTGATTCACTGAAATAAAGACTTATATAAAATCTGTTTCAAACCAGACCCAAGACCGGGAGGCGGGTTTTCAAGTGTCTGTCTCCCTCCTCTGTGGTGTCAGTCATCCCTCTCTGCTCTCTGTGCACCGCCTCCAGGGCCATCTCCCTGCATTACAGAGCTTTGTCAGCTCTGCTACAACACAGAGCTGCTGTTATAGGAGACCCCACAGTAGTAAATCTAGCAGGAGGATCCTGAGCAGAGAAAGCACTGCCTGCTACATAGCAGCCTTTGAGCTGAGCTGTCAGCAGTGCAGCAGAGTTGAGTTTGTGCTTTAGATCAGGGGCTGAGGATGGAGCAATGCTGCTGGGTACAAGAAACTGAAAGTGCTACGTAGCAGGCAGTATCCTCCTGCTAGATTTACTACTGTGGGGTCTCCTATAACAGCAGCTCTGTGTTGTAGCAGAGCTGACAAAGCTCTGTAATGGAGGGAGATGGCCCTGGAGGCGGTGCACAGAGAGCAGAGAGGGATGACTGACACCACAGAGGAGGGAGAGAGACACTTGAAAACCCGCCTCCCGGTCTTGGGTCTGGTTTGAAACAGATTTTATATAAGTCTTTATTTCAGTGAATCAAGGGAGCATAAATGCTATAGACACCTTGTCAGAATGCAGCCTTAGTGCTGCAGAAGGTGGCTATGTTATCTTTAGATGCCTGAGAGGGGGTGACAGGTTCGCTTTAAAATATATATATATTTTGTTTATCCAAATTAGTTAACAAACATGGATGTTTGTTTAAGCAAATAACTTATGCTGTAATGTTGTTATTGTTTCAGTTGAATAAATCTATTTAATTTGTTATTAAGGTCAGGATTATTTTTCTCCTTCCTAAGTACAACAGAACAGTGGTGTCCAAATATGAATGACTAGATCCCGATTGACAACATCGGGAGTTAGCCGAGAGTCTACTAAAATGTGATTCTAAAAAATCTTCCTCTAGCTTGCATGTTAAAGTAGCAGAGACTAGTAGGTAGCGCCTTTAAATTGTCGAATGCCGCTTTGCCAATGCTTACGCTAGTGCTAAATCGTGACTTCATCCCTTAGATTTAAATCAAATCCACCCTGGACAGAACCACCACAAATTGGCCTTGTTCGCCGATGACCTCCTACTGTATGTCTCACACCCTTGATATCCATACCTTCTATTTTAAAGGAGTTTGATCGGTTTGGCAATTGAGCAATTTTAAAGTGAATTGTTCCAAGACGGAGGCACTTAATATCTCTCTGCCTGTAGATTTAGTGTCCCATCCTTCTAAACAGTTCAAGTTCAAGTGGAAGGGAGAGGCCATCAAGTACTTAGGAATCCTTATACCAAACAATCTTAAACAATTATTTAATGTAAATTACCAGCCCCATTTGAATAATGTAGAGAAGGCATTTACATCATATCGACAGTTAAAATTGTCTTGGTTCGGGAGCATGAACGTGGTCAAAATGGATGTCTTACCTCGACTTCTATATACCGTATATACTCGTGTATAAGCCGACCCGTGTATAAGCCGACCCCCCTACTTTTGCCCAAAAAATCTGGAAAAACCTATTGACTCGTGTATAAGCCGAGGGTGGACCCCAGCACAGGTATACAGCCCCCAGCAGTGTGGTATACAGCAGCCAGACCCCCAGAGGTAGTATACAGCAGCCCCAGTGATAGTATCCAGCAGCCCCAGAGGTATATACAGCCCCAGTGGTAGTATACAGCAGCCCCAGAGGTATATACAGCCCCAGTGGTAGTATACAGCAGCCCCAGAGGTATATACAGCCCCAGTGGTAGTATACAGCAGCCCCAGAGGTATATACAGCCCCAGTGGTAGTATACAGCAGCCCCAGAGGTATATACAGCCCCAGTGGTAGTATACAGCAGCCCCAGAGGTATATACAGCCCCAGTGGTAGTATACAGCAGCCCCAGAGGTATATACAGCCCCAGTGGTAGTATACAGCAGCCCCAAGTAGGTATATACAGCAGCCCACAGGTATATAGAGCCCCAGTGGTAGTATACAGCAGCCCCAGAGGTATATACAGCCCAGTGGTAGTATACAGCAGCCCCAGAGGTATATACAGCCCCAGTGGTAGTATACAGCAGCCCCAGAGGTATATACAGCCCCAGTGGTAGTATACAGCAGCCCCACAGGTATATAGAGCCCCAGTGGTAGTATACAGCAGCCCC
Organism: Allobates femoralis; assembly: GCA_033576535.1. Taxonomy (NCBI): domain Eukaryota; kingdom Metazoa; phylum Chordata; class Amphibia; order Anura; family Aromobatidae; genus Allobates; species Allobates femoralis. Next base: position 369,346,025 of record JARQOC010000003.1, read on the forward strand.
ACAGGTATATAAGCCCCAGTGGTAGTATACAGCAGCCCCAGAGGTATATACAGCCCCAGTGGTAGTATACAGCAGCCCCACAGGTAAATACAGCCCCAGTGGTAGTATACAGCAGCCCCACAGGTATATACAGCCCCAGTGGTAGTATACAGCAGCCCCACAGGTAATACAGCCCCAGTGGTAGTATACAGCAGCCACAGCCCCCAGTGGTGTTAAATATATACAGCCCCAGTGGTAGTATACAGCAGCCCCACAGGTAAATACAGCCCCAGTGGTAGTATACAGCAGCCCCAGGTAAATACAGCCCCAGTGGTAGTATACAGCAGCCCCAGGTAAATATAGCCCCAGTGGTAGTATACAGCAGCCCCACAGGTAATATAGCCCCATGTAGTTAGGTAGTATACAGCAGCCCACAGGTAAATAATAGCCCCAGTGGTAGTATACAGCAGCCCACAGTATTAGGTTAGTATACAGCAGCCCCAAGGTATATACAGCCCCATGGTAGTATAGAGCAGTATACAGCAGCCCCAGGGTATAGCCCATGTATACAGCAGCCCCAGTGGTGTATACAGCAGCAGCCCAGGGGTAGTATACAGCAGCAGCCCCAGGGCTGTATACAGCAGCAGCCCCAGGGGCTGTATACAGCAGCAGCCCCAGGGGCTGTATACAGCAGCAGCCCCAGGGGCTTATACAGCAGCAGCCCCAGGGGCTCTATACAGCAGCAGCCCCAGGGGCTCTATACAGCAGCAGCCCCAGGGGCTCTATACAGCAGCAGCCCCAGGGCTCTATACAGCAGCAGCCCCAGGGGCTCTATACAGCAGCAGCCCCAGGGGCTCTATACAGCAGCAGCCCCAGGGGCTCTATACAGCAGCAGCCCCAGGGGCTCTATACAGCAGCAGCAGCAGCACACCCCAGGGGCTCTATACAGCAGCAGCCCCCGGAGGTATACAGGCCCCCCCCATCAAGCTCCACGGACCCCCCCCCCCCCCTTGCGCGGCAGCCTGTAAGGGAAAATCATACTTATCAGTGTTCCGCGCTGTCCCGCTGCTTGCCGACACACGATCCCGGGCTTCAATCCGCGACTTCCGGCTTCTGGCGGTCGCGGGCAATGACGTCATTCCCGCGACCACAGGAAGTGCGGAAGACGCGGAATGAAGCCCGGAATCGTGATGTCGGCAAGCGGCGGGACAGCGCGGGACACTGATAAGTATGATTTTCCCTTACAGGCTGCCGCGCAAGGGGGGGGGGGGTCCGTGGAGCTTGATGGGGGGGGCCTGTATACCTCCGGGGGCTGCTGCTGCATATACGGTAGATTATACCGTATATACTCGCATATAAGCCGAGGGGGGACTTTTCAGCCCAAAATTTGGGCTGAAAAACTCGGCTTATACGCGAGTATATACGGTACTTTTCAGGCGGTCCCCGTTGCATTTGATAGAGGCTTTTTCTCCAAATTACAATCTATGATACGTAGATTTGTCTGGGGGGTAAGAGACCCAGAATACAGATGAATATTCTCTCATTGCCCAAGTCCAAAGGAGGGGTCGGACTGCCCAACGTGCAGACGTACTTTCTGGCTTCAACACTCGTTAGAGCTTTGGATTGGCACTACTGTGAGTCCTCCAAAAAATAGGTGGAGGTGGAGCAGGAGGGCCTGGGGGTCCAGCTGAAACATCTGCTTTGGATTCCCGCCAGAGACTTTACAGACGTGGAACCCCTGACGGACATGACCCGGACGACCTTGAAGGTTTGGCACTATGTGACAAAAACACTTCGTTTGGATGATAGACTTAGCCCTTTGACCCCCTTTTTTCCAACCCATCTTTCCCACCTGGACTTAGAAGACAGAGATTTTTATGCTGGCAGAGTGTGAACGACACCCGAGTGGGACAGACTATCAGATGGCGATTTACCTCCTTTGGTAGAGCTACAATCAATAGACCCCTCAAGGCCACTTAGATGGTTCGAATATTTTCAATTCAGAGCATATATATATTTCAGCTGATCAGTCGTGCAGGGTGAGATTGGAACCCAACATATTGGAGAAGTTATTTAAATTTGAGTCGCCCCCGAGACGAAAAATTTCGGCCCTTTACCAGGCTTTAAGCTCCATGAGAGATCAGGGCACTCCGTATTTCTAGCGTGCATGGGAGAAGGAGCTGGAAAGTAATATCTCAGATAGTGATTGGCAGAAAAGCTTTTTATTTACCCACAAATTAGCCAGTGCTTGTTTAGCACAAGAGAGAAGCTACAAGCTGCTCACCAGATGGTATTTATGTCCAGCAACCCTGCGGAATATGTTCCCTGGAACTCCTGATACATGTTGGCGTTGTGGAGAAGAAATAGGTACAATGTTGCACATTTGGTGGAACCGTGTTGGAATCCGGCAGTTCTGGTCTGAGGTATATAATGCATACACCGGATAACGGGTAAACATGCTGAATGCTGCCCAGAGACGGCACTACTCTCCATCTTCCCTGATCCTATTGGACTTCAAAAGAGAGATATCCTCCGATTTTGTGTCTCAGCTGCACGCGCTGTAATCCCGAGGCTTTGGAGATCAACTCTGGTTCCATCCTTGCTTGACTGGTTCAGGGAACGGATGGACATATAATCGTATGGAGGAGCTTTCAGCAGATGCATCTGGATCCCTTGACAAATTATCTGAGATTTGGTTTTCATGGATAGTTTTTCAGGACTCTGATGACTTCAGGGACATAATGGCTGGGCCTCTGGCCGACGGGGAGTAGATTGACCTGTATTCTCCATTTCCCTACTCCATACCTCTTTCTGTAGATGGCTTTACTTTCCCCGATTTTTCTGTAGATGGCTTTACTTTCCCCGATTTTGTCATTGGCACTTCTTTTGGTTCCTCTTTCTTCCGTTTCTTTTCCTCCCGTTTTCTTTTCCTTTTTATCTTCCGCTTCACTCTACTCTTCTTTAGAGTATACATGGTTTTTCCAAGACCACCCCTCTCGAAATTCGATGAACACAGAATAGTATGGAAAATTTATAGTTATAAGAAGTCTTTCCATAAAAGGCTCTCCTTATTGGAGCCCTAGACGTTGTCCAAAACAGCCTGGGCCCCGTGCTAGCGGGCCACAGGTGGTAACAACCTAAATCACAGGACTATACGATGGTAGTGATACAGGGTTACTGAAAAACTTTAGCGAGGCTCATGCCCTCTCATGATTAGATCATATAACCCTTGGAAAGTATAATACTTTGGTTTGTTTAAAATATACAATTTATATTTTAGTATTTGTGTCATCAGCAGATGATTTAGTTGAATAAGCTGACACCTGTTTAAGTTGAACCCAATATCGAGAATTGTCTTTATACTACAATTTCTTGAAATGTAATACCCTGTACTAAGAAGGATTTTATATGTATGTTTTGTATTCTTAATTTCAATAAAATGAGATTTACCAAAAAAACAGATATCCTACCAAGTTTGAGCAAGGTCTACTACTTCTCGGATGGCTCTTCTGCACAGTATGAAAACAGGAAAAATGTATAAATGTATGTCATCACAAGAGATATTTTGGAGTGAAAGCTGAATGGCACTTTGCCACTGCTCATGGCAAAGGTGTATGTGATGGCTTAGGAAACGCCTTGCAGCTTGTGCTAGCCTCCAGAGGCCATATTCAGACCAAATCTTAACACCCATGCAACTTTTCAAATGGAGTGAAGAAAAATATTCTTAACATCCAGTTCATGTATTGTACAAACCAGGACTACGATGAGGAGAGTTTGTTTAAACATCAGTTACAGGAAGCAGAACCCATCAAAGGGACTCAGCAATCCCATACTTTCATTCCATGTAGTGAAATAGAAATAAAAACAAGGATTTTTTCATTCAAAGACAGTGAAGTCCATGGAGTGGTAGAAGGTGGCACAAGATTGGCAATGGATGACATAACTGGCTATGTGACCTGTGAATATGATTGGCGCTGGTGGCTGGCTACTGTACTCTCCAACGATTGTTAAAATGAAGAAGTAGAATTGACTTTTGCATCCTTGTGGTCCAGCACCATCCTTTGTGTATCCAAGAAAGCCAGACATTTTTAAAGTGCACAAAAGTCAGATAACTCAGGTGGAGACGAACACAGTGACAGGCCGTACATACTCTGACACAAAAGGAATTGACGATTGCTAGTAAGCGCTTACGGACAAGATTACATTTCACCCACTAGAAGGGACAAATTGATGATAAAAAGCCACTTTAAAAACGTACTATTAATTGTTTGATTAGTTCATATTTTATAGATGGATGATTTAACTACTGTACTATTCTTATTAAACACTTCATAAATGACATGTTTAGTGATATAATAGAAATCAAATTTACATGTATAAAAAGGGGTTAACATTTTTGGTTCTTTTAATCTTGTTTAATCACACTTGAGGATATGATCACCTTTTTTCTTTTGGTTTGTTCAATGCATTCAGGTTGAAAATGCTGAGCCTTGTGTTCTGATGATTAAAGAGGACCTGTCAACAAACCAGGCATGGTGATCTAATTACAGCACTGGATGCAGTATGTCTGAAGCATGCAGGCAAGGGGTCACCCAGCACTTGAGCAGCCCTGTACCCAGAGATAATACACTTAGAAAACTTACATGCTCCAGCCACTAAGGAGGTGGCTAGGGGCAGGAGCCGAAGGGCAGATTCACACCCCTGCATGTGTAATCTGCCCACCGCTGCCAATCATTCTCTCCCTGTCTGCAGCATTTAAACTGAGTTTTTGTTCTCTCCCGTTTAGCCCCGCCCCCTGGGAGAGGAAAAAAAACTGTTTAAATGCTGCAGACAGGGAGAGAATGATTGGCAGCGGTGGGCAGATTACACATGCAGGTGTGAATCTGCCCTTGGCTGCAGCCCTAGCCACCTCCTTAGTGGCTGGAGCATGCAAGTTTTCTAAGTGTATTATCTCGGGGTACAGGGCTGCTCAAGTGCTGGGGGACCCCTTGTCTGCATGCTGCAGACATGCTGCATCCAGTGCTGTAATTAGATCACAATGCCTGGTTTGGTAACAGGTCCTCTTTAAGAGAGATTTACCCTGGCACTTACGGGATTTATTTTTTGTGTTTCTTTTTTGTTGCATATAAATGTTTTATTCAATAAGTTGTAATAACTCATACAACCATAAAATAAAAAATATATAAAATTTGACAGGTCCCAAGTTGAATCTCTGCACAAATATAACCAAGGACACAAGTAACACACAGGCATTTTTTCACAATTGCGCATCAAAATTTAGAATTTCATTTTTCCAAAATATAAAAAAAAACATAGTCTTGTGACATATCAAATGAAAGCTGTTACCATTCTGAGTAAAATGATGCCTCTCCCACCTCATTATCTTATTTCTAGCCCGAGATAAAAAAAAAAAATATAGAGCCATACCACACCAAAACTCGCACTTTTTTAAAACTTTAAATATCTGTAAAAAATTAGCTGATTAAGGACAGGGGATATGGGACGATCTCAGGTCCCGTATACAGACTATCCCTACCAGGGAGGAAATGGAGGGCTTTATTGCTAGGATGGAGGCATCCTTTAAGGCAGAGACCACAGAGCTTCGGGGCGAAGTCCATAAGCTTAACATGAGAGTAACCTCTACTGAATCATCCTCCCAGAACGTAGATGGGAGGCTGAAGATATTAGAGGACAAGGTCTCTTCACAAGCCTCCCAGTTTGAAAAAATGTTAGACTCTATGTAAGACATGGAGAATCGGAGAGGGAGGAATAATATCAGGATCAGGGGCCTCCCGAGAGTGTCGGCCCTTAGGAGCTGGACTATACCCTTAAAACTATATTCAATTCAATAAGGGAAGTATCGGCAGACTCAATCTTAGAATTTGACAGAGCACATAGATCCCTGGGACCTCCACCCATGGAAGGGGATAGGCCTAGAGACGTGGTGTGTAGGATCCATAAGTATAAAATCAAAGAGGCGATCTTTACTAAAGCTCGATCTAAGGGACAGATCAAATACCAGGACTATTCATTTCAACTACTGGCAGATTTATCAAGACGCACCTTACAAAAACGGAGGGTGTTTCGCCCTCTCCTGGTAATCCTGAGACAGCAGGACATACCCTACACTTGGGGCTTCCCATTTCGCCTCCAGGTGCGGAGAGATGGAGTGATTCACTATGTAACTCATCCTAAGGGAGTACCGGAGTTCACAAAGGCGTTGGGGCTCCTCCGGTCACCATCTCACCAGAGGAATGGCCGGGACATTACGAGTACTTAAAATGGATGCCGATGGTCCCAGAACCATTAAGAGGAGGCAGGAGGAGGGGGGAGGGGGCTTCACGGAGAGGTAAGGAATAGAGGCTGGAGAAGGGGATCGTTTAATAATGGTTGAGGAGTCTCCCTCAAGACTTGAAAATTTATGCTATCTGTCCTACATTTTGGTGAATTTCCTTTTAGGGGAGATATTGGTGATGGTTCCCAAGATGACCCATCTTACCACATAAAGGCAAATATGTACCAGGGTTTCTCATATGTTTCCTGTTATTCCTGTAATTTGCGGAGTTAACTTACTATTATGACACGGGGTCCGTAGAATATATACCGGCTCAGACACTTTATCTGTACCTGATTATAGCCCTAAATAATTTCTTTAGGTTTAGTTGTTAAAGTTCGGAAATGTTATTCTTCCAGGTTATAACAGATTTACTAGATCAAAAATATCGTAGATACTCTGAGAAATCTAGGAGTTATTTTCACTCCAACTCAGATAAATGTGGGCGTCCTTTGGCCAGACTGCTCCATCCTCGGTTAAACCCAACGTTTGTCCCAAACATCTCTACTAAAACGGGAGGTCGCACGTCCCTACCAAGTGAAATACTGGAGGAATTCAGACAGTATTATCTTGAACTATACAATAGCAGGGGGACATTTGTCTGATACGCCGCCCCCGGAACTGTCAGAAAGGATAAAGAGATATATAGACAAAACAGCGATAACACTGGCTAGGAAAGCTACTGCAATGTTAGAGGAGGAGATCTCAGGGGAAGAACTGTTGCGGGTTATCCAATCTACCCCATCAGGGAAATGTCTAGGTCCAGATGGATTTTTACCCAATTTTTATAAAATACTTAAGACCCAGCTGGCCCCCGCAATGTTGATGGCCTTTAATGCTGTTCTGAAGGGTTCTGATTTCGTGCCTCAGTCTTTAGGAGCCCATATCAGCGTCATCCCCAAACCTGGGAAAGACCCATCTTCAGTGTCAAACTACAGGCCGATTTCGTTACTGAATGTGGATGTCAAATTATTCTCCAAAATATTAGCTGACCGATTAGCCCAGCTTCTCCCTTCCGTGATTGACTCGGACCAGGTGGGCTTTGTCAGAGGCCGGGAGGCTAGGGATAACACTATTAGAACCCTCCTCCTTATAGCTAAGGCCAAAAGCTCTTCAGCTCCGCTTGGTCTGATTTCTGTGGACGCTGAAAAGGCCTTTGACAGAGTCCACTGGGGGTTTATGAAGGAGGCACTGATTCAACTTGGCCTGGGCCCCCTGATTTTTACACGGAATCATGGCCCTATATTCCTCACCGTCTGCCAGGGTGAAGATCGGGGGGCGCACTGTCTTCCCCGTTCAAAATCGCAAATGGCACTAGACAGGGGTGTCCATTGTCACCCCTGCTTTACATTATTGTAATGGAAAATTTGGCCACAGCAATCAGAACCAACATTGACATTCATGGGATAGAGCTGGGTCACAATCACCACAAGACGGCACTATTTGCTGACGATCTCCTCCTCTATGTCTCGCAACACCCGATCTCTATCCCCTCAATTTTGAAAGAATTCGAAAACTTCGGACGGTTGAGTAACTTTAAGGTTAACTGTTCTAAGACGGAAGCGCTCAACATCTCTCTACCTGGGGATTTGGTATCACATTTGTCCAGGCAGTTCCCGTTCAAGTGGAGGGAGGAGGCTATTAAGTACTTAGGAGTTAACATCCGATCTTAGGCAATTTTTTAAATTAAACTACCATCCCCTATTATCGGGCGTAAAGGAGGCTTTTTCAGCATACCGTCATTTGAAGCTATCCTGGTTCGGGAGAATGAACGTTATTAAAATGGATATCCTACCCCGACTCCTGTACATCTTTCAAACAGTTCCGATCCCCCTAGACAGAAGGTTTTTGGCTAAATTACAATCTCATATTATTAAATTTACATGGAACGGGAAGAGATCTAGGCTGGGGATTAAGATCCTTTCGTTACCTAGATCTAAAGGGGGGGTGGGATTACCTAACATTCGTGGATACTTTTTAGCCTCTTCTCTAGTCAGAGCCCTAGACTGGCACTACTGCGGATCTTCAAAGAGATTGGTAGAGGTGGAGCAGGATAGCCTGGGGATCCCATTACGGCATCTACTTTGGATTCCCCCTGGGAACATAAAAGAACTACCCCCCCTCTCCGACATGACCAGGGTCACTCTGCAAGTGTGGCATTCAGTATCAAAAACACTTTACACAGATGGCAAACTCAGCCCTCTCACCCCCTCTTTTCTAATCCTGCTTTTCCACCTGGGTTTAGAAGGCAAAGATTTCTGTGCTGGCAGAGTGTGAACGATACCCGAATGGGACAGACCCTATCCAATGGGGAATTGCCCTCAATGAGAGAGATCCAGTCTAAGGATCCTACTAGGCCTCTTGGATGGTTTGAATTTCTCCAATATAAGTAATTTCTATATCCGTCTGACCGCACTTGCAGGGTGAGATTGACAACAATCATATTGGGGAAAATGTTACAACAGGATTCCCCCCGAGGCGCAAAATTTCGGCCCTATACCTGGCCTTAGGGTCCCTGCGAGATCAGGAAACCTTACATTTCCAGCGGGCCTGGGAGAAAGAATTAAACAGGAACATTATAGACAGTGTCAGAAAAGCTTTATATTTACACATAAATTAGCCAATGCATGTGTCGCACAAGAGAGGAGTTATAAACTGCTCACCAGATGGTATTTATGTCCTGTTGCAATGCACCATGTGTTCCCTGAAACCTCAGACAGTTGCTGGCGTTGTGGGAAGGCGCCAGGGACGATGCTCCACATTTGGTGGAGTTGTGATGAGATCCAGCGGTTTTGGTCTGGGGTGTTCGGCACTTACACGCGAATTACAGGTAAACGGGTTAAATGTTGCCCTGAAATAGCTTTAGTATCCATTTTTCCAGGTCCTATTCGGCTGAATAAGAGGGATACCCTCCGCTTTTGTGTCTCAGCCGCCCGCGCTCTAATTCCGAGATTCTGGAGAACTCCTCAGGTACCTTCCCTACTTGACTGGTTCAAAGAGATGATGGATCTATTCCGGATGGAAGAGCTGGCGGCTGACGCTTCAGGTTCCCGTGACAAATTTTTGGTGACCTGGACTGAATGGATCCTCTTCCAAGACTCAAGTGAATTCAGGAGTACTTTCTCTGGGGTTGATTCAACGGTGCGATAAATGGTTGACACGGGGTCGAGGTACACCCTATCCCCTATTCCCCTTAACTTTCTAGACCTATTCTCTCCTTACCCTGACCCCGATTAACTTAGTTCAGTCCTTACTTCCCCCTCTATTATCTCTATCTATTCTTCTATCTTTTTCTTCTCGTATACCCTATGTTGAGCAATAGTCTTAGTTTGGAGTATTAATTTTTTTTCTAGTATATTTTTAATGCGGTTCCAGTAAAACTGATGGGAGCAATGTACCTGTTATATTGTGGAACCCCACTTAATGACAGCCTACTTCAGAAGGACCGGATTTTGGTAGGTCATAGGCCATGTGCACACGCTGAATATTTGCTGAGTTTTTTACCTCAGGATTTGTAGCCAAACCCAGGAGTGGATAATTAAATACAGAAGTGGTGCAGGTGTTTCTATTAGACTTTTCCTCTGATTGCTCCACTCCTGGTTTTGTCTACAAATCCTGAGGTAAAAAACTCATCAAATACTGAACGTGTGCACATAGCCTTACGAGGCTAAACTTTTGCTGGTACACTAACGCCAGTAAAGAGTTAATAAGTATTACTGTAATAGTTACCCGCTTCTTTTAGACCAAACTGACAAAGGGGAGTTTGATACTACATTATTCCTAAAGGGATTCCCAATCTCCCTCTTTGCGGTAATCCCCTTGACTAAGACAGAGGTTTCTTAACCCCGTCTGTGGAACAAGAGCAAGGGAACAAATCGCCTTGCATCTGGAAAGGGTACATATACCTGAGAATATATATTGTTTAATACTTTGTACTGATATTACTAATGTGAATTTCTTAGTTGTACTTACTGATTTATATTTTTTTGTATAATATGTAATGTTTCCCTTTTTTTTTTTTCTTCTGTTTTAAACTCAATAAAAAGAGATTAACCATAAAAATTAACTGATTAAGATAAAAATTCCAAACTTTTAATTTGTAATTAACTAAAGTAGTACTTCAAATAGAAAAAAAAAAAAAAAAAAATAATTCAAAAAAATCTAAAGACGTCAGGTAAAAAAATATTCATATTTAGATCACTTGATATGGAATGACCCATTGACGCTAATAGTAAATTATTTTAAAATATGATCCCATCGTGACCCCAACTTGAAATTTGGTACAGATGTGGCTAGGAGCATAGCAGACACATGGGCAGTTTTTGGAATATTTAAATTATGCCGATTTTTCGGAAATGGGTTTTAAAATTTAGCATTTGCGATCGCATGGGTAAAATATTAACAAAGATAATCTTGTGACATATCTGGTGAAAGCCTGGACAGTTCTGAGTAGAACGGTGTTTATTTTGTTTCTCTATCTTATTTCTAGCCCGAGATATGATAGAAAATGTCAAGTCATACCAGGCCAAAATTCATGCTTTTTTAAAACTTTAAAAATCTGTAAAAAATTACTGATAAAGAAAAACAAATTCAAAACTTTTTATTTGTAATTAACTAAAGTTGTACTTCATATAGAAAAATTTTTTTAAAAAAAAAATCTGAAGACATCAGGGAAAAAAAATAGTCATTTTTGGATCACTTGACATGGAATGACCCGACTATGTTTCTTAATATTTTGTTAATAATTTTGTTAATAATATGTATACTGTACTTTGCAGCACAAAGTGGTCTGAGCTGTGGAGCATTAGTAACGGTTCTATAGATTCCTATTATCTTGTTAGATTGTGTATGTGAAAGACATTTAGTGAGACATAGACCAGCTCATTATGTTGATGAGCCTTTATGACTATGCATCTTATTAAAAAATACCAAAATTATGAACAAAATATTAAGAAACATAGTCTTGTGACATATCAAATGAAAGCATGTACCGTTCTGAGACAAATGATGCCTCTCCCACCTCATTATCTTAATTCTAGCCCAAGATGTGAAAACAAAAATATAAAGCCATACCAGGTCAATATTTGCGCTCCTTCAAAATTTTAAAAATCTGTAAAAAAATTAACTGATGGCGGTGGCTTGGGCATGGAGCTGTAAGCACACATCTCTCCTGAGCTCCAGCGTGCCTGAGGCCTCTGCAGCAATTATATAGCTACCATCAGCTCCACTCACCCACTGATCATGAAGGGCAAGGTCGGGCTCCGCTCCCAGGCCCCCAGGGAGCTCACAGCAGGTCCCGCAGGCACAGGAATCACCAGGTACATGTCGATGCCTGGAAGTGTGGGAAGGAGAGCAGCTCCTTCAGCCATGGTGGAGGGGGGAGGTGCCTCCTCCTCCATGCAGCAGCACACACACAGAAGCTCCTTTCCTGGGACCTCGAGTGCACAGAAGAATGGAGCCACAGCAGAGAAGGCACAGGAGAGAGGACGAGTGACTGCTGCACCAGGGACTGGCCACTCACCACAGAAGCTGACAGGAGGGAGCCAGACACAGAGCAAAGGAGAGGTGAGAGCTGTACCCTGTCCCTCCACCCCTGGACAGAGGACATCACAGGCTGAGCTGGCTGAGGAACTGTCTCCCCCTATACTGCACCCTTATCAGGCTCAGGAAACTGAAGTGGGCCCCCCACTACTACCCCCAGGGAGACATGAGAGAGGGGCTCCTTCCAGCTTAGTGCCCCAGGACATTGTGCCCACCATCACTACATCTCATGGCCTCCCCACACAAGCTCCTGTTAGGTCCCTGGGCTCTGATGACTGTATAACTGCCTCTGAGCTGAGAGCGCAGCTGAGTGCCTTCCCTACAAAGGCTGACATGGAGTGCTATATACAGCGTCTGGAGGCAGTGTGCAGGAGTGAAGTGGGGTCCCTTAAGGAAGATGTGTCCCACCTTACCACCACTGTCTCTGCATTAGAAGCTAAAGTGGAGTCGCTTTCCTCACAATTGCAAAGTCAGCAACAACTTCTGGACCTACACTCAGAGACTTTCAATGTGGTTCTAGATATGCTAGAGGACTCTGAGAACAGGAACCGGAGGAATAATATCAGGCTCCGTGGGATCCCTGAGTCCGTAGCTCCACGTGACCTTTCCTCAGCCCTCCATGGCATTTTCAATTCTCTCTTAGGGAGGTCACCCACTGAACACATTGAAATTGACAGAGCCCACCGCTCGCTCGGCCCAAAGAACCCCGATACATCTAAGCCGAGGGACGTCATTTGTAGGATTCACTACTTCCAAATTAAGGATGACATCATGCGTAAGGCGAGGGACCACGATGTTATTGACTTTAATGGGTCTGATGTCCTTCTCTTATCTGACCTCTCACGCTTCACCCTGGCTAAACGGAGGGCTCTGCGCCCCCTCCTGGAGGTGTTGCGGGAAAATGAGATCCCCTATAGCTGGGGTTATCCGTTTCAATTACAAGTACGCAGTGACAAAGGACTGATAATTTTGAGATCCCCGTCAGATCTCCAGAACTTCACCGCTGAACTGGGCCTACCCATGGTCACATTGGGAGACTGGCCTCGCCTTACTGCGTCTGACCTATGGGGCCCACGCCGTACTGGAGGACCCCCCACCGGGTCGCTGGGAAAGAGGAAACGGGGCTCCCGCCGTAGACGTGCCTCCGTTACTCGTGCTGATGACACTTGATCACCTAATTCAGACCTTATGATCACTACTGCCCTTTTTCTCTTTTTTGCTTTCTTGCCGCCTACATTGTCCCCCATGTTGCCGGACTCCCACGGGGGGCTTTTTCGTGACTTTGCTTTAGTCTGTTTATTATGGATGGATTAGAGCCGAATGTTTCGTAGCGGTGACATTTCTATTTATGAATGTCCACCTACTTCAATTGACTCCTCATGTACTGTGCTCAACTGTTGCACTACCGCATTAATGTGCTAATGTTATTCTATGTTGGCCAACGCCGCTCTTTCTCCTGAAATGTGACTTGTGATGATACCCCTTCGGGGCTTGTTGTGACTCTGCTCATTTCGACAAATGTACTTGGCCCATGATCCGCTGTTATGTTCGTTAACAATGTTTATGTTACCAGGGTCATGGGGCTATTGGGTAGAGTTGGATTTTTTCTTTTTTGCTGCAGGGGCTCGGTTGGTTGCTCTCTGCTCAATCACCTCCCCACTAGGGTGTGTCTCTGACACTACTTCTCAGAGTTTTCTCTGATATTGTCCTGTACCCTTGAGGCCTAGTGGCTTCCTGGTTTTTCTCTTTCTTTTTGGTCGGAACCCTGTCTTCCGGCTGAACTACTCTCTTTCCTTGGTGCTTTACTTTCTCTGTTTCCATCTCTCCCCACTTCCCACCCCTCCCACTCCTTTCCGACCCGATTGTACCACCCGCAGGCCCGATAGTTCCTATGGCATCCCTACAACTCTGCTCGCTTAATGTCAGGGGGTTTAATGTCCCAGAAAAGCGATCGAAGGTTTTATACGGTATGCATAAGAAACGGGTTGACATACTTCTGCTGCAGGAGACACATTTCCGATCAGACAGAATCCCTAAGCTTAACCATAGATACTACACACAGTGGTTCCATGGAAGTAACTCTGACTCCAAGTCTAAAGGAGTCAGCATTGCATTGCCAAGTCTTTCAGTCAGTATTGCCTCTAAAGCTGATTCTAATGGTCGATTTGTGTTTTTGAAGCTTAAAATTGCCCATGATTTGTTCACCATAGCTAACATTTATCTTCCCAATCAAGACCAGGTCTGAGCGTGCAGAAAGTACCTACAGGACCTCTCGGCCTTTGCGGAAGGCTATGTGATTATGGGAGGGGACTTCAATATGGTGTTGGACCGCGCTGTGGATTCCTCTTCGGGCAGGTCGGCGGTGTCCCTCTCACAGCTGGAGAGATTACAGCGGGCCCTGACGGACTCAAGGTTGGTAGATGTATGGAGGTTACTACACCCCACTACCCGGGATTATACCTACTTCTCCACAGTTCATAATTCCTATAGTAGATTGGATTATTTTTTGGTCAGCCATGGGCTCCTGTCTCTTGACCCAAAGTCTGACATTGACACGATGTTGTGGTCAGACCATGCCCCAGTTTTGCTCTCCCTTCGGCTGCCGAGCCTTTCTCCGAGAGAATGGACTTGGTCCTTAAACCCTGGTCTCCTTGGAGATCTAACGTGTCAGGCGGCCGTGCGAACAGCAATCTCGGACTTTCTAGATTTTCACAAACATGACCCCACGGCCATCCCATACCAATGGGAGGCTTTGAAAGGAGTTATACGGGGAGTATTCATACAACAGGGGCCTGGCTGAAGAGAGAGAGGGAGACTAACATTGTGGGTTTGTTGACTCGTATCCAAACTCTGGAGTTGGATCATAAACGGACTAGAGATGCTGGGGTGCTGGCTGATCTCCTCCGGGCACGCTGTGAGTTGAGTGCCTTGTTGGACACGACGTTAGCACGACAGAGGGACCGCTTTCATAAATTTCTGTACAAGTACTCTGATAAACCCGGGAGAGCTCTGGCGAGGTTTTTGCACCCCCGTGCCCCCACCACTTATATCCCTACCATGAGGTCTGCTGCGGGTAAACTGGTCCATTTTCCTGAGGAGATTGTGGACTCATTCAGAGCATATTATGACTCTCTCTACAATTTAAGCGGCCCGTTGTCTGATATGTCCCCTTCCGAGTTTCAAGTACGGGTGGAAGACTACATCCAGGACACTGAGCTCCCGCCTATGTCGGTGGAGGAGTCTGAGGCCCTGGAGAGTCCCCTCTCGGAACAGGAGGTTTTAGACACAATAAAATCTTTGGCTAATGGTAAAAGCCCTGGTCCTGACGGATTCTCCGCCGCCTTCTATAAGTTATATGCGAATTCCCTGGTCCCCTTCATGACCAAACTGTTTAACTCCATCTCGGCCAGCTGCCCCTTTGCCCCCCAAACGCTGATGGCCACAATCACCGTGATTCCTAAACCGGGAAAAGATCCCCTATTATGTGCAAACTATAGGCCCATATCCCTCATTAATGTGGATGTGAAAGTGTTCGCGAAAGTGTTAGCTGGTAGACTGAACCCTATTCTCCCTGGGTCCATCCATAGTGATCAGGTGGGCTTTGTGCCACACAGGGAGGCCAAGGATAACACGGTGAAGACGTTGCTTCTAACTTCGTACATGCGCACGGGGAAGGTACCAGCATGCTTATTATCTATTGACGCTGAGAAGGCGTTTGATCGCCTAGGCTGGACCTTTCTACGTGCCTCCCTGAAGCAACTGGGAGTGGGACCTACCATGTTAGAGAGGATTTTTGCTCTGTATCATAGGCCTACGGCCCGTCTTAGAGTGAATGGCACCCTTTCCCCGCCCATTGACATAAGAAACGGGACCCGTCAGGGGTGCCCCCTCTCTCCCTTACTTTATATCCTTGCGATGGAGCATCTGGCAGTGGCATTACGGAAGACACCTGATATTGAGGGTCTACGGATTGGCCAACATGAGTTTAAGATATCCCTGTATGCGGATGATCTATTGCTATACATTACCAACCCGACTGTGGCTTTCCCTGTACTCCTCAGGGAGTTCCGTAGGTTCGGGGAGGTCTCAAATTTTAGAGTCAACTACTCCAAGACGGAGGCGCTCAATATCTCCCTGCCTGATGATCTAGTCTCTCGGCTCCAGGCGTCCTTCTCTTTTAAGTGGCAGAACGATGCCTTAAAATATTTAGGAGTCTTAATACCAGCTGACATTAGCGCAGCATATGCTCTGAACTATGTCCCGCTCCTGCAGAAAACTCTCTCGGACCTTAAACGGTATAGCAGACCTCAGCTATCTTGGTTCGGTCGGGTGGGAGTGATCAAAATGGATATTTTTACCCCGATTCCTCTATCTCTTTCAGACAGCTCCAGTGCAGGTTCCAGATTGCTTTTTCAGGCGCCTGCAATCGGCTATCAATAGCTTTATTTGGGGTACTAGGAAACCACAGACTCGGTTCTCAGTACTAGTGAGACCCAAGACTAAAGGGGGGGTAGGCCTTCCTGATTTTAAACGTTATTATCAGGCAGTCTTGCTCTCTAGGATTGTCGACTGGAGGTTCAGTGATGCTCATAAACAGTGGGTGCTCTTGGAGAAACTTTTATCGCCCTCTTCTTTATACTGGCTGCCTTGGCTGGGGGGGACCGGACGCCCACCTGTGTCGAGTTTTGCTCCACTCACACAGATTGTTTTGAAGTTTTGGGATAGATCCTATGCGAAATTACGCCTGACCTCTCGATTGAGCAGACTGAGTCCCCTTTTTGACAATCTGGCCTTTCCCCCAGCAATGAATAGGTCTACGTATCTGTGTTGGTCACGACTTGATGGGGTGGGACTGGGTCAGGTGAAAGATAAGCTTGTGGGGCTCTCCGGCGTGCAGGGGCTACGGGGCCCTGGTCTTACGACACCGCTGTCCTGGCTAGAGTTTCTGCAATTGCGAAGCTTTCTCTCCAGTGTGCCGATGGGGGCGCTGACGCCATTTGAGTCCCTGATGCTCCCTGCCGAGGGTCCCTCTCACGTGGTTCGGTGCTCTATGGCCTGGTCTTGAATTCACTTCCCCCTACCACTCTTGGATTTATAGAGGCTTGGGAGAGGGACCTGGGGATCACCTTTTCTGAGGCGGATAGTTTCAAAATTTTTACTCTTGCACATAAGATGACAATGTCCAGTCAGGCGCAGGAGAGGAATTATAAATTACTGACACGCTGGTACAGGTGTCCCACCCTTCTCCACAGGATTAACCCGGAGATCTCGGACGCCTGCTGGAGATGTGGCTCTGCCACGGGCTCTATGCTTCATATTTGGTGGTCCTGTGGTCCCCTGCAACCCTTCTGGAACTCAGTTTTCGATGCCTTTCATTTGATGACTGGGGTCCGTCACGAACCGTCTCCCCAAATGGCCCTACTGTCCCTGATACCCAGTTCGACAGTTTCCGTCAAAAAGGGGATTCTGAGATTCTGCCTAATAGCTGCCAGAGCAGTTATTCCCCGGCATCGGAGGTCCACTGAGGTCCCCTCCACGGTGGAATGGATAGCTGAAATGGATAGATTAAATCGTCTGGAGTCACTGGTGGCGGGTGATGGTGATGCCGCATATGAACAGGGACGCACCTGGTTCCTCTGGCAATCCTTCAAGGAGAGCACAGGGTTCCTTACTTGGCTGCGTACATATTCCTAATTGTCAACTCGTGGGCGTTTAAATTTCTGGGTCTCCCTTACCCCCCCCCCTCTCCTTCCTTACTCCCCTTCTCCCCTACCCCTTTTTTCTCTTTTTCTCCTCTTTTTTTATTTCCACAATTGCCTTTTCATAGGTTCTGTATTCTTTATATAAGGTCCTTGTCCAGAGGTGATTCCTAAGATGGGAAACATGTACCCTTTAGGTGTTAGTGTCCTTATTGGACTACTCCTGTGCTGCGCTCTTTGGGACGTAATGTATCTCTGTATTAAGTCCTGGACATTGTACTGGTTCTTTCTATTGTTTTTACTGTTGAAAATCTCAATAAATATATTTACTGAAAAAAAAAAAAAAATTAACTGATGAAGAAAAAAAATTCAAAACTTAAATTTTCGATTTAACTAAAGTTGTACTTCATATAGAAAAAAAAAAAAATCTAAAGACGGCAGGTAAAAAAATATTCATATTTAGATCACTTGATATGGAATGACCCATTGACACTAATAGTTAAATATTTAAAAATATGATCCCATTGAAATCCCAACTTGAATTTTTGTACAGATGTGGCTATAGGCCCAGTTATGGCGGGTTTACACGTCGCGATATCGTAGTACAATTTCAATCAAAAGTCACGTGGTTCAATCGTCGGAGGCAAAATCGTTCCTGCGTTGTATGGTGTGAACGTCCAATACGATGCAGGAACGATGTCAATGCGATATCGGGGATTGAATGAGCGTGCTATTCAATGCCCCGATATTGCATAGCGATTGAAGCCGGATCGTGCTGTGTAAACGCCCAATTACGATGCGATTTCATACGTCACCCATTCACTCCCATGTTAACTATGCGATCCTGGGTTGGGAGGCGGAGACATCGCACGGACGTTGTATTCCGATATCGCAGCGTGTAAACATTCAATGCGATGCGGGAGGAACGTGCACTAATTGCGCGCTCCCGCGCCATTGAGTTGCGATATCGAAACGATATTGCAGCGTGTAAACCCACCATTACACTCTTCAAGGTCGTTTAGATATCACCAACGATCTTGGTCGTTAGGACATCTTATTGACATCATTGGTGAGATGTCACACATGTAGATTTCGTGGACAATGCACCAACGATGTAGCGAGCAGCTATAATTTAAACAACCCAGCAAACGATACTTGTTATCTGCTATGAATAGAAGTCGTTACCGATATAGTTATCGTGGTGTCACACACAACGATGCAGCAGGTTGGCTAATCAAGGATCGTTTGATTTGAGAACATGTTCTCAAATCTGTGATCAATGATCCATCGTAGTCATATCGCGGCGTTACACGCAAAGACGTCCTAACGATGTCATTTCAACGGCTCCAAACCCGTGACGTTTAAAGGGAACCACCCCAAATGACCCCCCCCCCCGGACTGTTAATATGTGTCCCTACACCCAGCAGACACATTTGGGGCAATCGTTTTGCTAAAAAAAAAAAAAAAGATTAGTAGAAGCTAAGATATAGCTTTATAAACTTTTAAAAATCTTGCCGACTGGGCGTTATTTAGCTTCTCCGGCTGCAGGGGGGGTGGAGCGCTGCGCAATATGTACAACCTGGTCAGGTGCCGTCCCTGCAGTCCTGTCCGGTGCTGTCCCCGCTGCTCTGTCCGGTGCTGTGCCAGTGTACATGCTGTGCCCCAGGCCGGTAACTTGATTATCGGTGCGGGCGCCGGGCAATGGGGACGCCTCCTGCTTCCTCCTGCCAATCCCCGCCCAGGTCAGCCCTGCACCAATGAGAATGCAGGGCCAGTGATGTCATGTAACCGCCCCTGCGCTGTGATTGGCTCACAGCGGCGATCACATGACACAATGGCCCTGCGTTCTCATTGGTGCAGGGATAACCTGGGCGGGGATTGGCAGGAGGAAGCAGGAAGCGTACCTATTGCCCAGCGCCCGCACCGATAATCATGTTACCGGCCTGGGGCACAGCATCAGACAGAGCAGCGGGCACAGCACCGGACAGGACTGCAGGGACGGCACCGGACCAGGTAGTACATATTGCGCAGCGCTCCACCCCCCCACCAAAACACACACACCCCTGGCAGCCGGAGAAGCTAGGTAACGCCCAGTCGGCAAGATTTTTAAAAGTTTATGAAGCTATATCTTAGCTTCTACTAATCTGTTTTTTTAGCAAAAACGATTGCCCCAAATGTGTCTGCTGGGTGTAGGGACACATATTAACAGTCCGGGGGGGTCATTTGGGGTGGTTGGTTCCCTTTAAAGCTGGTTTCACATCACAATTTTGTGGTATCCGTGTGTATCCGTTTAAAAACGGATACACACGGATCAGATTTTGCCTCCCATGTATCCCTATGTGCAATGGATGGGCTCGGATGTGTCCCTATTGGCATCCGATTTTAGCACCATCTGTTGCTATCAGATTTAGTCACAGACAGTCCGTGACTAAAATCTGACACCACGGATCCGTGACTGTCAAGTGTGCAGACAACATGGGAGCCTATGGACATCGGATCCGTGTCTACATCGGATCCAATGTGGCTCCGTGGTTATGTACTTGAGCATGCCCAGAAGCAGTGCTCAGTACATAACATCCTGTCTCTCCCTGCTTATCCAACCTCTATCTCCTCTATCCTGTTCTCTATTCTGTCCCCTCCGGTATGTTTAAAAAAAAAAAACATCTCTTCCCGGAGGATACTTCATCTTTTCGGCAGCTCCGGTGATGCTATCGTCTCCATCTGGATGTGGGGGACGGACAGGGACGGGACAGGGGACGGGACAGGGGACGGACAGGGACGGGACGGGACGGGACCGGGGGACGGACAGGGGAGGGACGAGGGGACGGGACAGGGACGGGACAGGAGCAGACGGGACAGGGACGGACAGGGACGGACAGGGGACGGGACAGGGGACGGGACAGGGGACGGGGACAGGGGACGGGAACAGGGGACGGGACAGGGGACGGGACAGGGACGGGACAGGGGACGGGACAGGGACGGGACAGGGGACGGGACAGGGACGGGACAGGGGACGGGACAGGGGACGGGACAGGGGACGGGACAGGGGACGGGACAGGGGACGGGACAGGGGACGGGACAGGGACGGGACAGGGGACGGGACAGGGGACGGGACAGGGGACGGGACAGGGGACGGGACAGGGGACGGGACAGGGGACGGGACAGGGACGGGACAGGGGACGGACAGGGTACGGACAGGGACGGGACAGGGACGGGACAGGGACGGGACAGGGACGGGACAGGGACGGGACAGGGGACGGGACAGGGGACGGGACAGGGACGGACAGGGGACGGGACAGGGACGGACAGGGACGGGACAGGGGACGGGACAGGGGACGGGACAGGGACGGGACAGGGGACGGGACAGGGGACGGGACAGGGGACGGGACAGGGACGGGACAGGGACGGACAGGGGACGGGGACAGGGACAAGGGACGGGACAGGGGACGGGACAGGGGACGGGACAGGGGACGGGACAGGGGACGGGACAGGGGACGGACAGGGGACGGGACAGGGGACGGGACAGGGACGGACAGGGGACGGGACAGGGGACGGGACAGGGACGGGACAGGGGACGGGACAGGGGACGGGACAGGGGACGGGACAGGGACGGGACAGGGGACGGGACAGGGGACGGGACAGGGGACGGGACAGGGACGGGACAGGGGACGGGACAGGGGACGGGACAGGGGACGGGACAGGGGACGGGACAGGGGACGGGACAGGGGACGGGACAGGGGACGGGACAGGGGACGGGACAGGGGACGGGACAGGGGACGGGACAGGGGACGGAGACAGGGGACGGGACAGGGGACGGACAGGGACGGACAGGGGACGGGACAGGGGACGGGACAGGGGACGGGGACGGACAGGGACGGGACAGGGGACGGGACGGGACAGGGACGGGACGGGACAGGGGACGGGACGGGACAGGGGACGGGACGGGACAGGGGACGGGACGGGACAGGGGACGGGAACGGGACAGGGGACGGGACGGGACAGGGACGGACGGACAGGGGACGGGACGGACAGGGGACGGGACGGGACAGGACGGACGGGACAGGGGACGGGACAGGGACGGGACGGGACGGGACAGGGGACGGGACAGGGGACGGGACAGAGGGACGGGACAGGGACGGGACAGGGGACGGGACAGGGGACGGGACAGGGACGGACGGGACGGGACAGGGACGGACGGGACGGGACAGGGACGGGACAGGGGACGGGACAGGGACAGGGGACGGGACGGACAGGGACGGGACGGACAGGGGACGGGAACAGGACAGGGCGGGACGGGACGGGACAGGGGACGGGACGGGACAGGGGACGGGACGGGACAGGGGACGGGACAGGGGACGGGACAGGGGACGGGACAGGGGACGGGACAGGGGACGGGACAGGGGACGGGACAGGGGACGGGACAGGGGACGGGACAGGGGACGGGACAGGGGACGGGACAGGGGACGGGACAGGGGACGGGACGGGACAGGGATCCGAATGCAGGGATCCGTGGGGATGCCAGGCTGTCCGGGGAATCCTGCAAAAACAAGGATCACCATGGACAGTCCAAAATCGTAAGGTGGAACCAGCCTAAGCGATATCGTTCACGATATCTTACGGGCCTTAAGAGCATAGCAGACACATGCATTTTTGGAAATTTTTAAATTATACGGTTTTTTTTTTCGGAAATGCGGTTTAAAATTTTGCGTTTGAGTTTGCATGGGTGAAATATAAACAAAGATATTCTTATGACATATCTGGTAAAAGCCTGTACAGTTTCTGAGTAGAATGGTGTTTATTTTATTTATCTCTGTTATTTTTAGCCTGAGTTAGGCTACTTTCACATAACGATTTTGTCAAATCCGATGCTGTCCTGTATAAACCGGACAGCATCGGATCCAACTGATCCCTGCAATCGGATGCCAAATAGGCATCCGATCCAACATTCTGCAGGATCAGTTTGCCGGCTCCTCCTGTCACCTGTCACAGCTGTTCTCCCGTGTGTCCCCCCTCATCACCCCTGTGTGTCCCCCCTCATCACCCCTGTGTGTCCCCCCCTGTTTCCCCCTCTTTTCCCCTGTGTGGCCCCCTCATCTCCCCTGGTGCTCCCCCCTCTTCTCCCTCTTGTTTACCCCTCTTTTTCCCCCTCTTCTCCCCTGTGTGGCCCCCTCAGCTCCCCCAGTACTCCCCCTCTCCTCCGGAATAAAAAATAAAAAAAAATTAAATTCTCACCTGTCCACAAATCCCGCCGCGTTTCCAGCTGTCTTCTTCTGATCCTAGGACCTCTCGTGATGTCACAGTCACATGACCGGTTACCACGGTAACCGTTCATGTGACTGTGACATCACGGCAGGTCCTAGAGGCAGGATGTGCTGGAGACGCCGGGGGATCATGGACAGGTGAGCATAGATGGTTTATAATTTTTAACCCCTGCCTTGCTTAATTTTACTTCCGCAATGTATTTACATACATTGCGGAAGTAAAATTAGATGTTTAGGAGCAGTTTTACTGTACTGAGCATGCTTAGTACAGTAAAATTGAGTCCGAGGACACATCAGATGTTTCCTCGGACCCTGCTCCATAGGGCCCCATGTTAAAAACATCGGACCAATCGGATGTGCACTAAATGGCATCCGATTTTGTCCGATTTTTGCACCGATAAAAAAATCGGACAGAATCGGATCGGACCAAATCAGATGCCATATAGTGCACATCCGATTCGGTCCGATGTCCATAGGGCTGCATGGGGGACCAGAATCGTTCCGATGCTGTCCGATTTTTATCGGACAGCATCGGAAATAAAAATTCCGTAATGTGAAAGCAGCCTTATGAGGAGCAATGTAGAGGCTGGCAACACCGAAATTTGCACTTTTGGGTCATTCCATGTCAAGTGATCCAAAAATGAATATTTTATTTTTCCCTGACGTCCTCAGATTTTTTTAATTTTTTTTCTATATGAAGAACAACTTTAGTTAATTAGAAAAAAAAGTTTTTAATTTTTTTCTTTATCAGTTAATTTTTTACAGATTTTTAAAGTTTTAAAAAAGTGCGAATTTTGGCCTGGTATGGCTTTACATTTTCTATCATATCTCGGGCTAGAAATAAGATAGAGAAACAAAATAAACACCAATATACTCAGAACTGTCCAGGCTTTCACCAGATATGTCACAAGAGGATCTTTGTTAATATTTTACCCATGTGATCGCAAGCGCAAAACTTTAAAACGCATTTCCGAAAAATCGGCGCGCTTTAAATATTTCAAAAACTGCCCATGTGTCTGCTATGCTCTTAGCCACATCTGTACCAAATTTCAAGTTGGGGTCTTGATGGGATCATATTTTAAAATATTTTACTATTAATAGCGTCAATGGTCATTCCATATCAAGTGAT
The DNA here is from genome assembly GCA_033576535.1 of Allobates femoralis. Classification (NCBI taxonomy): domain Eukaryota; kingdom Metazoa; phylum Chordata; class Amphibia; order Anura; family Aromobatidae; genus Allobates; species Allobates femoralis. Next base: position 369,369,968 of record JARQOC010000003.1, read on the forward strand.
CTAAAAGGAGATTTTTGTGTACTCACCGTAAAATCCTTTTCTCTTAGCCTCTAATTGGGGGACACAGACCGTGGGTGTTATGCTGCTGTCCACTAGGAGGCGACACTAGGCAAATCTGCAAAAGAGTTAAGAAACTCCTCCTTCGTAGCATATACACCCTGGAGCAGGAAGTGCTTCTCCAGTTTTGTGCTAAAGCAGTAGGAGAGTTAACAAATAACAGTGACAAAGGAAGTACAGACAGTCAACCCGTGTAAACAATATAGTTAACAAGGTAATAATAGTGGAACAAGGCCTGAAACGAACAGGCACGTGTGTAAACAGTTAAGAATTAGCAGAGTAATATTAGTACCACAAGGCCTGTAACTAAGCAGGCGCAAGTGGAAAACAGTGAAGAGTTAACGAAGCATATGATCGTATAACAAGACTTGAAAATTAAACAGGCTCATAGTACTACAAGGCCTGAAGCTAAACAGGCACAAGTTTAAACAGTCAACAACTAACAGAGTGATAATAGGCAAACATGGTAAACATGTTAACCATGAAACAGCTAAGAAGCTATGTGAGAACTGAAGAAAAAGGCCCATAAGAGCAATAGGGTGGGTGCTGTGTCCCCCAATTAGAGGCTAAGAGAAAAGGATTTTACGGTGAGTACACAAAAATCTCCTTTTCTCCTTCGCCTCATTGGGGGACACAGACCGTGGGACGTCCCAAAGCAGTCCCTGGGTGGGAAAGAACAAAGGAACTAGATACACTGAGCAAGGTCAGAGAAGAACCATGCACCAGGAACTAGTGACACTGAGCATGGTCAGTGAAGAACAATGAGCCAACAGGCGAGCTGCCGCCTGGAGGACACGTGTACCCAGACCTGCGTTTGTTGCGGACTGAGTGCAAGCACTATAGCGGCTTGGGTACGGTGTAGGCTGGCCTATTGCCTGCCTATACACTTGTTGCGCCAATGCCTGTTACCGAACTGTCCAGGAGGCCTTCATGGCCGAGTAGAATGTGCCATGACCTTCTGGAAGGGATGAGTCATCGATGGAATAAGCGTCCTGGCTGGTTAGAGGAGCCTTAAAGGATGACGTGTTCTTAGTTCTGCCCATTGGAAGAATGAGAAAAGAGAATCCGACCTCTCAGGAGGGCACTGACATCTAGATGCGTAGGGCCCAGACCAGGTCCCGCACATGTAAGTCCCTCACGACCGGACGGACTGAAGTCGGGCGTAGCGATGGCAGAGAGACGGCTTCATGTAGGTGGAAAGAGTAAACCTACCCTGGAAGAAGGAAGGAAACAGCCATAGGAAAGTCTTGTCCAGATGGAAGACTAGAAAAAAAGATAGATTACGCGAGACCGCTGCAAGTACTGATACTTCTGCAGAGACAAATAAAATGCCACCGAACCATACTGCCATGTGAATGAGGATGCTATAGGTAATATTCCATCATGGCTGAAAACGGGATTCTTGCCGGCCGCAAGTATCAAGGTCAGTTCCCCACGGATGTAGTCTTGTTGTATGGGGACCAGAAATAGCAGACCCTTCGAGGAATGGTTTCATAGAAGTCTGGTGGCAAGACGTGCTTGTAAGAGGGTGAAAAACCTGCTGTGTGAGAGACCCAAAGGATAGCCCTGAGACTAGGTCTGAGTGGAAGACTGAGAGTCCCTAGTAAGAAATAGAGCCAAGGGGAATGACTTCTAAAGGAGTCCCAGCAAAAAAAACCAAAATGAGTACACGTGTGTGATGGGATAGCGCTGATAAAGCTGGTGTCCTCTTCCGTGACTCTGCTTGTTACAATATCCTGGGAAAAAAACCTCTGGGTGAAATTCTAGGTCTGAAAGGCTACAGTATTAACCTCAGATGAGAAGAGTTCTGAGGAAGAACTGGCCGTGAGCGAACAGGTCTGAACTGTCCGTTAGACGTACTGATACTGCAGCTATAAATTGGACAAGCGTGCGCGCCAAGGGCGAGTGGATCAGTCTGAGACCATAAAGGTGACCCGGCGACATTCTCGTTTGATATTCCAGACTGTTAGAGGGGAAGAAATATAGGAGAGGCGGGTACCGGTCCAGGCTTGGACTAGTGAGTCTGTCCCACTGACTGTGGATCCTGAGACCAGGCCAGGAAGGCCGGGACCGTGGCATTGAGGTGTGACTCCGTCAGCTCTATATCTGTGGGTGCCTGGCGTCGGTGTTTCGACGGAGGACGTGTAGGTGAAGGGGCTGGTCACCCTGAGTCCATGCCTTGGCGAATTAGGAAGAAAACCGTCACCCAGAAGAGTACACCTGGTATGAGAACAGCTGGCAGTACCGTGTTGTAGGATTCCACCTAGGGAAGAATGTGGCGAACTTGTCATCGCTTAGAGACTGCGGGTTCCACACTGGTGGTTGACATATGCCACGGCTGTGGCATTGTCCGACTGCATCCTGACTTGTCCGAATGCCAGAAGGTGACTGAACGATTACAGTCCTAGAGATACTACTGAATGTGCGTAGATTTAGGGGTATGTTTGAGACAGGGCAAGACTACTGCCCTGAGCATTGTGAGGTATGTTCGAGACAGGGCAAGACTACTGCCCTGAGCATTGTGAGGGGGGTACATCGCCCCCCATGCAGTATTCGTGCAACGCCTGAGCATGGATAATTGCAAAGGCCGGCGATTCCGCTGAGGCAATGGAACTGACTCCCAAGCTGCCACTATGCTGAGCAGGACTCTTATAGCAGCTGTGAAGGATTGAAGAAATCCCTGACGAAAACTGCGGAGTCCAAGACGAAGAATCTGTGCTTTGTCTGGGAAACTGACTAGAGCTGTAAATGCGTTGCAACTAACGGCAGCCATGATCATGCGATGCTGTGCGTCCCATATGGCTGAGACTCTATACGTGATGCTGCAGCATGGGGCGTCAAGGGCACGCAGCGGAGCTGGGAGTCCTGGATGCATGTGCTGTGTTGCAGCACGTGCCTTGGAGTTTGGGTAGACCTGAGGAAGGTCGATCCCACTGAGTCTGTTTAACGAGCATGGTGCAAATGTCACTGTGTTCGGAGTCCCTGAAAGTCATGGATTGATAAAAGAGCCATCCAGAGATGGAAGACTGCTGAAAAGCAGTATAGACAGTGACAATTTCAGGCGGGGAAAAACTATGTAATCTTTTCGCTTCAGTCCCTTCAGCGTCGCCCCACCCCCTGGGCTGAAGGTTCGGAAGCTCCGACGTCAGGTGGAGGGCGGGCAGAAGGCGGGCTGAAAGGGGAGGGAAAGCCAGAGATGTCACGGCTAGGCCGAAGCCGGGCCCTGCTAAAAAACGCGGGGCTCGGGAACCGCAGAGGCCCGTCGCGGAGGTCCGGAGAAAGCCGGATGACAGGAGCAGTATTGGCAGAAAAAGAACCGGAGGCTGTGTCCGGACAGTGCAGTCCTGGTGTCCTGTGCTGCACACCGCGAGCACTATCCCACTGGTGACTCCTGAATCAGAAGGGACAGATTGCATGAAAGAAGGCTCGGGCCATGGTCTTACGGAGGCAAGAAGGGCCCATTCATTGGATTAATGCGGTCAGGGGGGCCGCTAGGTCCCGTCTCGAGGCAGGCAGTGCAGAGTACTCGCACGTGTCATCTTAAGCCAAATACCCATATAGGTCTAGTGAGGAGACTGGCAACAGGATTCGTATTCCACGTTGTGCTACCCCGAGTTTTGTCATTGTAGTCAGGTGACGGAGGCCGGCCAGGCCTCATGCCTTCGCAGCTTCAACCCGAATCCCCAGTGGAGAGTCGAGAAAGAAGCTTGGCATATAGCAATCTCGGCTACAACCCAGCGCCTCCGACAGTGGGGAGCTGAGGAGGGAGTATGTTATGGGTCATAGGATCCAGAGACCCGAGCTAAACCACTCGAGCAGGCTGATCATGGAGTTCATCCTGTGTTTTGAAGGACTTGACCGTCATCCCTGCAAACCGGAACTCTAGCTGTGGGATTGGAAACAATTGGCAACAGTCCTAGGACCCTCGCAGTTGTCAGATAATTGTAGGTTACGTCAACTTCAACTGGACTCTCCGACAATGGAGGACCCAGGAAGAAACCTGTGAGTTAGACTCGCCGTAATTCCACCGCAACCTAGTTCTCTCAACTGTGTAGGGGCCTGGGAAGTGGTCCGATGGATGAGTATTTGATGTTTGAATATCAACAGGGTTCCCAACGTTGGGGGAACCGAGGAGGAGGGCATGCTGGTATATCACTTAAACGTAGCTACCCTCCCCGGGTAAGGCTGTCAGATCGGAAAGGTGTACCAACAGGTACCTGCACCTGGCCGGTGGTAGGAACAACTATAATTGGTCCGTGTGCTGGACAGAGAGACTCTGGCTGTACTGCTCTGTGAATTAGCAGTATTCCTAGTAATGTGATGTTACTCTGTCACAGAGTACAGGGGGTAGCATTACTGTCACATGGTTGGTGTACAGGGAGGGGGAGGAGTACAAGTTGAAGCAGGCTGCACCATGCTGGCTGCCAGTGGCGTAACATCAGGCCCCGGGACCCTGATGCGAAGGCCCCAATGGGGCCCCCAATTATTGCAAATGTTTAATAGTATTAGTCTTTTTCTATAGGACAAAGGGACCTTTGGGGCCCCCTGGCTGCAGGGCCCGGGTGCGATCGCAACTTCTGCACCTGGTGTAGTTACGCCCCTGCTGACTGCCCGTCAGCAACTATCAGAGACTGGCGCACAGGGAAGCCGTGTTAGTAGTCCTGTGTTGGGTCCCTGTATACCCCATACAGCGGATGCCGTGAGACTTGCTGTAATGTGGCCTAAGAATCTGAGCCGATCTGTGTAGCCCTATTCCCTCCACCTGGGAGGATAGGGACCAGGGGATGCCTCAGCGGAGGCAGGATGAGCCTGCTGCCATCTGCCCCATTAGTGGGTGCCCCTGCAGGCATTCCGCTCACAGCTGAGTCCTATGTGCAACCCCAGTGGTTGTAGTGATTGTCCGACTGCATCCTGTCATCCAAACATCTGACCTCTAGCCACAGATGGCCAGGTCAGCCTGAGTCCCCTAATGCCCAAGTGCTGTTCGCCGCTGTTATACAGCGGTGTCAGCGCCGGGGCTGCAATGGCGGCAATGCCATCAAGAAGGGGGCGGAGCCAGCACGAGAGCACGCAGAGAGGCTGAATGGCGCCCTTTTCAGACCTGTCCCGCCCCCGTGCTGACGCTGCAAGGCTCCCGTCCAGTGGGGCGAGCCGATGGGCGGGACGGTGACGTGCGGCTAGGCCGAAGCCGGGGCCTCGGTAAAACGCGGGCCCGGGAATGGCGGAGGGCTGGCGCGGATTTCCGGGGCCGGAACTGGGAACACGGCGCCCGACACCGGAGGCTGTGACCACTGTGGGGCAGACGCCCTGTCGGCACCCAGGGCCCGCTATGAGCCGCCGATGCTGTGCTCCCTTCCAGGGGAGCGGGCACAGCATAAATAGTACGGGAGGAGGGGGGACCCGGGTGGGGAGCCTGCTTCTCAGAGACCCTCACAGTAGGGCTTGTAGTTCTGCAGCTTACAGATGCTGCAGCTGGTGGCTCAGGGGGGAAAAGGAAAGAAAACATGCAGGGTCCCAGGGGAACCCTGATTACCTGTGTAGGCTCCTCAACCCAGACCCTGGCAGGGAATGGGGAGGGCATCTTGGGCTTGCTCGACCCATAACCCAGAGGGGAGATGGGAAGTCTGTGCCTGGCCTGGCGTCCTGATGTGCTCTGCAGGATCAGCTCTTTCATGCTGTGAATTTTCTGCAAGCCTGCAGAAGTCACCCTGAGGTTCCCAGTGGGGACAGGGGAAAATGTGGAAGCGCCGGCCATGGGAGAAAAACAAGGAGATCGGAACGCAATGGAACCGTCGCCTTGCTCCCTATCCATCGTGGCAGGAGGGGATACGTGGAGGTAACACCCCGCGTTCCCGCCTGTTGCTGGTTTTGGGAGATCGGTATGCGGAGATACCGTCGCCCTCTCATATCCTTGGTAAAAAAGAATAAAAAATCTAAGTAAAAAATATCTAACTATGTAATTTGGTGGTGGTCCTATGGACCATGTCTACGTCCTATCGACACTAAGCAAAAACTGGAGAAGCACTTCCTGCTCCAGGGTATATATGCTACGAAGGAGGAGTTTCTTAACTCTTTTGCAGATTTGCCTAGTGTTGCCTCCTAGTGGACAGCAGCATAACACCCACAGTCTGTGTCCCCCAATGAGGCGAAGGAGAAATATGAATTTTTTTTTTTTACCTGACGTCTTTAGATTTATTTTTTTTTTTTTTTTCCTTTATGAAGTACTACTTTAGTTAATTACAAATTAAAAGTTTGGAATTTTTTTCTTCATCAGTTAATTTTTTACAGATTTTTAAAGTTTAAAAAAAGGGTGAATTTTGGCCTGGTATGACTTTACATTTTTTTAGCTCAGGCTAGAAATACTGTAAGATAATTAAGTGGGAGAGGCATCATTTTACTCAGAACGGTAACAGCTTTCATTTGAGATGTTACAAGACTATGTTTCTTTATATCAAATTCAAACTATTGACGGGCAATTGTGAAAAAATGACTGATTGTGTTCTTGGTGATTTTTGAATTGACACTATAAAATAGTTAAATATTTTAAAATATGATCCCATCACGATCCCAACTTGAAATTTGGTACAGATGTGGCTAAGAGCATAAAAGACAAATGGGCAGTTTTGGAAAATTTTTATTAAAACGTTTTTTCGGAAATGCGTTTCAAAATGTTGCGTTTGCGTTCGCATGGGTAAAAAATTAAAATTTACAAATATACTCTTGTGACATATCTGGTGAAAGCCTGTATAGTTCTGAGTAGAATGGTGTTTATTTTGTCTCTCTATCTTATTTCTAGCCTGAGTTATGAGGAGAAACGTAAAGGCAGGCAACAGCGAAATTCACACTTTTTCCGAACTTTGAAAATCATTTTAAAAAAAAATTTCTCTTCACATTTTGCATGGTCTGACATGCTATTATCAAATAACAAAATCTCAAAAGAATTAAAAATATAGAGGTAATAATCATTGGTTCACTTGACATGGAATGACCCTTTTTCCAAACTTTGAAAATCAATTAAAAAAAAAAAAAAAATGTAGAATTTTTCTCTCTTCATATTTTGCATTGTCTGACATGCTATTATCAAATAAAATATAGGATGTAATAATCATGGGTTCACTTGACATTGAATGACCTGATACAGGCTTCCTTCACAGCAGCATGCCCCCATCCGTGATACAGGCTTCCTTCACAGCAGCAAAATCTGTGATACAGGCTTCCTCCACAGCAGCATCCCTTTCCCCCCCACACCATGATACAGGCCTCCTTCACATAGTAAAACCCATCACTTAAGTATACATGTCTACTCCCATGATATTCATGGGGAAACTGGCATCCTCGTGCTAGAATAGGTGTAAACCAAAGAAAACGAGGATTTGGAATGCAAATGAATATTTATTTAGATACTGGACATACAACAGGATAAACACCAAGAGGGGACAAAACATTGCACAGCCCCGGATAATCACATAGTAAATAGGTCCTGGGTAATAATGATAACACATGCAAGTATTGCACCTATCCCAAAGCCCACAATGAAAACTACCTCACAACCAGGGGAACAGGATGATTACCAGTATAAGGTGTGAGGATGGGCTAGAGAAAGTGTATAAGTATAGTGCAGTAAGTCAATTACCTGCCATGGGGTGAAGTCCGAAGCTGCTGTGGGAAGGATCCCAACAGCCGTTTCGCAGGCACAACTGCCTGCTTCTTCGAAGAAGCAGGCAGTTGTGCCTGCGAAACGGCTGTTGGGATCCTTCCCACAGCACTCCGGACTTCACCCCATGACAGGTAATTGACTTACTGCACTATACTAATACACTTTCTCTAGCCCATCCTCACACCTTATACTGGTAATCATCCTGTTCCCCTGGTTGTGAGGTAGTTTTCATTGTGGGCTTTGGGATAGGTGCAATACTTGCATGTGTTATCATTATTACCCAGGACCTATTTACTATGTGATTATCCGGGACTGTGCAATGTTTTGTCCCCTCTTGGTGTTTATCCTGTTGTATGTCCAGTATCTAAATAAATATTCATTTGCATTCCAAATCCTCGTTTTCTTTGGTTTAGGCCTCCTTCACAGCAGCATCCCCCCCATCTGAGATACATGCTTCCTCCAGAGCAGCACCTGCCCTCCCCCATCTGTGATACAGGCTTCCTTCACAGCATCACCCTCCGATCTGTGACACGGGCTTCCTTCACAGCACCCCCCCCCTCCATCTGTGATACAGGCTTCCTTCAGAGAAGCATCTCCGATAAAGGCTTCCTTCACAGCATCATCACCCCCCCCCCCCCCATCCGTGAAACAGGCCTCCTTCACAGCATCACCTCATCCGTGATACAGGCTTCCTTCACAGCATCACCCCCCGGTCTGTGACACGGGCTTCCTTCACAGCACCCCCCCTCCATCTGTGATACAGGATTCCTTCAGAGAAGCATCCCCCGATAAAGGCTTCCTTCACAGCATCACCCCCCCCCCCCCCCATCAGTGATACAGGCTTCCTTCACAGCATCACCCCCCATCCTTGATACAGGCTTCCTTCAGAGCAGCATCCCCCAATACAGGCTTCCTTCACAGCAGCCGACCCCCCCTAATCTGAGATACAAGCTTCCTTCACAGCAGAACCCATCCCCAATCCGAGAGATTTATTTTTTTTATCCTTTTATATAGCACCATTAATTCCATAGCACCTTACATACATCAGTAATGCTGTCCCCATTGAGGCTCACAATCTAAACATCCTATCAGTTTGAGATACAGGCTTCCTTCACAGCATCACCCCCCCCCCCATCCGTGATACAGGCTTCCTTCACATAATCACCCACTACCGCGATGATACATACCTCCCTCACAGCAGCATCCCCCCCTCCCGTGATACAGGCTTCCTTCACAGAATCACCCACTACCGCGATGATACATACCTCCCTCACAGCAGCATCCCCCCCAATCCATGATACAGGCTTCCTTCACAGAATCACCCCCCTACCGCGATGATACATACCTCCCTCACAGCATCACCCCCTTCCCCATCCGTGATACAGGCTTCCTTCACAGAATCACCCCACTACCGCGATGATACATACCTCCCTACAGCAGCATCCCCCCCACCCCGTGATACAGGCTTCCTTCACAGAGTCACCCCCCTACCGCGATGATGCATACCTCCCTCACAGCAGCATCCCCCCCCATCCCGTGATACAGGCTTCCTTCACAGAATCACCCCCTACCTGCGATGATACATACCTCCCTCACAGCATCACCCCCTTCACCATCCGTGATACAGGCTTCCTTCACAGAATCACCCCACCTACCGCGATGATACATACCACCCTCACAGCAGCATCCCCCCCCTCCCGTGATACAGGCTTCCTTCACAGAATCACCCCCCTACCGCGATGATACATACCTCCCTCACAGCAGCATCCCCCCCATCCGTGATACAGGCTTCCTTCAAGAATCACCCCCTACTGCGATGATACATACCTCCCTCACAGCATCATCCCCCCCATCGTGATACAGGCTTCCTTCACAGAATCACCCCACAACGCGATGATGCATACCTCCCTCACAGCAGCATCCCCCCCTCCCGTGATACAGGCTTCCTTCATAGAATCACCCCCCTACCGCGATGATACATACCTCCCTCACAGCAGCATCACCCCCCCCCATCCGTGATACAGGCTTCCTTCACAGAATCACCCCTCTACCGCGATGATACATACCTCCCTCACAGCAGCATCCCCCCCCAATCCATGATACAGGCTTCCTTCACAGAATCACCCCCTACCGCGATGATGCATACCTCCCTCACAGCAGCATCCTTCCCCCCCCCCAATCCATGATACAGGCTTCCTTCACAGAATCACCCCCCTACCGCGATGATACATACCTCCCTCACAGCAGCACCCTCCCCATCCGTGATACAGGCTTCCTTCACAGAATCACCCACTACCGCGATGATGCATACCTTCCTCACAGCAGCATTCCCCCCCCTCACCTGATACAGGCTTCCTTCATCACCCCCCCTACCGCGATGATACATTTCCTCCCTCACAGCAGCATCTCCCCCATCCTGATACAGGCTTCCTTCACAGAATCACCCCTACCGCGATGATCATACCTCCCTCACAGCAGCTATCCCCCCCTCACGTGATACAGGCTTCCTTCAGAGTCACCCCCTACCGCGATGATACATACCTCCCTCACAGCAGCATCCCCCCATCACGTGATACAGGCTTCCTTCACAGAATCACCCCACTACCGCGATGATAGCATACCTCCCTCACAGCAGCATCCCCCCCCTCACGTAATACAGGCTTCCTTCACAGTATCACCCCCTACCACGATGATACATACCTCCCTCACAGCAGATCCCCCCCATCCGTGATACAGGCTTCCTTCAAGAATCACCCACTACCCGCGATGATGCATACCTCCCTCACAGCAGCATCCCCCCCATCCGTGATACAGGCTTCCTTCAGAGTCACACCCCACTACCGCGATGATGCATACCTCCCTCACAGCAGCATCCCCCCCCCTGATACAGGCTTCCTTCACAGAATCACCCCCCTACCGCGATGATACATACCTCCCTCACAGCAGCATCCCCCCATCCGTGATACAGGCTTCCTTCACAGAATCATCCACTACCGCGATGATACATACCTCCCTCACAGCAGCATCCCCCCTAATCCGTGATACAGGCTTCCTTCACAGATCACCCCACTACCGCGATGATGCATACCTCCCTCACAGCAGCATCCCCCCCTCCCGTGATACAGGCTTCCTTCAGAGTCACCCCCCTACCGCGATGATACATACCTCCCTCACAGCAGCATCCCCCCATCCTGTGATACAGGCTTCCTTCACAGAATCACCCCCCACTACCCGCGATGATACATACCTCCCCTCACAGCAGCATCCCCCCCTCACGTGATACAGGCTTCCTTCAGAGTCACCCCCTACCGCGATGATCATACCTCCCTCACAGCAGCATCCCCCCATCCCGTGATACAGGCTTCCTTCACAGATCACCCACTACCGCGATGATACATACCTCCCTCACAGCAGCATCCCCCCCCCCTCCGTGATACAGGCTTCCTTCTCAGATCACCCCCCTACCGCGATGATACATACCTCCCTCACAGCAGCATCCCCCCCCATCCGTGATACAGGCTTCCTTCACAGAATCACCCCCCTACCGCGATGATACATACCTCCCTCACAGCAGCATCCCCCCCATCCGTGATACAGGCTTCCTTCACAGAATCACCCACCTACCGCGATGATGCATACCTCCCTCACAGCAGCATCCCCCCCTCACGTGATACAGGCTTCCTTCAGAGTCACCCCCCTACCGCGATGATACATACCTCCCTCACAGCAGCATCCCCCCATCCGTGATACAGGCTTCCTTCACAGAATCACCCACTACCGCGATGATGCATACCTCCCTCACAGCAGCATCCCCCCCCTCACGTGATACAGGCTTCCTTCAGAGTCACCCCCCTACCGCGATGATACATACCTCCCTCACAGCAGCATCCCCCCATCCGTGATACAGGCTTCCTTCACAGAATCACCCACTACCGCGATGATGCATACCTCCCTCACAGCAGCATCCCCCCCTCCGTGATACAGGCTTCCTTCAGAGTCACCCCCTACCGCGATGATACATACCTCCCTCACAGCAGCATCCCCCCCTCCCGTGATACAGGCTTCCTTCACAGAATCACCCCCCTACCGCGATGATACATACCTCCCTCACAGCAGCATCCCCCCCATCCCGTGATACAGGCTTCCTTCACAGAATCACCCCCCTACCGCGATGATACATACCTCCCTCACAGCAGCATCCCCCCCATCCGTGATACAGGCTTCCTTCACAGAATCACCCCCCTACCGCGATGATAATACCTCCCTTACAGCAGCATCCCCCCCCATCCGTGATACAGGCTTCCTTCACAGAATCACCCCCACCCGCGATGATACATACCTCCCTCACAGCAGCATCCCCCCCATCCGTGATACAGGCTTCCTTCACAGAATCACCCCCTACCGCGATGATATATACCTCCCTTACAGCATCAACCCCCCCCCCATCCGTGATACAGGCTTCCTTCACAGAATCACCCACTACCGCGATGATGCATACCTCCCTCACAGCAGCATCCCCCCCCATCCGTGATACAGGCTTCCTTCACAGAATCACCCCCCTACCGCGATGATACATACCTCCCTACAGCAGCACCCCCCCCATCCGTGATACAGGCTTCCTTCACAGAATCACCCCCTACCGCGATGATGCATACCTCCCTCACAGCAGCATCCCCCCCACTCACGTGATACAGGCTTCCTTCAAGAATCACCCCCCTACCGCGATGATACATACCTCCCTCACAGCAGCATCCCCCCATCCGTGATACAGGCTTCCTTCACAGAATCACCCCCCTACGCGATGATACATACCTCCCTCACAGCAGCATCCCCCCATCCGTGATACAGGCTTCCTTCACAGAATCACCCCACTACCGCGATGATGCATACCTCCCTCACAGCAGCATCCCCCCCTCCGTGATACAGGCTTCCTTCAGAGTCACCCCCCTACCGCGATGATACATACCTCCCTCACAGCAGCATCCCCCCATCCTGTGATACAGGCTTCCTTCAGAGTCACCCCCCTACCGCGATGATGCATACCTCCCTCACAGCAGCATCCCCCCATCCGTGATACAGGCTTCCTTCCAGAATCACCCACCTACCGCGATGATGCATACCTCCCTCACAGCAGCATCCCCCCCCTCCGTGATACAGGCTTCCTTCAGAGTCACCCCCCTACCGCGATGATACATACCTCCCTCACAGGCAGCATCCCCCCATCCGTGATACAGGCTTCCTTCAGAGTCACCCCCCTACCGCGATGATCATACCTCCCTCACAGCAGCATCCCCCCCCATCCGTGATACAGGCTTCCTTCACAGAATCACCCACTACCGCGATGATGCATACCTCCCTCACAGCAGCATCCCCCCCCATCCGTGATACAGGCTTCCTTCACAGAATCACCCCCCTACCGCGATGATGCATACCTCCCTCACAGCAGCATCCCCCCCCCATCCGTGATACAGGCTTCCTTCACAGAATCACCCACTACCGCGATGATGCATACCTCCCTCACAGCAGCATCCCCCCCATCCGTGATACAGGCTACATTCACAGAATCACCCCCTACCGCGATGATACATACCTCCCTCACAGCATATCCCCCCACCATCCGTGATACAGGCTTCCTTCACAGAATCACCACTAACCGCGATGATACATACCTCCCTCACAGCAGCATCCCCCCCCATCCGTGATACAGGCTTCCTTCACAGAATCACCCCCCCACCGCGACTAATACATACCTCCCTCACAGCAGCATCCCCCTAATCCGTGATACAGGCTTCCTTCACAGAATCACCCACTACCGCGATGATACATACCTCCCTCACAGAAGCATCCCCCATTCGTGATACAGGCTACATTCAGAGCAGCATCTACTACGACTGCAGCAATGAGCTAGCTCCCTTGCCTCTCCCGCCCAAGCTTCACAGCCGGGGAATACATCTACCACTTAAAGACCGCTTTACCGCCAAAAAAAAAACCTATCACGGCCCACTGCCATTAGCAAGTGTACTCTGCATCCAGAGGATTTGCATCCTTCACATTAGTACTTGAGTCAATACAATAGGCCGCACTTCATCCAGAAGCAAGCTAAGGAGGAAGGCCGTCATTGAGTCTCATTCGGCTACAACGTTTACCGGATTTACCAAGCTTTGTTTCCAAAATGTAATAACGCTTACCCTTAGGAGCTTACCGCTCTAAGCAGAGGAATGAGCTGCACGATCTGATCCTATCCAGCACGTTACCAGCGAGGAAATAGAAACAGCTTCCGTCGTCACACAGTGAAGAAAAAAAGCGGAAAAAGTGAGAAGAGCAACATGGCGGAGCCTCCCTGCGCATGCTCACTACTTAGTCTAAGCCCCGCCACCCCCCCCCAAATCATTGGTTAAACTAAAGAGCGCTCATTTAGCAATGGCTGCTGGTCGTGCGTCTCCGTGGGCGCGCTCCTGTCGGTATTTCCGGCTTGTTAGACGAGCGATGTCTGGGTGCCCGGAACAATGGCGTTTACTTCCACCATGAGTGCTGTGACGGCACACCGGACTCCTTTTGGTTTTAGTTTACTACTTGTATAGGGTGCTATAGCAGTATTGTATCTTGTCTACTTATGTGAGCACAATTTCTAGTTTACATGGCTACAAATAAATCAGTGCAGTGAGTATGTTTGCCCTATTCCAACTGAGATCTGACAAATACAAGGCACAAAGTAGTCACAATTGTTAAAATGCTGTGCATAGAAAGAATTGTTCAGATTGTAAAATGGAATTTAAATGCACTTATTGGGGAGCTTTTGAGTTAAGGCTTGGTTCACATTATTTATTGATTCCATGGTACTGGACATGAAAAAGGGTTACTAAATACAAACAAGTTAAATATACAATGAACATACTACGGTAAATGACTGGTGCAGATGGGAGAAAACCCTACATTCTATGGGATAATGGTGTGAAACAGTAGGTTGGGTCAGATCCAAAGGTGGCGGTAGTGTCATTGCAGGCTGTGAGATGTTCTGAGTGTTGGGGATAGTTGGATATGTTGGGGTGCAGAATTCCAGAGGATGGTGAATGCTCGGGAGAAGTCTCGCCAGCTGTTGGATGAGGAACGTGAGTGTGGAAGTGAGTTCAAGGTCTTGAAAGGATCAAAGATTACAAGTTAAATGATATCAGAGATATATGGGGAAGATAGATTGTAGATGGTTTAGTAAGTCAATGTTAATAGTTTGAACTGGATACGTTACAAAATTGGGAGCCAGTGAAGAAATTTGCAGAGGGGAGAAATGAGGAGAGAGGTGGTTTAGTCAAGTAGCAGTTAACCCCTTCATGACCTTGCCATTTTTTGCAATTCCGACCAGTGTCCCTTTATGAGGTTATAACTCGGGAACGCTTCAACGGATCCTAGCGATTCTGAGATTGTTTTTTCGTGACATATTGGGCTTCATGTTAGTATTAAATTTAGGTCGATAATTTTTGCGTTTATTTGTGAAAAAATCAAAAATATGGCAAAAATTTTGAAAATTTTGCAATTTTCAAATTTTGACTTTTTCTTCTGGTAAACCAGAGAGTTATGTGACACAAAATAGTTATGACATAATATTTCCCACATGTCTACTTTACATCAGCACAATTTTGGAAAAAAAAAAAAATTTTGTTAGGAAGTTATAATGGTTCAAAGTTCATGAGCAATTTTTCATTTTTCCACCAAAATTTACAAAACCATTTTTTTATTGACCACATCACATTTGAAGTCCCTTTGAGGGGTTTACATGACAGAAAACACCCAAAAGTGACACCATTCCAAAAACTGCACCCCTCAAGCTACTCAAAACTACATTCAAGAAGATTATTAACCCTTCAGGTGCTTCACAGGAACTAAGCAAATTGGAAACAAAAAAATGGATATTTTAATTTTTCTAACAAAAATGTTCTTGTATCCTCAATTTTTTCATTTTCACATGGACAACAAGATAAAATGGATCCTAAAATTTGTTGGGCAATTTCTCCTGAGTATATCGATACCACATGTGTGATCATAAACCACCGTTTGGGCGCACGGCAGGGCTCTGAAGGGAAAGAGAGCAATTTGACTTTTGGAGCTAATTTTCCATTCAAAAAGTGAAATGGCGCTCCTTCACTTCTGAGCCCTGCCGCGCGTCAAAACAGTGGTTTATGACCACATATGAGGTATCGGTGTACTCAGGAGAAATTGCCCAACAAATTTTAGGATGAATTTTATCCTGTTACCAATGTGAAAATGAAAGAATTGAGGCTAAAAGAACATTTTTGTGAAAAAAAAGTACTTTTTCCATATTCACAGATCCATTTGTAAACCATGTGGGGGTTCAATATGCTCACCACCCATCTAGATAAGTTCACTGGGGGGTCTAGTTTCCAAAATGGGGTCACTTGTGGGGGAGCTCCAAAGTTTAGGCACACAGGGGCTCTCCAAACGCGACATGGTGTCCGCTAACAATTTGAATGGAAAATCACCTCAAATTGTTAGCGGACACCACATCGCATTTGGAGAGCCCCTGTGTGCCTAAACATTGGGGCTTCACCACAAGTGACCCCATTTTGGAAACTAGACCCCCCAGTGAACATATCTAGATGCATTGTGAGCACTTTGAACCCGCAGGTGCTTCACAAATTGATCCGTAAAAATTAAAAAGTAATCTTTTTTCCACAAAAATGTTTTTTTCATTTTCATGAATTAATTTGTGAAGAACCTGGGGGTTCAATATGCTCACCACCCATCTAGATAAGTTCCCTGGGGGGTCTAGTTTCCAAAATGGGGTCACTTGTGGGGGAGCTCCAAAGTTTAGGCACACAGGGGCTCACCAAACGCGACATGGTGTCCGCTAACAATTTGAATGGAAAATCAGCTCAAATTGTTAGCAGACACCATGTCGCATTTGGAGAGCTCCTGTGTGCCTAAACATTGGGGCTCCCCCACAAGTGACCCCATTTTGGAAACTAGACCCCCCAGGGAACATATCTAGATGCATAGTGAGCCCTTTGAACCCCAGGTGCTTCACAAATTGATCCGTACAAATTAAAAAAGAAAATTTGTGTGAAAAAAAAGTATTTTTACCTTATTACGGATCAGTTTGTGAAGCACCTGGGGATTCAAAGTGCTCACTATGCATTTAGATAGGTTCCTTGGGGGGTCTAGTTTCCAAAATGGGGTCACTTGTGGGGGAGCTCCAATGTTTAGGCACACAGGGGCTCTCCATACGCAACCTGGTGTTTGCCAACAATTGGAATTGTTAGCGGACACCAGGTCGCGTATGGAGAGCCCCTGTGTGCCTAAACATTTGAGATCCCCCACAAGTGACCCCATTTTGGAAACTAGACCCCCCAGGGAACATATCTAGATGCACAGTGAGCACTTTGAACCCCCATGTGCTTCACAAATTGAGACGTATAAATGAATAAAGAAACTTTTTGTGAAAAATATACTAGTCTAGTAGTTACAATTCGCAGCATAGGGGACCCAATACATTTGGGTCTCTCCATGCTGAGGATTCCAGCCCCCTAGCTGCCAAGTTGTACCTGGCTGGCAACCAAAAATACGGCAAAGCTCCATGTCATTTTATTTGTAGAATTTAAAAAAAAAAAAAATGACATGGGGCTCTGCCATATTTTTGGTCCAGCCAGGTACAACTTGGCAGCTACGGACTGCCACCAGCCCCCAGCTGCCTCATTGTACCTGGCTGGAACCAAAAATACAGCGAAGCCTATTTTTTTTTTATTTCTAGAATTATTTCTAGAAAAAAAATTACATAGGGCTCCGCCATATTTTTGGTCCAGCCAGGTACAACTTGGCAGCTACGGACTGCCACCAGCCCCCAGCTGCCTCGTCATACCTGGCTGGAACCAAAAATACAGCGAAGCCCTTTTTTTTTTTTTAATTTCTAGAACTAATTCTAGAAAAAAACTACGTGGGGCTCCGCCATATTTTTGGTCCAGCCAGGTACAACTAGGCAGCTGGGGGATGGAATCCTCAGCATAGAGAGGCCCAAGCGTTCTGGGCCCCCCCTGGTGCGAATTGCAGCTTGCAGCCACCCCAGAAAATGGTGCATTCATTGAAGCACCATTTTCTGGCGCTGTACCCACGCTCTTCCAGTTGCCCTGGTGCCAGTGGCTAACTGGGTAATAAAGGGGTTAATGCCAGCTTTTTATTGGCAGCTGGCACTAAGCCCGAGATTCATAATATAGGGCCAATGTTAGACCCGCCATTAGGAATCTCTAGTATGGTAAATAGTCAATAAATACACACAGAGAAAAATCTTTTTATTTGAAAAAAAAAACACAGACACAATTCGGACTCCATCTTTATTATAAAAAGATCCAACGTAGTCCACAACGAAGGTCCCACGACGCCCGATCGCTCCGACGTAGTCCATAATGAAGGTCCCACGACGTTCGATTGTCTCCGACGTAGTCCACAACGAAGGTCCCACGCCGCTCGATCGCCTTTGCTTTCAGATCGCTACTCTGGAGCCCAATCCGGCAGCATGGTGATCGAGCTGCAGAAAGTGATATGACACCCCGGACGCAGTTAACCACTATGTGCATCACTGCGCCTGGGCTGTCAGATTGCTTTCTGCAGCTCGATCCCCAGGATCCAGCTGCAGAAAGTGATCTGACAGCTCCAGCACAGTGATCACATAATGGTCACTGTGGATCACTGTGCTGGAGCTGTCAGATCATTTCCTGCAGCTAGATCCTCAGGATCCAGCTGTAGAAAGTGATCTGACAGATCCAGCACAGTGATCCACAGTGATCACATAATGGTCACTGTGGATCACTGTGCTGGAGCTGTCAGATCACTTCCTGCAGCTAGATCCTCAGGATCCAGCTGTAGAAAGTTATCTGACAGATCCAGCACAGTGATCCACAGTGATCACATAATGGTCACTGTGGATCACTGTGCTGGAGCTGTCAGATCACTTCCTGCAGCTAGATCCTCAGGATCTAGCTGTAGAAAGTGATCTGGCAGCTCCAGCACAGAGCTGTCAGATCCGGAGGCGGTGAAGAGGAGGAGGAGGAGCGGGACGCAGTGGAGACAGAGCGGCCGCCGGAGGGGTGAGTGGGAGAGGCGATCGCCGCTCCGGTGATGGGGGGGGCAGGAAGGGGGAAGAGGGGGGGTGACAGGAGAAGTAGGGGGGCACTTAGGAGAAAGTGGGGGCAGGCAGGAGGAAGCGGGAGCAGGCAGGAGGAGGCGGGCGGCAGGAAGAGGAAGCGGGCGGCAGGGACAGGAAGCAGGCGGCAGGAAAAGGAAGCGGGGGGGGTAAGAAAGATGAAGAGAGGGCAGGAAAGAAAGGTGGGGGGCAGGGGGACAGTTAGAGGATGACAGGGGAGAAGATTGGAGGGTAGGGATAGCAGCGGCAGACAGGGAAGCATTACAGGCGCGGTGATTTTCACTTTCACTTTTGAGTGCCAATCACCGCGCCTGTAGCCGGGGGGGTGGGGGTGGGGGCAAATCGACCCCCCCTGGGGTGTTGTACAACTCCCCATGTACCTGCAGGCCGAGTGACAGGTCAGTGACACCCTCACTCGACCTGCAGGAGCCCGATCATTCCATGGCCCAGGGGGTGGCCAAGGGTCTGGAAGGGGTTAAGGACAGATTGGAGAGGTGTGAGCATGTCATGGCCACTTTACACGTCCCAACGTCTGTCCGATATTGGATACAACGATGCAGGAGCACGCTTTTTCTGGGCAGAATTCCAAGATCGCATAGGAGATGTTACACAGGGCGATATCGGCAGGCAACGCAACAGCGATGTGTACGCCCCCTTGTACGGCCGACCCAGAAACGACCATTTAACATGGGAGAGAATAGGAGAAGTTGTACTCCACATCGTTGTTGGGCTGTTACACAGCACGATCCTGCCACAACGTCCATCCAATATCGGGCCGTTGGAGAGCCTGCTCATTTGATCCTTGACTCTGTTCATCCAACACACACAGTACCTCTGTACCTAGGACAGGCTCTGTCCTGGCCGGGTCCACTGGTGAGGGCCAGGTCCTCACTGCTAGGCTTTGTTATCAGCACACAATCACTCTCTCTCTGCACCGTCCACTCACTAGTCTCATGAACATTCTCTCTGAGAGAGCTCCCAGGCTGTGTTAGCTTCACACAGCAGTTCCTCCTGTTCCCTCTCACTCTTCAGCCCAGGGCAGCTCATATCATCTCTTATCCCATCACAAGTGGGTGTGAGTGCTTTCAATCAGCACTCAGCTCAGATCTCACTACTGTTAACCCTGTGAGTGCTGCCACAGAGCAAAATATACAATCCCCCATGTGCTGTACACCGGTCAGTGAACACATCGGGGTCGCATCACCACAGTGGATAATTCGGGGCGTGAAAATGAGCACCTAGGGAGGGCTTAGAGTCTCACAGGGGATGCCCTGTGAGACTTATTCAGGGACAAGAAGTCTCAGATTTGTAAGTATATATTGTTGATCATTCCAATGTTACAGAGCGCTTTTTTTTACAGAAAAGGACCACTAATGATCTGTGATGGTGCAGGGACAGGTATTAATAGGGTTGGGGGTGATTTGGAGGGGTCAGGTTCCCTTTAAACACATTTAAACAAGGAGAGTCATGGAAATCATAAGTGGTTAGGGACACAGCCAGTCAACCATGTGCGACGCCAGAGTATTTCCGTCTCACATTTTTAGTCCAGAAAGGCTAAGCACTTCATGTGCGGGTGCCTCTTTCGCGGATGCTCAAGTGTGGTGGGCGTAACCAGCGTGTGGCGTGTCATCATAATGTTGTTGTCGGTCCCGCCCTGTTGTTCTGTCGCGTTTTCAGCCACAGCATAAAACATGGCCGCCGTTACACCCTCAGCACCCTGGGGAGATGTGGAGCTGATGGTCATGCTTCATATATGTGATCGCCATGATTATTTGTGCCAGTACCATCATTCGCACCCGCGCATCTATAAGCAGGCCATCCTCAGGAGTATCCAGCGGGCTCTTTTGAGGCAGCTGGAGGTTGAACGTGAACCAGTCCAGATCCGCAAGAAAATTGCAGACATGAAAAAAAAGGCCAGGGACCGTATGGCCACTCTCCGTGCCCGCATACAGGGGTGCGTGGTGAGTATTTGACAATGCAACATAGCCCCTCTTTTGTATCCAACACAAAATACAGACATTAATACACATGGAACTTTACCCTGTGGGATAATGACAATCAATTGATGATGCAGAAGCTTCAACACTGGCCATGTGCAGGGGGTTTAGAATGGCCCATGAAGGGCCAATCTACACTCGTGTGTAGCATTCCAGACCCTCTGCATTGTTGTGCAACCACACTAACACCCACAGCTGTTTATGAAGGTCAAAGGCTGTATGGGGACATTGTACATTAGTTAGGCCAAAATAACAGTCACAATGTCAGGACAATCTTCGTTGCTTGGATGTCCCAGCCCATACCATGGTTGCCCTTGCCCATATTTAATTTTTACACCAAAAAAAAGGCTGTATTATGCCACATGGCAGTTAAAATATACATTATTTGTGCAGTTATGTGGTCAATATGTATTTCATTCATGGCTACAAAAGAGTCAGTTTTGTAACATGTCGACTTTGTAAATTAAATAGAAATGGCAATTAAATCATTGAACCCTGGCAAAGCACCAGGACCTGATGGCTTCAGTGGGGCCTTTTTTAAAACTTTAAAAGAACAGATATCTCCAGTTTTGATGGAGCTATACAACTCCCATCTTGAGAGGCTCTCCGATCCCAGAGAGAATGAATATGGCCCACATAAAATTGATTCTCAAACCTGGCAAATAAACATCAGACCCATCTAGTTACAGACCTATTTCTCTTATAAACCAAGATTTGGGCTTCCGGTTCCGGCCTGCATGAGGACGCAGGGCTGAAGGAGAGCTCCACATACCCGCGGTGATTATATACACCCGCATCGCGCCAGGCACACACAAAAGCACTGAAAATGAGTGCACGGAAGTCAGCGGTGACGTCGGCACCGGCTGGCAAGATGGAGAAGTGGCTCCGGAGCTCGGGAGGCGCAGGATAACGGACGCGGTCCTCAGAACAGCAGGTGAAGGGGGCAGGAAAGATGGCGGCAGGCGGGAAGATCAGAGCGGAGCAGCACAGTGCGAGACAGGAGGATAAGAGGGGGGAAGGCGATGAACTGTTACAAGCCGGAGAGGCAATGAATAGAGGTGAACAACGGGAGCAGGAAATACAGAGCATCGAGCAAGGCACAGGGGATGACAGAATACGTCATAGAATTCCCCATATTGATTACAAAATACTAGCCAGAGAGGCATCAGCATACTTAGCTGAGGAGCTGAGGGGCACTATTAAAGATGTCATACAAGCAATTGCCTTTTCATAGGTTCTGTATTCTATATATAAAGTCCTTGTCCAGAGGTGATTCTTAAGATGGGAAACATGTACCCTTTAGGTGCTAGTGTCCTTATTGGACTACTCCTGTGCTGCGCTCTTCGGGAAGTAATGTATCTCTGTATTAAGCCCTGGACATTGTACTGGTTCTTTCTATTGTTTTTACTGTTGAAAATCTCAATAAATATATTTACTGAAAAAAAAAAAAAAGATGTCATACAAGAAGCACTACTAGGTTTGCAAGCTAAAACTGCAGAACATGCAAATAGAATCGAGATGCTGGAACAGAGGCTATCTGATTCCGAAGACAGGGTGATGCAGCTAGAGGCACAAGTGGCAGATCTTCTGTCAACATCTATGTATAATAAAGACAAGTTAGAAGATTTAGAAAATAGGTCGAGGCGTAACAACATACGGATAGTGGGCCTCCCTGAATCCATCCTGCACAATGAGCTAATTGATCTATGTGAGAGAGACTTGCCTAGTGCCTTGGGGTTCCCTCATAAATACAGAGCTGAAAGAGCACACAGAGTTGGAGCACCCCCGGAGATCCCCGTCCGCACACGGGAGAGATCAGGGCCCCTACAAACCAACGCTCGTGATAATAACAATAACAATAACAACAAAGCCTCACCCCGTCAAGTAGTGGTCAGGTATTTAGACTACAGAGATAAGGAGCAGCTGCTGCAGACGTTTAAGAGCCTACGCCGCCCCTTAGTGGTGCATAATCATGTGATTAGACTATATGGAGACTACTCCGTGGAGGTGTCAAAACGGAGGAAAGCTTTTAGTCCGGCATGTAGTATTTTATACAAACGAAACATACGGTTCCAGCTGTCGTTTCCTGCAATCCTAAAGTACAGAGGACCGGATGGCTGACTTAGGACATACCAAAACCCACAAGAGGCCCTACAACAGTTGACGCAGAATAACACAGGAAAAGGTGACCGTGACCCTCAAGACGTGAGGAAAGAGGGCCCTGGACGCCACACACCCACCCGTCGACACCGTGTCCCGGAAGAGTCGCAAACTAAATCCGGCAGACCCAGCCCCCCCCCTCAACGAAAGAACTTCTGCTCTCCAGTCAGCAAGAGAAATTGGTGAAGAGTCCGAAGAACAGAGACAACTACGTCGACACCAGTCGGAGACCCATGATGACGGGGAGGAACACCTGGAAAGCACATGATTGATTGAGAATGACGTTACTGACTGAGAGGCTGGGGAGTGACAAGCCAATCCATTAGATGTCACGGTTAAAGAAAAACTTATGATCCAAATCGGCTACTGAAGATGTCCCCAAGCGGAGGGAGGAGTTGCTGCAGAGGTGTTTTTTTTTTTAGTTTTTTTTTTCTCTTCCTATCTGTCACATCGCCATTGGACTCGGTGGCTGGTGTTCCTGCCTCGGCCACTGGGAGGAGCCGATTTCCTTCGGCTGATGGCGCCAGTGATAGGAGGGCCTTGTCCTCATATGGACCTGCTCCTGCGACGTCTGCCTCTGTCGCTGAGCGCCGCCATGTTTCTCCTTTGGGTGGTGTTGGTAGCAGAGGAGCGGGCCCTGCAGAGCTGTCTGTTAGGCGCAGCCTTCGTTCTGCTGTCAGAAGTGGGGTGGGCGGAGCCAGTCGTGCATCACCATCTGGCCTGGTTCTAGGGGCGGTCCGGATGAGATCATCAGGCTGTGGGCTCCAGCCTATGGGGAGGTAGCCGCGCTCTTCAAGTACATTGGAGCCTGGCTTGCAGGCCGCCAGATATAGTTTTGGTTCCCCAGTGATAGTGTGTGTTTAGTTTCGTGTCTGACCTTGCCTGGATTTCTGAGTCTGCCTCTGCCTATTGATTGTGTACCTCAGCTGCCCTCTTGGTTTTGCCCTTGACCTTTGCCTGGATTTTTGACTCTGCTACTGCCTGACGATTTTGTACCTTAGCTGCCCTCTCGGTTTTGACTCGGACTTCTGACTTCGTTTTTCGGGTCTTGATTTTCCCCTGGCGACCTCCCGGCTCTGTTGCTCATATAAGCAGCTACCCCCTGGGCTCCGCTGTAATTCCAGATCCCTGTATAGGGGTAAAGGGTCTCGGGGTTTCTCAGGGTGCTGCCTACCAGCAGCTCGGCCTCACAGCGGATGGTCGTCACATTATATCTGGCCGTACCATTCTATATATATATATATAGATAGACTATATATAAAGCATTGCTTTTACCTTTTTTTTTTTTCCTCTCCTTTTCCCAATGTTTTTTTTTTTTCTTTTCTCTGAGCTGTGTCTGCTGATTGCTCCCTCAAAGCACCTGTGTCCAGCTTCTCAGTCCTGTGGAGGAACACTCCCATCATCTCATTCCAACATGCTGTACAAGCCACAAGCTGGAGTCCTCTGCATGAACACTGGAGATCAGAAGGCCTCGTACCCTGGATGTCAGCACCTGGGGGGCTCTGGCTCTGCCTGCCCAGGTGCCAAGGTAGTATTGCCCGCAGAGGCGGCCAAAGTTTTGTTACCTATTTCTTTATCTTACCTTAAGAAATCAGTGTGTTTAAAGGCTTATGTAGACAGTGGCTCAGAGGGGAATTTCATAGATCTCCAGGTAGCAAGAAATCTAGGTGTACCACTACTAAGGTGCCCCCATTAGAACCACTGCAGTTAATGGCACTCCCCTCATCCAGGGTGGAGTGGAATTTGTCACTGAGGAAGTGTCAATGCTGGTGGAGTCTTTACATGCTGAAAATGTGTCGTTTTTTGCTATCAATAATTTATCATCTGCAGTAATCCTGGGCATGCCATGGTTACGTAAACATAACCCAGTCATAGACTGGCACTTGGGTGACATCGGGCG
Source organism: Allobates femoralis (assembly GCA_033576535.1). NCBI lineage: Eukaryota > Metazoa > Chordata > Amphibia > Anura > Aromobatidae > Allobates > Allobates femoralis. The sequence goes on from JARQOC010000003.1 coordinate 369,394,885, forward strand.
CTGGAGCCCAAAGTGTCAGGAAAACTGTATCTCGCTATCTGTAAACCAAGTGAAGGTCAAGACTCCTCCCTTTGTACCATATGCATTTAGAGATTTTGAGGATGTATTTTCTATTCAGGAATCAGAGAAATTACCCCCTCACAGAAAGTATGATTGCGCCATAGATTTAATACCTGCTTCTCGTCTCCCAAAGGGGAGAATATTTAACCTCTCTGGTCCTGAACGTCAGGCCATGAATGATTACATAGCAGACAGTCTGAGAAAGGGGTATATTAGACCGTCCACCTCACCAGTAGGAGCTGGTTTCTTTTTTGTGGGAAAGAAAGATGGCGGCCTCAGACCTTGCATTGATTACCCCGAATTAAACGCGATCACTGTGAAAAACCAGTATCCTCTTCCACTCATCCCTGATCTTTATAATCAGCTGTTGGGAGCCAAGTATTTCACCAAACTGGACCTCAGGGGAGCATATAGCCTGGTCCGTATAAAAGAAGGCGATGAGTGGAAGACCGCGTTTAACACGCCTCTCGGCCATTTTGAGTATCTCGTGATGCCGTTCGGGTTAAGTAACGCACCTGCAGTGTTTCAGAATTTTGTCAACGATATTTTCAGAGATATCAGTGGTGTATATGTGGTCGTGTATTTGGACGACATTCTGGTTTTTTCTCCCGGTCTTTGGTCGCATGTCCGACATGTCCGTACTGTACTCCAGAGACTCAGAGAGCATTCTCTATTCGCCAAATTAGAGAAATGTGTCTTCATGGAGGAGGAGATAAATTTTTTGGGGTATATCATATTGGCTAAAGGTTTTCGCATGGATCCTTCCAAAATTAAACCCATTAATGAATGGGTACAACCCAAGTCTCTGAAGGCACTGCAGCGATTCTTGGGTTTCGCTATTATCGTAAATTTATTAAAGGGTTTTCAGAGATAGCCAAACCTCTCACTTATTTGACACGTAAAGGGGCGGATGTGGTTAATTGGAAGCCTGAAGCCATCTATGCGCTTTCTAAGTTAAAAGAGTGTTTCTCCGCGGATCCAATATTGGTGCAGCCTGATTTGGACCGCCCCTTCATTGTAGAGGTAGATGCCTCTGAAGTTGGAGTGGGAGCGGTGCTATCACAAGGCACCGCATCTCTAACTCAACTTCGTCCGTGTGCCTTCTTTTCCCGAAAATTTTCCTCTACAGAGATGAATTATGATGTAGGTAATCGGGAATTGTTGGCAATCAAATGGGCCTTCGAGGAATGGCGCCACTTTTCGAAGGCGCCAAACATAGGATTACCGTAATTACTGATCACAAAAACCTAACCTATTTGGAGTCAGCGAAAAGACTGAATCCTAGACAGGCTAGATGGGCCTTGTTCTTCTCCAGATTCGATTTTGTTATCACTTTCAGACCGGGTACTAAAAATGTGAGGGCTGATGCCCTGTCTCGAAGTTTTTGCCCCTTACAAGTCGAGGACGTGGACCCGACTCCCATTTTAGCCAAGGGGATTGTTGTCTCGGCTGTGTCTTTGGATCTTCTGGAAGAGATTCGTAGATCTCCAGAACAGGCCCCTGACACTACTCCTGCCCAGAAACTATTCGTCCCTGCCAAATTCCGCCTCCAAGTCCTTAAGGAATCTCATGATTCCGTCCTCACAGAGCATCCTGGTATCAATAACACCATCAGACTTGTAACCAGGAGTTTGTGGTGGCCAACCATAGTAAAGGACTGTAAGGAATATGTACTGGCTTGTGAAATCTGTGCTCGCGCTAAGTCTCCCCGCAACCGCCCTGCCGGGTTGCTCCAGTCCTTGCCTACCCCTGAGGGTCCTTGGACTCATATCTCCATGGATTTTATTACTGACCTGCCACTCTCAGAAGGGAAGACATGTATCTGGGTAGTGGTAGACAGATTCAGCAAGCAGTGTCATTTTGTTCCGCTGTCTGGGTTACCTAATTCCGAGACCCTGAACAAATTATTTATTAATCATGTTGTGCGATTGCATGGTGTTCCTGTGAATATTGTTTCTGACAGGGGCACCCAGTTCGTTTCTAAGTTTTGGAGGGCATTCTGTAAACGGATTGGAATTGACTGTTCCTTTTCTTCTGCCTATCACCCTGAAACCAATGGTCAAACCGAGCGCGCAAATCAAGCTCTCGAGCAGTATCTACGTTGTTATGTCTGTGAGCATCAATCTGATTGGGTGGAACATCTGCCACTAGCGGAATTTGCCATGAATAACTAGTCCCAGGAGTCTATCAAGACCACCCCTTTCTACTGTAATCATGGACTACACCCGCACTTTTGTTCATTTTCTTCTAGGCTTTCTGACGTCCCTGGGGAAGAAAGGTCCTTAGATCAGTTAAAGACTATCTGGTCTGAAGTGAACAAAAACTTAAAGGGGGCTCAGACTAGGTAGGCGTCTTCTGCTAATAAACGGCGCTCCAAGGGTCCGGACCTGGGAGTTGGGGACAAAGTTTGGTTGTCTACGAAAAATATCAAGCTCAAAGTGCCGTCTGCCAAACTAGGTCCCAGGTTTATTGGTCCGTATGAAATAATTGACGTGATTAACCCTGTAGCCTTTCGTCTGAAGCTCCCTCAATCATTCAAACTGCCCAATGTATTCCATAAATCCCTTCTCAAATTATACCGATCTCTGGTTCGTCCTGTCCAATCCCCTCCTCCTCCGGTCTTGGTCGGGGGTGCCGTGGAATACGAAGTTCAACGGATCCTTGATTCCCGCTTAGTGAGAGGATCCGTGCAGTATCTGGTACATTGGAAGGGCTATGGTCCGGAGGAGAGGTGCTGGGTGCCTGCCCTAATATCCATGCCAAGGGTTTAATCCGGAAGTTTCATCTTCTTCATCCCAATAAGCCAGGTTTTGTGGGTCCGGAGGCCCCTCATAGAGGCGGGGTACTGTCACATCGCCATTGGACTCGGTGGCTGGTGTTCCTGCCTCGGCCACTGGGAGGAGCCGGTTTCCTTCGGCTGATGGCGCCAGTGATAGGAGGGCCTTGTCCTCATATGGACCTGCTCCTGCGACGTCTGCCTCTGTCGCTGAGCGCCACCATGTTTCTCCTTTGGGTGGTGTTGGTAGCAGAGGAGCGGGCCCTGCAGAGCTGTCTGTTAGGCGCAGCCTTCGTTCTGCTGTCAGAAGTGGGGTGGGCGGAGCCAGTCGTGCATCACCATCTGACCTGGTTCTAGGGGCGGTCCGGATGAGATCATCAGGCTGTGGGCTCCAGCCTATGGGAGGTAGCCGCGCCTTTCAAGTACATTGGAGCCTGGCTTGCAGGCCGCCAGATATAGTTTTGGTTCCCCAGTGATAGTGTGTTTAGTTTCGTGCCTGACCTTGCCTGGATTTCTGACTCTGCCTCTGCCTATTGATTTTGTACCTCAGCTGCCCTCTTGGTTTTGCCCTTGACCTTTGCCTGGATTTTTGACTCTGCTACTGCCTGACGATTTTGTACCTTAGCTGCCCTCTCGGTTTTGACTCGGACTTCTGACTTCGTTTTTTCGGGTCTTGATTTTCCCCTGGCGACCTCCCCGGCTCTGTTGCTCGTATAGGCAGTTACCCCCTGGGCTCCGCTGTAATTCCAGATCCATGTATAGGGGTTAAGGGTCTCGGGGTTTCTCGGGGTGCTGCCTACCAGCAGCTCGGCCTCACAGCAGATGGTCGTCACACTATCATTTTCTACTGCTGCCTCTCCTTCTACCGTTTCGATTATATTCCTAATTGCTGTGGGTCTCGAAAATATATCTCTAACATGCACTGTTCGTTGCCTTATGGGGAGGCGTACATGTTAAGTATTTCACACACCTGGTCCTGATCTTGGAGACGGACCGCACTGTAACAATTTTTGGTACCCACTTTCTGCGTCCTTCCACATCTTCATCAGTATGCTGGCAGAGATTTCATGTTAACTTACAGCCGTTGGGTGGGAGATTACAAACAGGATGCGTCCTTATCAGAATTTGGGAGTCTACAACATGAGCTGTTGGTTGCGGGGGGAGGAGGGGGGGGTACGGGGGGGGAGGGAGGTTTATTAACTCTGGTAACCTCTTTTTTTTCGGAGGAAAATTTAAGGGATTTTGGTTATGTTAGGGATTGTTACTGAATGTCTCTACTGCCCTGTATCACATGATCTATGGTGCCTCCTTGTCCAATCTCTATGGGATCATTGTACAGCGCTATTTCAACTCTTACCCATTCACAATGGTGAATATTATCACCTGGAACGTTAATCACCGGAGAAACGTTCCATGGTCCTAAGACATTTAAAGAAACTGAATGTGGACATTGCTTTCTTACAGGAAACTCACCTCTCATCATCTGACTTCTTTAGAATGCATAGATTGTGGGTGGGGGCGATATGGGGCTCAGGAGCAGTGGAAAAGAAAGCAGGGGTTTTAATGTTGGTCAACAAATCTTTTTCTCATAAACTGATATCTGAGGACAGAGATGAGGCTGGACGTTTGATACATGTGATACTTGAGTGTCAGTTAGGCAGATTGAGTTTATACAATGTTTATGCCCCCAATTCTGATGCTGATAGAACGAAGTTCTTTACGCAAGTGGAAAAGATACTATTGACAGACAGAGAACATAATAAATTGGTAGCAGGGGATTTTAACACAGTGTTATCTCCGGGGGAAGATAGGCAGAAAAGACAACACGTTGGGCCCGCATTGGAACATGCCACACCAGATAAGAGGGGTGGGGGAGGATTAAACCACCTGATAGATAGTATAGGCCTTCATGATGCTTGGAGAACTTTTCATCCGCAAGGTCGGGAATATACGCACTATTCTCACCCACACGATTCGTGGTCTCGGCTGGACATGCTCTTGGTCGGGGGCACTGTGCTGGACAGAGTGGAAGAGGTAGTCATAGAAAATTTGGTGATATCTGACCACAGCCCAGTGTCCCTGGTCCTGAGGGATCTCTACCCACACGGCACAGACTTCTTATGGCGGTTTCCGACATACTTGAGACAAGATAAAAATTTCGACAAACTCTTGGGAGAGTGGTGGACTGAATTCTCTTTAGACAATCTAGAACATAAAACGAATGCCCGCTTGTATTGGGAAACTAGTAAGGCAGTGATGAGAGGGAAAATTATGGCCTATACTCGAACATTGAAACGTAAAACTCAAGAACAATTTAAATCTCGCAGTAGGGCCTTGAGGGAAGCTCACGTTCAATTCTTGGCAACACCGTCCGATGACCTGAAAGAGAATTGGCTGGTGGCGAAGAGGGAGTTCGAAGCTTGGACAAGACAGAGGGAGATTTTTAGAAAAGCTCATTGGGAGGTGGATCTGTACAAATTTGGGGACAAATCGGGAAAAAATATTGGCCAACTTGGCCAGGGGGAAGCGCCCGCACACCACGATCACATCCTTGAGAGCTGGGTGTGGGGGCACTACTTCCGACCCAAAAAAGATAAATGCACTTTTGGGTAGATATTATTCTAAGTTATACGCAGCTAAACCAGATGGGCTAGATATAGGTGGCGAATGGCTACAGAGGGTCGAATTGCCCGTGCTTACTGACGATGAATTAAACACATTAAACCGCCCAATCACTCTAGAGGAAATATTAGAAACCATCAATAAGCTGGGAAATAACAAAGCCCCGGGTTCCGACGGCTTCCCAGGAGAATATTACAAGGAGCTTAAAGAGTTGGTAGCCCCGTGTCTAGTGTCACTATTTAATAATATCTTGAGAGGAGAGGCTTTGTCTGAAAACTCCAACACGGCATATATCAAACTACTGCCCAAGGGAGAAAAAGACCCATCAAATTATAAGCCCATATCCTTAATAAACCAAGACTTGAAAATATTGTCTAAAATTATGGCTGAACGCTTAGCGTTGATTTTACCCCGCCTTATTGAACCTCAACAGTCCGGGTTTGTCAAGGGCAGATCAGCAGTGGGGAACATTAGAAAAACCATCTTGATAATCGATGCGGTCAAAAACCACGGCATTTGTACACTGGACCCTCCAGCATTGTTTTTGTTGGATGTCGAAAAGGCATTCGACAATGTAAATTGGAAATGGCTAAATACAGTTCTAGACACAATGGGGATGCAGGGATCCTTCCGTACCTTCTTGAATATCTTATACCTTAACCCACGAGCGAGGGTGTAGACCCCTGGCTTCCTTTCTGACTCATTTCAACTACAGAGGGGAACAAGGCAAGGGTGCCCACTCTCTCCACTACTCTTCAACTTAGCTATAGAACCCCTATCACGTTATCTTAACGGGGGAACGGTTTTTGAAGGGATTAAAGTGGGCAACACACCTTTATACTCGGCACTCTTTGCAGACGATATAATTCTCTATCTCAACCGCCCAGACAGAGATCTCACGTACCTCCTAGACCAACTGAGAATATATGGCACTTTTTCGGGTTTCACACTTAATAAAGCCAAGTGGGAAATACTAAAATTAGGGGTCACCGGAGGAAACGCGCGGTCGGATAGTAGAGTACAGGGGACGCTGGGGATCCCTGTTAAAAATGATCACATCAAATATTTGGGGGTGCGTTTGAGTAAAACATCAGCTGCGATGTACTCACTCAACTATGATCCATTAATACGAAAAATAACACTAGAATTGGAACGCTGGAGGAATTTTCCCCTCTCACTCTTAGGTCGTTGCCATCTGGTTAAAATGATCAGCTTCTCCCAATTATTGTATCCAATGCAGACACTCCCTCTTCTCCTACGCCACGGCGATTTGCTAAGGCTGAACAGGGCCATAGTACAATTCATTTGGAATGGCAAAAGAGCGAGAATTAGACACACAACACTGATGTTACCCAAGGATAAGGGAGGTCTCAACCTACCAGACAGGGGCGGACTGGCCCGGCGGGAGATCGGGAGATCCCCCGGGGGGCCCCGACACTTTTTAGCCCCGCCCACTTAGCCACGCCCCCATACCCCCCTGGGCCCTGCAGGTAGATGTGCGACAGTGTGAGGCCCCCCTCCGGTACTATCACTAATCATATCGGCGCACTGCCGATATGATTAGTGAGTGATTGTTCTGGTCTTGCAGCAGCAAAGCCAGGGGCGGATTGGCCCGGCGGGAGATCGGGAGATCCCCCGGGGGGCCCCGACACTTTTTAGCCCCGCCCACTTAGCCACGCCCCCATACCCCCCCTGGGCCCTGCAGGTAGATGTGCGACAGTGTGAGGCCCCCCTCCGGTACTATCACTAATCATATCGGCGCACTGCCGATATGATTAGTGAGTGATTGTTCTGGTCTTGCAGCAGCAAAGCACGGAGAGAGCTCTCCGTGCTTTGCCTGCTGTTGCGGTGCCGCCCAGCCTCCTCTGCGCAGCGCGACACTGCCGGCGCGTGCGCAGATGGAGACAGCCTCAGCCTACGATGACTGCCTCCATCCAGGCCGTGTGCACACTCACTGTGCAGGTGCCGGCAGCGTCGCTGAGGAGGGACCCGCCGTCGCCCCTGCAGACAGCCACAGGCCCAGGTTGATTATAAAGGCGGGGGGGCCAGGGGAAGGAGGCTTGGGTTAGGGGGGTGCTGGGGGGGGGGGGGGAGGGTGTTAGCTCGTCCTGTCCTGGTAACTGAGTGACTGAGGAGCCCATTCTTCCATAAGAGATGGGCTCCTCAGTCATCAGCCTGGGGTCTGGGGGTCCCAGACCGTGCTGCAGCCTCCACCATCCAGTCTCACCTGCTGGGGGCCTGTGGTGCTGTGCAGGATTTAGTGTGAGCAGATGCTGCTGCTGCTTCTACTACTGCCCCCAGCATGGTGCCCTCAGGGAGGTCCCACAGGGCATCACGAGCATGAAGCAAACACTGTGGGAGCTCTCTGATGGCACCATACTGGGGCGCGGTGAGAGCCTAACCTCACGGAGCCCCATGATCTCTATGTGTGGGCCCCATAATCTCTATGTGCGCCTATGTGTGGGCCCCATAATCTCTATGTGCGCCTATGTGTGGGCCCATAATCTCTATGTGCGTCTATGTGTTGGCCCCATAATCTCTATGTGCGCCTATGTGTGGGCCCCATAATCTCTATGTGCGCCTATGTGTGGGCCCCATAATCTCTATGTGCGCCTATGTGTGGGCCCCATAATCTCTATGTGCGCCTATGTGTGGGCCCCATAATCTCTATGGGCGCCTATGTGTGGGCCCCATGATGATCTCTATGTGCACCTCTGTGTAGGCCCCATAATCTCTATGTGCGCCCCTGAGTGGGCCCCGTAATCTGTATGTACGCCTCTGTGTGGGCCCCATGATGATCTCTATGTATGCATCTGAGTGGGCCCCATGGTCTCTATGTGCGCCCCTGAGTGGGCCCCGTAATCTGTATGTACACCTTTGTGTAGGCCCCATGATGGTCTCTATGTATGCATCTGAGTGGGCCCCATGATCTCTATGTGCGCCTCTTAGTGGGCCCCGTAATCTGTATGTACGCCTCTGTGTGGGCCCCATGATGATCTCTATGTATGCATCTGAGTGGGCCCCATAATCTCTATGTGCGCCTATGTGTGGGCCCCATAATCTCTATGTGCGCCTATGTGTGGGCCCCATAATCTCTATGGGCGCCTATGTGTGGGCCCCATGATGATCTCTATGTGCACCTCTGTGTAGGCCCCATAATCTCTATGTGCGCCCCTGAGTGGGCCCCGTAATCTGTATGTACACCTTTGTGTAGGCCCCATGATGGTCTCTATGTATGCATCTGAGTGGGCCCCATGATCTCTATGTGCACCCCTGAGTGGGCCCCGTAATCTGTATGTGCACCTCTGTGTGGGCCCCGTAATCTGTATGTACGCCTCTGTGTGGGTCCCCTGATGATCTCTATGCATCTGAGTGGGCCCCATGATCTCTATGTGCGCCCCTGAGTGGGCCCTTTAATCTGTATGTACGCCTCTGTGTGGGCCCCATGATGATCTCTATGTATGGATCTGAGTGGGCCCCATGATCTCTATGTGCGCCCCTGAGTGGGCCCCGTAATCTGTATGTGCACCTCTGTGTGAGCCCCGTAATCTGTATGTACGCCTCTGTGTGGGCCCCATGATGATCTCTATGCATCTGAGTGGGCCCCATGATCTCTATGTGCGCCCCTGAGTGGGCCCCGTAATCTGTATGTACGCCTCTGTGTGGGCCCCATGATGATCTCTATGTATGCATCTGAGTGGGCCCCATGATCTCTATGTGCGCCCCTGAGTGGGCCCCGTAATCTGTATGTGCACCTCTGTGTGAGCCCCGTAATCTGTATGTACGCCTCTGTGTGGGCCCCATGATGATCTCTATGCATCTGAGTGGGCCCCATGATCTCTATGTGCGCCCTGAGTGGGCCCCGTAATCTGTATGTACGCCTCTGTGTGGGCCCCATGATGATCTCTATGTATGCATCTGAGTGGGCCCCATGATCTCTATGTGCGCCCCTAAGTGGGCCCCGTAATCTGTATGTACGCCTTTGTGTAGGCCCCATGATGGTCTCTATGTATGCATCTGAGTGGGCCCCATGATCTCTATGTGCGCCTCTGAGTGGGCCCCGTAATCTGTATGTACGCCTATGTGTGGGCCCCATGATGATCTCTATGTACGCATCTGAGTGGGCTCCATGATCTCTATGTGCACCTCTGAGTGGGTCCCATGATGATCTCTATGTACGCATCTGAGTGGGCCCCATGATCTCTATGTGCGCCTCTGAGTGGGCCCCGTAATCTGTATGTACACCTCTGAGTGGGCCCCTTGATGATCTCTATGTACGCATCTGAGTGGGCCCCATGATCTCTGTGCGATCCCTGAGTGGGCCCCATGATTTGTATACACGCCTATGTACGCCTATGATTTGCTCCCATGATCTTTATGCACGCCTCTGAGAGTGCCCATTGATCTCTATGTACGCCCCTGATCGGGACCCATATCCACCCCTTATGCGGCCCCTGTAATCTCTATGTGGCCCTGAGCCTCGCCTCCATGTGGCAGTAGTAGAAGCAGCATCTCCATAGTGCGGCATTCACACTACATGCTGCACTGTACAGGACTCCCAGCCAGCAGCAGAACGAATGAGAAGGTAACTGCATGGGACCCTTAGCTGAGGCTGGCAGGACATACTACTGGGCAATGGCCATGATTATCATGGCCATTGGCCAGCATGTTATGCCAGCCTCTGGTGGTACTATCATGCATGCCCATTGCCCAATATGTCCTGCCAGCATCTGTGGTACTATCATGCCCACCCAGCATGTCCTGACAGTCACTGGTGGTAGTACTAGCATGATAGTACCACAGAGGCAGGCAGTACATACTGGGCAATGGGCATAATAGTGCCACAAAGGCTGGAAGGACATACTGGGCAATGCGCATTATAGTACCATCAGTAGACTGACTTATCCAGGGCTCTGTCTCCCCTCTTCGCAGCTGTTAACATTGCGTTTATGCTGTGCGTTGCAACGGATCCGTTGTAAATCAGCACAAAAGCAATGTACCGTAGACTTGCATTGCAAAAATGCATTCTAACGCTTGCAAAAATAGCCATGCGTTTGAAAGTATGCATTATTTGCAATGCACAGGAAACACGGTCGGCGGCTGGAGGCAAGCTGAGCGCTTCTATCACTTACAGGTGTGTTCTACTGTTATTCTGTGCCTGCTCATCTCTGTCAGCAGACATATTGTCTGATTGCAAAGATGTAGCAGAGCTGAAGACAGAAGACCTGTGGATTACATCAGAGCATGGATTTTTTTTTATTTATTAAAGATGGAGTCCCTAAATGTGTTTGAGTTTTATTAAACATTTATTTTCTCTGTGTTGTGTTTTTTTTCTGTTTACTAGAAATTCATGGTAGCCATGTCTAGTTTGGCGTGATGCCATGAATTTCAGGGTTAGTACCAACTGATAATACAAAGCTGGTACTAACCCCTTTATTACCCAGCGTGCCATCCCCCACCAGGGCCACTGGAAGAGCCAAATAAAGCGCCTGGAAATGGAGCTATGATGACTGCGCTAATTCCAGGGGTGGCTGTGGGCTGCCGTTTTCAGCATCCGGGGCCCAGAATGCATGGGCCTTACCATGCTGAGAATCCCAGCCCCCAGCTGCCGATCAAAATATGGCGGGAGCCCACTTGTTTTTTTTTTTAATAATTTATAAAAAAAAATTGGGCATTCCTGACTTTTGATCACCATCCAAGGTAAAGCCAGGCAGCTGGGGGTGGCAGGCCATAGCTGTCCGCTTTATCTGTGGTGAGAATCAAAAATTCTGCAGAGCGCTATGTCATGTTTTTAAAAATTATTTATTTTCACACTTCTATATGTGACAGACCACAACAGCCAATCACAGATGCGGTCAAAGAGGATGGGCATCTGTGATTGGCTGTTCGAGTAATCTACAACCAGCCCATACATTCTAGTACGGTACTATGTATGGGCTGCATTCAGGTTACTCAAGCAGCCAATCACAGATGCCCATTCTCTGTGTCAGTGTCTGTGATTAGCTGTTGGGCCTGTCACACATATAGAAGTGTGAAAATAAATACAAAAAAAAACATGACGTAGCGCTCCGCAGATTTTTTGATTCTCAGCGCAGATAAAGCAGACAGCTACGGGCTGCCACCCCCAGCTGCCTGGCTTTACCTTGTCTGGCGATCAAAAGACAGAGAAGCCTAATATTTGTTTTAAAATTATTTCACTTTTTTTTTTTGGAAAAAACATGCGTATGCTCCCGCCATATGTTGATCGCCAGCCAGATAAAGCAAGGCAGCTGGGGGCTGGGATTCTCAGCATGGTAAGGCCCAAGCGTTCTTGGCCCCCCACGCTGAAAATCGCAGCCCGCAGCCACCCCTGAAAATGGTGCCTTCATCATAGCATCATGTCCAGACGCTTTCTCCAGCTCTTCCAGTGGCCCTGGTGGGGGGTGGCACGCTGGGTAATAATGGGGTTAGTAGCAGGTTTGTATTATCAGCTCGTACTAAGCCTGAAATTCATGTCGTCAGGCCAAATTAGACATGGCCACCATGAATTTCTAGTAAACAGGAAAAAAAACACAACACAGAGAAAATAAATGTTTAATACAAATCAAACACAAAACACATTTAGGGACTCCATCTTTAATTAAAAAAAATACCTCGCTCTGACTTAATCCACAGGTCTTCTTACCTCAGCTCTGCTGCATCTTTGCCATCAGACAAATATGTCTGCTGACAGAGATGAGCAGGCACAGAATGACACTGGAGCAATGTTACTGTGTAGTGCGGCACTATGTCGTTTTTTTTTGTCATTTCATGTGTAGAAATCGTGGCAAAAGTGTGGATTTTGCTCTGGAAGTGATTAGTTGTAGATAACTATGTTATTTTCTGCAGAGATAGGTCCTACATAGAAGATGTGATATCAGTCGGCAACAGATAAAGAACTTCACCTAGAGACATCACTGGTGAGTTTGTTTATTACCTTTACACACACACTGACACTATACACAGAGCTCCTGTGTATAATGTCCTTGGTGATCATTATATTACCTGTACACTGACACTATATACAGAGCTCCTGTGTATAATGTCACTGGTGATCTCTACATTATCTTTACACTGACTCTATACAGAGCTTTTTACATTTTCATTATCGGTCACCATCCGGTGCCATTATGTGCTCTGGTCATGGCTTGGCGGGATTTGTTCCTTGTATATGGTATTAGGCCAGCTTCACACCACGGTGTGATCAGGTCTGGGGCTGTCCGGTGTGAACCCGACAGCCCCGGACCCGATTTTCACACAATGCAGCCCTATGGTGCCGGACAGGGCTGGATGGCAGCTATTTGTCATCCGGTTTTGTCCCTGTCTGGCAGCATCAGGCTGCAAACGATTTTTGCCCTGGACACAAAAACGGAGCATGCAGCATTTTTGTGTCCGGGGTGAAAAATTTAAGCAAACCGGATCCTGCCAGATTCTCCCAGATCAAGTGCGATCCGGCGCCCCCTAACATGAGAGTCAATGGGGCGCCAGATCGCGCCGGACCTGACAGAGTCTGTCAGGTTCCTGGACGCCGGCTGCTGGAGTTCAACATGAGCGTCGCTGAACTTCAGCACCAGGAGCTGTCCCCTGTCAAGAGGTTCAGCACCATCATGCAGAGGTTTGCCAGAGAAAGAAAGTTGAGCATTTGGTGACTTCAGTATTTATAAAGACAAATCCAGGATTACCTCTGCTTGCTTTACTCCTAGTTTTGTCTTAGGGTAAGTTCACACTTACCCGGCGTGTTTGTCGGCGGCAGCTGGCGGGTCCCGCCAGGAAGCTCCGGCGCCGTCCACCGGCTTCCTGGCGGGTATGTGCGGGCGGTATCCGGCGGCTGCCCAGCGGGTTCTCGGCGGCGATTCTGCAGCGGCTGGAAGCAGCACATGATTCTGCTTGCAGCCGCTGCAGAACCGCCGGTTTTTAGAACATGGTCATTCTTTGCTAACCCGCTGGGAAACCTGCGGGTTAGCAACGGATGACGCTGGGTAACCGCCGCTGTGTGCACAGCCTTGGGCTGTTTACATTAGTTTTAATGTTAATCCAAACGCCGGTTTGGATTAACATAAATTAACATAAAACTAATGTAAACAAAACGGCGGTTTACACTGGTAAACCGCCGAAAACCCGCCCAGTGTGCACTTACCCTTAGGCCGGCTTCACACCACGTTTTTTCCCCTGTCAGGCTGTGTCCAGTGCTTTGCAGGAGGCACCGGATACAGCCTGACAGGTAGAAGCGGAGGGTTAATATGCTCTCCGGTCCTGTTTGTAGCCAGATTCTGCAGAGTGCAGCTTCAGGAGCTGTCCCCTACTGAAATGGTGCTGAACATCTTCACAGGGGGCAGCTCCTGGTGCTGAAGTTCAGAGGAGCTCACGCTGAACTGCAGCAGCTGGCGTATGGCAACCTGACAGACTCTCTGTCAGGTCCGGCACGATCCGGTGCCCCATAGACTCTCATGTTAGGGGGTGCCGAATCATGTTAGGGGGTGCCGGATCGTGCTGGAACCGGAAGAATCCGGTAGGATCTGGTTTGCTTAAATTTTTCGCCCCGGACACAAAAATGATGCAAGCTCCGTTTTTGTGTCCAGGGCAAAAATCATTTGCAGCCTGATGCTGCAGGACAGGGACAAAACCGGATGGCAAATAGCTGCCATCCGGCCCTGTTCAGCACCATATCGCTGCATTATGTCAAAATTGGGTCCAGGGCTGTCTGATTCACATCGGACAGCCCCGGACCTGATCACAATGTGGTGTGAAGTCGGCCTTACAAATACTGAGGTACAAAACTCACCAAATACTCAAAGTGCCACATTCTTCTGATGGTGCGGACTCCACCAATAAATAAGTAATCACATTCCTAACCTGTGCACAGGGGCTGACTGGCCCAGGTTGCAGGGAGGTATTTGCCCCCCAGGCCAGTGATTTAGTCCTAGTTTAGAGCCGCCCCCTCAGTGAGAGCCGCCGCGTGGGACCCGGGACGCAGCAGGCAGGACGCGGGCGTCAGCGTGGAGGCTAACTGTGACCTGGGATTGGCGCGGCAGCAGGCAGCTGGCAGGCTAGTGAAGCAGCGCCAGCACCCACATGCTCTTCAGTTGGCCTCTGTAGTGGTAGCACCCATCCCCCCGGTCTTCAGTTGGCCACCGGCTAGAAAAAGTCAACTACCCCCCAGGGCAAGATCTGCCAGCCAGCCCCTGCCTGTGCATCGCTGATAACTTGTTGTCACCAAAAAATCCAAATTAATGCAAACTACAATTATGATACATCGCAGTAATGGTGAGCGCACAGTGGTGTGCAGGAGCCGTCTGTGTTTTACAGTCCACGCTGTCCACGCTACACTATAATAGGTAAAACGCATAACAGGTATTTGCAAATAGCTGAAGAATGGGTGGGCCCGGGTGGGTGGGCCCGGGTGGGTGGGCCCCTGGAGTCAATTTTCCTGGTGGGCCCCAGTCACCCCAGTCCGGCGCTGCTACCAGACATCAAAGGGTATAATCTGGCCTGTGTTTCTCGTCATGTAATTGACTGGTTGAAAGGAACCTCCAAACACTCCAATTGGGTGAAGGAGCAGGAATTTTGTCGACCTTGGGATCTGGCCAGTCTGCTGCATGCGTCCTGGTCTGATGTTCCTGCCTACATAAGGAACTCGCTGCTTTTTAGAGACACCGCCATGTGTTGGAAAGCAGTCCGTAAGAAATTACATTTGGCATGGAAGATCTCCAAATATTTGAACCCCTGGGCCCATGTTAGCTTCAAACTAGGGAGAGAAATGCCTTGTTCCGGGTGTCGGGAACCAATGGCATACTGAAATTGGGTGACATACTCCAGAAAGAAGAGAAAAGATGGATGTCAGGATCTGAGGTGATGGATCACTTCAGACTCCCATATACCCAGATATTACAATATAAACAACTACACTTTCATGTTCTGCAAAAACTGCAGGATGTGACCCAAGAGTGCATCTCCAATACCTGGGACAAATTAATACAGACTCACACCTCACAACTAAACATCTCATACATATATAATTTTCTCCGCGAGGTGTACCCAGCAGTAGAACCGAGAAAACTCTTTACGGGATGGAGACATCTTATACCAGAGGAGGAGAGGGAGGATGAGATTTTGGAGGGCTGGAGCTGTTTAGAAAGCTTCTACACAATGAAAAATGGAGGGACACGCAGTTTCGTGTCATCCATAGAGCAATTTATGGCTTCAATATACCCCCGTCGCCAAATGTCCCTGGGAGATTGCAGAATTGTCCGAAATGCGGTGCCTACCGAACGGATTTTATACATGGCATTTGGACTTGCCCAAGGGTTATCAAATTTTGGGATTCAGTGAGTAAAATCACGCGGGAAATCACTGGTCAGGAAATACCTGTAGAACCTAAAACGTGGCTCCTCCATATCCCGACCTCTAATAACTGGAAAGGGGCCAGAGTTCTACCATATCGTTGCCTTACTCAGCAAAAAGATCTTACTACGAGAATGGCTGTCCACATCCTGTCCGGTGATTCCAGATTTGCTCCAGGCCCTAAAAGCGACTATGAGAATAGAAAGATTGGAAGCGGAGAGGCAAAAAGATCTGTTGACGGGTAAATTCTTCGATACATGGAAGAATTTTATATTAAACAAATTGTCGCGGGAGGAATTGGAGCAGACCGTCTCACCGTTCAGAAATTCTAAATGGTATCTTACTGAGGATTTGAAAGGAACGTTGGGAGCGCTTAAGATATAAGAGAGATAGAAATATTACCATAACATGTCTATATCGCTGATAGACAACCCCATGTTTTGGCAAGGTTGCAACTATACTAAGACCTTAACACACTCGATCCTGAGTGAGGGCGAGTGGAGACAAACACTAATACCATATAAATGAAGAATGTCTTGCAAGGTCAACTTGCACAGAGCAATAACATTATTTGGTGGGATGGGTTCAGGGATTGATAGTGAGGGCAGGGTGGGTAAGGGCTTACTGAATTGCATTATTGCACAGTTGTCTTTCAATGTACTTTTGTGTTATGTTACGTTTGATGAAAACCAATAAAAAGGATGTATTAAATAAATAAACCAAGATTTGAAACTTCTTTCGAAAATCCTAGCGGACAGATTGGCAACAATCTTACCCAGACTGATACAGCCACATCAGGCAGGTTTTGTTAGAGGACGGTCGACAGTTACCAACATAAGGAGAGCTATGCTTCTCATTGATGTGGCAAGGCATCGGGGAGATGACGGGGGGGAAATCCAGCCTTGATCACCCTCGATGCAGAAAAAGCATTTGATAACGTGAGGTGGTCATGGCTGGATTGGGTCCTGGACTCTATCGGATTGGAGGGACCCTTTCGCCAATTTTTGAGGTCTTTATACAATAACCCGAGGGCATGTGTAAGCATTCCGGGATTCTTGTCAGAAACATTCAGATTGGAAAAGGGAACTCGCCAAGGCTGCCCGCTGTCACCCCTTTTCTTTAACTTAGCGATTGAACCATTAGCGTTACTTTTGGCCTCTCAGAACACACACGAATGCCTTAGAGTAGGGGAAAAGGAAGTGAAGCTGTCCCTCTTTGCCGAAGATATTATCTTGTTTTTACAACATCCTCAAAGAGATCTTAGATCAATCCTAGATGCTATAGAAAAAATGGGAAAATTGTCAGGATTAATATTAAATAGAGACAAATGTGAAATTCTTTTCCACAAAAATGGTTTGCATAATAGATCTAGAACCGCATTATGTGGAATACCTATAGCCAAGGATAGCCTGAAGTATTTAGGAGTCCAGTTGGCTAGATCTCCTGAATTGATATACAAATTGAATTTTCTCCCAATAATAGAATAAATAGAAAGACAATTGGAGAGCTGGAAAAATCTTCCCCTGTCACTGTTGGGCCGATCTCATTTGATCAAAATGATTAGCTTTGCGAGACTGCTCTATCCGCTCCAGACAATTCCAATGTTACTAAAACACGTTGATGTCAAGCGACTAAATACTGCATTTTCCAAATTTCTCTGGGGAGGCAAAAGAGCCAGAATTAAATTAACAACTCTAATGCAATCAAGAGAAGAGGGGGGACTGAGAGTTTCAGATATTAGGGGATATAATCTAGTGTGCGTCATGAGAAATATTCTAGATTGGATCAACAATACTTCCAAATTCTCTGATGTTGGCCTGGAGGGGGAGTTCTCGAAGCCTTGGGATTTGTTGTCGGCCCTGTTGCACTCCTCATTGACAGAACTGCCTCCCAAGATGAAGTGTACATCTATTTGCAGAGACACAGTGATGACATGGAAGGCGGTTAGAAAAAAAATGAATATTTCTTGGAAGATATCTAGGAATTTGAACCCCTGGGCTACTCCGACCTTCCCACAGGGGATTGAAAACTTGCTGTTCTGTCCATGGAGGGAGAGGGGCATAAAAACTCTGGGTGACCTCATGCATATGGGGGAGAGGAGATGGCTGACTGGCGCAGAAATTTTAACCAAATTTATTCTTCTTGGATTTCAATGGCTACAATGCTTACAAATTCATCGGCATCTCCTGTTTCGTTTGCGTGATGTTTCGGCAGAAATAGACGGGGGGGGGGGGAATGGGAGGATCTGGTGGGAACTGACCTTAATGACATATCTATATGCTCCTTATATAGTAAACTGCAAAACACCCTCAGACCATCATTGTCCCATAAACTATTTTCTTTGTGAAGGAAACACTTTGCTGACCCGGATTTAACTCACAAAATGTTAGAGGGATGGGGTTTAATAAGAAAGTATATTATAAATGAAAAATGGAGAGATACACAGTATAGGCTCATGCACGGGACTATTAAGGGCTTCAATATTCCGCCTTTTCCAGCTAACAGTGAAAGATGGGTACATTGCCCCAAATGTAAATCTTTCATGACTGATCTCGAACATGGGATATGGTCATGTACGGAGACGCAGAGATATTGGAAAGGGGTGGGAGACCTCGCCTCAGGATTATATCCTGCCGAAAGCAGCAATGATCCGATGCTATGGCTGTTTCATTACACAAATGACACTGCCAAGGGCAATCAGACACATGTCTTATTCCACACAATTTCCCTGGTGGCAAAGAGGTTACTTTTGCTGCACTGGATTCATGAATCCATCCCCACGATTGAAATGGTACAAAATACCCTCAGGAAAACTCTAGATCTCGAGTCCATGGAGACACTAAGGAATGTTACCACAATGACCAAAATTTTTTTTCATAAATGGAAACCATTCATTTTAAAAACTTTCTCGACTTCGGAGATTGAGAGATTCATGACACCTTATAAACACACAGAGTGGTATGCTTTGGAGGATTTGAGAGGTACACTGGGTAGTCTGAGATGTGATACTTAACTTGTTGTACTATTCCTTCTGTTATTGATTGTATTAGATAGGCAAGGATAATTGAGCTGAAGTAAATAAAAGGAAAAGGCATATTTAGGGGGGGAGGGAAGGGGAACTTATTTTCTTCTAATCTTGGATATATGCTCATGTGTATGTTGTTAAGTTAAGATTGACTCAACGTCTTTTGATATATGTAACTTTAACATTATCTTGTATGAAAACTATAAAAACCAATAAAAATTATGGTTAAAAAAAACGTCAACTTTATGTGCATTCATGTAAAGTTTGTCCTGTGTTCCATAATTAATGACCAAAAAAAAGTGGCTGAATCAAAAGTTGAACATAGGTAGTGTGTGTGTATGTAGAGTCCTGGCAAAATCAACATTATGATCTGAAAACTACTACGCCCACAAATCTAAACGTGTGTGCAGCCTGGCCAGGAGACTCAGACTTCATCACCATATTGTTATGTTGCCAAGCACACATCACAGATGACCTTATTGTTTACTCAGGGTATAAGTTGCTCCATCACCTTAAAGTGTGTCATTGGCCCAGCATCTCCCTGGCCTTGATATTGTATTGCCTACTGTATATTGTGCACCTTAAAACATACTGTCATGTCTTCTGCTACAGCAGCACAAAGGAGTACCCCAGCGTCTCAACCTCCATCTGGTGCTGGATCACGACCCGGCCCGGAATCACCAGCTGCATCTGTCCCCTCATCAGGGCCTCCATCCCCTGCAGCATCAGCCCCGTCATCAGGGCCACCATCCCCTGCAGCGTCATCCCCGTCATCAGGGCTGCCATCCCCTGCAGCGTCAGCCCCGTCATCAGAGCTGCCATCCCTTGCAGCGTCAGCTCCCTCATCAGGGATGCCATCCCCTGCAGTGTCAGCCTCGTAATCAGGGCCCCCCTCCCCTGCAGCGCCTGGCTCTTCATCAACCCCCGCCTCACCACCAGCCTTGGCATCCCCAACTGGCTCGGTCATCTTCAGTGCTGATGAGGGTTCCCCCCTTCATCTATCCACACACTCCTACCCCAAACGTCCTGTCTGCCATCCCCTTGGCGGAGGGTGCATTTTCACACCAGGGCACCCCTAATCAGGCTGGAGTGAGCCCTTTTGGTAAGTGTATGTAATGTCAACAATAAATCTCGATAGTACATGTGTCCCCATCCTTCCAAAAATTTGTGTTTCTGTTTCCTCAGCCACAGAAGCCGCTGATGTGGGTTGGGCATTGGATATGATGGAAATCGTTAAGTAACATTTCACATTCCTTTGACACACACACTTGAGCATCTTACTGATTTTGTTTTTTACCCACTATAGGTGTTCCATCATTGATGGAGGTCTTAGCTTGCTACCACCAGGCATAGGGAGAGCTGAACCACCTGGGTGTCCTGCTCCACAGGTGATACAAGGCGACCATGCGGGCGGGCCCTCATCTCCAGCAGACTGCCGATGATTGTAGTTTTTTTATGTAATCTGTTGTTTGTTTGGCCATTTGTTGTGTGTGTATGTGTGAGATTTTGTACACTATGTTGTTGTTTGTAAGGTGTTTTTGAGAGTATGTTTCATATGTAAAAACTTGGGCAAAACAAACCCATCAAAAAAAGCCAAAAAAGTAGAAAAATACCAGCCAAAAAAATGAAACAAAAAAAATTACCATTTACAATGGGCAAAAAGGAACTGTTGTCCTAACATTATACGTCACAAAATAAAAGAGAAGCAAATGTCATATATTACTCTATTCTTTCAAGAATATTATGAGGTAACACACGTGTTACCAAATACATGTTTTGACAAGTATTAACTGGGGCATCGGGCCATTGTGTGTTATCAGGGATGTTAAACTCCATGGCTAAAGGTACACACACCGTCCATGTTATGGAAAACACATTTCCATTTGTCAGTTGGCGTTTGGCAACTGTGGAATGCAATGTTAAGGGAAGTCACATACACTATGTGTAGACCTACACTCCAGGATTCTAAAAGTGCTGCCTGAGATCTTCACTACACATGTAGGCCCCATTCCTACAGATACCTAAACAACAGTGTACACCAACACAGTGTACCATTCAAAACCTTTCAACCCTTCACCATGAGTTGTAACAAAATTGCCCTCCTGTTAATAATCACCTGAGACATAGGCGTACCCAGGATCAAAACTAAGTGGGGGGAAAGCCATGGTCATTCAGGTTGTAACATTTTATAATACATAGGGGACTATGGGAATACATTGTAATGTATGGAGGAATGTGGGGATGCATTATAATAATTGGAGGACTATGGTGGCAGAAGAGGAAGACCATATAAACCATGATGGGGGACATATATATCACGATAAAGGCCATATTCCAGGAGGAGGACCATATACAGCAGGATAAGGGACATTAATACATAATGAAGAGGGAGAGGGGTCAATTTGTGAGTCTTTATAGGATTTAGAACATTACACGGGGCCCATGCATCTGACCAACAGGGGCGGACTGGCCCAGGTGGCTGGGGGGCAAGTGCCCCCCAGGCTGGTGGAATTGCCCTCATCTAGGGCCGCCCATACTGAAACGGCCCGGCGGCGCTGCTTTGCGGCCACAGCTGCTTGCACAGCAGCCGACAGTGGAAATGCCCGGCAGGAAGCATGGTGAGTGCGGGCTGCGTGATAGCAGCCACAGCCCCCCTCCTCAACTGCAAGGGCTGGAACCAGGCCCTGCACTGGGTCACCCACTTATGGGTTGCGGGGGCCGCCCGCTCCTCCAGCCTCAGCATTGCTTTAATCTGTCACCGAGTGGCCACGGCATGCAGGGGGCGGGGCCACGGACACGAAGGGGGCGGGGCCGTTTCCCCAAAGCAGTGCCCTTCTCTCAGCAGTCAGGATAACAGGGGCAGGTCCCAAGCCCTCCCACCATCTTCATCACATTCCTGATCTCTCTCTGAGATGATCATGTGACCCCGGATGCCTCCCCTCCATGTGACATCATCACAGGTCCTACTGGTATATGTGAGTATCATATCTGTGTGTGTCTTTCTGAGTGTTGTTCTGTCTGTCTGGGTGTCTCTATCTGTGTGTTTGACAGTGTCTGTGTGTCTCTCTGTCTCTACACAACACTATACAGTATATACAGGTCCACACTACATGCTGTACTAGTGTGCCTATATACTGTGTATATATAGTGTGGAGACCTGTATATACAGTATAGTGCTGTGTATGAAAGATATAACCAACAGTCTCAGATGTGCCCAGAGTCCACAGCATGTAACGAGCCCAGAGTCCACAGCGTGTAACGAGCCCAGAGTCCACAGCGTGTAACGAGCCCAGAGTCCACAGCGTGTAACGTGCCCAGAGTCCACAGCGTGTAACGTGCCCAGAGTCCGCAGCGTGTAACGAGCCCAGAGTCCACAGCGTGTAACGAGCCCAGAGTCCGCAGCGTGTAACGAGCCCAGAGTCCGCAGCGTGTAACGAGCCCAGAGTCCGCAGCGTGTAACGAGCCCAGAGTCCGCAGCGTGTAACGAGCCCGAAGTCCACAGCGTGTAACGAGCCCGAAGTCCACAGCGTGTAACGAGCCCGAAGTCCACAGCGTGTAACGAGCCGAAGTCCACAGCGTGTAACGAGCCCAGAGTCCACAGCGTGTAACGAGCCCAGAGTCCACAGCGTGTAACGTGCCCAGAGTCCACAGCGTGTAACGAGCCCGAAGTCCACAGCGTGTAACGAGCCCGAAGTCCACAGCGTGTAACGAGCCCAGAGTCCACAGTGTGTAACGAGCCCAGAGTCCACAGCGTGTAACGAGCCCAGAGTCCACAGCGTGTAACGAGCCCAGAGTCCACAGCGTGTAACGTGCCCAGAGTCCGCAGCGTGTAACGTGCCCAGAGTCCTCAGCGTGTAACGAGCCCGAAGTCCACAGCGTGTAACGAGCCCAGAGTCCACAGCGTGTGTAACGAGCCCAGAGTCCGCAGCGTGTAACAGCCCAGAGTCCGCAGCGTGTAACGAGCCCAGAGTCCGCAGCGTGTAACGAGCCCAGAGTCCGCAGCGTGTAACGAGCCCAGAGTCCGCAGCGTGTGACGAGCCCAGAGTCCGCAGCGTGTGACGAGCCCAGAGTCCGCAGCGTGTGACGAGCCCAGAGTCCGCAGCGTGTGACGACCCAGAGTCCGCAGCGTGTGACGAGCCCAGAGTCCGCAGCGTGTGACGAGCCCAGAGTCCGCAGCGTGTGACGAGCCCAGAGTCCGCAGCGTGTGACGAGCCCAGAGTCCGCAGCGTGTGACGAGCCCAGAGTCCGCAGCGTGTAAACGTGCCCAGAGTCCGCAGCGTGTAAACGTGCCCAGAGCCCGCAGCGTGTAAACGTGCCCAGAGCCCGCAGCGTGTAAACGCGCCCAGAGCCCGCAGCGTGTAAACGTGCCCAGAGCCCGCACTGTGTAACGTGCCCAGAGCCCGCACTGTGTAACGTGCCCAGAGCCCGCACTGTGTAACGTGCCCAGAGCCCGCACTGTGTAACGTGCCCAGAGCCCGCACTGTGTAATGTGTATACAGCAGGCAGCTTCTAGTGTGTACACAGCGGACAGTCTGTGTTGTGTATACGGCCCGCAGTCTGTAATGTGCAGCAACAGAAAATTTTCCTGAGAGCTCTCTCTGTGTTCTTCCCGGTGTCTCCATGAATTCTGTTCTCTCTGCGCCTAGCACTGGACTTTTTGCCTCCACCTTTCATCTTTACCCATCTTTAGGATCAGGCTGAGTCTTGGCTATCTATATACCACCGCATCCTATCTATAAAGCACAGCCTCCTGGGTATGTTGGGTATAATTCTCCTGTCTACTGAGTGTAATCCTCAGTATCTGTATTCTGTATATATACACTTCACAGTACCACTTCTCCTGTCCTGTATACTGGGTGTAATCCTCAGTATCTGTATTCTGTATATATACACTTCACAGTACCACTTCTCCTGTCCTGTATACTGGGTGTAATCCTCAGTATCTGTATTATTCCGTATATATACACTGCACAGTACCACTTCTCCTGTCCTGTTGTCAGAGAGGCGGTATTGGACTTTGATTTTCAGCATTTAACTGTTGTTTAAATTAATTATCCCCAATATGGAAGTCATCACTTCTCTTCTGTACAGATGGTGACTTGCCCTTCGCTCTGGATCTGACCACTGGGACCCCACGATCCCAAGAAACGTGGCTGTAAGCGGTGGGTTTTTTTTCACCGCCGCAAGTGGCGGATCTGCCGCACCTGGCAGAACAGCACTTGCCGTACAATATGCATGGGGCTTGCCGCATCTGGGCTGCAAGTCGGCTGATCCGGCAGATGTGGTGCCACCTGCTGGATTGGCCGCAAACATCAGTTTACTGCTGATGTGAAAGCAGCCTACGAAAGTGATGAGGTCATGACAACGTAAAAGCAAATTTCACTGATCGAGGCTGATGGGTGTTATAGTTTGTGGGCTGGTGGGGCTTGTTATCCAGGGCTGCTTTTTGGTCCCAGTCCGGCCCTGGCTGGAACACTGCCTCCTGGGGCAAAGTAGTCCTCGTACCCAGGGGCGGGCTGGACAGCTATACGGGCCGGGGCAGCATGATTGCTGGAGGCCCCTCTGCCTCTCTGTACTGGGATGCGGCCGGCGGCTACCTGTGCAGTGCCGGCATCTCAGCAGTGAGGGCTGTGTGTGGCTGCCGGCCATAGCCAATACTGACGAGGCTCCGTCCACATCGTGCTTCCCGCCAAAAGGAAACCGCAATCTACTGTTCACATTGGGCAACAAGAAAGGTGGGAGATGTGCGGCCAGTGTCCCTGAGTATCAAACCCCCCATACATGGGAAGGAATTTATTACAGGAGATTTGCATTGTCAATATAATTGGGCTGCAACTATCATCTTCATCTGGATGTAGCTGTATCTGTCTTTAATAGTGGTAGTGGTGCAATTTTAGCATATTGGACAGGTTGATTTCTCTGTGCCATATCTATTTCAGCAGCAGTGCACTGTATGCAGATTGGATTAGCTGATTACACTGTCTTTTCTGTCATCCTTTTCACATGATTTGTACAGCACTTTAATATGTGTATGTCTGAATGTGTATATGATTGTGTATGCATGTATAGGATTGTGTATGGGATTAGGTGTGTGTATGATTGTGTGTATAGGATTGATTGTGTGTATGATTGATTGTGTGTGGGGCTGTGTCTGTGTGGCTGACTATTTGTCCGTATGTGGCTGGGGTTTTGTGGCTGGGTTTTTTTTGTGGCTGGTGCTGCGTGGCTGTGGCTGACTATGTGTCTGTGTTGCTGGGGCTGTCTGTGGCTGACTGTGTCTGTGTGGCTGAGGCTGCGTGGCTGGCTGTGTGTGGCAAAATGTGTCTGTGTGGCTGACTGTGTGGCTAGGGCTGCGTGTCTGTGTGTCTGTGTCTTTATGTGGCTGGGGCTATGTGGCTGGCTGTGTGCCTAACTATGTCTGTGTGTGGCTGGGGCTGCGTGGCTGTGGCTGCATGGCTGGGGCTGAGGCTGCGTGGCTGGCTGTGTGTGGCTGGGGCTGTTTAGCTGTGTGTGGCTGACTGTGTGTGTGTGGCTGGGGCTGCTTGGCTGTGTGTGGCTGACTGTGTGTGTGTGGCTGGGGCTGCTTGGCTGTGTGTGGCTGACTGTGTGTTTGTGGCTGGCTGTGCGGTTGGCTGTATGTCTGTGTGTGGCTGGCTATGGCTGTCTATATTGCTCGCTGTGTGTGTGGCTGGCTGTGTGTGTGTGTGTGGGTAGCTGCGCCTGTGTGTGTCTGGCTTTGGCTGTGTGTGTGGCTGTCTATGTGGCTGGCTGTATGTGTGTGGCTGTATGTGTGGCTGGCTGGCTTTGGCTGTGTGTGGCTGTATGTGTGTGGCTGATTGTGTGTGTGTAGCTGGCTGTGTCTGTGTTTGGCTGGCTGTGTCTGCTTGTGTGTGGCTGGCTATGGCTGTCTATGTTGCTGGCTGTGGCTCTGTGTGTGGCTGGCTGTGGCTATGTGTGTGGCTGTCTATGTGGCTGTATCTCTCTGTGTGGCTCTCTCTGTCTGTGTAGCTGTCTATGTGGCTGGCTGTCTATGTGGCTGACTGTTTTTGTGTGGTTGTGGCTCTGTGTGTGGCTGTGGCGGGCTGTCTGTGTGGCTGGCCACTGGGACATCCAAATGCTGTGCGAGTGTCCGACAGTTTTCTTAGATCACATCCATGTGCAATCTGTTTTGTTTCTCAGCAGCTATTACTGTAGAATCATTTACAGGAGCATTTTACAGTTGTCTCAGCTGAAGAATGATAATGTATCAGTGAAAAAAACTGATGCCTCTCGGATGGTCCGTGTGCTGTCAGTGTGCGGTCCATGATTTTGTCGAACTCATAAGGTACCTTTACACGCCGCCACTGCAGGATGCATACCAACGGCTACTTCACGTGCACGAGCACGCCCAAACGGTTACCAACGGGAACCGCACCCTCTTTACACGCCGCCACAAGGTACGCTACGCTACATTTACAGCTAGCTACATCGCCGGGTGTCTCAAGTCGCCACCTGTAGCTCAGCGTAGCAGCTGTACACGCCGCCACCACAGAGTGATCTTGGAGGAACAAAGGCAGGACGTAAAACAAATAGGCGTGCCACAGACCTGTACGCCGCGCCCAAACCACAACCATTGGCCAACACTACGGAGTTGTGATTGGGCACGACGGAAAGGGCGGATGGCCGAGACGTGCCGTACTACTGATCGTAGTGTGGCACGGAATAAGCGGTTGTGACATGGCGGAGCATGGAGAATGCATCGAAATCGATGGTAAAGCGTCACGCTGGAGCGGTGGCCAGTCACATACCCCCCGTGTGTATAAAAGTAGCGGTCCTGGGCTATGTGTGCGTAGTAGAAGTGTTTTCCTTGTCACGCACGATCAGCGCTTGTGACAGCGGCGTCTGGCGATTGTACTGAGGTGCGTTTGTGCGACACACATTAGCGGCTTACAACACACACTTGTGCGCTGTGTACAGCATTATTCGTTATCATGTGTTGAGAGGATGTGCACACTGTATGAAGATCATGAGGTATTTGCTAATTATCTTTCAAGTCTGTGTCCGCGTAATTGTACTAATATATGTTCGTGCATACGGCGCTTATGTGTAGTGCTGAAGGGACAGCTCATCCAAGATGGAGGGCTGTGAGGCAAGGGCCAATCGTAACGCAGCATCTTCCACCAATGATCGCAGATGGGGCGCGGTAACACGGAGCCTGGGTGACGCCTTAGCTACATTGCAGCTACATCGCCGGGTGTCCAGAGTTCCCTTCTGTGGGTTCTTTACACGCCGATACAGCTCGCTACAATCGGCGATGTAGCCATCTGTTTATGGGCAGTGCACGGATACAGATGTATCTGTAGCCGGCTGTGTCGTCCCGTCTTCAGACGCCGCTACTACGGGCGATATTGGCGCGACAAGCTACATTTGTAGCCTGTAGCGGGTTGTATCCATCCTGCAGTGGCGGCGTGTAAAGGTACCAATAGACTTGCATTGGTGAGTCTCGCGCATGAATCGCATACTGTTGCAGCATGTTGTGACTTTTTTCCCATCCAGAATCTGGATGAGAAAAAAGCGTCCGACACTCGCCAATGTATTTCAGACGTTGATTAACTGACTGCACTGTGATAAAATCACACAGTGCACTTATTCAAGTTTCACCCCAGTGTGTCCGTGTCCTAATAATAAAATCCATGTAGTAATCCTACAATGTCTGCTGGACATGGTATGGGGAGGGTGTATGGCTCAGTGAGTACACACCATACTTCATGGTATGGGGAGGGTTTATGGCTCAGTTAGTACACACACCATACTTCATGGTATGGGGAGGTTTATGGCTCAGTACACACTCCATACTTCTCGTTATTAACCAGTTAATGCTCTCTTGTCCACCGCACTACAGTGTCAAAAGAGGAAGACAGCGAGACAGGCAGCGACATGGCATCAGAGAGCCCCTGACCTCGAAATAGAAGATCCTCAGATCCCGGTATTGTGACGACATATGAAGAAATATTTTTTTACATTTATATTACACTATGAACTCCACAGCACTTTACATACATCATCAACACTGTCCCCATTGGGGATCACAATGAAAATATCCTACCAGTATGTCTCATATTGTATATCGCCTTTCTTTGATATCACCTTCACAAATATTGCATTTATTGCACTTGTCAGGTTTTGGATGTTTTCTGATTGCATTTGTTTGCAGGATGTCATAATTGACTCCCAGAGCTGCTGGTTTGACGGTTAATGTCTTACAGCATCTTAGATTTTTTTTGCTTAATGGTACTTCCAAGTTTCTCAATAGGGCTGAGATCAGGGGAGACTGGTGGCCACACCATGGTTTTCTCTACTTTTATGTCCATAGCAGCCAATTACTCAGGGCTATGCTCTGTACCAAGAGATGGTGCATTGTCATGCATGGGGATGATTTTGTACGAAGAAAAAAAGTGGTCAGTCTAAAAGTATATATACTTTGCCGTGGTCCTTTTCACGCCTTCATGGACCCTATAGGGGCAAACTAGCTCTCTCCACATGATTGCGACCCACCCAAAACATGACTGACACCTCCTTCCTGGCGGTCATCTAGCAACCATCCACTACTCCAACCATAATGGGAACCTCTAGGCTCCCCTTAGCTACACCTCTCTCTGCAGGGGGCATGGCGCAATGGGGGGGGGGGCGCCCCAAAGACGGGCCGCCGAAAATTTCTGACAGCACCCCCCCCCGGTCCTCACCCAAGGGCTGCCGGAAAAATTTTGCCACCCAGGTTTTGCTTCGCCAGTCAGCCCCTGCTGACCAACGTGCACGCGGAAGGTGGTGGGAGCCTAAATTGCGCACCAGGGCCCATCAGACCCGTTATGCCACTGGGGAGCCCTATGGGGGGCTGTATATGAGATGGGAGCCCTATGGGAGGCTGTATACAGTGTTGGCCAAAAGTATTGACACCCCTGCAATTCTGTCAGATAATACTCCGTTTCTTACTGAAAATGATTGCAATCACAAATTCTTTGGTATTATTATCTTCATTTAATTTGTCTTCAATGAAAAAACACAAAAGAGAATGAAGCAAAAAGCAAAACATTGATAATTTCACACAAAACTCCAAAAATGGTCTAGACAAAAGTATTGGCACCCTCAACCTAATACTTGGTTGCACAACCTTTAGTCAAAATAACTGCGATCAACCGCTTCCCGTAACCATCAATGAGTTTCTTACAATGCTCTGCTGGAATTTTAGACCATTCTTCTTTGGCAAACTGCTCCAGGTCCCTGATATTTGAAGGGTGCCTTCTCCAAACTGCTTTTTTTAGATCTGTGGAGAACAGGTGTTCTATGGGATTCAGGTCTGGACTCATTGCTGGCCACCTTAGAAGTCTCCAGTGCTTTCTCTCAAACCATTTTCTAGTGCTTTTTGAAGTGTGTTTTGGGTCATTGTCCTGCTGGAAGACCCATGACCTCTGAGTGAGACCCAGCTTTCTCACACTGGGCCCTACATTATGCTGCAAAATTTGTTTGTAGTCTTCAGACTTCATAATGCCATGCACACGGTCAAGCAGTCCAGTGCCAGAGGCAGCAAAGCAACCCCAAAACATCAGGGAACCTCCGCCATGTTTGACTGTAGGGACCGTGTTCTTTTCTTTGAATGCCTCTTTTTTTCTCCTGTAAACTCTATGTTGATGCCTGTGCCCAAAAAGAGAGAACATTCTTCCAAAACATTTTAGGCTTTCTCAGGTGAGTTTTGGCAAACTCTAGCCTGGCTTTTTTATATCTCGGGATAAGAAGTGGGGTCTTCCTGGGTCTCCTACCATACAGTCCCTTTTCATTCAGACGCGGACGGATAGTACGGGTTGACACTGTTGTACCCTCAGACTGCAGGGCAGCTTGAACTTGTTTGAATGTTAGTCGAAGTTCTTTATCCACCATCCGCACAATCTTGCATTGAAATCTCTTGTCTATTTTTCTTTTCCGTCCACATCTAGTGAAGTTAGCCACAGTGCCATGGGATTTAAACTTCTTGATGACACTGCGCACGGTAGACACAGGAACATTCAGGTCTTTGGAGATGGACTTGTAGCCTTGAGATTGCTCATGCTTCCTCACAATTTGGTTTCTCAAGTCCTCAGACAGTTCTTTGGTCTTCTTTCTTTTCTCCTTGCTCAATGTGGTACACACAAGGACACAGGGCAGAGGTTGAGTCAACTTTAATCCATGTCAACTGGCTGCAAGTGTGATTTAGTTATTGCCAACACCTGTTAGGTGCCACAGGTAAGTTACAGGTGCTGTTAATTACACAAATTAGAGAAGCATCACATGATTTTTCTAACAGTGCCAATACTTTTGTTCACCCCCTTTTTTATGTTTGGTGTGGAATTATATCCAATTTGGCTTTAGGACAATTCTTTTTATGTTTTTTTCATTAAAGACAAATTAAATGAAGATAATAATACCAAATAATTTGTGATTGCAATCATTTTCAGAAAGAAACTGAGATTATCTGACAGAATTGCAGGGGTGTCAATACTTTTGGCCAACACTGTATGAGATGGAAGTTTCATCTCATATACAGCCCCCCCAATGTTCCATAGGGCTCACATCTCATATACAGCCCCCCCGTAGAGCTCCCATATCATATACAGCCCCCTTATAGGGCTCCCATATCATATATAACCAGGGCCGGTTTTAGACAAAGTGGGGCCCTGGGCAAAAGATTAAAGTGGGGCCCTATATGCTCATATATTGCATCATTTTACACAAATAGGTTACATGAGTTCAGACCGATAAACGAGTGTGATCAACAATATTGCAATTGTACATACATTCAGATGTCCTCACTATGTACCACCAGGAGCCCATACATTCTGATGTTCTCACTGATATATTCCAGACATGCCAGTGTCACCAACAATAAATGTAGCATCCTTGGACCATTCATGTGTGGGGGCTTTTCATACACATTGGGGGATCACTCATAATACTGTCTAAGAAACCTGCCAGAGATAAACACTGGCATCTAAACCTGATCCAAAAAGACTCCCAATGATGCAGGAGCAATTTAGGGATGAACAATGATAACATCCAGGATGACGGAGTCACAAGCCAAGTGTGGATTACACTGACGTTTTCTATAACGAATCCATATGTTCTGTATGGGCTCATCTGTGGAATCTCTCTTAATCCCCATCCTGGTCTCCATCTTGTAGTAATGTCCCCGTCCTGGTCTCCATCTGTTAATTCCCCGCCTGTCTCATCTTATAATGTCCCTCCGGCTCCCTTATCCGTCCCTCCATCCTATATTTTATATGTCTCCATCCTGGTCCCCATCCTATATTAATGTCTCCCATCCTGGTCCCATCCTATATTAATGTCTCCCATCCTGGTCCCCATCCTATATTAATGTCTCCCATCCTGGTCCCATCCTATATTAATGTCTCCATCCTGACCCATCCTATATTAATGTCTCCCATCCTGGTCCCACTATATTAATGTCTCCCATCCTGGTTCCCATCCATATTAATGTCTCCTCCTGGTCCCATCTTATTATGTTATTGTCCCCAAATTGTCTTTTTGTAAAGTCCAATTTGTAGTTCCCTCCCTTGTCATCTTGTAGTAATGTCCCCATCCTGGTCCCCTTCTTGAAGTAATGTTCCCTCCCTTGTAGTAATGTCCTGGGTCTCTGTTCTTTTTGTTCTCTCGCTCACACACACACACAACTCACATAGGGCTTGTCCACACACCTGAGCTCTCAGTATTTAGCGCTTCTGCGCTAAATACTTAGGCTTTGACAAAGAAGCAGAGGTGCGTGTATGCAGCCGCTTTCAGCAGACGCTGTCCCTGGTTACCCGATGTGTATCGTGGTAACCAGTTCATACAGCAGCCTGCATAGTGTGCGCTTATCCAGAGCGCACAGGGAAACGCTGCAAGCAGCATTTCCCTGTGCACTCGAGATAAGCGGACAGTGGGCAGCCTGCTGTGTGAACTGATTACCACGATAACCTGCCATAGTTCCTGCCGCCCTAGGCACTTTCAGCAGTCACGTTCCCCTCCCCCCCAGGCTGCTATCTTCGGCTGTAACAGAGCCTTACCTGACTCCACTCTTCTCATTCCGGCAGCTTCTTCCTCTGTGGCTCCCAGTCTTCCGCTTGCCGGCAGGAGCCGGCACCAGCTAGCACCCGGCAGCCGGCACCAGCCAGCACGTAGCACCAGCCGCCGGCGATGTGCCGCTCAGGCGGCGCGGGAATACCCTCACACATATACATACACTCACACACAATACACACTCACATACAAATATACACGCACACACATATACACACTCAGAAATATTCACACACACATACACTCACACATACACACTCACATATACACACAAATACACTCACTCACATATACACACAAATACACTCACTATTATACACATACACACACTCACATATACACACACACTCACATATACACACAAATACTCACACATATACACACAAATACACTCACACATATACACATACACACTCACATATACACACAAATACACTCACTCACATATACACACATATACACAAATACACTCACTATTATACACATACACACACTCACATATACACACAAATACACTCACACATATACACAAATACACTCACTATTATACACATACACACACTCACATATACACAAATATACTCACTATTATACACATACACACACTCACATATACACACAAATATACTCACTATTATACACATACACACACTCACATATACACAAATACACTCACTATTATACACATACACACACTCACATATACACACAAATACACTCACTATTATACACATACACACTCACATATACACACAAATACACTCACTATTATACACATACACACACTCACATATACACAAATACACTCACTATTGTACACATACACACACTCACATATACACACAAATACACTCACTATTATACACATACTCACATATACACAAATACACTCACTATTATACACATACACACACTCACATATACACACAAATACACTCACTATTATACACATACACACACTCACATATACACAAATACACTCACTATTATACACACAAATACACTCACACTCTCTCTCTAACACTCACTCATACACACCTGATGTCCTGGGCCATTATACATAGAGCCGCTGCGGTACCGCTTTACTGTGACTGTGACGGGTACCGCCGGCTCAGCTCAAACAAGCGCCTTCGCGCCTGTACATTCATGAAAGCAGGCGGCCGGCGGACCAATCAGAAGCCTCCTGTGACGTCACAGGAGGCTTCTGATTGGTCCACCGGCCGCCTGCTTGCGTGAATGTACAGGCGCGAAGGCGCTTGTTTGAGCTGAGCCGGCGGTACCCGGAAGTCACAGAAAAGCGGTACCGCAGCGACTCCATGTATAATGGCCCGGGGCATGCATTTTTCTTTCATGGTGCCCTGGCGCACTGGAGAGCATGGCGGGCCGCCCCTGTCTTACATCATAGATCAGAGTGGGGGACAAACCAGGGCTTCAGGGGGCCCCTCAGTGCATGGGGGCCCTAGGCAACTGCCCAGGCTGCCCCCCCCTAACGCCGGCCCTGTATATAACC
The DNA here is from genome assembly GCA_033576535.1 of Allobates femoralis. Classification (NCBI taxonomy): domain Eukaryota; kingdom Metazoa; phylum Chordata; class Amphibia; order Anura; family Aromobatidae; genus Allobates; species Allobates femoralis. Next base: position 369,428,320 of record JARQOC010000003.1, read on the forward strand.
CCGCCATAGGGCACTCAAATCATATTCAGCCTCCTTATAGGGCTCCTGCATCATATACAGCACCTCCATAGGGCTCCCATCATGAGAGCCCTATAGGGGGTTGTATATGATACAGGAGCCCTATGGGGTGGACTGTATATGATATGGGAGCCTTACGGGGCAGCTGTATATGATATTGGAGTCCCATCTCATATACAGCCCCCCAATACACCATACAGTCCCCATATCATATATAACAGCCCCCCATAGGGCTCCTATATCATATATAGGCTGTATATGATATGGGAGCCCTATGGGTGGCTGTATATGATATGGGAGTCTCATATCATATACAGCCCTCCTAATGCTCCATAGGGCTCCCATATCATATACAGCCCCCCCCATAGGGCTCCAATAATGGGATATGATATAGAAACCCTATTGTGTTGTTGTATATGACATAGGAGCTTATGGGGGGCAGGGCTATATATGAGATGGGAGTACATGTCATCTCATATACAGCGCAGCCCCACATAAGGCTTTCATATACAGCCCTCCCATAGGGCTCCCGACCCCCCTCCCCATCCCCACATTATCTTCCAGGTCACTTTTGTTTATATTTACATCTTTTTTTACTTATAAAGAAAGCAGCACAGCTTTTTCTGGGTGCAATTCAGTCCACTGTCTCCAATATTCAATAAATCGACTGCAGCACTCCTTTCTTTTGTTTAGTCTGCATTTATTGGGCCTTCAGGTGTACAGTGCTGTACACCTGAAGGCCCAATAAAGCAATAAACGCAAGCTAAACAAAAGAAAGGAGTGATCAGTCGATTTATTGACTACATTTTTTTTAACTTAATGTCCTCTCTTCTATCTCAGCTCCAGCCTCCAGCACCGTCAGTGTCCCCAGTTCGTTTGCCGACCGCTCTGCACCGCAGGGACTAAGCACAGCGACAAGGCACTCAGTGATGATGTCATCACTTGAGTCCCCAGCCCGCTGAGCTGATCTGTCTGAGGGCAAGATCCGCCCTGCGCCCCTGCTGCCCCATGATTACCGCGCTGAGGTAACTGTTATTGCAACACACACACAGGTGGAGGTAGTGGTGGCTGGCCTCAGCACAGACATTATGATAGCACCTATCATAATACACGCTTAGTGCCGCTCATCCCTTCCTCTTGGGGGGGGCAGCTGCCCCATGCTGAGTACGCCCATGACCTGAGAGACTTGGATTAACCCCCCATCCTACACTACATGTCAATATTTAAATGCAAACAAAAGAAGACGACACAAGACTTCCGGTTCCGGCCCCTCCATGTGCGGACGCGTCTGAGCCCGCTCCGCTCCCCGCCTTGGCAATCCGCCGCCATCCGCCTTCTACTACTCTCCAGGGCTGCCCCCTGAGCAACCGCCAGTACAGAGGAGGCCGCCGCGATCCCGGTAAGGTCCGCCATGGCCCACAATGGACCGCTATATTACAAGAGGCAGGGAGGGAGAGAGAGGCGGGACGCCATGTGCAGACCGCAGTAATGGCACGGTCGGCACACTGGACACATAGGGGAAGACACAGGATGGAGGAACGGAAAATATGGCTGGGAACAGGGAAAATGAGTCGGGAGGTGCAGGAACAGTGGAGAGACCGGAGGGATCCCAGGAGAAGGTCCCAGAGAGGAGATATGAAATCCCCCCAGGACAGAGACCACGGCAGTGGAATTTCTCTGTGACCAACACCAGCCCCAGATACCATCACAGACACAGGCTGCAGTTATGAGTAAAGTATAAAGCCAACACATTTCTGATACCTGGGGAGAGGATTCAGGAGACAGCTGGGGATTCCAGCGCCTGGACTATAAAAAATTGGCTAAAGAAATGGCTGTGCATCTAGCTGAAGAGTTTAAAGTCACAGTGGCAGAGATGGTGGCAGCTTCAACTAGAGACCTGTCTGTGAAAGTGGAGACACATGAGCAGCAGCTTCTTGAGGCTGAATCTAGAATTGGAACAGCAGAGGACAGGATTCAGGAGCTTGAGGATCAGCTAATGGCCCTGCAAAAACATGCTGACTACACGCATAATAAGTTGGAGGACATTGAAAATAGAACGAGACGGAGTAACTTAAAAATTGTGGGTCTCCCAGAGTCTGTCCCTGTGAGTCAACTGGAGGAAATTTTTGAGGTGGAACTGCCTAAAGCCCTGGGTCTTACCCATAGATGCAAGACAGAGCGTGCCCATAGAATAGGTCCACCTAGAGACGTCCACCTAGAGACGACTGAAACCACAAGACACCTATCTCCGAACACAGTTTCCAGGGAGCCCAATAAATCCAGACACGCCATAGCAAAATTTTTGAACCACAGGGACAAAGAAGAGATTCTTCGGCATATAAAGCAAAAAAGCACCCTCTAATACTACAGGGACATAGAGCACTGGTCTTTGTGGACTATTCTGTAGAAGTCACACGTCGCAGAAGGGCATTCAGTGAGACATGTTCACTGCTACATAAGAAAAACATCCGCTTTCAGCTGAATTTTCCTGCAACCTTAAGATTCAGATATAGAGAGGGTGTCATGTTGACCTTCTCTGATCCGGAGGAGGCAATGGCTGCTGCCAGGGATAATGTACCCTCTCCAAGAAGATCCGAGTCACCGCCCCGTACTAGTAAGGGATCACCTGCGAAACCTACGTCTGCTCTAGATTCAGAAAACGAAATAGACAGAACCTCTGTGAGATCTTATAGACTCAGGTCATACTCCCTATTGGACGATGGGACACAAAAAGGAGCAACGCCGGGTAACCCAAAACAACAGAGACAATCCGGAAATAGATGGCAAAGGAAGAAGTGATAAAGGGACAAATTAAAACGGACTAATCCCGCCGATAGCCGCAACTGGCGGATTTGCAGCAGATGTCCTGAAGGAAGAGGAGAAGAGAAGAGTTCTGGCTGTACTAAGAGATAAAGAGGGGAATATATTGTCGCCCCCTCCTTCTTCCCCCCCCCCTCCCCCTTTTAACCCCCCCCATCTCCCCCTCCCTTGTGTGTGTTTTTTTTTTTTTCTTTCTCTCTCTTTCCTCTCTCTCTTTGGTTTTTTCTCTCTTCTTCCCTTCTCTTCCTTTCTTCTTGATCTTCTCTCTCTTTATTAGGCTTATTCCACAGGATCATGGCTGCACTGACGCTAACGTGTTCAAAAGGTCCTTATTCAGCACTGAACTCTGGCGTGGACATCCGACCATGGCTACTTTAAGGTGGAATCCACTCAAACGCTTATAGAAACTTTTTGATTAACCATGACTGCAGAGGACGTGTGAAGGGCTGGGGGAAGTGGGATGTTTATACGATGTGCCCCCAAGACATGGCCCTTGGGCAATCTGTTTAACTATCTTAAAATGGATGGTCGCCAATTGGTGATTGATGTTATTTGGGCAGAATGTTGGAGTTATGATGTTGTCTTACTAAATGTTATCAAAGGTGGCGGGAGCCGAGGCGGGGTGGAGCTAACTATGTGGGCTGCACTTGAGGACATAAGCGAAGTCACCGATTCTTTGATGATGAAAGGTGTTGGAGTGATTTGGGGGTGGGAGGGAGGGAGGAAAGGGGGGGAAAAAACGGAAATTATCCTTGGAAATGAGTCTCTAAAATGTTGCACCATCAATGTCTGTCACACCTCACTCAAAGTCATACCAGGCGATATCAACCACTTGTGGATATTCACTATAAGGAAATTTTGGGCCCCGTGCGGGGAGGCTTCCGATGGTTAGGTGGGCCTCCTGGAATGTTAAGGGTCTGCGCTCCCCGGCAAAGCACATGATGGTCTTGTGCCATCTTAAGAGGCTGCATGTAGATATAGCTTTGCTCCAGGAGACCCACCTGGCCGCGGAGGACTTTTTCCGCCTCAAAAAGCTATGGGTAGGCGATGTCTATGGTTCGGGGGCAGTAGAAAAAAAGGCGGGAGTTTTAATTCTGATACATAGGTCACTAGCTCATTCAATACTATCTACTTCAAAAGATAAAGAAGGTAGAATAATACAATTAACGATACAAATTCAAAATGACACCTTTAATGTTTACAATATATATGCCCCTAACGGGAAACAGAAACCCTTCTTCCAACAACTACAAAACACATTGTTCCTAGACAATGGGAATAATAAAATAATCGGTGGAGATTTTAACACGGTCATGAAGGCGGAAGAGGATAGACGCACTGCATCCCAAACTCAGTTGAGACGGCAGGCTGGGGGTAGATCAGGGGAATACAGTGTTTTGGAAAGCTTAGTGGGGGAAGCTGGGTTATTAGATGCTTGGAGGTTAGTTAACCCACTGGGTAGAGAGTTTACCCACTTCTCGCACCCCATGGGTCGTGGTCCAGATTGGATATGTTCTTTGTCTCACCCAAGATAATCCAACAAATGACAGATATTAAAATCGAGGATATGCTGATCTCGGACCATAGCCCATTGGTGTTAGAGACCAGAGACAAATTTGAGAAAGGCTCCGATTATTTATGGAGATTCCCCGACACGTTTGTCAGAGAAGAAAATTTTACTAAACTAATGGGAGAATGGTGGTCGCACTTCTCTTCCGACAATCTGGAACATAGATCGGACCCGGCTTTATATTGGGAGACAGCGAAAACGGTGATGCGAGGGCATATCATGGCGTATAGCATGAGGATTAAGCGACAAATCAAAGAAAAATTTGTTCAAACCAGTCTAGTGGTAAGAGATGCGTATACACGTTATCAATCCACAATGGCGGCTCCTGACAGAGAGAAGTGGTTACAGGCAAAGAGAGATTTTGATGTTTGGGTGGGAAAACGGGAAGACATTTATAAAAATCGATTGGAATTAGAACTCCAGAAATTTGGAGATAAGGCAGGGCGTCTATTAGCAAGGTTAGCCAAGGGTAGGCATAAGCCCTCCCCTATACAAGCGATAGTGGATACACATGGCACCACTTGGCATGATCCTAAGGGCATTTCCCGAGTACTGGGCAGGTATTATGCTTCTCTTTACACGGAGGTCAACACTGACGACTCAGATAGCCTTGCCTGGTTGGGTGGGATTACACTGCCAACTGTTTCCCAAGAGGACGCTCAATTTCTTAACAGCCCAGTCACGACTGACGAAGTTGAGATGGCTATAAGACATTTAAATCCGGGTAAAGCGCCCGGACCAGATGGCTATAATGGTGCTTTCTTCAAGTCATTGAGGGAGCAGATCTCTCCGGTGTTGTGTGACCTATATAATTCAATATTGCGTGGGGCTCCTATCCCGGAGAGAATGAATCTAGCTTATATCAAATTGATACCTAAATCAGGAAAGGCGCCCACAGATCCAGCAAACTATAGACCGATCTCTTTAATAAATCAAGATTTGAAGCTCCTCTCCAAAATTCTGGCTGACAGATTGGCAGTGGTCCTACCTAAACTAATACCCACACATCAGGCGGGTCTTGTTAAGGGGAGGTCAACCACTACAAATATAAGAAAAGCAATGCTTATGCTAGATGTTATGGGAAGGAAAATAAAGATGAAGGGTGGTAACCCAGCCATGATCACTCTTGACGCTGAAAAAGCATTCGACAATGTCAGATGGTCATGGCTGGGTAAAGTGCTTGACTCCATAGGTATACTAGGCCCCTTTCGGCAATACATTAGTGCATTATACAGTAACCCCAAAGCTTGTATTAGTATGCCTGGTTTTCTGTCAGATTCTTTCACTCTCCAAAAGGGAACGAGACAAGGATGCCCATTATCGCCTCTTCTTTTTAATCTGGCTATAGAACCTCTAGCACTATATCTGGAACGTCATAACGCCTATGAGGGTTTTAGGGTAGGGGATGCTGAAATTAAGCTTTCACTATTCGCTGATGATATCATCCTATATGTTCAGAACCCAGAGAGAGACCTTCCAGATATATTGTCAGACATAGAGAAATGGGGTAGATATTCAGGTTTCTCTTTAAACAAAGGCAAATGTGAAGTCCTCTTTATAAATCAAGAAGAGAGCACGGAAAGGGGAAAACTTCTGCGGATTACCTATAGCGAAAAACAGTCTCAAATATCTGGGAATACACTTAGCCAGATCCAGTGGGTTGACATATAAACTCAACTTTTTACCGATCATTACAAAGATAGAGCAGGAGTTGGCGAGATGGGAAGGGCTGCCACTATCCCTAATGGGACGCTGCCATTTACTCAAAATGATGAGTTTTTCAAAACTACTTTACCCTCTCCAGACCATTTCTATGCTAATGAAACATACTGATATTATAAGAATTAACAAAGCTTTCACCAATTTTTTATGGAGAGGAAAGAGATCTAGGCTAGCCTTTAGGACCTTAATACAGCCCAAGCAGGAAGGGGGATTACAGCTCCCAGATGTTAGGGGATATAACCTAGCATGCATCTTACGTAATGTATTGGACTGGATTAAGGGAACAAGCAAATTTTCAGATTTAGAACTAGAGGGAGAGTGGGCTAAGCCATGGGATTTGTCCGCTTTATTACATTCTCCGTTGTCCTGCCTTCCGGCCACCCTGAAAAACACAGTAATATATAGAGATACCATCATAACGTGGAGAGAGGTCAGGAAAAAACTCAAACTGGCATGGAAAGTCTCCAGACGACTTAATCCGTGGAGATGCCCGGCCTTTGAGTTGGGTCGTGAAAACTCTCTATTTAAAACTTGGAAAGAAAAAGACGTCAATACACTAGAAGACCTTATAAATTTTGAGGAGCGAAGGTGGATGACGCAGAAAGAGGTGCTGGACTACTCTTAATTTACCCCAATTTCAGGCGATACAATACCGTCAGTTGGATCACCATCTCCTTTCACACCTGCGGGACCTCTCTGGGGAGGTTGATAACAATCTATGGTCCGAAATACTAAATATAAATGAAGGTGATGTGTCCATTACCTCATTATATGCCAAAATACAACAAGTCCTACGCCCACAAAAGAGGAGAGGGTTCTTCAACAAATGGCGAAAGCACATTAAAGACCCTGAACTCACTCAGAAAATTTTAGAGGGATGGGGCTTATGAACGAAACATTAGTAATGAGAGGTCGAGGGATTCCCAATTCAGGATTATGCATGGGACTATCCAGGGATTTAATATTCCCCCTTCCCAGGCCAACCAAGGGAGATGGATTCACTGCCCAAAATGTAAAATTGAGATGACGGACCTGGAACATGGTCTTTGGTCCTGCCGATTCACAAGATTACTGGAGGAAGGTGGAAAGTTGGGCTAAGGAGATATGTGGAGGTATGGAGGGTCTAGATCCGTTACGTTGGATCTTCCACTACCAGACGGATTCTGGGGCTCACAGACACCCACATGTCCTATGGCATTATATTGCGATAATAGCTAAAAGACTCCTTCTCCAACACTGGCTCAACGACAGACTCCCAGACCTGAACCAGATCAAAATGTTGATGCGCCATACTTTGACACTTGAATCGATGGATGTGCTACGCAATCCAAATAAACTAACCAAGAAATTTTTCTTCAGATGGAAAATATTTATTGAAAAAGAATTTACAGATGGTGAAATAACCAATTTCATGTTACCCTTTCGTTCGTCGGTCTGGTATGCAGAGGGGGAGTTAGGAGGGACGCTTGGTAGACTGAGATGTGGTGTCTAAAAGACTAAAACGAGTTTGGATTTGGTATATCTATATCACAATCATATTCTTTCGAGAGTACAAGACAAAACATGAGTAATGGATAATTTCCAGGGTGGGTTGGGAGGTGGGTTATTAAGATTTATGATGCGAAATTGCAATTGGATATGTACTGTTAATTTCAGAAAACGTTGTTTGCTTCGTGTAAATTAATGTTGGATATGCTTATCCTAATATTTTGGAAATGGTATAATGTTTAAAACCCAATAAAAATATGGTTCAAAAAAAAAAAAAAAAAAGAAGACGACACACTTTCTTCAAATTAATTTTTAATAAAACATAACTTAAAGAACACACATCTTGTGTCGAAATTAAGTAAGAAAAAAACAAAAACAGCCAAAAATAGTCACACATGGGGTAGCGTCTCTGAACAGGATCATAATCGGCTGCAGGAGGCTGACGATGGTTCGGACCCATATCATCATAGAAAAGAGGGTCCGGCTTATGTGGAGGGTTGGATTGTATGGTGAACCTCCGCATAGCAGGAGTTTGTCCGGGTCCAGGCATAGGAGCCCTCTAGCCCTGGGACACTTGCTCTGGTGGTTCCGCAAGGATGGTCCTTGTTGTCCGTGTCCCATCGTCGGACGTGTCGAGCGCCAGGTGGATTATATGCTCGACGCACTGACGCTTGTGGGGCTCCATCTGCAACACCCGTTCACTGACAAGCAGCCCAATCCCAGTCTATGGGCGCGCTGTTCCATGTTGAACAGCGCCCTTCTGGCCCAAACTCCGAGCTCTGTGGGTGGGGGGGCGTTGTCAACGAAATGTGAAGCTTGGGTCAGGGTGCTGTTCGTCCACATTGGGCTGGCTTGCCACCTCTCCCCTGTGATGTTGATGGGGGAGGGTCAGCGATGGATGCAACGGCCTGGCTTGTGGTCTGTACAGGGGTCTGTAAAGAGACATATTGTTACCAAATTTGACATGGGCAACCATCAATTCAGACACACATGTTTTTTGCCATTTTGTGGTGGATTTATTTTGCACAACATCTACCATGTTTACTTGTGTGTTTATGGGGACATATGTCAAGGTAAACAGTGAATATACAAGTTAACCGAATGACAAGCATGGTGATGCTACTGGATGTAGCCATCATAAAATGAGCCAATATGAGTACACTATGTCACTCATCCCCTTTACATAAGGGCTAATTTGTTCACCACTACACAGTACTATGTTACACCACCATTAAATACCCCAAGTTAATACAAGCAATGGTTGTTCATAGGTACATTAGTACCTATGACTTACATACTTACATCCTCTGGCGAAGCAGTTTGAGCAGCCGATGCTGTTTGGATACAGTCCCTGTTGGAGATGCTGGCCTGAGGTGGCTCCTGGTTAAGGGTGAACCTGAGGAGGTCGAAGTACCACAGGGTGGGCCTATAGACCTCAGTTTCCTTGCCAGAAGCCCTCGACTCCAGCACCTTCTTGTGTTCCCGGTGGAACACAGTCCTCATGGACTGTATCTTGGTCTTGACAAACTTCTCCTCACACTGCTCAGCCGGATGGTATTGCTGAGCCAGTGTGACGAGATTGGCATACGCTGCTCCCTTCACCTGCTTTTTCTTATAAGCAGGTGGTGTGGTCCGCCAGAGGCATTCGTGCTCCCTGTATATTACAATAGGTTTTTATAAAGTGACCTTATCCAAACATTACAAGAGTGCACAGATGAAGATGTACTGCATACATACCGTCAGTATTAAACAAGTGGAAACCACTAAGGAGTTATAGTTACACTAGCTGTGAGCCCGATGCGATTGCATCGGGATTCTAGAACTGGTGTATAGTTTATTAAATTAGATTTTTAACTAATAATCCAATTATTCCATGATAGATGGCGGCCCAATTGTAAAGAATCGGGAGTGTAGCATGCATATATACATTATTCATTCAAATTTGACAATAATGCACATAACACATGATATGTATCTATCAACTACCAATGTTTGTATGGTACATGTCAGTGTAGTACATGTCATGATTCTAAGGCAAGGCTTTTCGTACAGATACTGGCACTGATGTTTTGTACAGATTATGTATATTCAATTTATATATGAATATTAATAATCTATGATTGAGCCAGTACATGTTTCCCCACCAACCACGGGAAGGTAGCCTTACAACTGGTGGGACCTACTCTACTCTACCCCTAATAATTAATAGTTAGACTCCTTTTAAAGCAGATATTTTTGGCTATTTGCAGAAGGTGTAGAATAACCAAATACAATTTCTGCACTTCGCACCAAAGGACCTACCTACAGCTCACTTTCAGCAAGTAACATGTAATGTATATGGAACTTGCAATTAGCTTGCAGTAAATACGGCAAGCAGAGCTTTAACAGGTTGACTAAATGCAACCACTAAAAATCAGAGCTAACTGTGATTTTGGCAGTTGAAACTGTTGAAAGCACATGTGCCGCAAGTACTGCAAGTAAAGCACCAATTCCATTAACATTTCATGCAACTTACAGTAAGAGTGCTGTAGGTCACCATTAGACAGCAAGTGTCAAAATTGATGTGTTCACACTATAAATTCCACAAATAGCAGAATAAGTCAGATTTAAAATGAAAATGTATATTCTTTCCCTATGTGTCTAAATATGTACCTATATGTATGTATGTATTTATATGTACAGAACACACTTCAAGATAGAGATGTGTGTGAACAGCTGTCCCACCCGTCTCTAATGCTGCCTTCAGACTTGCAGATGCATCTGCACCATTTTGCAGATGCATCTGCATGCAGACAGTAAACCCTATCTTTATAATGGGACGCACAGTGTCTGCAGATGCTTCCAGACAGCCGAGCACAACCATTCACTCCTATATGTGATCTCTGCGCAGGCAGATGCTTGGGTACAGATCACAGACTCTCCTCCGCACCAGGGAACGACATGTTGCATCCCTGGTGAGGGTGGGAGTGGTGATTTGTATGCAGGCATCCGCCTGCGCACAGATCACATATAGGAGTAAATGTGTGTGCACGGCTGCCTGCAAGCATCTGCAGACACCGTGCGTCCCATTATAAAGATAGGGTCTACCGTCTGCATGCAGATGCATTTTCAAAACGCTGCAGATGCATCTGCAAATCTGAAGGCAGCCTTAGCTGTTGACAAAAACCTCACCCTGTGTAAAAAGAAAATGAAATCTCGCAGCAGCTATACTGCTGGAGCTTCAGGTTCTTATCACTAAATGCAAGCATTTAGATGATACACATCTACAATCTACTACAAAATGTGTGTTTATATACATATACAATGAAATTTAAAAAGAAAGTTTAAAAGCTAAAAAAGTAAGTACAATATATTTTAAATAACTATTTTATATCTAAAACCTATTTATAATATCTTTATAACGAAAGTAATATTTTTGGTATTTTTGTCTATTTCTATTCTTCTACATCTATAGCTAAATTAAATTATTGTAATATTTGTGTTTAATTAGAAAGTATGTATCTAAATAGAATATGTATGTAAATAATTGAAAGTAAAATATTTTTATACACTATATTTTCAGTGAAAAGCGAAACTAAGGACTATATTTCTTAAAGACGTATTTAATATCTAATAACTAATTATAATGTCTTTATCTAAAACTAAAGTAATTTGTTTGGTATGTTGGATTATTTCTATTGCTATACATCTATTTTTAAACTATTTTTTTATAATTTTTTTGGTCAATTCCTATACAGCTATGGGTAAAGTAATTTTTTTTTTTTTTTTAGTACTATACATCTATGGCTAAACTATTTTATGGTAATATTTTTGTTTAATTAGAAAATAATTATGTATCTAAATGTAATATGCATATAAAGAATTTAAACTAAAATATTTCGCTATACTATATTGTAATTGAAAATGAACACTAATGACTATATTTCTTAAATAACTATTGTATATATAATAACTAATTTTAATATCTTTTTGTATAACAAATAATATTTTTTATTTTTTTTTATTTTTTTTTTCTATTGCTATACATCTATGACTAAACTAATTTATTGTAATATTTGTATTTAATTAGAAAGTAAGTATGTATTTAAATCTAATATGTATCTAAAGAATTTAAAATAAAATATTATTAGAGAGAATATTTGTAGTAAAGAGTATTTCACTACTGGGCAGCAATTTGACTTGAATGGGTGTATCCAACACTTTCACCTTAACATTGCATCGTGTTTTCACTCGTGAAAAATCCACATATAACTGTCCATGTCCAAAAACTGTTTGTGACAAAAAAATCCCTACTTTCTTCAGTGTATGGCCTTGGATTTGTTGATGGTCATGGCAAAAGTAGACTTCACGGGAAATTGTTGACGTCTTAACTTGAAAGGTAAGGCAGTGTCTGATGGAGATAAATAAATCTTTGGAATAAACACCACATTTCCTTCTGCAGACCCAGTAATGACTTTTGCTTGAATGAGATTGTCAAACAAAGTGATGACAATGAAGCGATTCCCATTGCAAAGACCTTTTATGCTGTTAAAGGTGTGCAAAAGCATGACAATGGTACCAATGTGTAATTTGAGGCGATGATAAGGCATTTCCATTGGTGTGAGTGAATTTAAAAATTCCACTGGATATTGGTCTGAATCTTCAGTCTGAATGGAATCATCACTAATGTACTCAGTGTATTCACCAGCAATGCAATCCATAACCTGAGAGTTCACCATTTCCACATGGACATTTTTAGGACAAAGATTGTCATGTGATGCAGCAATGTGAATGCTTTCATTGTTATATCCATCATGTATGTAAATGTAATATATATCTAAAGAATTTAAAATAAAATATTCTTATAGACAATATTTTTTGTAAAGACTTTTTCTGAATGAGGCAGCAACTTTCCTTGAATGGGTGTATGCAGTACTTTCACCTTAACAATACATCTTCTTTTCACTCGTGAAAAAGCCACATATAATTGTCCATGTCCAAAAATGGGTTGTGAGGCAAAAATCCCTACTTTCTCCAGTGTATGGCCTTGGGATTTATTGATGGTCATGGCAAAAGTAGACTTTAGGGTAAATTGTCGATGTCTTAACTTAAAAGGTAAGGCAGTCTATGATGGAGATAAATCAATCCTTAGAATAAACACCACATTTCCTTTTGCAGACCCAGAACTAACTTTTGCTTGAATGAGATTGTCAAACAAAGTGATCACAATGAAGCGATTCCCATTGCAAAGACCTTTTATGCTGTTAAAGGTGCGCAAAAGCATGACAATGGTACCAATGTGTAATTTGAGGCGATGATAAGGCATTCCCATTGGTGTGAGTGAATTTAAAAATTCCACTGGATATTGGTCTGAATCTTCAGTCTGAATGGAATCATCACTAATGTACTCAGTGTATTCACCAGCAATGCAATCCATAACCTGAGAGTTCACCATTTCCACATGGACATTTTTAGGACAAAGATTGTCATGTCGATGCAGCAATGTGAATGCTTTCATTGTTATATCGATCGTATGTAAGTAATATATATCTAAAGAATTTAAGATAAAATATTCTTATAGACAATATTTTTAGTAAAGACTTTTTCAGAATTAGGCACCAACTTTCCTTGAATGGGTGTATCCAGCACTTTCACCTTAACATTACATTGTCTTTTCACTCGTGAAAAAGCCACATATAACTGTCCATGTCCAAAAACAGGTTCTGGCAAAAAAATCCCTACTTTCTCCAGTGTTTGGCCTTGGGATTTGTTGATGGTCATAGCAAAAGCAGGCTTCAAGGGAAATTGTCGACGTCTTAACTTAAAAGGTAAGGCCAGTCTCTGATGGAGATAAATCAATCCTTGGAATAAACACCACATTTCCTTCTGCAGAGCCAGTAATGACTTTTGCTTGAATCAGATTGTCAAACAAAGCGATGACAATCAAGCGAGTCCCATTGCAAAGACCTTTTCTGCTGTTAAAGTTGCGCAAAAGCATGACAATGGTACCGATTTTTAATTTGAGGCGATGAGAAGGCATTCCCGTTGGTGTGAGTGAATTTAAAAATTCCACTGGATATTGATCTGGATCTTCAGTCTCATCAGGATCAATGGAATCATCACTAATGTATTCAGTGTATTCACCAGCAATGCAATCCATGACCTTAGAGTTCACCATATCCACATGGTCATTTTTAGGGCAAGAATGGCATGTGATGCAGCAATCTGAATGCTTTCATTGTTATCCACATCAATGACAATGTTTTCACCAAATATAGCAAGTATAATTGAGCCAGTGCAGATCATGTCTTGTGGGATTTCAATGGTATCATCTCCAAGGTTGAAATCATTGGACAATTCACCATTTCCCAGTTGAAGTAACCAACGGCTATATTCAGGATCAATGGAGCGCATATTGTTGAAGAGTGGCAATTGATTGAAAAGCTGCCATTGTCTTGAGTATTTAATACAACTCTCTATAATGTCAGTTCTTGTACCATGTGGGATGATAGGCAGACACTGTCGAAAGTCTCCTCCCAGAACAATGACTTTTCCTCCAAAAGGTGTTGTATTTTTCTTGGAGATATCTGTTGTCATGACATCCCGTAAAAGTTGATCTATCACATGCAATGCATATTTAGATAACAGAGTGGACTCGTCAATAATGAAAAGTTTGGTACTTTTCAAATGTTGTGCAGCATCTGTATCATTTTTAATCCTTGAAACGGAAGTTTCATTGATTGGAATTGGTATTCCGTAAAGCGAATGGATGGTTCTTCCTCCTTGCAGTAAGTTAGCTGCAATCCCTGTACTGGCTGCAGGTGAGACAATTTCGCCTTCTCCTCTTAGTTCATGAATTAATAAATCATACAGATATGTTTTGCCACTGCCACCTGGACCGTCAATGAAAAAGCACTTAGGTTGTCCACTTCTATCGTGTAAAGCTTGATTGATTGCATCATAGGCCAAAAGTTGTTGGTCATTTAAAGTAGCTTTCATTTGCTGAGCTCTTCTTAACTCATCATCCTTGTTGTATAGTGGAGCGATGTATGGCTTTCTTTTTGGTCGTGGTAGATTAAAATCAGTAAAAGTTTTGCCATGAAATTTTAGAATAGTTTGGACATCAGTCATAGCATATCCTTCACAATTCTCACACTCCTCAGTGTTGGAGTGATATGCATGGCAGTAGTCTTGAATAAAGTCTTGTTTAAATTCTTTCCACAACTCCAATGGATGAGCTGGAGGACCAAAAATACATATATATGCGAACATATCACGAAGCTGTGCAGGCATGTTGAGAACACAGGCATCCAATAAAGTATTTCTCCAAACAGTGTCATCGAAGAGCAATCCAAGAGCTAATGCTGCCTCTTTGAAAGTTGAGTATGTCACTTCATTAACAGTCTTAATGTTGTCAAAACTTGTTGCTCCTTTGACATGCAGTAACAACAACCTTAAATAATACCGTTCTTGATCTTTCATACTGACAGTATACATTCTTCCAATCACTGAAGAACCTCCTCGCTTTCTAATTTCCCATGCACCTTCTTTCCAAACATAGTGCTCTGGAATTTGGCGGTAGAAGTAATCATGAGCATGTGGGTCACTCTCATTCAGCTCAAAGTAGCCCATAAGAGTAGATTTTCTGTGCATTGTGTAACTGATGTCATCAACAGAGTCATCCTCATGAAAATAAAGTGGTTGAGAATGTGGGAGATGTACGGCCAGGCGAATAATGGAGTGCGATTGTCTATGCATCGGGTAAGCAAAGATTCGCCAAGCTGCCTCCGGTGCACTCACGTATCTTGAATCCATGAATTGATGTGTTTCATCATGGTGGATATTGGTTTGGCAAATTTCAAGATTGGCTTTATCATGTCCTTTGTAGACATATTTGAATAGGTATTTTACACTTTGAATGGAAGCACATACCTCAACATTAATATGACACTTGTATGTTAATAGTAGGTAAGGGTTATAAGGAACAACCCAAGAATTATCAATCATCTTTGAACGGATTTGAAAGGATGATCCTTCCTTTCTTTGATAAGTAGGGTATGCATCCTTAGCTATGAGTGTTCTTGGTTGGAAATCTTTAGGAAAACCTTTCTTACACTTGCCAAGATCCATACATGGAGAATTGGGGTTGTGTTGACCACAGGGTCCATGAATCATGTGTTGCATCACAATGTCATGGAGCAGAGGGTATTCTTCTGGATCAGGGATTTCAGCCCAAACTATATTATCCACTTCAACCTCAGTTCTTAGTTTGGATTTGCTATCCAGAATGATCAAAATATGAGCGTGTGGTAGGCCACGCTTTTGGAATTCAATCACATGAACCATTGCACAAACTTTGCCAAATAATCCAGTGTTAATTTCTTTAATAGGGCTTCCAGTTTAATTCTGAAGACACGGGCCACTAAATCAGGTCTATGTTCCACACGCTGCCATGGCTCTAAATTGTTTGTAATCTCCCTCCATTTAGGTTACAGGTCATGGTTACAAAAAGATCTGGTCGTCCAAATTTAGTCACAATAGCCATGGCATCCTGATAGCGTTGCTGCATGTTTCTGGGACTGCCTTCAAAGGAAGATGGTAAAATCACCGTCTTGCCAATGGGAATACCTTTCTCAACAGATTGTTTCAGAAGATGTTCCTGGAGTACGCAATAATCCTCCACTTTTAAATCCTTTTGATGATGACGGATAAAATTTAAGCGATTAGCCTCGATTTTTCACATACGCATCCACTAAGTACTGCTGTGTTAGTTTGCCACCATTCAGGACAGGATTGAACTGATTCCGTACAGACAGCAAATAGCAGTAATACTGGAGCTGTGTAACCCGGCGTTGACTTTTGCCTTGATGCTTGAGTCCCTCATGCCAGCCTTGTTCTCCATGAGGAAAAAATAAAGGATAGAGTAATGCATCTAAATTGCTGTGTAGAATACTGACTTGCTGTGTTTTTGGGGCCAAGGGGTTATTTGGATCAGGTTTCAAATGAATTAAAATGTCTCTATTGAATGGTGGCTCTCCATCAGCATTTTCAAAGACCACAGCAACTTCATTGGCAGTAGGATTGTTATAGCGTCTCGGGTCTTGGCCTCTGTCTTGTTTAATGGCCATGATAATATTTGGCATTTTTGTGCCATGTTCTACTGCCTTCTGTTTTCTTCTAATTCAACTTGACGTAGCATTTTGTAGGCCGAAACAAAGGGATTAATATTATCCAATTGAAGAGCAATGATACTCATTAAAGTAGGATTACATTTAACATTTTCTGGAGACTGTAGCCGTTGGTCTGTAGCGCTTAGAGTATCTAAAATGTACAGTTGTGCATATGCTGGAGTTTGATCTTGAGCAGGATGGAGTGTTCCAGTGCGATGATAAATTTGCCCATGAATACGAAAGCAGTATGGGCCATGTCCAGGAGGTAGAGAAACATGGGCACCCATGGAGGCAAAAGCAAAAGAACTATTAATGCTCCTTATATTCTCCATCAAATTTTGACTGTACTCACTCTCTCCTTTCAGCAGGCGTTGGAACACGTGCGGGTATTGAGGTAATGGTACCTTTACTTTTCCCTTGTGGCAACAAAGAGTAAACTGTTGATCTGATGGTCGTTCAGCAGTAAAATGTCGAGCCTCACAATGTTTATTACATTCATGAAACCACAGAAATGTTCTACAATAACATGATCCTGATCAATAAATCCCATTTGATGTAGGAGAGGTGAATAGAATAAACGTAGAAGTTTATTATGTAATCCTACATAAATGAGACGTGGAAGGGATGTAGATTCCAAACATTCAATAAATGAAGAAGTGGAATATATATTCCGTTCTGCCTGTTGCAATATAGAAGTGGAAGAAGAAGTTTGGCGTTGTTCACGACGTAATGTAGCCAAATGGGCCAAGTGGACTTGTCTAGACGTAGGAGAATCTGTATCTTGACGCATCTGTCTTTTCCTTTTAAGCCTCAAAATTTTACACTGTTTGCTGTATGGCGTCTCCTCAGCACAGTGTTTTCGTTTTGATGTAGCCTTGCGATGCAGTAAAGGCTGTTCAGTTGTAGTCAAGATAGTAAGAAGAAGAGGTGGCAGCAGTCTGAGCATCAGACAAAGAGGTGGCAGCAGTCTGAGCATCAGACAAAGAGGTGGCAGCAGTCTGAGCATCAGACAAAGAGGTGACAGCAGTCAGAGCATCAGACAAAGAGGTGGCAGCAGTCAGAGCATCAGATGAAGAGGTGGCAGCAGTCTGAGGATCAGACGAAGAGGTGGAAGCAGTCTGAGGATCAGACGAAGAGGTGGCAGCAGTCTGAGGATCAGACGAAGAGGTGGCAGCAGTCTGAGGATCAGACGGATCTCCTACAGGCATTAACTTTTTCTGTTTGCGTCGTTGAGGCAGAGGCATTGATTTTTTGCCTAATCGTTCTTTCCTTCCTTCTAAAGACTTTATTGAAACCGGTGTTTTCAAAGCAGCCTTTTCCTTGTCCAAGGGAAGTTGTCTTTCTTCAGAACTCTCCTCCACACCCGTCTTGCGCATACGCACAGACACCTTGCGAACCTTTCCTTTTTTGATTTCCAAAGAGGTAATGGGAGGTGTTAAAGGCAGTTCACTTGGTAGAATGTCAGTACACGAAGAGGCTGGAGTAGCATCTGTGTCAGACGGTTCTTCAGTGACTGGAATGTTTGTTTGTTTGCATGTGGAACGTGCAGTCATGGCTCTTGTTTGCATTCGTTGGCTTGTTTTTTTCAAAAGACACTTGTGAAATACGTGTATGTAAAGCAGTCTTCGCAGCATCCAACCGAAAACGTCTCAGTGGAGAAGAGAGTTTACCAAACCGTTTGAGTTTAGCAGCCTTAGCCCTATCTAACCGAATACGTCTCTCGGCAGAAGTCTCATTTGCAATACGTTTGGCGTAAGCAGCCTTAACACGATCTAAGCGAATACGTCTCTCGGCAGAAGTCTCATTTGCAATACGTTTGGCGGAAGCAGCCTTAACACGATGTAAACGAATACGTCTCTGTTCCGAGGTCTCCTCAACAGTGCGTTTCACCTTAGCAGCCTTATCACTATCTAAGCGAAGACGCCTCTCTTCTGAAGTCTCCTTTGCAGTACGTTTCGTCTTAGCAGCCTTACGCAGATCTAACCGAACACGTTTCTCTTCCAAACTCTCCTCTGCAATGCGTTTAGCTTTAGCAGCCTTATCACGATCTAACCGAAGACGTCTCTCTTCCAAAGTCTCGTCTGCACGCTTCTTCTTAGGTGTAGATGCAGCCTCCTTGGCAAGAACGATATTTTGTGTTGGAGAGCTCATCTTAGTAAGAATAAGCAGTGTTTGAAATCGAAAAAGAGCTAGAGTGTGTTAGTTAAGGAAACAATCTCATATATAATTGCCGAAGGCACGTTTTTGTCGGACCCCGGCACGCCGTGGCTTTGTCACTATGTGACGTCACCACGCCGTGCGAGGCATTGCCCGCGTAGCGGGCATTGCGACCGCCGCTGTCATCCCGCCACTCGGCATGAGGGGCCCATTGCCTCCACCCCCTGGGGGGCCCCGTGCTGATACCCAGCCGCCCGCCGTGCGCCCGGAGAGGAGGGAGGACGGAACTTCCTGTCCGGCAGCTCTGCCCGCCCCTCCTCTCCTACCTACAGCACACCACGCCGGTGGCGGTGAGTCTGCACTCCCCCCGGCCATCTGTCTGACAGCACCCCCCCCCTCCAGCCTCCGCTCTCCCCTCCAGCCTCCGTTCTCCTCTCCAGCCTCCCTTATGCCCTCCAGCCTCTGCCATCCAGCCTCCGCTCTCCCCTCCAGCCTATCCCCTCCAGCCTCTGCTCTCCCCTCCAGCCTCCGCTCTCCCCTCCAGCCTCCGCTCTCCCCTCCAGCCTCCGCTCTGCCCTCCAGCCTCCGCTCTGCCCTCCAGCCTCCGCTCTCCCCTCCAGCCTCCGCTCTCCCCCTCCAGCCTCCGCTCTCCCCTCCAGCCTCCGCTCTCCCCTCCAGCCTCTGCCCTCCAGCCTCCGCTCTGCCCTCCAGCCTCTGCTCTGACCTCCAGCCTCCGCTCTGACCTCCAGCCTCCGCTCTGACCTCCAGCCTCCGCTCTGACCTCCAGCCTCCGCTCTGCCCTCCAGCCTCCGCTCTCCCCTCCAGCCTCCGCTCTCCCCTCCAGCCTCTGCCCTCCAGCCTCCGCTCTGCCCTCCAGCCTCTGCTCTGACCTCCAGCCTCTGACCTCCAGCCTCTGACCTCCAGCCTCTGACCTTCAGCCTCCGCTCTGACCTCCAGCCTCCGCTCTGCCCTCCAGCCTCCGCTCTGACCTCCAGCCTCCGCTCTGACCTCCAGCCTCCGCTCTGCCCTCCAGCCTCCGCTCTACCCTCCAGCCTCTGCTCTCCCCTCCAGCCTCCGCTCTCCCCTCCAGCCTCTGCCCTCCAGCCTCCGCTCTGCCCTCCAGCCTCCGCTCTGCCCTCCAGCCTCCGCTCTGCCCTCCAGCCTCCACTCTGCCCTCCAGCCTCCGCTCTCCCCTCCAGCCTCCGCTCTCCCCTCCAGCCTCTGCCCTCCAGCCTCCGCTCTGCCCTCCAGCCTCCGCTCTGACCTCCAGCCTCCGCTCTGACCTCCAGCCTCTGACCTCCAGCCTCCGCTCTGACCTCCAGCCTCCGCTCTGACCTCCAGCCTCCGCTCTGACCTCCAGCCTCCGCTCTGCCCTCCAGCCTCCGCTCTCCCCTCCAGCCTCCGCTCTCCTCTCCAGCCTCTGCTCTGCCCTCCAGCCTCTGCTCTGCCCTCCAGCCTCTGCTCTGCCCTCCAGCCTCTGCTCTGCCTTCCAGCCTCCGCTCTGCCTTCCAGCCTCCGCTCTCCCCTCCAGCCTCTCCCCTCCAGCCTCCGCTTTCCCCTCCAGCCTCCGCTCTCCCCTCCAGCCTCCGCTTTCCCCTCCAGCCTCCGCTCTCCCCTCCAGCCTCCGCTCTCCTCTCCAGCCTCACGTTACCTGTGACCATGCTCGCCCATAAAGTCTGCCCACATTACATTCCTCCCTCCAGCCTTTCCCATCACTCATCCTGATCAATAACCTCCATTGAATCCCTCCAGCTATAGACAAATCCTCACAGCTTCCGCTCTCCCTCAATGATCTGACTGAAATGTACTCCAACATCAATATGACGTAGCATCATTCCGTTCTGCCTTGCCACCTCAGTGCTGACTGAGCCTTCAGCCTCGCTTGCCCACTAAGCTCGCCAAATGGCCAGGCTCTCGCTCTACACTCCATCCTCTTCGCTCTGCTTTCCTTTAAGCCCAATTCTCCCCTCTTCTATGCCTCCTCCAGCACGTGTTTTCGCTTCCGACTTCCTCGCATCCAGTCATGCCGTCTCCTTCGCAGAAGACATGTCCCTCCAGCTCCCCATCTGCCTCCAGCCTCTGCACACAAATGCGCTCTGCCTCACAACTCCGCTCCACTTAGCTCTCCCTCAGCAGCTCCATCTCCCCACAGCGTCGTCCCTCAGCCTTGCCCCAGGCCTGCGTCTCACTCCTACAGCCATCACCTGCAGCCTCGTACGCACGTCGCAGTCTCGCGTCGACCTCAGGCTCCGCTGTCTGCGTCCACGCCTCTCCTACCCTAACTTTTCTGTGCCTCTACCAGGCCTCATTTCTGCCCTCAGCTCCTTCCTAAAGACTCTTAGTCCAAACCAGCCTTCCCATCCAGCCTTTCCCTCACCTTCCACTTACCAGCCTCTTCCAATCCCTCCACACCCTCAGCCATCCCTCCAGCACCTTCCGCCTTTCCTTCTCTGCTTTCCCAGGTATCGGCGGTCTCCATCCAGTCATCTGTGAATCAGCTCTGCAGCTGAGTCTGCCTTCGTCAGCCTCCGCTGACTGAATTTCGTTTCGCTCCATGACTCTCCTGCCTTTTGCATTGCATTGTTAGTTTTTCAAAAATTGCCGTAGAAATCTTTGTAGTGGGTACCCACAAACGAAACGCTGTGAGAAGCTTTTGACCAACCGGCGAGATTGGCCGCGTAGCGATCCTACTCAGTCGCGGTCCTTGCTACGGCAATGGCCGCGAGCCATTGCTCGCGATCTGAAGGAACGTGCATGCGAGTCTCGTTGCGTTTGGCGGCAAGCCGCGAGTTACATTCGATGTCGACATAGCTAGTACGAGGTCCAATGCACGTGCGAACCTGCGCCGTTAGCGAGTCGCGCCTCTACATCGAAGCCAGGCTCGGCCTCAAGTTAACGATTAACCGGTCAGGTAGCTCCAATCTCCGCAATGCTTAGCTAGCCTTCGTCTCGAAGACCGGCTCCTTCTAAATTGGTCTGCCCCTCTCAGCGTAGATCGTTACCTTCCCTGGCAGACTTGTAATTCTAACAACTTAGTAAATAGACACCCAAATGCAATTGATCGGCGTCTCAGCTAGTTAAAATAATGTGTAAAACAGAAAAAGCAAAAACATAATCGTGATTTAAAAACCTGTTATAATAAATGATAGACTTCTTTAAAGTAACAAACAAAGATGCAATGATATTTACTGTATGGAGTATTGAATGGCAATGAGTGTGTTAAAATTCCTTAAAAAACTGCCGTGAAGGCAAAACAAATGGATGTAAGGGCCCTTTCCGATACACGGTATCAAAGCAAATTTTCAACATTGTAATAAAAGCGTTAATAGAAGCAGGATGACATCAATTTCTGCATAACCACCAGCAAGGTTGTTGTTTGATAAGGTGTTGAAAAATGGCAGAGTTAGGGTTAATTTATACCAAGAACTGAAGGTTTTGGTATTATAGCAGAAGTAGTGGTTTTTATTTTTGTTGGTGGAGTAGGGGAAACAGCGGCCTTAACGTGAAGTATGAAATGGCAGAATGTGACAAAGCAGGGTTAAAAAAGAAATAAGGCAACTTGCGTATGAGATATTGAAAGAGGCAGGTCAATGTAAAAAGTAACGTAAATGCGGTGATGTAGTGTAACGTTACGCAACTGCAGCCCTGGTGACAGGTATGGAGAAGTCGCGTTTAAAATTTAAATCTTAGGGCATGTTATGGAAGTATGTAAATGTGCATATACAATGGACGTGTGAAAGGGGACCCAGTCAGTAATAGAGTGTAAAATATTAGGTATGTAAAAGTAGTGAATGTCCTACTGGGATGACAGAGACTTTGACATGAGCGTTAATTTCAAATAGCATCATCACCGTTGGAAAAACAGCATCTGCCGCATGTGGCGCATAGCCACAGCATAACTGCAGGACTTGCAGACGGTAACGTGAATCGCCATAGTCATTATAATCGCCATAAAAGTCAGTATCTATTTATTTGCAGCAGGTGCAGCAATTTGGGTTTTGCAATTGTAGCAGGTGCTGTATGGAAAAAAAACGATGGGTGACCACGCTTTATATGGTGGCGGGAGCTGTGGCAAGTTCCCCTATACTTACTATGGGGATTAGCGGAACGACACCGCAAGTGCAGCAGTTATGCGGTGGCAATGCAGCAAAGTGAGCTCATGCGATTCTGTCAGGACATCTGGTGCGATTTCAAAAAACCGCTGATGTGAACTGGGCAGGTAGCATTACCACCAAACTGTTAAATGTAAGACAGGTAGTAGTGCTACAGAGTAATTACTATGAAAAATATTAAAAATTGACATATAATGGGTTAACGTACTCGTAACCGTGTGATGACTGACTCCTAACTGGAAAAAAAAAATCAAAGAGCCTGTAAAGAGTGAATATAGCATTGGCACGCATAAAAAATACTGGACGATTAATAAAAATAAAAATAGTATTAAAGTATTTAGTAATGAAATGCCAGTAGTAGACCACATAGTGACATAGACAGTGAATAGGCAAAACAATAGAAGACGTTAATGTACCACTTACATCCTAGAAAACAGTGTGGATGATAAAATAAATTTGAAATAGTATAGAAGACTTTAAATTGCAAATGTCCTGAGTACAGCACCTAGTAACACAGTGAGTGAATAGCAAACCGAAAGTAGGGGTTTAATGTAGCATTTCAAACCCTATAAAACATAGTGTTGGAAAACAAAATGGCAAATGGCATAGAAGAGGATAATGTATAAATGGCCTTAGTGGACCACATAGTGAGATATCAAGTGGGACAGAAATAGAATAGAACGTGTTAATGTACAAATTGCCTTAGAGCCCTGTCACATGAGCTCTTTCTATAAAATTGCGTTAGATGCAGTGAAAAAAATGCATCTGCTGCGATAGCCACATTAACATTGCACTTGCAGGGCGGTAGCGGTAATCCCTATAGAAACCATAAGGGGACTTGCGGCCGCTGCGATTTAGCAGTTGCGTCAAGTGTTGCTAGAAAAAAAAATGAACTTGCCGCACCTGCCGCAAGTGTTCCTATAGTTTCTATGGGTATTGCCGCAACTGCGCGGCAAGTGCAAGGTTTAATCGGCAATCGCAGCAGATGGGTTTTTTTCAGCCCATGTGTGGTGAAGTGGTAAAATCACAGATGTCCAGCACATAGTGACAGAGTTATTGAATAGCAAACAGAATAGAAGGGGTTAATGTATGAGTTTAAACCCTATAAAATAGTCATGGTGCAACTAAAATAGAAAAGGCATAGAAGAGGTTAATGTAAAAATGTCCTTAGTACAGCAGATAGTGAGATAGCAAGTGGAGTAGAAATAGAATATAAAGGGTTAATATTAAAAGGGTCTTAGTACAGCTCAAAGTGAGATAGCAAACGGAGGACTAATAGAATCGAAGGGGTTAATATAAAAAAGGCCGTAGTACAGCACATAGTGAGATAGGCAGTGTAGCACTAATAGAATATCAAGGGTTAATATTAAAATGGCCGTAGTACAGCAGATAGTGAGATAGGCAGTGTGGCACTAATAGAATAGAAAGGGTTAATATAAAAAAGGCCGTAGTACAGGACATAGTGAGATAGGCAGTGTAGCAATAATAGAATAGAAAGGGTTAATATAAAAAAGGGCGTAGTACAGCAGATAGTGAGATAGGCAGTGTAGCACTAATAGAATAGAAAGGGTTAATATTACATTGGCCGTAGTAGAGCAGATAGTGAGATAGGCAGTGTGGCAGTAATAGAATAGAAAGGGTTAATGTAAAAAAGGCCGTAGTACAGCAGATAGTGAGATAGGCAGTGTGGCAGTAATAGAATAGAAAGGGTTAATATAAAAAAGGCCGTAGTACAGCACATAGTGAGATAGGGAGTGTAGCACTAATAGAATAGAAAGGGTTAATATTAAAATGGGCGTAGGACAGCAGATAGTGAGATACGCAGTGTAGCAGTAATAGAATAGAAAGGGTTAATATAAAAAAGGGCGTAGTACAGCAGATAGTGAGATACGCAGTGTAGCACTAATAGAATAGAAAGGGTTAATATAAAAAAGGCCGTAGTACAGCAGATAGTGAGATACGCAGTGTAGCACTAATAGAATAGAAAGGGTTAATATAAAAAAGGGCGTAGTACAGCAGATAGTAAGATAGGCAGTGTGGCAGTAATAGAATAGAAAGGGTTAATATAAAAAAGGGTGTAGTACAGGAGATAGTGAGATACGTAGTGTAGCACTAATAGAATAGAAAGGGTTAATATAAAAAAGGGCGTAGTACAGCAGATAGTGAGATAGGCAGTGTGGCAGTAATAGAGTAGAAAGGGTTAATATAAAAAAGGGCGTAGTACAGCAGATAGTGAGATACTCAGTGTAGCACTAATAGAATAGAAAGGGTTAATATAAAAAAGGCCGTAGTACAGCAGATAGTGAGATACGCAGTGTAGGAGTAATAGAATAGAAAGGGTTAATATTAAAATGGCCGTAGTACAGCAGATACTGAGATAGGCAGTGTAGGAGTAATAGAATAGAAAGGTTAATAAGGTATGAAAAGAAGAGGGCACTATGGTGAAATGTAGCTGATATTGAATTTGTATAAACAAAGGGTTAATGTAAGGATAGGCATTAGGTACATATACTCAGTTGTGAGATTGTACTGTGAAAACAGCTTTTTCACTTTTAAATTTTTCACAAATTCAAATTTCCCGCTATAAGATGGCGGACGCGACATTTTTATTCATAAAAAGGCGGCAGACGCCAGCCGCGGTGTGATTGGGCAGCGAAACTTCATACACATGGCGCCGTGAATCCGGTTGGTCGGCGCTATTGTGTGAAGATGCCGCTGTCCAATCACAACTCAGCGGGGCGGAGCTACAAACTTCCAGGCGGCCGAACGGCATATCCGAAAATCGTACCAGGCGCTCGGCAAGAAAAGTTCGGAAGTCCCCGCTGAGCGCTGACCAATCGGAATCAAAGCGCCATAAACAACAACCAATCATAATCGCGCCTCAGTTCTCAATGGATGTCTATGGGAAGTCGACATCCAATCACAATCGCGGCGCCAATTTTGAAAATGCACTGAACTTTCTTGCCGAGCGCCTGGTGCGATTTTCAGACACGGCGTTCGGGAGAGTGGAAGTCTATAGCTCCGCCCCGCTGAGTTGTGATAGGACAGCGGCATCTTCACACAATAGCGCCGACCAACCGGATTGACGGCGCCATGTGTATGAAGTTTCCGCTGGCCAATCACACCGCGGCTGAAGTCTACCGGCATTTTATGAATGAAGATGTCGCGTCCGCCATCTTAGAGCGCCGAGTTGTACGGTCGGCGCCTGAATGCGTGTTCGGACACAGCGGTCTCATAGACCACGGAGGCCGCTAGAAGCGCCGAAGTTTGCGCTTGTAGCGCAGAAGTCGGCGCTTGCAGCGGCGAAGTATCCGAACTGTGGCGGACGCTCCATGCAGCGGCGATTGGCGCTGCATGGCGCAAAATAGTAAAAGTGGTGAAAAATAAAGATAGTAAAAAAGAGGTGAAAATAAAACTCCACATCAGGACTATAGGCTCTGATGTGAAAAGGTAGATTGTCCAAAGGATATCTTAGCTGATCAATGGTAGATCCCGATCCGGCGCTTGCTTCCCGACGTCCCGCACGAAGGATGGATATCTCGGCTCAAATGTAGTCGAAGAGACGGTCCAGCGGTAGCTTCTCGTTGTCCTTGAAAGACCCTGACGAAGGATGGATTTCTTGGCAGAAATATAATCGAACAGATAGTCCAGCGGTAGGTTCTCGTTCTCCCACAAAGAGGATTCAAAGAGGTATAAGATTCAAATTTGGCGCTATAAATAAGCGGGCTTATCTGATTGGAGGGCTGCAACTTCAGAAAGCTGGCGCCATGAACCTGATTGGTCGCTATGTATTTTCAAAAAAGGCGTGGCGATTGTGATTGGACGGCGCCTTCGTATAGAGATAGATAGAATAGATAGAGAAAGGAGGCGAATTTATGGGCGAGCCGCTGGTTCTATTTCCGGCCTGACGACTCGGCTCAGAGCCATCATTCGACGGGGCCGGAAACTGTCAATCAGCGATTCGCGGCGATAAATAGCGTATTACCAAGGACTGTGTGTGGTTTTTTTTTTTAATTTTTTTTTTTATTATTATTTGTTATTGATTTATATATTTTTTTTTTTATTATATTTTAATTATTGTGTAATTATTTTTTAATTATTATGTGTATTATTAAAGTAATTATTGTTTTTTTTTAAGTGAGGCAGAGAGAGAGTTCTCGTTCAGGTCCGCCTATGTATTTTTTTAGGATTATTTTTTATTTAATTATTTTTTTTTTTTTAATTATTTTTTTATTATTTTTAAATTATTTTTTAATTATTTTTTTTATTATTTAATTTATTATTTAGGCTGAGACACAGTTGTCATTCAGGTCCGCTGAAATTTTATTATTTTTAAATTATTTTTAAATTATTTTATTTATAATTTAATTTATTATTTAGGGTGAGACACAGTTCTCATTCAGGTCCGCTGAAATGTTATTATTTTTAAATTATTTTTTAATTATTTTTTTTATTATTTAATTTATTATTTAGGCTGAGACACAGTTCTCATTCAGGTCCGCTGAAATTTTATTATTTTTAAATTATTTTTTAATAATTTTTTTTATTATTTAATTTATTATGTAGGCTGAGACACAGTTCTCATTCAGGTCCGCTGAAATTTTATTATTTTTAAATTATTTTTTAATTATTTTTTTTATTATTTAATTTATTATTTAGGCTGAGACACAGTTCTCATTCAGGTCCGCTGAAATTTTATTATTTTTAAATTATTTTTAAATTATTTTTTTTATTATTTAATTTATTATTTAGGCTGAGACACAGTTCTCATTCAGGTCCGCTGAAATTTTATTATTTTTAAATTATTTTTTTAATTTTTTTTTTATTATTTAATTTATTATTTAGGCTGAGACACAGTTCTCATTCAGGTCCGCTGAAATTTTATTATTTTTAAATTATTTTTAAATAATTTTTTTTATTATTTAATTTATTATTTAGGCTGACACACTGTTCTCATTCAGGTCCGCTGAAATTTTATTATTTTTAAATATTTTTTAATTATTTTTTTTATTATTTAATTTATTATTTAGGGTGAGACACAGTTCTCATTCAAGTCCGC
Source organism: Allobates femoralis (assembly GCA_033576535.1). Taxonomy (NCBI): domain Eukaryota; kingdom Metazoa; phylum Chordata; class Amphibia; order Anura; family Aromobatidae; genus Allobates; species Allobates femoralis. The sequence continues at coordinate 369,456,415 of JARQOC010000003.1, forward strand.
TGAAATTTATTATTTTTAAATTATTTTTTAATTATTTTTTTTATTATTTAATTTATTATTTAGGCTGAGACACAGTTCTCATTCAGGTCCGCGGAAATTGTATTATTTTTAAATTATTTTTTAATTATTTTTTTTATTATTTAATTTATTATTTAGGCTGAGACACAGTTCTCATTCAGGTCCGCTGAAATGTTATTATTTTTAAATTATTTTTAAATTATTTTTTTTATTATTTAATTTATTATTTAGGCTGAGACACAGTTCTCATTCAGGTCCGCTGAAATTTTATTATTTTTAAATTATTTTTTAATTATTTTTTTTTATTATTTAATTTATTATTTAGGCTGAGACACAGTTCTCATTCAGGTCCGCTGAAATTTTATTATTTTTAAATTATTTTTCAATTATTTTTTTTATTATTTAATTTATTATTTAGGCTGAGACACTGTTCTCATTCAGGTCCGCTGAAATTTTATTATTTTTAAATTATTTTTAAATTATTTTTTTTATTATTTAATTGATTATTTAGGGTGAGACACAGTTCTCATTCAAGTCCGCTGAAATTGTATTATTTTTAAATTATTTTTTAATTAATTTTTTTATTATTTAATTTATTATTTAGGCTGAGACAGAGTTCTCATTCAGGTCCGCGGAAATTTTATTATTTTTAAAATATTTTTTAATTATTTTTTTTATTATTTAATTTATTATTTAGGCTGAGACACAGTTTTCTTTCAGGTCCGTTTATTTTTTATTTATTTTTTATAAATTTTTAATTATTTTTTTTATTATAAACTTAATTTGTTCTCATTGAAATACATTAGGGGTGTGTCGGCGATTTTATGGCCGCCGACCTGGTTCTATTTGTCGGCCCTAAAATCGCGGACACACCGCTAATGCATGTCTATGGGCAGTGAGCTCGAATTCTGATTGGTCTGCGTTCAATCCGAAATGGGGCGGACTGGCCATAGACATGCATTAGCGGTGTGTCCGCGATTTTAGGGCCGACAAATAGAACCAGGTGGCCGGCCATAAAATCGGCGACCCACCGCTAATGTATTTCAATGAGATCTGAGCTGCTCTTCTGATTGGCTGAGGGCATTAGAGAGCGACCAATCAGAAGAGCAGCTCACATGTCATTGAGATACAATGGCGGATTTTGCGTCCATTGTATCTTAATGAGAAGTGAAGAGGACGTCGGAGATGGAAGTTGGCGGAAAGAAGACAGAAGAGCCCGGGGGCCGGACGAAGAGCCGGAGATGGCGGAAAAAGAGAGAAGAGCGGCGGGGCCGGAGGAAGAGGACGGCTGGCCGGACGAATGGATTGTGGATCGGACGGACGATCAGATGACTAAGAAGGCATGTAAGTGATTGACGGGGGCGTTAGGTTAGGGGACGGCGGGGGCTTGGGGTGTAGGGCTTTAGGTGTTAGCGGTGTGAGCTTAGGAGGCGGCGGGCTTAGGGGATAGGGACTTAGGTGCGGCGGGGCTTAGGGGGCAGGGGGGGGTAGGGGTTTAGGTGCGGAATCGGGGGTAGGGGGTTAGGTGCGGCTTAGGGGGTAGGGTAGGGACTTAGGTGCGGCGGGGCTTAGGGGGCAGGGGGGGGTAGGTGTTTAGGTGCGGAATCGGGGGTAGGGGGTTAGGTGCGGCTTAGGGGGTAGGGTCTTGCGGCAGAGGGTAGTGGCTGCAGCGGGGTAGTGGATTAGGGCGGCAGGGGGTAGGGGCTTCGGGGGCGGGGTAGTGGTTTAGGGGTTAGGGCGGCAGGGGGTAGGGGCTTGCGGCGGGGTAGTGGGTTAGGGCGGCAGGGTGGTAGGGGCTTCGGCGGCGGGGTAGTGGCTTAGGGGTTAGGTGCGGCAGAGTGTAGTGGGTGCGGCGGGGTAGTGGGTTAGGGCGGCAGGGGGTAGGGGCTTGCGGCAGAGGGTAGTGGCTGCGGCGGGGTAGTGGGTTAGGGCGGCAGGGGGTAGGGGCTTCGGCGGCGGGGTAGTGGCTTAGGGGTTAGGTGCGGCAGAGTGTAGTGGGTGCAGCGGGGTAGTGGGTTAGGGCGGCAGGGGGTAGGGGCTTGCGGCAGAGGGTAGTGGCTGCGGCGGGGTAGTGGGTTAGGGCGGCAGGGGGTAGGGGCTTCGGCGGCGGGGTAGTGGGTTAGGGGTTAGGGCGGCTTAGGGTGTAGGGGTGCGGCGGACTTAGGGGGTAGGGGTTTAGGTGCGGCGGGTGGGTGCTTGGCGGCGGGAGCTTAGGAGGCTGCGGGGCTTAGGGGTTAGGGGCATAGGTGCGGCGGGTCGGGGCTTAGGGTGTAGGGGTGCGGCGGACTTAGGGGGTAGGGGTTTAGGTGCGGTGGGTGGTGGCTTGGCGGCGGGAGCTTAGGAGGCTGCGGGGCTTAGGGGGTAGGGGATAGGGCGAGGTAGGTTAGGTGCGGCGGGTCGGGGCTTAGGGTGTAGGGGTGCGGGGGCTGTAGTGTACAGCGTGTAGTGGCTTAGAGCGGCAGGGGGCTGTAGTGTACAGCGCGATGGTATACTACAGTCCCATGGGATACGCGTGTCGGCCCTTAAGCGGCAGCGCGTATGGGCATGGGACTGTAGTATAGTATAGCGGAGTACACTACAGTCGTATGCGCTTCTGTGGCTTGGTTAGTGGTGGGTGGCAGCGACTCGCAATGCCCGCTTCGCGGGCATTGCTTCGCGAGGCTGCAACGACTCGCAATGCCCGCTTTGCGGGCATTGCTTCGGGAGTCGCCGTGGCCGCTAGCGGCCACGGACAGAGTCCAGGAGAAAGAAACAGCTCGCTAACCAAGCCACCGGAAGTTGCGCCGCTCCGACGGAAGTCAGCTACGGCAATTATATAATAGATAAAATATCACCTTTATTTTAGTACAAATATAAAAGCAGACACATACACGTTTTACAATGAAGTACAATTGGGAGATTCCCACAAATGGCTACAGGCATGAAACTGTGTGGTTCTCAACATGTAAACTGTGTGTACCTGGCGCCTTAATGTGATTTTAATCATTGTTTGTATATTTTAGTTTTTCTGGAGAAATCATAACGTAACATAATTGGAGTTCCCTTTTGTGGAAAGCAGCTCACTATGGACCGTATCTCTTGAAGAGATAATATTGGATCACATGAAAATCTAATCAGATGGAAGGAAATCAGCCTATACTATGTGTCAGTGTATTATGTGTAACACCCTTGAAGATAAACAACAATTGGAGAGATGTAATATTATATATGGATAGTGTGTAATTCACACCATGTATAAATGTATATGGGAGATAATGTCTGTGTGTGTTTTCACTCAGCACAGCTGGTCTGTGCCTTAATATTAATATTTTAGTTCATCACTATTGTATGTATCTCACATAAGTATCATGAATTATTGTATGTATTTATATTATATTATCTATTTGTGTACTTATATCACTTTCATATTCTTATTTATAGAAGTATGTTAAAAACTGGAGTGTATGTGTAGGCATGAATGAAATTTTATGTAACTATAACTCCTTAGTGGTTTCCACTTGTTTAATAATTTGTTGGAGTGTTACCAATAATGTCCTATAACAATACACACCAAATATGGTAAACTATTAGTGACCATGAGAGTAAATATTATGATGTGGTGAGTTACGTTTTTGAAAATTCTTATACATACCCTCAGTCCTGCAGTCTCAGCAACAGAAGACGCTACCACCTTTTGCCTTGTGAACATGAGCAACAGGATGCAGCTGGGACGCCGTATTTAAAAGGGCGTCCGACCAATCAGAACTCTGTAGATTCCGCCAATAACAGTAGTGGGATGGGTTAACAGCGACACTGGAGCGCAAATTTGCTGCTGACGCCGTGGTGATCTGATTGGCTGGTTACCACATAAAAAGTGGCAACGCCCGAGCTATGTCGTGTTTGCTATCCAGAGCCATTGAGTAAGTAGTGATGTGCACACAGGTTTTTTAGTATGCCGGAGTCTGTACTGCGCTTTGTAATGTCATTTGGGATCCTCCTACTGTGTTGTGAGTAACATCAGGACCTCCAGGTCCTTTGGCCCTCTGTTACTATACTGTGGTCAGTGAGACCAAGTGTGTGGCTGGTTTGAGACTGCAGGATTGTCCCTGATCAGTGTCCATCCACTTTGTGTGGCCAAACCAGGATTGACCCATTAACTCACAACAGCTATTAATCTTTTAAATATCCATATTGTGCTCAAATTCCTATCCAGCATTGGCTCCAAAAAAGGGGCTCGACACTGATTGAGGACAATCCTGCATTGTGAAAGCACACTTGACATCTATATGTACATACCCATGCATCTTGGAGAATACCCCTATTGTAATGTGTAATCTTGGCTCACCAATTGACAGGTACTCATGACCTTGCCTTCATTTGTTGTCCTTGATGTTGACCATCGCCATCCATGGGTAGCATATGGGGGGCACTACACCCATTGTATAGATCCAATAGTTGTTGTATGCACATGACGAGTAGCATGGGTGACCATATGTAATATAGATCTTGTGTTTGTTGCCACACTGGAGTGCGTTTACTGATGTATTTAGGTCAGGTTTCACATTACATGTAAACCATCGAACACCACTTTATGGGTAACATGTTACCATGGACATAGGTTAGTTGGGGTAATTTTGTGTTGCAATGTGTTCACGTGCTCATACACTCCTTTGATATTTTTTCATGTAGAGTTGTGGAAACACAGCTTATACCTAATGGAACCAGAAGAGAGTGCAGTTGTGACTCTAGCCTTGTTGGAGGAGAACTTGTGGCTTGAGGAGAGATATGAGAGGAGGCGTAGACGACGGCGTATGTAGTCTTGTGATTGGCTCCTGCAAAGGTCTAACCTGACTCGCATGTGTCTGGTGCGTTAGCTGGAGGACACAAATCCAAATGACTTTAGAAACTATCTATGGCCTTGTTCACACATAACTGCGTTTTTGGCATTCTCTGTGTTTTTTAGCTGTTTTTAAAAAAAATGCATATGCGTTAACGCATGGTACACTTAAGTGTAGCTGCGTTTTTTAGCAACACATGCGTTTTTTTCACCATTCCAAAAAACACTGCATGTAGCGTTTTTTAGGTGCTGTAAAAAAACGCATGGGTTGTTTAAAAAACGCATGCTTTTTTTTAGCATGGGGCCCTATGGGAAATGCATGGCAAATATAGGCACCATGCGTTAACGCATATGCGGTTTTAAGGAAAAAATGACTAAGTCCAAAAACTTCTTAAAAATGTTCAGAACTACAGGGGACACTATTTGGCACCCTTAGAAAAACTGATCAGTTTTTCTAAGGGCTAAAAAAACGCATTGGTATGTGTGAACAAGGCCAATGGATGTCAGAGGACTCTTTCAAGAACTTTTTGGAATGTGTTCATCCATTTATTACCCATCAGGATACTGTGATGCGTCAAGCTGTGCCACGAGAGGAGCGGTTAGGTGTGACTCTGCGCTTCCTGGCAACAGGCCGCTCGATGACTGACCTGCAGTATCCTGCTGCTGTCTCGCAGCCACTGCTGAGCTGCCTCATCCCTGAGACGTGTGAGTCCATTATGAGGTGTCTGGTGCCATCCTATATTGCGCTTTCCCATAACCCCTGCAGAATGGTTGCAAATTGCTAGTGACTTCCAGGGGAGGTGGCAATTCTCAAACTATGGCGTTGCTTTGGATGGCAAGCATGTGAGGATCACACAACCCCCCCAACAGTGGATCATTTTTTTTTTTATTTTTAACTATAAAGGGTATTTCTGTGTGGTCCTCATGGCCCTCGTAAATGCCAATTATGAATTTATCTACATCGATGTGGGCATGAACGGCTGTGTGTCTGATGGTGGTGTATTGGCACACGCGTCCTTTAGTAAAGACCTTAGGGACAGTCACCTCAATTTGCCCTCAAATGATGACACCACTAGACACCTTAACTTTGCGTTTGTGGGGCATGAAGCCTTCCCACTTCAGGCACACCTACTCAGGCCATATCCACAGAGGACTATCACCCCTGACCAAGGCATTTCCATTACCGGCTATCCGGGGCACGTCGTGTGGTTGAAAACGCTTCTGTGGATCATGGCCAATAGATTCCGCTTGTTTCATACTGCTTTAAATATGAAACTGCAATCTGTTGATATAGTAGTGATGGCATGTTGTGTGCTACATATCCTTTTGCGTCGTAGGGATGCTACATCATACACGTCAGCATGTTATGTGGACTCTGTTGACCCCGCAACTGGGGAAATCATGCCGGGTGAGTGGCGTGCCAACGACCCTAATGTTGCGTCACTCCAGCCATTGAGCCAGGGCCATAGCCAGCAGGATGCCAGGTCCAGCTGAGACAGCTACTGCTCTAACTATAATGGCCCTGGGGCTGTTGCGTGACAGCAAGAAGTGGTTTAGGGTGTTGTCTCAACAATTTTCATTTAAAAATGTTGTTTTGTTTTTTTTTTCCTTTTATTTGTGTCCAAAAACATTATTTCATTACCATGGTTCCATTTAATTTCTTTACAATTGTGATATGATTTGTGTGCTCATAACACATAACTATGTTTTCTGTGCTGTTTTGTTTTTTTTTTCTTTTTTTGGCCACACTAAACATTTAATTTCTGAACAGACAAACCTGTGTCAGTGTTTTCATTATACATAACGGAAGTACCACATAGCATTATGTTGTGCACAGAGGTATTACACAAAAAACATATTAAAGGGTCCCTGCTGTATTGTGTGCACATGTACAGTCCACAGATCAAGGCCTTTGCCCCAGACTGTATGCTCTCTCTGTGTATCCCTGTCCATTTAGATGGTTTGACAGATGGGTCTCTGGACACATGCATACACGCTTCCATTTAGGAAGCTGAGAATGTATCTACACATCAGTAGACACATACATACATACAGTTAGGGCCAGAAATATTTGGACAGTGACACAATTTTCGCGAGTTGGGCTCTGCATGCCACCACATTGGATTTGAAATGAAACCTCTACAACAGAATTCAAGTGCAGATTATAAAGTTTAATTTGAAGGGTTGATCAAAAATATCTGATAGAAAATGTAGGAATTGTACACATTTCTTTACAAACACTCCACATTTTAGGAGGTCAAAAGTAATTGGACAAATAAACATAACCCAAACAAAATATTTTTATTTTCAATATTTTGTTGCGAATCCTTTGGAGGCAATCACTGCCTTAAGTCTGGAACCCATGGACATCACCAAATGCTGGGTTTCCTCCTTCTTAATGCTTTGCCAGGCCTTTACAGCCGCAGCCTTCAGGTCTTGCTTGTTTGTGGGTCTTTCAGTCTTAAGTCTGGATTTGAGCAAGTGAAATGCATGCTCAATTGGGTTAAGATCTGGTGATTGACTTGGCCATTGCAGAATGTTCCACTTTTTTGCACTCATGAACTCCTGGGTAGCTTTGGCTGTATGCTTGGGGTCATTGTCCATCTGTACTATGAAGCGCCGTCCAATCAACTTTGCAGCATTTGGCTGAATCTGGGCTGAAAGTATATCCCGGTACACTTCAGAATTCATCCGGCTACTCTTGTCTGCTGTTATGTCATCAATAAACACAAGTGACCCAGTGCCATTGAAAGCCATGCATGCCCATGCCATCACGTTGCCTCCACCATGTTTTACAGAGGATGTGGTGTGCTTTGGATCATGTGCCGTTCCCTTTCTTCCCATCATTCTGGTACAGGTTGATCTTTGTCTCATCTGTCCATAGAATACTTTTCCAGAATTGAGCTGGCTTCTTGAGGTGTTTTTCAGCAAATTTAACTCTGGCCTGTCTATTTTTGGAATTGATGAATGGTTTGCATCTAGATGTGAACCCTTTGTATTTAATGTCATGGAGTCTTCTCTTTACTGTTGACTTAGAGACAGATACACCTACTTCACTGAGAGTGTTCTGGACTTCAGTTGATGTTGTGAACGGGTTCTTCTTCACCAAATAAAGTATGGGGCGATCATCCACCACTGTTGTCATCCGTGGACGCCCAGGCCTTTTAGAGTTCCCAAGCTCACCAGTCAATTTCTTTTTTCTCAGAATGTACCCAACTGTTGATTTTGCTACTCCAAGCATGTCTGCTATCTCTCTGATGGATTTTTTCTTTTTATTCAGCCTCAGGATGTTCTGCTTCACCTCAATTGAGAGTTCCTTTGACCGCATGTTATCTGGTCACAGCAACAGCTTCCAAATGCAAAACCACACACCTGGAATCCACCCCTGATCTTTTAACTACTTCATTGATTACAGGTTAACGAGGGAGACGCCTTCAGAGTTAATTGCAGCCCTTAGAGTCCATTGTCCAATTACTTTTGGTCCATTAAAAAAGAGGAGGCTATGCATTAAAGAGCTATGATTCCTAAACCCTTTCTCCGATTTGGATGTGGAAACTCTCATATTGCAGCTGGGAGTGTGCACTTTCAGCCCATATTATATATATAATTGTATTTCTGAACATGTTTTTGTAAACAGCTAAAATAACAAAACTTGTGTCACTGTCCAAATATTTCTGGCCCTAACTGTATATGCACACACATAGTTCATGCATGACACGTCATATCCGTACACATATATGCATACTGTTGTGTGTAGCACTTCAACAACTACTTCAACACGATACGTACATATAGGCATACATGGTTTCTGCACAACTGCACCACAATAGCGTTCCTGTCTGCCAGTGTGGCGACACCGCAGTGTCTTGCACAACCTTGGAGAAATGACAATACACTTGACTGGTGAAATGGTAGAGAGGGCAAATGCGTAAATGTAGTCGACATCTTGGCAGACAAAGCTGACCAATGGTAACGCAGTTGTGGCGACCAATCGGAGTGGTAGGGGCGCATCATGACACACTCTGGCACGCCTGTCTTCCTGCCTCTCTCACACAACGCGCCCACATTGAGCTTGGGATTGTTGTGTGTGACGCGGTGATAACGACTACCAACATCGCTCGCTGAGTCGTCTAAGCGATGTCGGGATCGCTGGATCGTTGGTTGTGCACGATATCTGGATGTGTGACTTCTCACCAGCAATGTTGAAATTATGTAAAAAAAACAGCGCGAACACGAGATCTTGGCAGACATCGTTCCAACGTTGTGCTGTGTAACGGTACCCTAATGGTCCCTTTACACGCAGCCACAGGAAGGTAGAAACTGGCAGGCATCGGACACAATTGTGCCTGTTGCCTTGAAAAGACCACGATGTGGCGGCATGTAATTTAGGACTTTCCTTCCTTCAGGGAAGACACAGGAAAGAAAGTCCTGAATTACACGCCGCCACATCGTGGTCTTTTCAAGGCAACAGGCACAATTGTGTCCGATGCCTGCCGGTTTCTACCTTCCTGTGGCTGCGTGTAAAGGGACCATTAGAGAGATCATAGTGACAGATAAGTTGAAGAGATGGTTTAGGGATGGGATACATGTGGTGATGGGGTCCAGTGTACAAGTGGTAAGGTGCAATTTGGAGAGGAGGTGAGAGAGTTTTCCTTCAGTGATGAAGGGGAGAAATGTTAGTGAAGGAGGGCAGTATTCTGTTATAAATATGGGGTGATAGTTGAACAGTAAAGATTTTTCTGATCTGATCAATCTTGTTGAGGTGTATTGCAAAGACTTCTGCAGAGATGCAAGAGGTCAGAAGGGGCAGTGATGGGCAGAGGAAGGAGTTAAAAGAGATAGTACTTTCTGGCTAGCTTTACATTACCATTCCTTGAAAAACAAAAATCTGACAAGAACCCTAATAAAGCCCTATGTCAGCCATTGAATTGATAGAAGCAAATGGCATCACTGTGGACACTGGCCTACGTCCTGTCAATAATTGTCTTTTTACACAAAAAAGTACTCAATTGCCTCACACACAGGTGTTCTGCATGGAAAAGTGATTTTTATTTTTACACAGTGAACAATTAAAATTGTATACCCTTTGGTAATAAACGCAGAGATGTAAAGGGACACCAATAAGAGTATACTTTGCATACCTGTTCAAACTTTTGCATCGGGACCCCTGAGCTTCAAGTTACGCCACTGTTTGCAGATTTACAAGAGGTGAACTACAACACAGAAACTGTCACAGCACAGCAGGGTATCTGCTTTACAGGAACAAATGGAGTCTAGATGAGGCAGACCTGCGGTAGCTCTCTCCCTCCGTGGTGATATCAACTGAACAGATCTGTAAGTGAAACCTGACACTGCACTGTTAGCAAAGGGAGGAGGGAGGAGAGAGCTGCTGCATAATTACATGACAGTTTATACAGCACAGGACTAATCGTCTCTACTTATAATGGGACAGGACTAATGCAGCAGCTCTCTGCAGGGTCTGACAATGGTGATAACATGGAAACTACAAACGGTACAATAATGATTTTATGTTTTTTTAAGAGGTCTGCCTGGCACTATTCAAGGGTAATATTAGTATCATATGGAAAAATTACCTGACAGTGTCCCTTTAAGTAAAAATCACCATCTATTAAAAGGGGCCACATAATACATCCCAGACAGTAGGTGGGAGAACCCACATTGAGGGGAATGAACCTCAATTCCAGTGGTGGTCTTAACCCCATAAAAGCTTCGACAGGCTCCGACATGTGTTTCATATCATAATCAAAAATAACTTGGCACATAAAGTTGCATTCAAGATTCTTTAATGAGCAGCTTGTGCGGATAGAATTAAAAAAGCAAAACGTTTCGGCCCATTGGCCTTCATCAGTTGCTAAACAAGAAAACAGAAAAAATATAATACATGATAAATCCTCATTATATATGAATGTATAACTAAGAATAAGAAGATGAGGTTCAAAGTAATTTATACCATTAATTCTTGTCACTGTGCTACTTCATATATGATGTTTCAAGAGTTTCACATAGGCTGTATGAAAGAAACAAAAAAAAACTTGTTCAGACAAGAGGTTTCAGCAGGCCAAGATAAAGGAATCAATCTGTTATGACATATAATGGGAAGTGAAGGCTGGCACATAATCCACTTATGGCAATAGTAACCTGTAATGATAAGAATAGTGCTGCCGCAGGGATGAACAAAATGTTAACGGTTTAATAAAACATTAAGTATTCATATTAGTTGTGGGCAACATGTCTCTAAGGGGTGCCCACCCCTCCTAGAGACATGCTGCCCACTCCTGTGGGCATGTCAGGGGTTAATAACCCATTTACAGTATAGCCGGCTATTGTCGACTTTGTACAATTTTATCAATGAAGCCGCGGCTCCTGACAGTTGTGCAGATACGGTACGTAATGTACATATAGTATCTGCCGCTCTCCAGGGTCCTGATACCTTTAACATCAGGTCTATGGCAGTGCGCTGGCCATAGACCTAATGTTATACATTTCAGGAGCAAGGACAGCGGCAGATACTATACGTACATTACGTACAGTATCTGCGCAACTGTCAGGAGCTGCGGCTTCATTGATAAAATTGTACAAAGCCGACAATAGCCACCTATACAGTAAATGGGTTATTAACCCCTGACATGCCCAAAGGAGTGGGCAGTATGTCTCTAGGGGGGTGGGCACCCCTTAGAAACATGTTGCCCACAACTAATATTAATATTTAATGTTTTATTAAACAGTTAACACTTTGTTCATCCCTGCGGCAGCAGGGATGAACAAAGTAGACAGTAACCCCATTGCTAAGGATTGCACATCCTGAGCAATGTGGTTACCGCATTGCGGGTCACAGAACCGCTCCAAAAACTGCAGCCTGCATGATTTTTAGTGCAGGCTGCAGATCCGGAGCCGTTAACTGGATTGCATGTAGTGCAATCCGGTTACCATAATGGGCTCCTATGGGGAGCGGTTCCTGATCCAGTTTTTAGCTTTTCGAAAGCTCAAAACCGGATCAGGTTTCAAAAATAGCAACGCAGATGTGACCCTAGCCTTAAATAGAGGAAAAAGAAAGAAACTAAAGAGGTTTTAGATAAGAATGAATAAAAGATATAAGACCATGATAGAATCATCCAGATAAAAGGAAAGAAGGAAAAAGGGGGGAAAAGTTAGAAGGAAATTAAAACAAAAGGGAAAAAACGCTATATTGCTAAACCGCCGCAATATTGTAGTTATCACACATTTATATTCCCTTTCGGGTAGTTACATCCACTGCCGTAATACACACAGGATGTAATACACCCAGGGTGTCAAAGGAAACCGTGATCGGCACACATTTCCAGAAATGTGATGCACATTCACACCAGCCTGTCTCCATCTTGAAAACTGGCAAGAGTGTGGGCAAAACCTCTCAGAGATGAATAGGGCTATCCTGGCTGTGGAAACCTAGCACTAGGTCATAGCTGTAAAGGCTAAGGCTTCCCCACATCTATGGTGCCCCATGGCACCTTCCATATTTCCAAAAAGGCTAAACGCATAGTATTAAAAAAAGGAAGAAAAGAGGAGGGCCAATCTATTGTAGTGAGAAGAATTGCATAGATTATACACATAGATAATATATTATCTCCTAGATACGGAGTGTAAAGGCCCTGTCACACATAATGAGATCGCTAACGAGATCGTTGTAACGTCACAGATTTTGTGATGCAACAACAATCCCGCTAACGATGTCGTTTTGTGTGACACGTTGAACTCTCTGGCCCCTGCTGTGAGATCGTTGATCGTTACATACTGCTCTGGGTCATTTCTATGTCGTTGCGCTCTCGCTGGGAGCGCTACATCGTTGTATTTGAAAGGGACAATGACCAATGATCTCACTGCTATGCTATGGAGTGACAATTCCCAACGACCTCGGTATAATTCTGGATCGTTGCTGAAGTCGTTGGTGACATCTCTGATAAGATGCCTGTTTGACCTCTTACCAGTGATGTGAAAATGACGCACCAGCGATCTCGGCATATCGTTAACGGTATCTCTGGTGCGTCTTTACGTGTGACGGGGCCTTAACTCATCTCACATGATCAATTTACAATGAACACCAAGAACAATAGATCACTAGCAATATCACATCAATATGACCAATTAAGGCAGATTACTTCATAGAGGAAGGAATTTCATTTGTCCATATGTAAATTGTCATGTTCATTTCGTGTCCATCCAAAATTACCATTATAACAGGTAAGTGTAGCATGAGCGCTATATAATAGTCCCAATATGTAAAAAAATGAAGACCAAAGGTACCGTCATATGCCGCAATCTCGCCTGGAGATCTGAAAGGCGATGTGTCACCCCGGTGAAATCGCCGTGAAATTGCCTCACGGTTGCGGCGTGTGATTGGACGATTTCGCAGCGATAAATCGCCCATCGGCCATCGCCTGATTCCTGAACAGTGCTCACTAATCAGGCGCAATCGGCAAAGCGATATTTTCGTGTTTTGGCGTGTCACAAGTTGATAGTGATGGAAAGAGCGCTTTCTATGATTTCCCGTAGGCGTGCCTCAGCGTGCTGTAGCTCCGTCTGAGATGATTGGTGTGGGCTACTGTGTTCCCATTGGCTGTCAGTTAACACTGCGCCATATTTGAAGAGCTGTCCATTCAGCACCACACACATCTTCAGCTACACAACCGTCCGCAAACTCAGTGCAATTACGTGCGCCATAGAATAACGCAAGCTATGTTGTCCGAGTGTACTAACTTGCGCCGTGTGGAGTATACAATACAGCTCAGATGTTGGGCTACACATCGTACATGGGTGCCATGGGCTGCGCACTACAATCAGCCTACGTGTGTGAATTTGGTGACGCTGCTGGGTACATTCTGCTGCTCCCACTCTGTGGACCTGTACCTTGTTAGCGCCCTCAACCTTGTTTGAGCGACCATCAATGCCCGTTTCCAGGACCCGAATGATGGCCCTCTCTGGGATGGCACTTTGTTCTGGCTTCATGTGGCACACTCACTCACTGGCCATGGGCCCGATTGAAGTGGCGGGGGTCCTCTCTCTGTCCAGTAGGACCCGTTTTGCCCGGGTACCCAGCTCTGTTTTGGGTGGGGCAGGTGTGCTATGCCTTTGTATGCCTGAGGTGGGCCCTGGGCACGGCCCCCACCACTGGAATCAGGCACCTGCTCCACCAAAGAGGATGAGGGTGGAGGCTGGCCAGCGGATGGGTCCTCTGCACTGGAGCCAGACTCACGAGGGGCCTGTAAAACAAACATAGAAAAAACAAGTTAACAAGAGTAGCAATGTACTGACATCAATTACCACAACCAACCACCCAGCACCAGATGGCGCATATCTGAGCATGCCAAACACCCAAATCAACAGTACCATGGTTGGTAACAGAGATGAAGAAAGAAGTAGACCAGTGCTCTGGACTCACGTAAGGCTCCAAATTGATATGCCAAGTGCCCCAACATAACACAGCACAATCAGTACCAACAGCCACAAGCCAACACACAGCAGAACACACAGAAGAATGGTGAAAGTCCAAGACGATTGTGCCTTCTACATGTACACCAACCCACACATCAGTGCAACCACCAAGGTGTGGACATAGTTAGCAAAATAACAATTATGCACTTCCTGTGACGGGGCAGGCTCTTGGCTTGTGGCTGAAGATGGTTGAGCAAGGCGGCTGCTGCACAGTGTTGGCCTATAAGCCTTCTGGCCCAGAGTGAAGGTGAGGAGGTCATAATACCACAGACGTGGCTTAGGGACCTCCTCAGCTCCAGCCCCGGACCGAGCCATCAACACCTTTTTATGTTCTTTGGTGAACACGGTGCGCAGCCGCTTGATTTTTTCCACAACCATTGGCACCGTTCAGGTCTTACTTTGGTTGAGCCGGTTTGCCAGCTCGAGAAAGTGCCTGTAGGCCACAGCCCTCACTGCCTTGTTCTTGTAATTGGGTGATGCAACCCGCCACAGGCATTCATGGTCCTGGTACATGGCTAGGAGTTCACGCACAAAATCAGGATTCTCAGCCATCTGCCAAAAAAATACAAAGTGTGTTACCAAAACAGATACATGTACACATCAGGTCACACACTACTCTGTGTGGCCAATGCATGTCCAGCACTAGCAATGACAGGTGGTCTGGTAGTTAGCTTGTGCATGCAGAAGCATTAATGGCCTTTATATGTGTACACAGTGCTGCCAACCATGGTGTGGCGCCACTCCAGCCGCTGAGCCACAGTCTGAGTCAGCAGGATGCCAGGAGCAGCAGAGACGCATACTGCTTCTACTTTAATGGCCCTGGGGCAGTGTCCTGGTAGAACCAGCAGGTGTAGGGTGGCTGGTGTTGTCAGGCAGTGTCTTGCTAAATTTACCTAGATCGGGGCAGTGCCCGTACTTACGTAGCGCTCACTGACTTACAAATCAGGCATGAATAATAATATTCTTTATAGCAAGATTAAATGTATTTGTTTACAAAGTAGCACATGAATTGTCATCAATTGAATACAGACTTACACAAAGTATACCAATTATACCTAGACTTAATTATAGCGAATAAGCATCAATATATATATATTACCTGATATTGTAGCTGCTTCACCTTCTCCATTCGGGGGAACACGTATCAGTGAGAAGGAAGCCATATTGAGGCTTGCATAGCAGGAGGTGTACGTCCATCTTGCTCTGAAAGAGCTCCCCCCCAGTGACCGTGATTTCACATATTTTATACTCTTTAGAATATCTACGAGCATGCGCAGACTGTACCATTCAATTTCCCTTATGACCATCAGTCATAGGACATTGAATGAATGCTGAATAAGCCCTTCTATAATTTGCTTGTCATGGGTTGTACGTCACAAGACATGTAGCCCGTAAATAACAATACAATAGTCATTGACAATATCTTATGACTGGCAAGAGTCTCTTCAATACAATCAGTCATTGAAAGACCCCTGCCTATCATAAGATACATATCATGAGGCAGCCAGCTCATCATAGTAGCATAATGTCAGAGAGTTAACCCTTTTTATATATTTCAACCTTGTACTAATATATTATATAGAATGATATAATACCTGTGGTCACTATTCTAATTATGAATACCTGTTCTATATCTATTCTATTCACATCCACACACCATTCTTATCACATTGGTATCACAATCGGTCCTTGACCACAGGAATTATCTTCCATTTCCATAATAAACAGTCAGTACATTTGGCTTCCTACAGAACATTCTGTATGCTATATAACAATTCCAGATTAAAAGTGGAATTACCATAATAGCAATCACCAACACAGGGTGAATCGAGAAATTCAAAATTCTTCCAGCAGAGGGTGAACATTCCATGAGAACATTATGCTAATGATGAGAAATTGCATCTGCAACTATATTTGATCAATACATCAATAAGAAATAACTTTTACATCTGATTTCAACTTTTTTTGATTTTTTTCAAATAACATTGAAATAAAAATACTATCACCTTAACCAATAGATATATTAAAACTAAACTACAATATAACCTGGAAGGCCCCTTGCAGAAGCCACATTAACTATCCCCCAATTCCTTTAAACCAATGGATTCAGGAAAGAAAAAGTATTGGCCCACCATCTATCTTTGTGGTCATTATTATCTTTCTGATATTTTTCCCTCAAACGCTGTATATTCTGGAGTTAAACGAGCTAGGGTGCAACCACCGTTAACCCCTGCAGGAAGCCATTTATAAGCATTTTGCCCACATACCCAATACATCCCTCTGGGGAGATCTCATAAAGCTGAGTGTTGTAAAACTAGTTAGTGTACTAAATCAACAAAGATACTCACATTGGTTAGTATACACCACCCCGGTTTTTGCCCAATAGGACTTCAATATCCTGCATCAGGGTTACTACACGTTGGTTCATTAGCTTAAGATTCATTATACATTAAATTACCTGGTATATTGCTACAAGTATCACTAGTTATATTAATAAACATAGTGGCATAAGGCCAGAATACATCATGAATTGTCCTTTCCAGCAAACTAGGTTTGAAAGCATCTGCTGTATTTGTCACATGAATTGTCCCAAAACTTATACGTATATTGTCCATAGGGAGCAGTCCCAAATCAGTCTACCCAGTTTTATTTCTCGGCACCCAAACTCCTCCTTAAAAGGCCATGTACTGCAAGTTCTTAAATGTCCCGCTCAGATTTCCTTGCCACCATGGTAGATTCACTCATCCTACAATAGGGATAGGCACTGTGGTGTTTCATAGCCGAACATTTGAGGTGTCTTTACTGGCCACACTGTCTGAGCAATTGTCGCACAACAGGATTTCTTCCATTGTTACCAGTATAGCCAGGAAAGGAATACTGGTAGTTGTCACAGGCGAAGAGTACAAATCCAACAATCTGTGGGTTGAATGTTATTCAACGCCTCCGTCATCACTTGATGGTGCACCAGGAACTTGTTGGCTATTGGCCACTCTCGGTGTAGGTTGCTCCATCGATCAGCTACGCCTAAAAATACACTTCCAAGGATTCCACTTAACAGTGATACCTAGAGTGCAATAAAAGATGGCATCATTCCCGTACATTAACATTTCTCCTGTGGGACATATTCCCACTTCTCCACTCCTGGTCTCCTTATCAAGAGTGTTCTATCTTTTCCCACTGCAATGATCTCAGCCTCAGATGGCGGTCCTTGGGTATTCTGTACCCATATTTTGGCCCCACATTA
This sequence comes from Allobates femoralis, assembly GCA_033576535.1. Lineage (NCBI taxonomy): Eukaryota > Metazoa > Chordata > Amphibia > Anura > Aromobatidae > Allobates > Allobates femoralis. The sequence continues at coordinate 369,473,982 of JARQOC010000003.1, forward strand.
GTGATATTGGAGGACCCAAAACCTTTATCTCCCCTGACTGTCAATTCTGTAGGGGCTGTTCCTTCCTTAACTTGGGACAAGTTTACAGGTATAAGTAACATTTGGGCAATCCTTTAGCCCGTAGACAACACTAAGGGTTCTGTCTCTAGATTCAACATGAGAACCTTAATTTCTCCTTGATAATCAGGATCAATAACACCTCCTACTACTATTGCACCTTTTAAACCTTTTAAAGTAAAACTAGATCTTGTTGCGATTTCACCAAAATGTCCTTTAAGAATCTTACATGCAAAGCCAATAGAAATGGTACTTACCTTCCCTGGTGCTATGAGCACTGCCTCTACTGAGTAGAGGTCCAGTCCTGCAGCTGCTGGAATAGCTCTGTAAGGAATTTCTGCTTCCTCATTCAATTTCCAATAGATCAGTGTATCTACATGTACTTTATGTATGCTCAGATTATGTGTAATCAGTGATAGGTCTGTTCTTAATTATTTGGAGAGCCTCACTCAAATTATCTCTCCATTGTCTATTTGAACCTGTAATGGAGTACCATAATACTATGTGATCAGTTTTAGTGTTCTCACAGTACTCCACTGGGTGGCAGATTTACAAAGAAACCTCACCATCAAACCTGAGTATGTGTCTGCAGCTGTACAGATAGATTTACAACTTCTACCCTCTGGCAAAGGACCGATTAAATCCATCTGCCAAATCTAAGCTGGCAATTCACCCATGTGTCCCATTACAGTATGTGGTACTGCCCTTGTCTGTGAATGTTGACATATGTATCATTGTGCAATGACTTGTTTTATAACATCTAAAGTTAAGGGCACTCCTCTGTCTTGTGCCCACCTGTAAGTGGCATTTTCTCCCGTGTCCACTTTTCTGATGCGTCCAGACAGCTATACCTTGCAAGCATATTTCTTTCTCTTTATCAGGTTCGGTACCTGCGACAGACATTGAGGCTGCCACATCTGCTTGGGAGTTAAACAAACATTTTAATGAGTCAAGAGGAACATGTGCATCAACATAAAGAGAGTATTTTTGGTTGTGTGGACATATTCTTCAATATTTTGCCAAACTACTTTCCCCCACAACTCTTTCCTATTAATTTGTCATACTATCCTATTTTTCATCCTATGATCCAAGTAGCTGCACCACTAACTACAAACCATGAATCAGTGAACAAATAACATTTTATTCCTTGTTCATATTTATATTTTTTGGGCTAAGGAAATAGCTAATACCCAATTTCACCTTCTAACTGTATAGCATCACCTGCCTTGGCAGGGATTCCCTCGAGTACATTAACAGCATCGAGGGGTTATAAACCCTTGGTCTTATTATTTCAAGCATCAGCTAATCTACTATGTAACAATTTCTGTGCTATGATATTGTAGGGAGCCTCGGACCAGCCTCAGACATCCAACTTTTCTGAAACATGCAAAGCCCACACAAAATCTGCAGAACATTCAACACAATCACTTCACTTGCAGCCTCCCCAAATATTAGTTAGTTTACTGCAAAACCACAGGCCACCAGCAAAACACGGACAGGACAAGCTCGACTACGTGTATTCCCAGTCTTTCTGCTTAGTTTCGCAATGTTAACAAAATACTTGATTTCAGCTTATCTCATTCTCACACGTGTGGCTATGTGTTTTTTCACTTTACTAAATGTTCCTCCGTTGTATCCCGGATGTCAGTTGACAAGGGATCACAACTAATTGGACTAAGTGGACTACTTTATACAATCAGGATTTTTATTTTTAAATCCTTATTACATGCATACGGTCATTCAGTTCAATCAAGGAGTCTCATACCAGTCACGTTCTTTCACACAATTATTCGACAAACAAATGTTAATACACAAATGCAATGTGTTTGCACTATCCCTTAAACAAATTTATCTATCTATTTTAATTTAAAAATTATGCAGCTTTGGAAACTTATTGACAAAATGCTAACTGATTCAAACTGCACACCAACAACGTGCGCTTCACTTCCTTAACTAGCTGAGAATTTTTACTATAAACTGTCCTATAGGCTGAGGCTAGCATCTAGTTTTGCTTCCCCAATATTACTTCATCACCTGCCTTTGCAGGGACCCTCTCGAGTAATTTTAACAACATCGAGATACTACTACATCACCTGCCTTTGCAGGGACCCTCTCGAGTAATTTTAACAACATCGAGGGGTTACAACATCACCTGCCTTTGCAGGGACCCTCTCGAGTAATTTTTTTTTTGAACCATCATTTTTATTGGGTTTTAGTCATAGAAATACTTGTACAAAATCAAAAAAAAGAAACAAATATATCATACAAATGGAACCTTTCTACAAGAAAACTGTGTAAATCAGTGAATTATAGGTCAAAGCAGTCATCTTGTACATTGTATTGTCCCCATATCCCTCCCTCCCCCCATCCCGTATGAAATTATCCACATATATTAACCAATATCTGATCGAATAAAGAAAATATTTAAAATATTATAAACATAGTACCAAAGGTTATTACATCTCCTATACCTAACACCTTAGCCTACCCAATGTACCTTCTAACTCTTCCAGGGCATACCATGTCGATGATCGGAAGGGTAGCATAAAATTTCTAATTTCTAAATCCGTGAACTCTTTTTCAATGAAACGTCTCCATTTGAAAAAGAATTTTTTGGCCAATTTACTTGGATTGCGGAGCGTGTCTATGGATTCAAGTGTCAGTGTGTGGTGCAACGTCATTTTCACTTGGGCAAGGTCTGGAGGTCTGTCATTGAGCCAGTATTGGAGTAAGAGCCTCTTTGCTACCAGCGCAATGGAGTGCCATAATACATGGGGTTGCTTTATCGTTTGAGAAGTTGGGTGGTAATGAAAAATCCATCTTATCGGGTCTAGCTCTCCCATATCTCCACAAATCTTTCTAGTCCATGCATCTATTGCTCTCCAGTACTTCTGAGTCTCGGCACAGGACCATAGACCGTGTTCCAAATCAGACATGGGTATTTTGCACTTTGGGCAATGGACCCATCTTTCCTGATTGGTCTTAGAGGGAGGGATGTTAAAGCCCTGAATGGTGCCGTGCATGATCCTAAATTGTGAATCTTTCCATCTCTCATTAATAACGTGTTGTCTGATCGTGCCCCACCCCTCAAGGATCTTCTGTGAAAGCTCCGGGTCTGTGAAATGTTTCCGCCATTTGTTAAATTGACCCCTCTTTCCTTGCGGTCTCAGAACCTGTTTTAATTTGGCGTATAGTGAAGTAATAGATACCTCATCTTTATTTATAGATATCAGTTCAGACCACAAAGAATTCTCTATTTCCCCAGATATATCTCGCAAATGTGATAGGAGATGATGTTTCAACTGACGATATTGCAAAGCGTGGAATTGGGATAAATTATACGTATGCAAGACCTCTGTCTCTGTCATCCACCTTTTTTCCTCCAGATTCATGAGATCTCCCAACGTCTTGATACCCTTGTCTCTCCATATTTTAAACAAGGAGTTTTCACGTACCAGAGGAAAAGACGGACAGCCCCAGGGGTTAAGCAGTTTCGAAATTCTCCATGCTAACTTGAGTTTTTTCCTGACCTCCTTCCACGTCGCTATAGTGTCCTTATATATCACCGTGTTCTTTAGAGTAGGGGGTAGGAAGGACATCGGTGAATGTAATAAGGCTACTAGATCCCAAGGTCTGGCCCACTCCCCCTCCAAAATGGTATCTGAGAATCTGTTGGTGCCTCTGATCCAATCAAGGACATTGCGTAGGATACACGCTAGATTGTATCCCCGAACATCCGGGAGCTGTAGTCCTCCTCTGGCTTGGACTGAATCAAGGTTGCATAAGCTAAACGGGGTCTCCTACCTCTCCACAAAAATTTAGAGAAAGCTTTATTAAGTCTATTTATGTCACTATGTCTCAACAGCATGGGGATAGTTTGAAGGGGGTAAAGCAGTCTAGCGAAGCTAACCATTTTTAGTAAATGGCCACGTCCCAACAGAGAGAGTGGTAGTCCCACCCATCTTGCCAATTCCTGTTCTATCTGCTGAATGATTGGCAAAAAGTTCAGTTTGTATGTCATTTCAGGTGTTCTGGCTAGGTGTATTCCCAAATATTTAATACTATCTTTCCTTATTGGTAGGCCACAAAGATATTGTTTTCCTTGCATCCTATTCCCCGGGTCCATAAACATAATTTCGCATTTATTTTTATTTAGGGAAAATCCAGTTTGTTTGCCTATCATCTCTATACCTGACAGGATGTTTGGAAGATCTCTTTCAGGGTGTTGGACATATAGGATGACATCATCCGCAAATAATGAAAGTTTAATCTCTCTAGCTCCTACTGTGAAGCCTGCGTAAGGATTACATTCCTCCAGATATGGTGCCAGAGGCTCTATTGCCAAATTAAAGAGAAGGGGGGACAAAGGGCATCCCTGTCTCGTTCCCTTCTGGAGGGTAAAGGAGTCGGATAGGAAGCCTGGTATACTCACGCAGGCTCTAGGAGTACTATAGAGAGTCTGTATATAGTGCCGAAAGGGACCCGTAAGACCCACCATATCCAAGACTGTACCCAGCCATGACCACCTGACATTATCAAATGCTTTTTCAGCGTCCAAGGTGATCATGGCTGGGTTTCCCTCTTTCAGTTTCTTCCCCATAATATCCATCAAAAGCATCGCCTTTCGGATGTTTGTAGTCGTCGATCGTCCCTTGATGAATCCTGCCTGATGTGTAGATATTATTTTGGGTAAAATCATTGCCAATCTATCAGCCAATATTTTAGATAAAAGTTTCAGATCCTGATTTATCAGGGATATCGGCCTATAGTTTGCTGGGTCGGTGGGCGTTTTATCTGGTTTAGGGATTAATTTAATGTAAGCTAAATTCATCCTGTCTGGGATAGGCGATCCCCGCAATATTTCATTGTATAAGTCGCAAAGGATCGGGGAGATCTGTTCTCTCATTACTTTGAAAAAGGCTCCATTATAGCCATCTGGTCCTGGGGCCTTACTAGGGTTTAGATTCTTTATTGCCGCTTCAATTTCTCCAATCGTAATTGGATTATTTAAGACATGGATATCGTCTTGGGCGATGGATGGCATTTTGATTTTACTTAGCCAGGAAGGCTTTTCTGGGTTAGTTAATGTATTTTCTTTATATAGAGAAGCATAGAACCTGCCCAAAGTTTTCACAATATTCTTAGGGTCGTTCCATGTGTTGCCCTGTCTATCTTTTATTGATTGAATAGGGGAAGAGGTATATCTACCTCGGGCTAATCTTGCCAACAGTCTCCTCCCTTATCCCCAAATTTATGCAATTCTAGCTCTAATCTATTTTTAAATATATTCTCCCGTTTTCCTGCCCACTCATCAAATTCTTTCTTAGCTTGCAGCCATATCTCTTTGTCAGGAGTCGCCATGGTGTCTTTATATTGTAAATAGGCGTTTCTCACCTTCGAACTAGTTTCCACAAACTTTTCTTTAGCCCTTCTTTTGATCCCATGCTGTATGCCATTATATGACCTCTCATGACTGTTTTTGCAGTCTCCCAGAATAATCGCGGATCAGATCTATGGCCCAAGTTATCTACGCTGTAATGCGTCCACCATTCTCCCAATAATTTGGTGAAATTTTCTTCTTTGGTGAATGTGTCAGGAAACCTCCACAAATAATCGGTTCCTTTTTCATAATTATCTTTAATCTCTAAAACCAATGGACTATGGTCCGAAATCACCATATCTTCAATTTTAATATTTATCATTCTTTGTAGTATCTTAGTGGACCAAAAAGCATATCTATTCTGGACCATGATCCATGGGGATGTGAAAAGTGGGTAAATTCTCTACCCAAAGGGTTAGCCACTCTCCATGTGTCCGACAGCCCCACAAGTTTCGTCAATGATTCTAGGGTACTTTCTGCCCTCAAGCCCCCCCCATCCTGATTTCCCTTCCTCGTATATGTTGGGGAGCATCTGTCCTCTTCTACTCTCATCACTGTATTGAAGTCACCTCCCATTATTTTATTAGCCCCGGATCTTGAAGTATTTTGTTCTGTAAATGTTGGAAGAAGGGCCTCTGATTTGCATTCGGTGCATATACATTATAGATGTTGAAGATATCGTTTTGTAATTGTATCGTCATTTGAAACAATCTACCCTCGCTATCACCTGAGGTAGAGATAATTGAGTGGGCCAAAGACTGTGTATTAAAACCAAGACTTCCGCCTTCCTTTCCACTGCACTAGACCGAAGACCTCCCCCACCCACAGCTTTTTAAGGCGGAAGAAGTCTTCCGATGTCAGGTGAGTCTCCTGAAGCAAAGCAATATCTATATGCAGTTTTTTGAGATGGCGAAGAACCATCATGCGCTTTGCTGGGGAGCGCAACCCCTTAACGTTTCAGGAGACCCACCTAACCATCAGAATCCTCCCCACACAGGGCCTCTGCTTTCTTTTTAATCACAGTACACACATATGTTGAAAGCTCAGGTGTATACCGGAGTAAGAAAGATAAAGTACAGGAGATGCACATTTTGTTGAACACAGGTTTGTAGATAATTCCCAATTTTTTACCCCCCCTTGTCCCTCCCCCCCCTTTCACTAACACACCAACTCCATCCATCTGTCCAAGTAGAACACCTCACTTCTTCCCTCGAGTGCAGTCAACAAACATAACTCCGCCCCACCTCAGCCCTCCTCCTAACTTAATAACATGTTAGGTTATATCAAATGTGGTCTCCAACCTGGCGTTCCCTTAGGAGCCCCTTTTTCCCATTGTCGCTCAGTGCTTCATCCCCGCCACAGCAGAGATAAAATAGAGTCATCATCTTAAACTTATATTAACAATATGTTCGCCATTATAAGAATGTGATTAGCATTAACCCCTCGGCAATTACATGTTCATTTCTCCTGTTATTTAGCATTTAACATTTAGGAGGCTGTTTAAGTCTCTATGTTAATTACAAGTTTTGCACAACTTATCAAGAAAAAATACGAAACCTGAGAAAACGTAAAGGCAATAGAGAGAAGAGCTGAATGGGAAAGAAACAAGACATTGATACATAACTCCTCCCGCTTTTCCTGTATATCTCTCTTCTCTTCACAATTTCGTCGCATTTATGACTATTTTGTCCAGCAAATAGGCATTTCAGTTGCTGCTCAATGTCAATGTTCTCTCACTTCTTTCTCATCTCTTCTTCTGCCAACGGGATCCCGGTTGTCTTTGTTGTCTTGGAGTCTCTAATGGTGGTTTCTTCCCCGTCCCTCGTCTATCAGGGGTTTGATCTTAGTCTATAAGATCTTACAGAGTCTCTGTCAGTCTCGGAGTCCAGATTTACAGTAGAATTGAATTTCACAGGCGATCCAGTGGCATGGTGGGGTGGTGACGAAGATGCCGTAGCTCCTGGAGAGCTCGTGTTGTCACGGATAGCTGCCATTGCTTTGTCAGGATCAGAGAAGGTCAACATGACTCCCTCTCTGGACCTGAACCTTAATATCGCTGGAAAATTCAGCTGGAATCGAATATTTCTTCTATGAAGTATCGAGCACGCTTCAATGAAGGACCCCCTGCGGCGCGTGACTTCTATAGAGTAATCCGCAAATACCCGAGCTCTGTGACCGTGTATTAGTAGAGGATGCTTTTTGGCCTTGTAAGCGCGCAGGATTTCCTCCTTGTCTCGGTGGTTAAGGTACTTCGCTATGGCGTGTCTAGCTTTAGTAGGCTCTTTGGAGGTGAGACGGTAGATCCTGATGTCACCCTCTTTTCCTGTGACTCCCTCATCTGGCCAATTCTGTGGGAACGCTCCGTCTTGCATCTATGGGTAAGACCCAAGGCTTTGGGAAGATCCACCTCAAAGATTTCTCTAATTGGTTCGCAGGGATGGATTCAGGGAGCCCCACTATTTTGAGGTTGCTCCTCCTTGCTCTGTTTTCAATGTCCTCTAGTTTTGCATGTGCATATTCAGAGTGTTGTTGTAGAGACATTATCTGCTCCTCCAACTCCTGTATTCTATCCTCTGCTGCACTGATTCTTGATTCAGCTTCAGTGAGTTGCTGATCATGTGTCTCTACTTTGGCTGTTAAATCTTTTGTTGTGGCTGTCACCATCTCAGCCACTGCTGATTTAAAGTCATCAGCCAGGTGGATTGCAAGTTCTTTTGCCAGTGCTTTATAGTCAAAATGAGGGGCTCCCCATCTGCCATCCATAGTCTCTCTCCTGTCCCTGGACCCTGTCTTTCATCTATAGCTTCCTTGTCTGTGGGGGGGCAGCTCCGGGGTTGATTATTCATGGCAGCTGCTGCATGCTTCAGTTGCTCTTGGGATATTCCCTGAGGAGTCGCTGCGGCTGTTTGTGCTAGTCTCCTCTCCTCCTCCACACCAGTCTCACTAGTCTCGCTAGCTCCGGTCCCGGGTTTCCTCATCCATCCTCCTTCTAGTGACTCTGTCTGCGCGCTGTGCACGCTATGTCCTCCCTGCCCGCCATTACCGGTTTCCTCATGGTGTGCCGCAGTCCTCTCTCCCTCCCGACTCCTTGTGACATAGCGATCCATCGCGGTCGTGATGGACGCTCCCAGTGCTGCTGCAGCCGCCACTATAACTTTGGATGTCCGATGCCAAGCTGGAGGCTGGATGTCGGCGGATTTGCTGAGGCGGGGAGCGGAGCAGCCCTTAGACGCGGCTGCACATGGAGGCGCCGGAAACCGGAAGTCCTCTCGAGTAATTTTAACAACATCGAGGGGTTACAGCATCACCTGCCTATGCAGGGGTCCCTAGAGTAACTTTACAACATCGAGGGGTTACCACATCACCTGCCTTTGCAGGGGTCCCTAGAGTAACTTCACAACATCGAGGGGTTACCACATCACCTGCCTTTACAGCAGGGATCCCTCGAGTAACTTCACAACATCGAGGGGCTACTACATCACCTGCCTTTGCAGCAGGGATCCCTATAAGTACATCAACAACATTGTAGGGTTCAGAATTTTTTAACTTATCCTGCCATTTTTCCGCCAGTCCACAATTGACCAATTCATGTGCTATAATATTATATGGAGCCTCGGTCCAGCCGGGAACCTTCATAACAATTTCCTTAGCTGTTCCCTTACGTTTTATGAACATTTTGGTACTCTGCCAAAAGATCAACAAATTTGGAAAAAATGCCAAATAAGAAAATATTACTCAAAAATGAGGTGTTCTTTAAATACCCCACTCTGGGGCATTCTGCCGACTACGCCAATTAATGTCTTGCTAAATTTACCTGGATCGGGGCAGAGCCCGTACCTACGAAGCGCTCACTGACTTACAAATCAGGCATGAGTAATGATATTCTTTATAGCAAGATTAAATTTATTTGTTACAAAGTAGCACATGAATTGTCATCAATTGAAAACAGGCTTAACACAAATTATACCAATTATACCTAGACTTAATTATAGTGAATATAAGCATCAATATGTATTACCTGATATTGTAGCTGCTTCACCTTCTCCATTCGGGGGAACACGGATCAGTGAGAAGGGAGCAATATCGAGGCTTGCATAGCAGGAGGTGTACGTCCATCTTGCTCTGGAAGAGCTCCCCCGTCACTGACCATGATTTCCCATATTTTATACTCTTTAGAATATGTATGAGCACGCGCAGACTGTACCATTCAATTTCCCTCATGACCATGAGTCATAGGACATTGAATGAATGCTGAATAGGCCCTTCTATAACTTGCTTGTCATGGGTTGTACGTCACAAGACATGTAGCCCGTATATAACAATACAATAGTCATTGACAATATCTTATGACCGGCAAGAGTCTCTTCAATACAATCAGTCATTGAAAGACCCCTGCCTATCATAAGATACATATCATGAGGCAGCCAGCTCAACATAGTAGCATAATGTCAGAGAGTTAACCCTTTTTATATATTTCAACCTTGTACTAATATATTATATAGAATGATATAATACTGTGGTCACTATTCTAATTATGAATACCTGTTCTATATCTATTCTATTCACATCCACACACCATTCTTATCACATTGGTATCACAGGCAGCAACATCAGGATGAGGGTGGAGTCACCAGGGTGGCTGCACCAGGATGATTATGGTGGTGTTTGGTTTATTTTGGGTGCTTACACATTAGTTAGTTTTTTTTTTCTCTACTCTGAAATGTTTGGGTATGGCCATTCTTTATCATCCTTTTCTATTTATTTGTGTGATGTTGAAACTTCTGTTTTGAATGTTTTGTATGTGTTGTTATAATTCCTTTTTTTGTGCACAAATAGCACCACTAAAAAAAAACGTAACCAAACTACCTGTGTCTGTCGTTACTTTTCAATACAGGGCAGTTGCATTTAGCTTTATGCTGTGCACAGAGGTATGTGATACATGTAATGGTATTGATGGGTCTGTGCAGCATTGTCTGCTAATGTCCAGGACACAGGTCCAGTCCTTTGGGCCACACTGTATGTCGTGACTGTGTGCACATGTCCATTATGATGTGTTTGGCCACATGGGAACGTGTCCACACACATGGAGAATGCTATGGTGTTTGTGGGGGATGTAGGTACACTTCAGTACACACACAAGCAAACATGTGTGCACACACATAGTTCAGCCATGGCAGCTGTGCCATGGCGTGGACCAATGCAGGCAAATATGTCCATAGTGTTGTTTGTATCTTACCGCCATCACCTACAGACGCACACATAGCCACTCTTAGTGTAATCCACTGTCCTGCACAAGACCACTCCTTTGTGACAACTTTGGCGCCCCGAAAGTATGTTGTAGGAGCCACAATTGAGAACACGAGCGTGTATTTGTGACAAACTCAAGAGACAATGGCGTCATCTATTAGCCAGCCTTCCAGAGCAGGCTGACCAATCGTAACGCTGTTGTGTTGTCCAATGAGCATTTATGGGGCGCGGTGTAAACCACTGTGGCACGCCTATCTCCTCGCCGCTCAGAACATATACGCCCACATTGCCTTTGAGATGAGGCAAGATTGATTCCGCTGTAGGTGAGGCGATTTCCGGAGCGACACATTGACGATCTGAGGCGGGCACAAAGAACTTGAGCGCACATGTCATATCGCCACAAATCGCCAGCCAAGATTGCGGTGTGTGACGGTACCTTCAAGGTGCTCACCATGCCTGTAATTTCTGTGATTCTATGATTAAGGACGCTGTGAGTGTCAGAAACTTGTAAGAGAGACTGCTTTAAGATTTTGTAGACCATTATGTTACCTTTTTAAAGATATAAAAAACAAGGAAGATAAAGGGCGCAGATTGTGCCTTATCACTTGTTACCATCAAATGGTGACCCCAGATGGACCTTGATCACCTGGTTCGGTTGTGTTCAACTGGCTTGTATGCCTGAGATAACAGCTGCCGCAGGACCTACACCGCCACGTATACCGTGGGAAAAAGATCCAGAATCATCCAAGATAGGAGTAGTGTCTCTGGTCCGCGCTGCTGCCCGATAAAAGATACAAAGGGAGCCAACACTTGTATTTGCTGCTCCTTTATTCCTCCTCACACCAACGCGTTTCGTTACAAACCTTGCACCTTCCTCTGATGTCACAGATGACGTGGCTGATTTTTTTTGGAAATCAACATTCGCTGTAAAACTGTATATAAGACAATTATCTCTGTTTTTTTTTTTTTTAAACATTAAATTTTTATTAAAGTTTTAAGGCATATCAAAACAAAACAAATGCAGCCGAGAATATCGGTTCGGCAATATGCTTCATAACAAGCATGTTAGGAAGAACACAATTAAGGAAAGAAAGTAAAAGGATTGAAAGAGGCTAAAAAAGAAGGGGGGGGAATACATGGGGGAAACATAGCCCTGTCAATGATAATAAAAACACAACTTCATATCATCCCTATGTCAAATGTCTTAATTATTAATCCTGAACGCAGTTAGTTCTGCACTTCTCGTAATATAATCCCAAACGCTACTTCAGCAAGTGTGGGGTAAATCCAGACGTCCAGCGTTTCATCAGAGATGGTTATGCCCGAACTGCGAAGATGTCCAAAGATCCCACCATCCAAGTCTTCTGTTTTTAGTCTGTAAGTCATGTGGCAAAATTGTTTCATACTGAAAATGCAGCACCAATTGATTTATCAGCTCCTTCTCTGTGGGTGGGAAAGTTTGGCGCCATACTCTGGCTATACATATTCTAGCTGCAATTAAAATATTAGCAACCATTGGTCTTAGAATTGAGGGAATATCCCCAGCCCAATACCCAATACCGCCATCTGTCCCGACATGACAATAGGAACACCTGTCACTTTGTGCAGGACCAGCTCAACCGAGTGCCAAAAAGGTTGGAGCTTGTGACAAAACCACCACATATGTTCCATGGTGCTTATTTGACCACAACCCTTCCAACACAGTGGGGAAGAGGATGTACGAAACTTAGCTAAACGTACGGGAGTTAGGTACCAATTTAAGTGAACCTTTTTTGTTTGCTCTAAATGATTAATGCAAGATGAGTATTTAGAGGCGTATGAGGTCGCCTCGTACCAGGCCTCTATCGGGGCTGAGAAGGAGAGGCGACGCTCCCAGGCCTCCATGTATGGTAATTTGGACCTATCATTGAGCGAGAGCAAAGCATGATATATAATAGATATGCCATGGGTACTTATACATGCTGGTTTAAAGTAACCCACTAATGAGTCATCAACAGAGACAGCGTTGGGAGAGAGTAAGCACAAGACTGCAGCAGATGGCGAACTTGCAAGTATTGGTAGAACAAAATATTGGGCAGGGAGTATTTAAGGGCGATTGCAGAAAAGGGAAGAAACCCGTCTGAATCCATGAGCTTATCCACTGTAAGAATTCCTCTCGATTTCCAGTGGCCCAGAGACATGTCTGGGATCATATTTTCCACTGCTTGCAGAGATATATATTTGTGCAAAAACAAAAATTTAGATCCACTAAAGGAGTGCCAGATCCGCAGGAGAGTGATCATAGAGTGGAGTAAGCTGCCTCGTGTCGGTACGTGGAGAAGTCCTATCTCTAAGAGAATTCTGAGAGAACATGTTGGTGCATAGCATGACTCAATTTGTAGCCAATGTAATGAGACTGTATCCCCTGACCACCAGAGTTTCGCCGGTTCGAGCAGCGCGGACTTATAATAGGAGAGAACGTTGGGTACCCCTAGTCCACCCTTATTTAGTGGGAGTATCATGAATTTGTGAGGTATACGGTGCGGTTTATGATTCCATATCAATGAGTTGAGCAAACGTTGCAATCTGGACGTACAGGTTCGCGGGAATTTAAAGGAAGACATTGGAATAGGTATATGATCTTTGGGAGAATTAACATTTTAACCACCTGGATCCTAGCCATCCAAGAGAGGCAAAATGGGGAAATCTTAGTTAATTCAGATTTTATCTCGCAATTCGCCTTTACAATGTTATGGGTGCTAGTGCTAGTAATAAAAATTCCCAAGTACTTAAAGCCTTCCGGAGCCCAAATGAAAGAGTAACAATCTCGAATGATATTCTGAGTTAACGTGTCAACCTTCACCGGGAAGAGGACTGACTTGGAGACGTTGAGACGATAATATGAGGCCGCTGAGAACTCCTCCAATGTTGCCATTATCTCTGTGAGTGAAGAGAGGACATCAACACAGGTAAACACTACATCATCGGCATATAAGCCGATCTTGTGGTCAACGTCTCCAACTCTGACCCCCCTTATATTTGGATTCGCCCTAATCTTCGCTGCCAAGGGTTCCATTACCAACGCGAATATGAGAGGAGAAAGTGGACATCCCTGGCGGATGCCATTGGAAATGTCAAATGGAGTCGAGAGAAAGCCGGAGGCGCGGACGGAAGCATTTGGCGATAAATATAATGCCATAATGGCTGATTTAACTAATCCAATAAAACCAAATTTGTTCAACACTGCTTCAACATACCCCCAGTGTACCCTGTCAAACGCTTTTTCAGCATCCAGAGACAGGATCACGCTGAGGGAGTCGGCTCTTTCTAAAATATCTAGAATGTTTATAAGCCGTCTGGTTCCATCTCACGTCTGGCGGGCTGGTACGAATCCTACCTGGTCTGGGTCAATGAGAGACGGCAATACCATCATCAATCTCACCGCCCACACCTTCGCGTATAATTTGGTGTCACAATTGAGCAGCGCGATAGGGCGAAAGTTGCCCGGGGTAGTGGGAGGCTTCCCAGGTTTAGGCAAAGTGGAGATGATAGCTTCCAAACCCTCTCTCCTGATCTCTCCCTTGGACCCCCACGTCGTGAATAGCCTCTGTAAATACGGAGACAATAAAGTAGAAAATTGTGCGTAATACGCAAATGACAGACCATCGGGATCGGGTGCCGTGTGTTTCTTTGAGGATTTTAAGACTTGTTTAATTTCAAGTTCTGAAATTGGGGCATTAAGGCAAGTACATTGGTGTGAAGACAATTTTGGAAGCGGGACCTTATCTAGGAAGGAGGATATAGATGCTGCAGACGGTTGAGAAGTAGTCCCATCTCGACTGAGATTATATAAAGTGTCATAAAACGAACGGAATTCCGCTGCTATAGTTATAGGGTTACGGATATGGTCCCGGCTTGTGAAACAAGGAAGGGGATTTTAGACCGAGCCGATCGTTTCTTCACCCTCCCAGCCAAAAGGGCCCCTGCCCTGTCCCCCATAGCGTAATATTTTGCCCTCATTCTTTTAAGGTCCCGTTCGGCCTTTTGAAGTAGAAGCTCCCGTAGTCGGTTCCTAGTGGCAGTTAGTAATTTCAAAAGTGCGGGGGTAGGGGAGGATTTATGTTGTTGCTCCAACGTTTGAAGGTCTCGTAATGTATTCGTTAACTCCGCCGTGTATTTTCGTTTAACATGTGCCGCAATTTTGATAAATGCTCCTCTAATGACAGCTTTATGTGCCAACCATAGGACCTCGTCTCCCACCTCCCCAGTATCGTTGGTAGCAAAATATTCCTTGATTTGTCTTGAAACATCCGCAACTATTTCAGGGTTCATCAATAGGTAGTTTTTAGTCTCCACACGAATGGAGGTCTAACTCCAGCGGGATCTGCTAATTGTAACGTAACTGGAGCATGATCTGACCATGAGATAGGGCCAATTTCTGAGGTCAGGCACAGTTTCAATAAAACATCATCCACTAATGCGTAATCTATACGGTTATAGCTGTGATACCTGGGTGAGAAAAAGGTATAGTCACGCTGTGAGCTGTGTTGATATCGCCAAATATCATGAAAATTATTTTCAGACACCAAAGCTTGTAGTTTACCTCGAGCCTGAGAGGGGTTTGAGCAGTCTAAGCGCTTGAGTAGCGGCATATTTAGGTCACCGCATAATAATTTGTGGCCTTGAGCGTAAAGCTGGAGCTTGTCCATAAGGGACCCAAAAAACTGCTTCTGACCCGCATTGGGAGCATAGGCCGAGACCAGAGTATAATTCACATTATTAATTAAACATAACAATATTAAATATCGACCATCTGAATCAGAAACTACGCTCCCAAGCTCAAAGGAGACAGTATCTCTAATAAAAATTCCGACGCCAGCTTTTTTAAAGGGACCATTAGCAAAAAATCGGTGAGGAAATTTGTGACAATGCATTCTATCATTATCCCCCGCCAGGAGATGTGTCTCCTGAACAAAGACAATATCGCATTTAGATTTGAGAAGGTGACGCCATACTATAGATCGTTTGGTCGGAGAATTTAGACCGTTGACATTAATTGATAATATCGACACACTCATATTAAACATTGGGGTCTATCTGTTGTATAAGAAGCGACCACCAGGGGTCACCCTCAGACAAAGGACATGCAGAAGAAAGCAAATCCAGTGCATTAGCAGGGAAAGAGGGAGGAGGGGAGAGAAAAAAAGGGGGAGAGAAAAGAAAAGCCACAAGTGGTTGAAGAAAAGTGCAAAGACAGAGACATAAATATAAAACAATGGCTCCTGACATAAAGGAAGCCGGGAAGAAAACAACCAGCACCAAAAAAGAACCAAAAGTCACCACTGAGTGAGAAAACATTCACTCTGTGGGCAAATACCCAGGAGAACAGATGGAAGTCCTGGGATTAAAAAAGCAATCGGTCCAAAAACAGACAGTTAGTGAGCCTAAAAAAAGAGGCAAGCCAGTGATAGGCAGAGGATCCTAAAGATTCCGGGAAGCCCGGCCCCACAGGCAATAATTGTTTCAGACTGTGGCCCACTCCGGGTCCACGTGCTTTTTATGATTGTCAGCAGTTGAGGAAGATTCAGCCGAGGTTGCAGGCGACCAGAGACCCCATTGAGCTAAGAGCTTTGCAGCCTGCTCAGGGAGGAGGCAGGTATGTGTAGAGCCATTCTTACGTATAATTAGCTTCGTTGGGAAGCCCCAGACATAGGATGTCTCATGATCATGAAGCACGGCCGTGTAGGGTTGAAAGGCCCTGCGGAGCGCCAGGGTGCCAGGGGATAGATCAGCGAATACTGCCAATGCTGAAAACCTTTCAGGGAGAGCTGGCTTGCTTCGCAGGGAGTATAAAAAATCATCCTTCAGTTCATAGAAATGTATTCTAGCAATCACATCTCTTGGCAAGTTGGGATTGATATGGGAAGGTTTAGGGACCCTGTGGATTCTGTCTATGATAATGTCCTTCCTCTCCACCTCCGGCATTGCAGCCATTATAAAGTCCTGCAGCAGGGGCCTTAGATCTTTAGGCTGCACAGCTTCATCTATCCCCCTGATGCGGATGTTATTACGCCGCAGGTGGTCCTCCAAATCCAGTTGTTTGGACTGAACCTTTCCCATCTCCTTTTTCAGCTCCACATGCTCATCTATTAAGCCATTATGTGACTGTATGAGTTCAGCCAGTTTCCTCTCCAGTTTGTCTGTATGTCCTCCTATCTCCAGCACCTCCCCCCTGAGATCTGCCACCATCTCCTTCATGTCAGCTTGCAAGGAAGTACGGAGGGAGGAGAGCATGGAGGAGAGCATTTCTCTCATACTCCCATGTGTCACAGGGGTATCATCCTTCTCCCCTCTGGTAGATATAGAGGAGGCCACCGACCCCCTCCTGGAAGAGGAGCGTACTGAGTGCTGGGGAGACGCTGCCATCTTAGCTGCACGGCCTGAGGGTCTGGAGGTAAGGAAAAAGTCTGTCACTCTCTGTGGGGGGCCCCCTCCAGTGCTTCTAGTTTTGGCCATGTGTTCCAGCAGCGATCCGGACACTGTAAATCTCTGTGTGGGCGATGAGGAAGGGCTGAGGAGACTGTTAGAGCCGCTTCAATACCTGTGGGTCCTGGAGCTCTCAGATCATGCAGCCATCACCATGCTGAGCCAAGCCACGCCACAATTATCTCTGTTGATATGCAATGTAACCCTGAGGAAGGTGCAAGGTTTGCACCGAAACGTGTTGGTGTGAGGAGGAATAAAGGAGCAGAAGATACAAGTGTTGACTCCCTGTGTATCTTTATCAGGCAGCAGCTCGGACCAGAGACACTACTCCTATTTTGGATGATTCTCGACCTTTTTGAAGATGTCTCAACAAAGACAAAATCTTTTTAATACACCTGGATGTGCCGGAATATTCCATTTCCTCCTTGTTGCAAGAAGAATATTAGCATATCAGAAATTGATATGAAAACAGAAAATGGGGATGAAAGAAAAGGATATGTTGCCCTAACTAAAACAACCTGGTATGGGGGAAAAGGGACTAGGGAAAACCAAAAAAAATAAAGAATCAGCAATTTAGGGGAGATATGCAAGACCCAGAATAAATCAATAGAGTCCTGTACTGCAAACGGTAGAACAGATGGAATCATGAAATAAAAAATCATAATGGGCACACAATCATGAAAACTGTAAGAAACAGTTTCTCATTAAGTCCCGCTGGCGACATTGAACCCAGGTTCACAATCCATCGACATTTAAGTCTGGTAATGCCTTTTTCACATCTCCAGCCCTCAGACCAATATGGACTCTGTGAACACCATGGATTGCCAAACTATCTGGGTTCCAATCATGGCTAATCTTAAAGTATTGCGGTAGAGTATTAAGAGTGTCCAACTCATCCGTATTCTTCGTTGTCATGATTTCTTTCACGTGTTCCCTCATGCACCTTCTAAACTCCTTGGATGGTAATCCTATATGGATTAGGCCACAACCACATGTAAATGACACCACTGGTACTGCATGAACTATAGTGTCTTATTTCATATTCATATTCCGTAGTGCAATCAGCCATCTTAAATGTTTTTGTATGTACAATATTTTGGAAGGAGAGACAAGTCCTACAGGGAAAACAGCCCCATTTGGGGTGTCCAGTGTTAAATAGAAATAGTGGTTTAGATACATAGTGACTACCAAACCAAAGCATCCCTGTGATTCCTGCCCCTCCTAGCCGTCATTAGTAGCCGCTCAGGAAGACATTTGTTGAGGGCAGATTCCATCTTCAAAATATCCCAGTGCCTATGGAGAATCCCTCTAATAGAATCCCACTGGTAATTGAACATATAAATAAATTAACCTGACCACTGGAGGATCACTGCCCAGATCCTTGAGAGTGCTTTTAATATGGGCATTATCCCCAAAAAAGTATTGATCGGCCTCATCGTCAAGTCACTGGTGATACCGATCTCTTATTACCTAAAATTCATAGACCCAGGAACCCCCCCAGGACTTCTGATTGTCTTTGGTATAGGAAGGCTTTGTGATCCAGTTTGTAAATTTGAGTACTATCTGCACCCTTTGGTTGAGACTTTGTCCTCCTACGTCAGGGACACCTTGGACGTCCTGCGGAGGCTAGATGATCTTAGTTTGGACGAGGGAGTATCACTGGTGACTATTGACTTGGAAGCACTATATACCAGAATTGGTCATGAATATAGATTGGGGGCTGCAAGGTAGTTTCTGATAATGAGTAATTTGAAGAAATGTTTATGGTCACTAATTCTGGGGCTTCTCGAGTTTGCGTAGAACCACAATTTTTTCGTGTTTGGGGAAAGGTTCTACCTCCAGCAGCGCAACACTGTGCTGGGGGCAGCGTGTGGCACATCATATTCAAGCCTCTCCCTGGGTCACTGGAAGAAGGGGTTTTTGGTGACTGGGCTCCCGCCTGGCTCCATTACATTGATGTTTTCATCATCTGGGGGGAACTTGTAACTGTCCCCGAACAGAAGAGTTTCATTACTCTCCACTAACGAGTGGAATATAAATTTGGCATATAAACACCACCCCAATAATATCGATTTTTGGGGTATTAAAATCTCAATCCAAGATGGAGGTGGTGTGGAGACTAGTATTTTCAAGAAAGAGACTTCAGTTAATTTTCTCCTGCATGCTTCCCCGACACACACTTCTTTAACAATTACAGCCATTCCGGTGGGGCAGTTTTTGCGCCTTCGGTGAAAATGCTCTGATGAATCCACTTTTGAGTAATGTGCCAAGGACATGCTGGATAGATTCCTGCTGCGTGGCTATAATGGGAGATGTGGGAGGAGAGGATATCCGAGAGCAAAAAGGGCTCGCCACCATGAATTACTGTCTATTTCCTAAAAAGACTCTGGGAGCAGTGATCCTCCTTTGGTCAGGTCCATTTCTATTCAGTTCAATTACTGGTGGGATTCAATTAGGGGCATTCTCAATAGACACTGGGATGTTTTGACGACTGAGCCAAACCTCAACAAACTTCTTCTTGAGTGGGCACTAATAATGACTAGGAGGGGCAGGAGTGTCAGGGATACTTTGGTTCATAGTTATTATGTACTTAAGCCACTATTTCCATTTAAAACTGATCACCGACATGGGGCTATTTTCCTTGTCAGTTAAGTCTCCTGCCACATACGTGTAAAACCTTTATGGCCACTTTACACGCAGCTACAGGTAACAGGTTGTCCACAGGTAACTTGCTACGGATCTCTGAGGGACACCATCACTGCTGAGTCCACCCGGTCCACTACCCAGAACTGTATGCCATGTATTGCCTGCTGGTTACAGTAAAGACCCATTGCAGAGACTTTCAGTGTCCGTGCTTCCTTATGATTGCATCCGTCCGCACACAAGGTAAGCGCAGCTGCCGCACAACATCTTGAGCAGCTCCAGCCTCCGGGGATCACCGCTCAGCCTGTGGGGAGCGTTCCATCTTGCTGCTATCCATCCCCCGGAGGTTCCGCAGTGTCGGTAACGATTACCGAACTACTCATAGGTGGCGTCACGAATAAATTAACCCCTTTAATCTGTTCCTACAAGACGTCTTCAACTTTTTATCTGCACTCAACCGGGCCTCACTACCGGCAGGCGCGGCCCACCCGTGACAAGGAGGAAGCAGCTACAGCCTGTCTAAACCGGAGTCCCCGGCCACGGTGAGTCAGAAAATGGCGTCACGAACAGGATACGAGCAGGCCCATTCCCTAACGGGTAATATGTGCTTTAAAATGACTTTAATGTCTACAATTTGGACTTTGTTCGTCCCTAAAAGAACTTTCCCGCCTTTTCACCATGGGCCAAGATGGCGCCCAAGATGGCGTTCCCGCCATGAGGACCCGCCACGTGCAAGCCCAGGGGTGAGCCACCGCCCCTCTTCGTGGGAGGGCTAAAGGCAAAGGCGCCAAACTCTTTGTCCGCCCTGATTGCTCGAATCAACCATGGGGGCGGACCCCAAAGACTTTTTCCCACAATTGGACTACAAAAGTCCAAAGGAAATGGGAGTGTCAGATACAGTTCTTCACCAGCTTTCTACCAGAACGGTTACCGGTTGAACGGGTGTGGTTCCCTCCAAAGAAGAGAATGGCCAGCACAAGACTCCGAGACCTAATGCGGGAGGTCGAGGCGGAGGCCAGAGCAGCCATAGGCCATCCGGGTCCCGTCCTTACCATTGACGACAGCCCTGACTTCTGGCAGGAGGCTCTGCTAGACCTCCGTGTGAGGCTAATCGAGACTGTAGAATGGACGATCCGCAGCTGGAGCGCGAGCCTGGGCCGCCTACTACATCATGCGATGCAGCAGAGCCGACCGGGTACAGCTACTCTAGGACCGGACGACGTCGCCAGCTTCTCAACAGCCTCACCATCGCCCACCACCTGTCCTGCCTCGTCGCCGGAGCCCATAGACTGCCTCATTCCAGTGGAGGCCTCAGCTCAGCCCGTTCCAATGATTGGAACTGCAGCCGACCCCGTTCTTGAGCCGGAGCTTACAACCCGCTCCACGGAAGAACTTGACATTTACCAGGTTCCCCCTGAGCAACCCGTCAACAGTTGTACCATCCAAGAGACTGTTGCCTGTTTCGTCCCCGTACCGGAGGTCTACTTTGCAACTGCCGAGGCCTACCTGGTAACCGGGATTGAGACACCTCTACCTGCAGAAACAGAAGAAGAGGCAGGCAGCCTGAAAGCCCTGCAGGACGTCTCCGAGGAAGGATCCGCAGCACCACCGCCCTGTTGTACGGAAGACGCAGTTCCAGCGCCTCCAGCCACTGAGCAGCCTGATGTGTTCATCGAGGAAGAGATCGAGGACGATGACGACGAGACCCGAAGTAATCCTGAGGATCTCGACACCGGGTTCGCTTGGGGAGACACCGAAGAACTTCCAACCGAACATTCAACTCGGGTGCACTGGTTGGGTGCATCAGCGACACCTTCCCCCGTGCCGCTCCACCGGGTGCCGATCCAGACTGCCCGCCAAGCCCAAGCTTCCTATCAAACCATCAGCTCCACCGTTCATCTTCGCACCCTGAGCCGTACCGACGGAGATGTACGCCAGCGCCGACGAGAGGAGTGGCAAGCCCGTGAACACGCCAACATGCAGGCCCGTGCCGATGCTCGCCGCCAACCGCCGCTGCCTGATGAACTCCGCCGCGAAGGTAGAATTTCCACCTTTAATTTATCTACCGGGTGGGGGTTCGCTTGGGAGGTGGGTTTGAATGAGGAGTTGTTTGTGGGGCGCCGGGAAGTCGAGTCACACTTGCCCAGAGGACATCCCGATCACGACCTATACCGGGACGATATAATGCCTTATGAGCGCTATGCTTGTCCAGATGGGTGGTTCGCTATCCGGGTGCGCCATCGTTCTCCGCGCCAGTTACTCAAAAAGCTTGGACTCACTCAATAACTCTGTTCTCTGTTTAATCACTGACTGTGTGACCTGGCGGCTACAGCCTGAACTTTTACTAAGGACAGCCGACCGCACGCCGATTCCGCAAAAGTGTATACCTGTTTATTTTGCTTGCAACACCTCAGCAAATATTACCTGTTTTCGTTAATAAAAGTGTAAATTTTATGTCTGTTATAAAAAATACAAAAATCCTCTGTAATGTGAGTAGTGTGACGCTTGGGGACAAGTGAATTTAACCAAGGGGGAGTATGGCGCCCCGCAACGAGTGCGTCACAGGAGGGTATTGCAGCCATAAATGCAGCAGCAATATTCTCCGACCCAGCAGTCATCTGGTTAACTTAGAGATCCAAACCCTGCATGCATCACTTAACATAGAGGGCCAATCCAAGGTCCTGGTGGGCGGAGTGCAAGGGTAGTGTGTAGGAGAAGTACAGACACTGATTGTGCTGTCACACCTGGCGACGTCGCTAGCGACATTGCCGAACAAGTGACGTATCAGCGATGTCGCTAGCGACGTCGCGCTGTGTAAACGAGCGTCGCGACCGCGTTTTATCGCTGGTCGCAGGTTGTCAGGTTTACGGGAAGAACCGTAAACCTGTCAACCGGCGACCTGTGATAAGGCTGGATCGCGCCGTGTGACATGTCGGCGGCGATCCAGCCTATACCGCAGCGTTGCTGCGGATCGCTCGCTGGGCTGAGCCCAGCCCAGCGAGCGATGTCACCGCCCGCATCGCTGCGGCATCGCCGGCCGCAGCGATGCTGTGGGACAGCTGGCCTGCGATGTCGGGAGCGAGCGGGCACCCGCGCATCGCTTCCGACATCGCTGGCCAGATCGTGCTGTGTGACAGCTCCCTTAGAGTAGAGTTGAGTCTAGACAAGAGAGAGACACAGACTTGAACTTGGAGTAGGAGCGGGGGTTCTGTACCGCTGTGCAGCCCCTGGGCCGTCACCGGTCGGGTGTTAGCACCTGAGGCCTGAACAACCGGGATCGGGCATCACCAACCACGGGTTCCAAAAGACTCCCGTGCCCAAATCACAGCCGGTTCACTGGTACCGAAGCTGGCAGCAGTTCACCTCTGCTACGCGAACCAGAAGCGTGGAGGAGCAGCTTCACAGGAGCACCCCACCACCCGCCAAATTCCAGTCGTCTAACCAGCAGTGTACCCACCGAGGGACCCAAGGCTCCCCAGAACATCCATAACGTACATCTTGGATAGGGATTGAAGCAGCCTCCCCGTACCCGACCTGGTATCCCTGGGCGACAATGGCAAATATTTAGCAAGAATGGAGGAACACTACGGATCTCTGAGGGACACCATCACTGCTGAGTCCACCCGGTCCACTACCCAGAACTGTATGCCATGTATTGCCTGCTGGTTACAGTAAAGGCCCGTTGCAGAGACTTTCGGTGTCCGTGCTTCCTTATGATTGCATCCGTCCGCACACAAGGTAACCGTTGCTGCCGCACAACATCTTGAGCAGCTCCAGCCTCCGGGGATCACCGCTCAGCCTGTGGGGAGCGTTCCATCTTGCTGCTATCCATCCCCCGGAGGTTCCGCAGCGTCGGTAACAATTACCGAACTACTCATAGGTGGCGTCACGAATAAATTAACCCCTTTAATCTGTTCCTACAAGACGTCTTCAACTTGTTATCTGCACTCAACCGGGCCTCACTACCGGCAGGCGCGGCCCACCCGTGACAAGGAGGAAGTAGCTACAGCCTGTCTAAACCGGAGTCCCCGGCCACGGAGAGTCATAACAGTGGTGTCATTTACTATGCTACATGTGGTTGTGGCCTAATTTATATAGTATTAACATCCAGGGAGCTTAGAAGGTGCACAAGGGAACACGTGAAAGACATCATGGCAGCCAAAAGTACGGATGAGTTAGACACTCTTGAGACTGCTGCGACACTTAATTGTAAGCCAGATAGGTTGCAAGTCTGTGGCACAGGGTCTACCTTGCTCTGAGGGGCGGAGATGTGAAAAAGGCATTAGCCAAACTTAAATGGATTGGGTAGGAACGGACACCAAAAATTGTCAAACGCATAGGCATACTTTCTTCATGTACCAAAAAATGGCAAACAAATGCAATTTTTGCTGTCAGTTAAAACTGATCCATTTAATGGATCCACTAACCCAGGGGTTCTCAAACACAGCTGGGTTAGTGGGCCGCACATAGAAAAAAAATTATATCATTGGGCAGCATTGCTTGTAGGATTAAGTGACATTTTTAGTAATACCAGAATTTTTTGCTCAATGTAGTAATGTCCAAATCCTGATCATCTTTTAGTAATGTCCCCACCCTGGTTCCCTTCTTGTAGTAATGTCCCCATCCTGGTCCCTTTCTTATGGTAATGTCCCCATACTGGTCCCCATCCTATAGTAATGTCCCACATCCTGGTCCCAATATTGTAATAATGTCCCTATCCTGGTCCCCATCTTGTAGTAATGTCCCCATCCTGGTCCACATCATGTTGTAATGTCCCCATCCTGGTCCTCATTATGTAGTAATTTCCTCATCCTGGTCTCCATCTTGTAGTAATGTAGTAATTTTAGTAATGCCCCCATCCTAGTCCTCATCATGTAGTAATGTCCCCATACTGATCCCTTTCTTGTAGTAATGTTCTCTTACTGTATAAACCTAAAATTACCCAACAATTACCAACCCTGAGTCAGGAGGTAGAAAAATTGGTCATCAATGATCCAGACTAAAATTTTCAAAAAATGCTAATTTTATTGAGAAATTTATATACAAATTATGTGACAGATCATCATCAATGCAAGACAAGCCACTGGCTGTGTAAACACAGCAGAGAAACAACAGACAATGTGGTACAATTGGGTATTACTCTCA
This sequence comes from Allobates femoralis, assembly GCA_033576535.1. Classification (NCBI taxonomy): domain Eukaryota; kingdom Metazoa; phylum Chordata; class Amphibia; order Anura; family Aromobatidae; genus Allobates; species Allobates femoralis. Next base: position 369,498,919 of record JARQOC010000003.1, read on the forward strand.
AAAAATTGAAAAGCATCAAAATTGATCACTAGGGTACATCTAATATATAAAGCTGAATGTGTGTATGTGTGTATGTATGTATGTATGTATGTATATCTGGGAATGGCATCTACACCATCGCAACTACAGCCACAAGATTTTGCACAGTCACACGTCTGGACCCGAGAGCGTCATAGGCTATGTGGTGAGGCGAAATTTTAACCCTGCGATTTCCAGTTCACCAAACAATTTTGCCCTATCTACATAATGGAGAAAAAGTGAATGGAAAAGTGTTGGAGGAAAATCAACAGCTGCCAGCTACAGCCACAAAATTTTGCACAATCACACGTCTGGACCCCGAGAGCATCATAGGCTATGTTGTGAGGTGAAATTTTAACCCTGCGCATTCCAATTCACCAAACAATTTTGCTCCTATCTGCATAATGGGGAAAAAGTGACAGTTACCAGTTGACAGTTGTGAATGAGAGGGGCTTAATGACAGCGCCAAAGACTAACAGCATATACCAGCATATAGTCACTAAGGTGGGGCCCCAACATGGGATATTCACCACACACGAGGACATGTATACACACCACACGCACACAGAGAGTAACAGCAAGTGTATAGTCGCTAAGGTGCAGCCCCAACATTGGATACTCACCACGCACCCGAACACACACACACACACACACACACACACACACCACAAGAGACACACACAACACAGAGACACATACCACACCACAAAGAGACACACACAACACAGAGACACACACACACTCCCCCCACGGGGACACACACACACCCTATAGCGACACATGCACTCACCCTACAGGGACACACACAACACAGACACACACACACCACACAGACTTCCCCCCACAGGGACACACACACATAGCCACCCTATAGGGACACATGCATTTACCCCACAGGGACACACACACACACACACCAAAAAGAGACACACACAACACAGAGACACACACACAGCACACAGCACACAGATCCCCCCACAGGCTCACACACACATACACCCTATAGGGACACATGTACTCACCCCACAGGGACACACACACACCACAAAGAGACACACACAACAGAGACACACATACACAACACATACCCCCCACAGGGACACACACACATGCACACCCTATAGGGACACATGCACTCACCCCACAGGGACACACACACCGCAAAGAGACCCACACTACAGAGACACACACACCACACCACACAGACCCCCACAAGGACACACACATACACACCCTATAGGGACACATGCACTCACCCCACAGGGACACACACATACACACAGCCCATGGACACACACACCACACAGACACAGATGTCACACATATCACCTCACACAACTCGCCTCATACATGTGCTATCTTTAATTTCCAAACATAAACATCTGATTAAAAACAGCCAATGTGCAACACGTGCCATATAGGTCTACTATATGTGTATGTGTGAGGCAACATATACTGCCCGGCCGGGGAGGGTTTACTGTTGGCTGGAGATTTATTAGGCTGCCTATAGCAACCAATCACAGCTCAGCTTCTATTTTCCTACAGGTCATTAATATGACATATTCAAATTCTATTTTGTTATAGCTAACAGCAGTTATTTATTAACCCGGGCGTAGCCGGGTAGTACAGCTAGTATATAAATATATTTGCTCGTCTAGAGACATATCCATATAGTAACAAACCATATTGAAATCTCAAGAATAGATCCACTGAGCAAAACCTGTGTTAATACACCAAAGTAGTGAATAACCAGACTACTGCTGTAGTATTTATACCAATATTAGGCTAAAAAAATCCACCTAGATGATCATAATAATAGATGTCTTATAAAGTCATCCCCTCAAAATAGAAGATTATAATGACAGTATGATATAACACACATGACTAAACATCTCCCTTAATCATCATGTCTAATAGGTATTACATACACATACCTTGAGACATATCCTAGAAAAGAAACAGGATTGTTTGCGCCAAACTGCTATGAAAAATTATATGGGGTCGGTTTAATCACCCCTCCGCTCACCTTCTAAGGTTGTGCAGGTCCGCACAACTGGATTAGTCGCTAGTGCTGCTGGGCTCTCCTAGTTGAAATCGAGCGGCGAGGTGGACGCTGCACGTGCCCTCTGTGTCTCTCTCTCTGCACGTGACTGCTCTAAGGAGTGGTAAGCTGACGTCTGCCAGGTCCTGTGGCTCAAAGCTGCTGGCTATCACACTTCCCAGCAGGGAAGAATGTGTATATAGCTCCAAAAGATAATGTGATATAATGAGCGCTAAGATACACACAAGGACGAGGCCATTAGATATTTTACCTTTCAGCTTTAATCAGCAAGTGGGTCCCTCTAGTCACAACGCGTTTCAACGCAGATAGCGTCTTTCTCAAGTGATTACTGGGACCTTGAGTTAACACTGTTTATATACATTTCACACAGGGGAGGGGGAGAGACAAACTAGTCCAGGTTCATGACAAACTAACAGATGGATTGTGGATTGGGTCCACTAAAACAGTCGATATATACAATACATTGTGATAATAAGATATGTAACCTTGAACGGCATTAAATAGTAACACCCCTGGCGAGTAAATCACCAATCAGGGGGTAATTTGCACAATCTCCATGCAAACAACATTTTATAAACTGGAGGAAACATGGAGTATATTGCAGTAAAAGTTTTTCCTTTATTAGATCATGTGTAAAAATTGTGATAAAAAAGTGACAAAACAGAGGTTCTGAGGTGCAACTCAAACCGACATGTTAAGACCAAGGTGTAGAACAGCTGTACTTGACTGCTGTGGAAATGGCTTTTACAATGTAAATATAAAAGGTATTACAATAGTACAGATACTATGGAGAACCACATAATAAATAAATAAAGTGCATCATTCTGGTAGAAAATTCCACCTTAAATGGTTCTCAGAACAAGTATAGGACTGATTTGTACATGCATAGTTATACCCAAAGTAAAGATAACAGCACCATCAGACATAGTAACAGCTGAACATAATAAAACATACAGGGATCATACCTATGTGATCAAAACTGCGGGAGAGCAACCAAAAAGAGAGAGGGAGTAGGTCCTATGTCCCCTACGTATGTTTCGCCCACACAGCTTCCTCAGGGAGAGGTCTGTAGTCAGTAGTGGACACCATGCCAGGACACCGATGGTGTCTTTATAGCGCTGTGAGACCCGGATGTGACGTCATGTACGCGTTTGCGTAAAAGATTTTTATAATCCACAATTAGAGTGGTAAGAGACTGATCCTCAGCCACATCTGGATCACCGTTCTTAAACACATTGTCGACAAGATCAAGCCAGGCGTTGTCACGCGCCCTGAACTCCATTGCCCAAGGATCACCTGTGGGAACCACAGAAAGAAACACAATTAGATATGTAACCTTGAACGGCATTGGCCGGTGGGGATGACGCGTATGGTGGATGAACTGTGACCAGAAGAAGCGTGTAACAAGGAGTTCACGGAAGTTGACTTCCTGTGGACGTCCGTCTGAATCATTTTCTTCCTTTTCCAGTTTTTAATTCTTTTTCCTGGTTCTATTTTTTAGGTTGTTTTTAATTGCACACACCCTGCCTATACACCTTTTGTGTGCACAAGCCTTTTCTCCTGCGTCCTTGCCCTTGGATCACCATATGTGAAACATACAAACTGGACTATGCTGTGACAGTGAGATGGAGATCGACCAACCCTATTACTGAATGACTATTGCCTGAATCCTAGAGACCCCTCTTCTTTTCTTGGGGATAGTTATATGTTGATGTGGACTGATTCTCCTGCCCTCCCATTCTGACATAATACAGAACTTTTTTCTACCAGGTTGTTCTTAGTATCCATATTACATCTGGGTGCTCCTAGCTGGGCAATTCAGCAGCCATGGTCTGTGCGGCGTCTCAGAGGTCTTGGCACCCGCCCACCGGCGCCGCCCATCCGCCCAGCATATACGGTGACGCGTCCCTACGCTGGATGACGGTGCGGGCATGCGCGGTGAGTGGCAGCCGCTCTGGGCTTCAGCGCACAGACTACGCATGCGCTGGATACAGCGGTGAACCCGGAAGTGCTTCACATCACATCCGGGTCTCACAGCGCTATAAAGACACCATCGGTGTCCTGGCATGGTGTCCACTACTGACTACAGACCTCTCCCTGAGGAAGCTGTGTGGGCGAAACATATGTAGGGGACATAGGACCTACTCCCTCTCTCTTTCTGGTTGCTCTCCCGCAGTTTTGATCACATAGGTATGATCCCTGTATGTTTTATTATGTTCAGCTGTTACTATGTCTGATGGTGCTGTTATCTTTACTTTGGGTATAACTATGCATGTACAAATCAGTCCTATACTTGTTCTGAGAACCATTTAAGGTGGAATTTTCTACCAGAATGATGCACTTTATTTATTTATTATGTGGTTCTCCATAGTATCTGTACTATTGTAATACCTTTTATATTTACATTGTAAATCCCATTTCCACAGCAGTCAAGTACAGCTGTTCTACACCTTGGTCTTAACATGTCGGTTTGAGTTGCATCTCAGAACCTCTGTTTTGTCACTTTTTTATCACAATTTTTACACATGATCTAATAAAGAAAAAACTTTTACTGCAACATACATTGTGATAATAGATGAAAATATATATTTTCATCTATTATCACAATGTATTGTATATATCGACTGTTTTAGTGGACCCAATCCACAATCCATCTGTTAGTTTGTCATGAACCTGGACTAATTGTCTCTCCCCCTCCCCTGTGTGAAATGTATATAAACAGTGTTAACTCAGGGTCCCAGTAATCACTTGAGAAAGACGCTATCTGTGTTGAAACGCGTTGTGACTAGAGGGACCCACTTGCTGATTAAAGCTGAAAGGTAAAATATCTAATGGCCGAGACCTTGTGTGTATCTTAGCGCTCATTATATCACATTATCTTTTGGAGCTATATTGAGACATATCCTGAGATGTAATAATGTTTCTTAAATGGGGAAGAGAGAGCCCAAGGGACCACAGCCTACACCCTTAACGCCTTTCCTCCGTGCAGACGCTTCGTCAGGAGGCGTGGCCTGGCAGATTAAAATTGCCCCTTATTTAGTACCCCAAATTACATAACGGATTACCTGGATCTCCTAGATCTACCTCAGCTGTGCGCGGCGTTGATGCCGCTGATGTGAGCCCAGCAAGCGCCAGGTGCCACCGCGCACCTGAGGTGGCTACATGGAGGAATAACGTCATCCAGGCCGTCACCACGGCAACAACAGGCGACGCCGAGAGCCGCCGCTCCCACAGCGCATGTCGTCACAACGCTGCTGACTGGATAGACTGCGCATGTCTGGATCAACGCAGCTTTACACCCAGGATCTGTATGTTGCTGCGCAAGGAGAATAGTGCAGAATATAGTATTACTAGCTGTAGCCGATGCAAATGCATCGGGATTCTAGAACGTGCATTAATTTGATTATAGTAGTTATAGCTTTAGCCTGATGCAAATGCATCGGGTATCTAAATTATGTTTATTGTTTTTTTAAAGATTTTTAATATATAATCGCATCATTAATAGCATAATATAAGCCATAGCATTATTATTAGCAGTAATAGCAGTATTAATAGCATTATTGCAGTTTATGAGCATTAATAACAGTATTAATAGCATATTATTGCATTAATAGCTATTAATAGCATTATTAGCATTAATAATAGACATTAAAACATTATTATAGCATTATGCATTATTATTAGCATTAATAGCATTAATAATAGCATTATTAGCATTAATAATAGCATAAAACATTATTAATAGCATTAATAGCATTATTATTAGCATTAATAGCATTATTAATAGCATTAATAGATAAATATTAGCATAAAGCATTAATAGCCTATTAATAGCATAATAGCATTATTAATAGCATTAAAGCATTATTATTAGCATTAATAGCATTAATAATGGCATATTAGCATTAATAATAGCATTAATTTACAGTATTAATAGCTTTAATAGCATTTTAATAGCATTATTTAAAGCATTTTAGCGTTAATAATAGATGTAACATTATAATGATTAATAGCATTATTTAGCATTAATAGCATTAATGAACTAGTTTTAGCATTAATAATAGCATTAATACCTTATTAATAGCATTAATGCATTATTACATTATAGCATTATTAATAGCATTACATAGGATATGATATTAGCATTAATAGCATTAATGCCTTAATAGCAATTAATAGCATATTAAAGCATTAATAGCATTATTATTAGCATTAATAGCATTAAGTACATGGCATTTTAGCATTATTAGCATACTGAACAGTATTATAGCATAATAGCATTTATTACATTTATAGCATTATTAATAGCATTATTAGAATTAATAATAGCATTAATAACATTATTAATAGCATTAATAGCATTATTATTAGCATTAATAGCATTAATAATAGCATTATTAGCATTAATAATAGCATTAATAACATTATTAATAGCATTAATAGCATTATTATTAGCATTAATAGCATTATTAATAGCATTAATAGGATAAATATTAGCATTAATAGCCTAATTAATAGCATTAATAGCATTATTAATAGCATTAATAGCATTATTATAGGCATTAATAGCATTAATAATGGCATTATTAGCATTAATAATAGCATTAATAACATTATTAATAGCATTAATAGCATTATTATTAGCATTAATAGCATTAATAATGCCATTAATAGGATAAATATTAGCATTAATAGCATTAATAGCATAATTAATAGCATTAATAGCATTATTAATAGCATTAATAGCATTATTATTAGCATTAATAGCATTAGTAGGATAAATATTAGCATTAATAGCATAATTAATAGCATTAATAGCATTATTAATAGCATTAATAACATTATTATTAGCATTAATAGCATTAATAATAGCATTATTAGCATTAATAATAGCATTCATAACATTAGTAATAGCATTATTATTAGCATGAATAGCATTAATAATAGCATTATTAGCATTAATAATAGCATTAATAGCATTAATAGGATAAATATTAGCATTAATAGCATTAATAGGATAAATATTAGCATTAATAGCAGAATTAATAGCATTAATAGCATTATTAATAGCATTAATAGCATTAATAATACCATTAATAGGATAAATATTAGCATTAATAGCATTATTAATAGCATTAATAGCATTATTATTAGCATAAATAGCATTAATAATAGCATTATTAGCATTAATAATAGCATTAATAACATTATTAATAGCATTAATAGCATTATTATTAGCATTAATAGCATTAATAATAGCATTATTAGCATTAATAATAGCATTAATAACATTATTAATAGCATTAATAGCATTATTATTAGCATTAATAGCATTAATAGCATTGTTATTAGCATTAATAGCATTAATAATACCATTAATAGGATAAATATTAGCATTAATAGCATTATTAATAGCATTAATAGCATTATTATTAGCATAAATAGCATTAATAATAGCATTATTAGCATTAATAATAGCATTAATAACATTATTAATAGCATTAATAGCATTATTAATAGCATTAATAATAGCATTATTAGCATTAATAATAGCATTAATAACATTATTAATAGCATTAATAGCATTATTATTAGCATTAATAGCATTAATAGCATTATTATTAGCATTAATAGCATTAATAATACCATTAATAAGATAAATATTAGCATTAATAGCATTAATAGCTTTATTAATAGCATTAATAGCATTATTATTAGCATAAATAGCATTAATAATAGCATTATTAGCATTAATAATAGCATTAATAACATTATTAATAGCATTAATAGCATTATTATTAGCATTAATAGCATTAATAATGCCATTAATAGGATAAATATTAGCATTGATAGCATTAATAGCATAATTAATAGCATTAATAGCATTATAAATAGCATTAATAGCATTATTATTAGCATTAATAGCATGAATAGGATAAATATTAGCATTAATAGCATTAATAGCATTATTAATAGCATTATTATTGGCATTAATAGCATTAATAATAGCATTATTAGCATTAATAATAGCATTAATAACATTATTAATAGCATTAATAGCATTATTATTAGCATTAATAGCATTAATTTAAAAGCATCATTAGCATTAATAATAGCATTAATAACATTATTAATAGCATTAATAGCATTAATAATACCATTAATAGGATAAATATTAGCATTAATAGCATTTAATAGCATTATTAATAGCATTAATAGCATTTATTATTAGCATAAATAGCATTAATAATAGCATTATTAGCATTAATAATAGCATTAATAACATTATTAATAGCATTAATAGCATTATTATTAGCATTAATAGCATTAATAATAGCATTATTAGCATTAATAATAGCATTAATAACATTATTAATAGCATTAATAGCATTATTATTAGCATTAATAGCATTAATAGCATTATTATTAGCATTAATAGCATTAATAATACCATTAATAAGATAAATATTAGCATTAATAGCATTAATAGCATTATTAATAGCATTAATAGCATTATTATTAGCATAAATAGCATTAATAATAGCATTATTAGCATTAATAATAGCATTAATAACATTATTAATAGCATTAATAGCATTATTATTAGCATTAATAGCATTAATAATAGCATTAATAATAGCATTATTAGCATGAATAATAGCATTAATAACATTATTAATAGCATTAATAGCATTATTATTAGCATTAATAGCATTAATAATACCATTAATAAGATAAATATTAGCATTAATAGAATTAATAGCATTATTAATAGCATTAATAGCATTATTATTAGCATAAATAGCATTAATAATAGCATTATTAGCATTAATAACATTATTAATAGCATTAATAGCATTATTATTAGCATTTATTTATTTTATTATTATTTTTATTTAATTATTTATTATTTTTTATTTATTTTTTTATTATTTTTTAATTATTTTTAAATTATTTTTTTTTTTATTTAATTTATTTATTTTTTTAAGTGAGAGTGAGACACAGTTCTCATTCAGGTCCGCATTTTTTTTTTTTTTTTATTATTATTTTTATTTAATTATTTAATATTTATTATTTATTTTTTTATTATTTTTTAATTATTTTTAATTTTTTTTTTTTATTATTTAATTTATTTATTTTTTTAAGTGAGAGTGAGACAGTTCTCATTCAGGTCCGCAGTTTTTTTTATTATTATTTTTATTTAATTATTTAATATTTTTTATTTATTTTTTTATTATTTTTTAATTATTTTTAAATTATTTTTTTATTATTAAATTTATTTATTTTTTTAAGTGAGAGTGAGACACAGTTCTCATTCAGGTCCGCATTTTTTTTTATTTTTTTATTATTATTTTTATTTAATTATTTAATATTTTTTATTTATCTTTTTATTATTTTTTAATTATTTTTAAATTATTTTTTTTATTATTTAATTTATTTATTTTTTTAAGGGAGAGTGAGACACAGTTCTCATTCAGGTCCGCATTATTTTTTTTTTTTTTAGTATTATTTTTATTTAATTATTTAATATTTTTTATTTATTTTTTTATTATTTTTTAATTATTTTTAAATTATTATTTTTATTATTTAATTTATTTATTTTTTTAACTCAGAGTGAGACGCAGCTCTCATTCAGGTCCGCCTTTTTTTTTCCCCATTGACATACATTAGCGGTGTGTCGGCGATTTTATGGCCGGCCACCTGGTTCTATTTGTTGGCCCTAAAATCGCGGACACACCGCTAATGCATGTCTATGGGCAGTCAGCTCGAATTCTGATTGGTCGGCGTTCAATCCGAAATCGGGCTGACTGCCCATAGAGATGCATTAGCGGTGTGTCCGCGATTTTTAGGGCCGACAAATAGAACCGGGTGGGCGGCCATAAAATCGCCGACACACCGGTAATGTATGTCAATGGGTAAAAAAAAAGTCGGACCTGAATGAGAACTGCGTCAGTTTTGAGGGGCTCTTCTGATTGGCTGAGGCAGTATACCGCGACCAATCAGAAGAGGGCCTGAGATCTCATTGAGGTAGAATGGGGGATTTTTCTTCCATTCTATCTTAATGAGAAGGAAGAGGACGTCGGAGGTGGAAGATCCCCGGGGCCGGACGAAGAGGCGAAGATGGCGGAAATAAGAGAGAAGACCCCCGGGGCCGGAGGAAGAGGACGCCTGGCCGGACGGAGGAGTTGAGGATCGGACGGACGATCAGATGACTTGAAGGGATGTAAGTGATCGACGGGGGCGTTAGGTTAGGGGACAGCGGGGGCTTCGGGTGTAGGGCCTTAGGTGACAGCGGCGTTAGGTTAGGGGGTAAACGGCGGGGGCTTAGGATGCTGCGGGTCGGGGGTTAGGTGGTCGCGGCTTAGGGGATAGGGGTTAGGGGTATCGGCGGGGGCTTAGGATGCTGCGGGTCGGGGGTTAGGTGGTCGGGGCTGCTGCGGGGCTTAGGGGGTAGGGGCTTAGGGGCGGCGGTGGCTTAGGGGTAGACGGCGGGGCTTAGGGGTATCGGCGAAGGGTTAGGATGCTGCGGGTCGGGGGTTAGGTGGTCGGGGCTTAGCGGGTGGCGACTTAGGGGTAGGGGCGGCGCAGGTGTTCGGGGCTTAGCGGGTGGCGACTTAGGGGTAGGGGCGGCGCACTGAGGGCGGCGGTGGCTTAGGGGGTAGACGGCGGGGCTTAGGGAGTATCGGCGGGGGGTTAGGATGCTGCGGGTCGGGGGTTAGGTGGTCGGGGCTTAGCGGGTGGCGACTTAGGGGTAGGGGCGGCGCACTGGGGGGGTGGCTAAGAGCATGGGGCTGTAGTGTACACCGCTATGGTATACTACAGTCCCATGGCCATACGCCTGTCAGGTGTAAAGCGTATGGCCATGGGACTGTAGTATACCATAGCGGTGTACACTACAGCGCCGGGCGGCGGGGCTTAGGGAGTATCAGCGGGGGTTAGGATGCTGCGGGTCGGGGGTTAGGTGGTCGGGGCTTAGCGGGTGGCGACTTAGGGGTAGGGGCGGCGCACTGAGGGGGGGGCTAAGAGCATGGGGCTGTAGTGTACACCGCTATGGTATACTACAGTCCCATGGCCATACGCCTGTCAGGTGTAAAGCGTATGGCCATGGGACTGTAGTATACCATAGCGGTGTACACTACAGCGCCATGCTCTTAGCCAGCCCTGGCTTTGTTAGCGAAGCGGCCACGGGGAGAGTCCAGGAGAAGCAGCTCGCTCGCGCTAACAAAGCCACCGGAAGTTGCGCCGCTCCGACGGATAGTCGCTACGGCAATTATATATAGATAAGACTACCTAATTGTCTCATCAATCCTTAAGTTAGCGCAGTGCATGTTCCAAACCAAATCACATATTATATCAACACCCAAATGTCAGGATCATGCAACATTTAATCTTTATTTTTTAATTTTAAACATTTTTACTATATATCGCTTTTTCAGCAAAAACCAGTGGCATATTGCTGTAGTAAGGAAAAATAATATTATATGTCCATGATCCCGGCGTTAGAAATATAAACACTACAGGAATAATAGAGACATGTGCTGAGGGCACAAGACCATTTGATCACGGACACCGCAGCACATGTCCACCTTATGCAGAGCCCTTGGCATACAATTACCAGGGCTGAACCAATAAGGATCCGATCAAATTGATCAAAAATTCAGCACATAACATTATAGCGTTATAATAGGCATATGTAATACATGATTAACAGATCATAACCATTCCACAAAGATGATATTATCTAATAGATAGCCGCATCTCCATAATTCCGACAATTCTTCAAAATTCACATGGATATTATATCTTATTGACTCACCGTAGCTGGGTTCTGCACGTCGCAGGCGTTTGCTTCTCATTGTCACGGAACCGCACCTGCGGCTGTGGGGCCCGGTGGTCCAGATCAATAGGGGATGGCTGAACGGATAAGGGGTTAATATTCTTGTCGTGACGCCACCTGCGGGTGTTCCGGTGATTTCACCGGCGCTGCATGGGCCTCCGGGGGATGTAAGGTAGCAAGATGGGACACTCCCCACAGGACGAGCGGAAGTCCCCAGGGCCAGGAGCTGCACTGATGGGATATGGCAGCGTTGCACTGCTATGGGTTAAGTCCAGGAATAAGGTACTGACACACACAAAGTCTTTTAGGTAGCTTTACTGGTGGCAACAGGTACACTCGGACCGGTTGATGAGGTTGACACTCCTGGAGTTTCACAGCAAGCAGTGTGTAGGCTTCCTTTCTCTGTCGTTCTGGTAAAGTCGGGTGGATGGGAATCCTGCTGGACCGGGTTATACGTTCAATGGAACGTGATTCACCTGTGTTCACTGCACTGAGGGCACTATTAAGGGGATGATTCAACGTCTATCCTCTTCCCTGGGCTCTCGTGGGTTGGTGCTTCAGGTGACCCCAGTTGCAAGGGTCTCTCACTTGCTGTGTGTGCTGGTTTGGGCCTAGTATGACTCTAGTACCAGAGGTTGCACACTTCCTGCAGCTCTCCTAGTATCTGCACACTCAGTTGTTTCTCCCTCCAGGACCCTATTTATAGGGGGAACTGGCTCAAAGTGATCAGTGGAGCTCCCCCTAGAGGCCTGGGGTGAAACAGGTGTAAAAGGTGTTGTGTTTGTTGTGAGTGCTGCTTGCTGTTTCCACTCCATTTCTGTACCAGGAGTTCTGTGGTGCCCCTGCCAGGGTGCCACATTATGTGTTGTGACATTACAGCCGAGTAGATCCATTATATGTCAAATGAAAGCCAGGCAAATCAGTCAGAATGACCATTCTGAATCTGGGGACAGAAAAAGAGCATTAAAACCAAAAACAAAGTACAAATAAAAATAAAACCGTGACACCAAACCACTAAAGTTGGGAAGTAACTAAACTGCCCAAATCTCATACAAAGGATTGAAAGCTGACCATTTCATTAAGACCAAGGGGAGTCACTGTGTTCAAAAGAGTGATCCACTTGGTCTCTTTCTGTAGAAGAACCCTCTTAACGTCTCCTCCATGAGAGCCCATATAAGCCCTATCAATACCCCGAAAGGAAAGACCACTGGGGTTACAATCATGTTTATCCCTAAAATGTTTTGGGATAGTCTTAAGCTTCTCAAGTTCTGCTTCATCAGTTATCTTTGCCGCTCCCCTAATATCTCTCAAATGTTCTAAAACTCGTACCTTAAGGGCTCTTGTCGTCATACCTATGTAAATGAGGTTACTGTCACATCGCCATTTGACTCGGTGGCTGGTGTTCCTGCCTCGGCCGCTGGGAGGAGCCGGATTCCTTCGGCTGGTGGCGCCGGTGATAGGAGGGCCTTGTCCTCATATGGAACTGCTCCCGCGACGTCTGCCTCCGTCGCTGAGCGCCGCTGTGTTTCCCCTCTGGGTGGTGTTGGTCGCAGAGGAAAGGGCCCTGCAGAGGTGTCCGTTAGGCGCAGCCTGCGTTCTTCTGTCAGAGGTGGCGTGGGTGGAGCCAGTCGTGCATCTCCATCTGGCCTGGATCTAGGGGCGGTCCGGATGAGGTCATCAGGTTGTGAGCTCCAGCCTATGGGAGGTAGCCGTGCCCTTCAAGTACATTGGAGCCTGGCTTGCAGGCCGCCAGATATAGTTTTGGTTCCCCAGTGATAGTGTGTTTAGTTTCGTGTCTGACCTTGCCTGGATTTCTGACTCTGCCTCTGCCTATTGATTTTGTACCTCAGCTGCCCTCTTGGTTTTTGCCCTTGACATTTGCCTGGATTTTTGACTCTGCTACTGCCTGACGATTTTGTACCTTCGCTGCCCTCTCGGTTTTGACTCGGACTTCTGACTTCGTTTTTCGGGTCTTGATTTTCCCCTGGCGACCTCCCCGGCTCTGTTGCTCATATAGGCAGCTACCCCCTGGGCTCCGCTATAATTCCAGATCCCTGTATAGGGGTTAAGGGTTTCTCGGGGTGCTGCCTACCAGCAGCTCGGCCTCACGGTGGATGGTCGTCACAGTTACAAGGACATCTCGCATAGATAGATAGAAAACAACTTTTGACAGCAAAAAATAAACCAAAAGAGGAACGTCCAATACAAGATCAAGTACACGATCTACCCATTATTACAGAATACCATGAGAACTCGGCGATATTCAGACGCATCCTGAAAAGGCACTGGAAGTATTTAAAAATGGACAAAACCCTAGGAGACCTCCTACCAGAAACCCCCAAAATAGTATTTAGAAAGGCCCAATCCTTAACTATGTTAGTGGTGCCAACAATTAGACCACCGTTAGCAACAAGTAACCCCGTTCAATCAAAAATAGGAAGTCATCCACTGGCGGAGGGATTTAGACCCTGCAAAATTTGTACTGCTTGTCAGGGATTTATATTGAAGAAGAATCTATACTCAGAAATCCAAAGTAGTGACAAAAAAACTCAGTACAGAATTAAGAACCATTTAACTTGTCATACGAAAAGCGTAATTTACGCCATTACGTGCCCTTGTCAAAAACACTACATAGGCCGAACCTCAAGAGCTTTATCAAAAAGAATAAGTGAACACTTGAGGAATATTAGGAAGGGGTTCCAGGGCCACCCATTGAGTAGACACTTTAAAGAATTCCACAGCTGTAAAATTAAAGGTTCACACTTCATGGCGATCGAGGAGGTGAAGAAGAATTGAAGAGGGGGAAACCACCTAGAAAGGATGTCATGTATGGAGACAAAGTGGATTTTCACCCTGGATACTTTGGTATCAAAAGGACTGAACCACGAGGTGGAAACCTATGGATTCAAGTAAAAAGACGCTGAATATCCTCATTGAATAAACAAATCTAAGAAAGGTGAGAACACACCAACCGTAGCAACTACACACTAGTTACAGGGTCTGTCCCCTACGAAAAAAGATAAATAAAAAAGCTGCAAAATAAAGGAATGACAAAGTTCGTTAGACTATAAATAAAGTAGAAAAAAAAAAAAAAAGCTGCAAAAGAAAGGAATGACAAAGTTCGTTAGACTATAAATAAAGTAGAAAAAAAAAAAAAAAAGAAAAAAAGTACATGCAAGAAACCTCCGGATGTATACACAAAGGTGTTGTCCCAGCAACCAGGACTGACCAATCGGAGGGGAGAGACTACATAAGAAAGGCTTGAGAGGGGGGCGGGTATCCTGATGAAGTAGGCGGAGCCTACAAAACACGTTGACCCTGCCCACTCCACTCACAATCAGACACTGCTCAGCACCGCCTAGTGACTGATGTGACCTCCAACCCGACAGAGACCCCTGACAGCTCCAGCAGGTGACGCACTTGCTAGAAGAGCACACGCCGAGTAACAACCTCACCCGCAATAGGAACGCTGTGCCTTTGGCCAGGGCACATGCGAACCACTCCGGGCCGCCCAGACACCGGAGGAGCCAAGGAGGAAACAGAGGGAGACCAAAGACAGTCACTGCAAGCGAGTGAGTAATTTAAGCATTTTTCTGCAAGTTAATCGCAGGTTTAGGAGAAGTGATACCTATTTAACCGTGCATTGACTGAACGACTACAAGAATTAATTAATTAGGACCATTATATATATCCACAGAAATCACAAAAAGTGAAATTACATACAAGAAGCAAGTGTGTCCATCACTTTGCATTACCAAAAAGGTAACCCACCTCAGTATTACACAGCATCCAGCCATTGGAGAAAAATAGACTAAAGGAGAAAAACCCAATATATTACTAACCAGATGTATTCACTCTAGAACCAGGCAGCAGGGTCATATTTGGAGACACAAAGCGAATACTCATTTCAGGAATATCTTAATCAGCACCACACAAAAGGTAACCTCCTTCCCTTCCTGTTGGAATGTTCTAGCACCAGGAACTTACAAAATCCAACTTTATCTGTGTATTTAAGGAGGAAGAAATAGCGACACCTAGAGGCAAAAAGCGAGGACTCCAAACCCCAGAAGAGTAACTCAACACCAAGCACTATAGATACCCCTGTGTAGGTAAGGTTCGTCCTGCCACTGTAAAGCACATAAGGTAATAATACCATTAAATGGAACTAATGGGCGCTATCTATTTACGTTATAGAAATTAGTCTTCAAGCAATAATAACACAAGGTACAACTTATCATCCCAGCCTGAAGTCACTTTTGATTCACTGCAACAAGTAGAGGAAAGAACAATCCTGGTTTGGCTATTAGTATAGGCACTTTAATTGGTTTAATAAAAGAGCCTGACATTTTTAACTTTATTTTAACATTTTTTATTTTTATTTTTGAAACTTATTTCAAATTTTATATCTGAAAATATAATTCTGATACAAATAAATTTTTCAACCATAAAAATTTGGTATGCGCTAGATCATTACACCTTCTCTTTCTAAATCCTGTTTAACCATTTTAAAAAATATTCCAATTTGTGGACATATCGACAAGGGCGGGAAGTGTTTTGGTGGCTGTGTAGATGCGTGGGAACCGAGATTCCAATTCCACTTGTACTATCAGTTGCTAGAGAGTGAAGATCACTCAAAATACTTCTCTCATCTAATACATTTGCTATCTCTGTGGAACCCCTAAACATTTTTTATACACTAATTTTCGTGCAAAAATGTGAAGTAATTGAAGCTTTCCGTGGGTGCAAAAGACAAGCCTCTCGATAGTACAAAGGTCTGATCACTACTCAAAGTGTGTGTTAATAGGTTGATTACCTTTAGTTTTTCTTTTTTTGGAATCTCCTCCGCATGTTGTATCTCTGAGGGAACCTCTGTCCTTGGATACGGGGTTCTTGCCTGGTAGTTTCCATACTTGACTTCTGGACGGACGTTTCCCCAAGATCCTAAAGAATCTGCACATTCTCCTTCAGAGATCGATGATATACTCGTCACAGAGGAGGAAGGGGCCACACCCTGCACTTTATTTCCAGATTGCCAGCGATAGACTCGTTGTTGCTGGTAGTCAGATAGATCACGTTTGAATTTCTTAGCCTTACCAGACTGGATATTATTCTCCCACCTATTTAATGTTTCCTCCAAAGCACCATCAAATTCTTTTAATTGATCCTCAGACAGCTTACTCTGGAGCTGACTCCGTATACCTTCGATTTCCAGATCAAGGGCCTCTAGTGCCCTCTTATCTTGTCCCACCAGAAGTTCTAATAAGGTGGTGGAGCACTTCGTGAGGGTCTCTTCCCAGTGTCCCACAAATTCACTGTCTTGGGAGCTGGTAGTGGGGAATAATTGCACCCGTAATCCTTTTGGGATAATGGATCACTGCAAATAATTCTCTAGGGCGGCCTTATTCCACCATACGCGAACTCTTTTCAGCTCTTCAGCTGATCGGTTTGCTGGCCGGCATATCAGCTGACCGGTATGCCAGTGGTGAACCAATCAGCTATGGATCCATTTTGGAGTCGTGGGACCCACGAACTGGACTGCGTCGGAAGGATTTAGTGGGAATTTAATAAATTGGTAAATGAGGTGTGTTTCTTTGTTTTTCTAGTAAATGTTTTTTTTTCAAATGTGTATTTTTTAAATCTTTTTTCACTATTGCTAATGGCCGGCTGTCATATTGACGGCTGACATTAGCAAGAGGGACTTGGTGTCAGCTGCAAATAAAGCTGTCACCAACCCCATTATTACCCAGTCTGCAACTGCACATGGCAGCTGGAAGAGCGGGGGTAGCACCCAGTTTTGGCATCTCTCATTGAGGCGCCAATTCTGGGGTGGCTGCTGGCTGCGGTTCTAAGCGTGGGGGGCCCAGAACGCTTGGGCTTTACCACGCTGAGAATTCCAGCTTTCAGCTGCCTGGGTTACCTTTGCTGGACATAGAAAATCTGCAAAGCCCACGCCAATTTTTTTTAATTTAAAAAAAATAAATAAAAAATATAAGGCCTTCACTAGATTTTGCGTTGCCAGTGAAGATAACAACAAGCAGCAGTGGTTAGCAGACTGCAGCTGCCTGGGGTACCTTTGCTAGCAATAGCTAATATGTTGAAACCCACATTTTTTTTTCTTAAAATACTTTCACTATTGCTAATGGCTAGCCGTCATATTGACGGCTGACATTGGCAATAGGGGCTTGGTGTCAGCTGCAAATAAAGCTGTCACTAACACACGTAAGCTTGTGATCCACTTCACAGATCACCACTTCTCACAAGTCCTAGCCACTAAATCCTAGCCACTAAATCTGTGTCCAAAATCAGCAAAGGGCGTAATTAGAAAATTCTATCTTACCACAGCAATAGTTTGGTCAGTTGACCATTGCACTCATGCAGGGTGCAGCTTTGCCTTGATTATAAAGGGAAGGCATTGCTAGTGCAGTACACCAGCCTCCAATCACTAAACACCTCCTTAATATTGGAGAGCAGCGACCAATGGCTGTCCTGCACAATGAATAGGATTCACATAGGACACTGTTCACACAGGTTACCGCAATGTGTGCCCAGCCTCTTACATTTGCCCTTATCTCAGTAGGTGGGCTGTTATGGCACTACAACACTGCTACCTGCCAGAACAAACGTCCCATATGGCCTAGCTGCACCCTGCAAAATAAAAATGCTGTGGTAAAATAGAATCCTTTTCTGATTCTGGACACAGATTTAGTGGCTAGGATTTAGTGGCTAGGACTTGTAAGAACGGAATTCCGTGAAGAGGATCACAAGCTTATGTGTTTTGGACCAAAAGACAAACTAATACCATACAATTTCATGATTTGTTATTGTGTGTTATTTTTTTATTATTATTATTATTATTATTTATTATTATTATGTATTAGTATACATGGCGCTTTACAATTTAGAGGGTAGACAAAGACAGGTGGTAGAAGACGACCACAAACGACGACAAATCCACAATTAATCATACGGGTACAATAGGGCCGGGGATCCTGTCCGTGAGGGCTCACAGTCTAGAGGGGGTGGGGAGGGAGACAGTAGGAGGGGGAGAGGTGAGATGGTGCAGTGGATAGGGTCTCAGTGTGTGTTGTAGGCTTGTAGGAAGAGGTGGGTCTTCAGGTTTTTTTTGAAGGTTCCCAGGGTAGGGGAGTGTCTGATGTGGTGGGGGAGGGAGTTCCAGCGTCTGGCAGAAGCACGAGAGAAGTCTTGTGTGCGGTTGTGGGAGGTGGAGATGCGGGGGGTTGAGAGAAGGAGTTCCTGAGAAGAGCGCAAGTTGCGTGAGGGTCGGAGATGTAGGGAGGGGACAGGTTGTGTATGGCCTTGTATGTCAGGGTTAGGGTTTTGAAGTGAGATCGCTGGGGAATGGGGAGCCAGTGGAGGGCTTAGCGGAGAGGGGAGGCGGGGGAGTGGCGGGGAGATAGGTGGAGGGCTTAGCGGAGAGAGGAGGCAGGGAGGCCGGTGAAAAGGAGGTTGCAGTAGTTCAGGCGGGAGATGATGAGGGCGTGGACAAGTGTCTTGGCCGTGTTGTGGTCAAGGAAGGAATGGATACGGGCAATGTTTTTTAGTTGGAGTCGACAGGCGGTGGCGAGGGCTTGGATGTGGGGCTTGAAGGAGAGGGAGGAGTCGAGGATTACCCCGAGGCACTTGGTGTGGGGGAGGGGTGAGAGTGTGAAGTCATTGACGGTGATTGATAGGTCAGGAAGCGGGGCGGGGTTGTTCGGGGGAAAGACGATGAATTCGGTCTTGTCCATGTTGAGTTTTAGGAAGCGGGTGGAAAAGAAGGATGCGATGGTGGATAGGCAGGGAGGAATTTTGGATAAAAAGGAGGAAATATCAGGGCCAGACAGATAGAGTTGTATGTCGTTGGGTAGAGGTGGTATTGGAGTCCATGTGACTCAATGAGATTGCCTAGGCCGAGGGTGTAAATGGAGAAGAGTAGTGGCCCAGGACCGAGCCTTGGGGGACACCTACAGAGAGGGGGTGGGGCAAGGAGGAGGTGTGGGAGTGGGTGACGCTGAATGTCCTGTCCTTAGGTAGGAGGAGATCCAGGAGAGGGCAAGGTCAGCAATGCCAAGAGACTCAAGAATTTTGAGTAAGAGGGAGTGGTCAACAGTGTCGAAGGCAGCAGAGAGGTCGAGAAGGATGAGGACGGAATAGTGTCGTTTGCTCTTGGCGATCAGAAGGTCGTTAGTGACTTTGGTTAGGGCTGTTTCGGTGGAGTGTTGGGATCGGAAGCCGGATTGTAGGCGATCAAAGAGAGTACAGGAAAAGAGGTGGGAGGACAGTTCGGAATAGATGTGTTGTTCAAGAAGTTTAGAGTCAAACAGGAGGAGAGATATGGGGCGATAGTTGTAGACTGTTGTAGGGTCAAGGGATGTTTTTTTTAGGATGGGCGTGACTTGGCGTGTTTGAAGGGTGAGGGGAATGTGCCGGATTTGAGTGAAATGTTGAAGAGGTGTGTTAGAGCAGGGATGAGGACTGAGGTGAGGTTAGGGATGAGGTGGGAGGGGAGTGGATCAAGGGCGCATGTGGTGAGGTGTGATCGTGCTACGAGGGAGGAGAGGTGGTCCTCTGTCATGGGAGTGAAACTGCATTTGGGTGAGGGGGAATGGGCTGGAGGTGGGATAGGGCGGGGGTGGGGTCGAGCTTTTAGTTTGTCAATTTTGTCTTTGAAGAAGGTGGCGAAGTCGTCGGCGGAGATGAGGGGTGAAGGATGAGGTGCAGGGGGACGAAGTAAAGAGTTGAAGGTTTTAAAGAGTTGTTTGGAGTTGTGAGACAGGGAGGTAATTAAGGAGGAGAAGTAGGCTTGTTTTGCGGAGTCAAGGGCAGTCTTGGAGGTATTGAGGGAACGTTTGTATAGGGCGAAGTACTCTGCGGAGTGGTATTTCTTCCATTTCCGCTCGGCTGCCCTAGTCGTCCGTCTGAGTTTATTAGTGAGGGTCGTGAACCATGGTTGTTGTTGTACTCGTGTTGTGTGAAATGTGAGTGGAGCGGCCTAGTTGAGGGCTTTGGTGAGAGTGGAGTTGTAGAAGGAGGCGGCAGAGTCAGCGTCTTGAGAAGAGGCCAAGTCGGAGAGGGGGAGGAGGGATTCTGAGAGTGAATCGAAGTCTATGAGCTTAAGGTTTCTGCGGGGGTGGGTGAGTGTCCGGAGGTGGGGGAAGCGTGGGTAGGGGGAGAGAGGGATGAGAATGTCAGTAGGTTGTGGTCTGAGTGGGTGATGGTTGAGTATGTGAGGTCGGTAAGGGAGCAGAGGCGGGTGAAGACTAGGTCAAGTGTATGGCCACCAGTGTGTGGCGGAGGAGATCCATTGGAAGAGGCCGAAGGAGGTGAGGGATAGGAATCTGGAGGCAGCGGCTTTGGGGGTGTCGATGGGGATGTTGAAGTCACCCATGACGATGGTGGGGATGTCGGAGGAGAGGAGGTGGAGAAGCCAGGTGGTGAAGTGGTCCAAGAAGGTAGAGGGGGATCCAGGGGGGCGGTAGACAATGGCCAGTTGGAGGTTGCAGAGGAAGTAGATGTGAACTGCATGTGCCTCGAAGGAGGGGAGGGGGGGTGGTGTAAGTGGGGAGAAGGAGCAGTCATTGGCCAGAAGTAGGCCAACACCTCCACCACTGGTGTTGGTGGGGCGGGGAGTGTGGGAGAGCGTGAATCCACAGTAGGAGAGGGCAGCCAGGGAGGTTGTGTCAGAGGGGGTAAGCCAGGTCTCTGTGAGGACGAGGAAGGAGAGTTTTTTGGAGATGAAGAGGTCGTGGATAAGTGTGAGTTTGTTACGGACCGAGCGGGCGTTCCAGAGTGCAGAGGGGGACAGGGGAGGCAGGAGCGGGGGAAATGGGTCGGAGGTTAAGGGGTTACGAGGGTTGGTGATGGGTCGTCGGAGTGGGATGGAGGGGAGTGAGTGGGGTGGGCCAGGATTGGGGGAGATGTCACCAGAGAGTAGGAGGAGCAGGGAGAGGGTTAGGAGGTGGGAGCAGGGGAGCTTGCGTGGTGGGCGTGTACATCTAGAGATGGTGGGTTGAAAGTGGGGGAATAGTTCGGAGGATAGGGTGAGGTGGGTTGGAAGGATGCAGGGTGGAGCAGAATTCCTTTGCCCAGTGGGGGGATGGGTGGGGGTAGTAGGAAGTGGAGAAAGATGGGAGTGAACGTGAGGAGGAGCAGGAACATGGTGGGGGGAGAGGGTAGGAGAGGTGGATGCAGTGGCGTAGCAACTGTTTGTGGCGCCCGGGGCGGTCGAAAAATTTGCCGCCCCTTTGGTTGTTGATAATCCGGAAGTATACATAGTATACACTGTCTGCCCCTATATACAAGAATATAACTACTATACTAAAACACAAAGAGAAGGGGTGCAATTGGGTGGTAAGTATTGGGCCAAATGGCCACTCACCTATTGATGTTGTCACTGTGCACCGCCACCTCTGCACAACCCCAGTGTATGGTAACTAGCAGGACTCAAGGAGGGCCCGGGGCCGGAGCAATTTTTCGCCGCTGTACTGTGGAGTTCAGAGTGTAATATAAATGCAAAAACCCTTTATTCTTAATATTATGTCACAATACCGGGATCTGAGGATCTTCTATTTGGAGGTCTGGGGCTCTCTGATGCCATGTCGCTGCCTGTCTCGCTGTCGTCCTCTTGACACTGAAGTGTGGTGGACAAGAGAGCATTAACTGGTTAATAACGAGAAGTATGGAGTGTGTACTAACTGAGCATACACCCTCCCCATACCATGTCCCGCAGACATTGTAGGATTACTATATGGATTTTAGTATTAGGGTACGGACACACTGGCGTGAAACTCTCATGAGTTTAATGTGTGATTTTCTCGCATTGCAATCAATCTCTGAGAGCACAATAACGAGTGTCGGACGCTTTTTTCTCATCCAGATTCAGGATGAGAAAAAAGTTGCAAACATGCTGTGACAGTATGTGATTCCCGCGCGAGACTCACCAATGCAAGTCTATGTGTCTGACAAAATCACAGACCGCACACAGACCATCCGAGAGGCATCCGTTTTTTTCATAGATACATTCTCATTCTGTAGCTGAGAACACTAAAATGTTCCTGTAAATGATTATACACTAATAGCTGCTGAGAAAAAAAACGCATTGCACACAGATGTGATCTGAGAAAAATGTCGGACACTCGCACAGCAGTTGCCAAACGGACCAAAAAACGGATGTAACTCGTCCGACTCTCCTGGATGAGAAACAGACTGATTTTAAGGCGGTGGGAGACAGTGTACCACCGTGTCCTCAGCTTCGTGCTGTACACAGTGTACCACCACGTCCCCAGCTCCATGCTGTATACAGTGTACCACCACGTCCCCAGATCCGTGCTGTACACAGTGAACCACCACGTCCCCAGTTCCGTGCTGTACACAGTGTACCACCACGTCCCCAGCTCCGTGCTGTATACAGTGTACCACCACGTCCCCAGCTCCGTGCTGTACACAGTGTACCACCACTTCCCCAGCTCCGTGCTATGCACAGACAATATACGGTACACTGTCTGTGCACAGCACGAAGATGAAGACATGGTGGTACACTGTGTACAGCATGGAGCTGGGGACATGGTGCTACACTGTGAACAGCACGGAGCTGGAGATATTGTGGTACACTGTCTGTGCACAGCACGGAGCTGAGGACATCCCAGAAGAGGCACAATAACCACAGACAGGAGGTGGGAGAACATTGAGCCCGCCCAGGAGAACTACAACTCCCAGCATCCAACACACTGCCCAGAAACCATACAGTGATGCCAGAACTGGCAGGAGAACTACAATTTCCAGCATGCCACACCCTGCCAAAACAGGAAGGTGGAGGCTGCCACATAGAGGTAGAGACACCTGGTACAGCTGCCATTATCACCACACACAGCCCCACTGCTCCTGCGCACCAGTCGTCCTCTCCTCTGTCCCTCCTGCACCCCCGTCCTCCTCTCCCCTGTCCTCCTGCACCCCTTCCTCCTGCACCCCCGTCCTCCTGCACCCCCGTCCTCCTCTCCTCTGTCCTGCTGCACACCCGTCCTCCTCTCCTCTGTCCTGCTGCACACCCGTCCTCCTCTCCTCTGTCCTCCTGCACCCCTATCGTTTCCTCCTCCTCTGTCCTCTGTCCTGCTGCACCCCCGTCCTCCTCTCCTCTGTCCTCCTGCACACCCGTCCTCCTCTGTCCTCCTGCACACCCGTCCTCCTCTGTCCTCCTGCACACCCGTCCTCCTCTCCTCTGTCCTCCTGCACCCCTGTCCTCCTGCACCCCCGTCCTCCTCTCCCCTGTCCTCCTGCACCCCCGTCCTCCTCTGTCCTCCTGCACCCCCGTCCTCCTCTCCTCTGTCCTGCTGCACACCCGTCCTCCTCTCCTCTGTCCTGCTGCACACCCGTCCTCCTCTCCTCTGTCCTCCTGCACCCCTATCCTCTGTCCTCCTCTCCTCTGTCCTGCTGCACCCCCGTCCTCCTCTCCTCTGTCCTCCTGCACCCCTGTCCTCCTGCACCCCCGTCCTCCTCTCCCCTGTTCTCCTGCACCCCTGTCCTCCTGCACCCCCGTCCTCCTCTCCTCTGTCCTGCTGCACACCCGTCCTCCTCTCCTCTGTCCTGCTGCACACCCGTCCTCCTCTCCTCTGTCCTCCTGCACCCCTATCCTCTGTCCTCCTCTCCTCTGTCCTGCTGCAAACCCGTCCTCCTCTCCTCTGTCCCTCCAGCTGCTCGTCTTATCCTCTGTCCTCCTGTTCCTGTCCTTCTGCCCCCCTTGTCCTCTTCTCTGTCCTCCTGTTCCTGTCCCCCTGTCCTCTTCTCCTGTTCCCCTGTCCTCTATTCTGTCCCCCTGTTCCTGTCCTTCTGCCCCCCCCTGTCCTCTTCTCCTCTGTCCCTGTCCTTCTACCCCCCTGTCCTCTTCTCCTCTGCCCCCCTGTCCCCTGCACAGTTTCCCTCACCTCTCCGGGTCCATGGGGGCCGGCTGAGTGGAAGAGCCGCCAGCACTGCAGGCGCCTCCACCGCACCAGCACTTGACAGGAAGCAGCAGAGCTCCCAGCGGCTTCCTGTCAGCGCTGGGGGGCCGGGAGCGGGGCACAATACATGCGGGCGCCACAGGCGCCGCGGTCGGGCGGCAATGCACCCTCCCTCCCCCACAAAGACTCCAGTTTTCATATGGAGTCGGGGGGAGGGAGGTAAAGAAAAAACAAAAAAACCGCTCGTGCTCCCCTGCGCTGTGAATACAGCCCTGCTGCTGGCTGCCGCCCTTATACAGGTGCCGCCTGGGGCGGACCGCCCCCTCCGCCCCCCCCCACGCTACGCCACTGGGTGGATGGGGTCAGAGGCAGCCGGGGATCAGGTGTGGTAAGGGCGAATTCAAATGATGGGTGGTTAGCTGCGTTTGAGGTGGGGCCAGGTGATGAGATGCAGTCCGGGGGGAGGAGGTGCAGTTCGGGGGTGATGTGCAGTTCGGTGAAGAGATGATGCAGTCAAGGCCGTTGCGGCCAGGACGAGTTGGCACTGGTGGAGCAGCCGAGGATTAGGTGGTGCAGCCGTGGGTGAGGTGATGCAGCCGGGGTGAAGTGAAGCAGCTGGGCTGGGGTGGAGCAGCCAGGGTGAGATGATGTAGCCCAGGAGGAGATGATGCCGCCAGGGGGTGAGCTGAAGCAGGCGGGGGATGAGATGAAGCAGCCAGGGGATGAGATGAAGCAGCCAGGGGATGAGATGAAGCAGCCAGGGGATGAGACGAAGCAACCAGAGGATGAGACGAAGCAGCCAGGGGATGAGACGAAGCAGCCAAGGGATGAGACGAAGCAGCCAGGGGATGAGACGAAGCAGCCAGGGGATGAGACGAAGCAGCCAAGGGATGAGACGAGGCAGCCAGGGGATGAGATGAGGCAGCTGAAGGATGAGATGAGGCAGCCAGAGGATGAGATGAAGCAGCCGGAGGATGAGATGAAGCAGCCGGAGGATGCACTCTTGCACTCTTTATATTACAGGGTGAAGATTTATAATCAAGGCAAAGCTGCACCCTGCATGAGTGCAATGGTCAACTGACCAAACTATTACAGTGGTAAGAAAGCAGTCACCAACCTCATTATTACCCAGTCTGCCACCGTACACGGCAGCTGGAAGAGCGGGCGTAGCCCCCAGTTTTAACGTCTCTCATTGAGGCGTCAATTCTGGGGTGGATGCTGGCTGCGGTTCTTAGCGTGGGGGGCCCAGAAGGCTTGGGCCTTACCACGCTTAGGATTCAAGCCCTCAGCTGCCTGGGTTACCTTTGCTGGGCATAGAAAATCAAGGAAAGCCCACACCAACATTTTTTTTCTTTTTTCAAGTAAAAACTACAAAAAAAAACCTTCACTGGATTTTCAATTGCCAGTGAAGGTAACAACAAGCAGCAGAGTTTGCAGCTTGCAGCTGCCTTTGTTACCTTTGATGGACATAGAAAATGTGGCAAAGACAAATTTAGGTTTACCTGTCAGCCCCTTTTTACCCCCCAACATATCCCTACCTTTCCTAGCACTTTCATATCATACCAATAACCATCCCAGTGTCACCTAAAATGATAATGATTAATAATTTTTTTTTTGTCTGTTATATAGTGGTATTAATTCCATATCACTTTACATACATTTTCAACAATCTCCTCACTAGGGCTCATAATGTAAACTTCCTATTTGTATGTCTTTGATTTGTGGGAGGAAAGTGCCTGGAGTACACAGTACACAGTAAGAACATACAAACTCCGTTTAGGACACCAGCGGTGGTGCGCCTATTAAATTTTTTTGGTGACACAGTAAGGGTTACGGAAGTAGTAGCAAGGTGCACAGACAGGTACTGATAGGTTTGGGGGCAAAAAAAGATGTTTTTTTGACACTAATGTGTCTGTATCGTTAAATTATTTATGACATATCTCTGTAATATATGTCAGATATTTGTCTGCATGTTTTTTATGGCATGGATAATTCCATGATATCATTGTTTGTGTTTTCATTATTAGGCCCACAATCTGCCTGCTCTGTGGGATAGAGCCTGCAAGGAATATTCTGACAGGGGACAGAAGACAGCCTAATGGCAGAAAGTTATGTTGGTCCTTTATCCTGAGTTTCATAGCTGTGATCAGCAAATAAAATCTAGTATTGATATTTTTTTTTGTAGGGGGTGGGTTAATGTCATGGTTGGATAAAGTAGAATTGTATGCTTATGTCTTTTCTGTTTCACATTTTAGAAGGCTATTAAAAAAAAGGTGAAAATCATTGAGGGACCGCTACGTCAGATCAAAGCAGGAGGCCCCGAGCAGATCTGCAGCGAAAAAAAAAACAAACCATCTTCAAATATGAGCAGGAACTACAGTTTCTGGATGGATACCTTAATTATAGGGCGTAAGTATAAAGAAAATGAGAAGAAAAATATTCTGCAACTATAAAGTGTGCAAATTACATTTGCTCAATTTTTTTGACATTTTTTTGTTTGCCTTTACAGCACCATTGGGAATGTGCAGCCTTTATGACCGCTGCCTGTGGCAAGTGCTAGTTTGATGGCGAGCACAGGATCCCAGCCCTCGGCAACAATGACGCCAACTGCTGCTGAGGAACAAGTTCCAACTGATGAGACGTCCCTTACCACAGAACTCTTCGTGAAGTCAGCTGAATGTGGTCCTTCTGCTTCCACAGCTGAACAGCATGTATGAGGTAGCCCCTTGTCACAACCACCAACCAAGCAGGCCAGAAAAACAAAGCATGTGGTGGCAATGGAGCAGGAAAAATAAACTCTGTCACGTGCTATTAGCCTGATAGACCGACCAGAAAATGAGGATGAGTTCAACACCTTTGCAAACATATTTGCAGTTGGTTTGCGGAAACTTACTACACAGCAGCATCCAATCGCTATGTCCTATGCCACAGTGTTGCTGCCATACTTCGCTCAAAACCCCCACAACAACCCTTCACTGCCACAAATCGTGGCTTCGATGGAAGAGTTGTGGCACCCCAAACCACACATCACTACTACATCTACAGCAACATACAGGCCTATGTCAGCGGAAGGCAATGCTGTTGCAGGTGGAGAAAGTGCCAGAGCATTAGCCCAGCCTGCTCAATATTTCCCAGAGTATGGATTCGACTCCTACTCTCAGGATTTCTTAAGTAACTGAAAGAAAATCCTCCAGTATTTTTTGTCTATTACTTTGTTTGTTGCGCCATTGTTAGGTGCTTCGCACTTCCACTTTAGATTGTGAAGATACAGATGTCCTAGTCCACTCCTCAGTTGCCGCCAAGACTACATGTTTCCAACTATCATTAGTATTGCTCAAGTGACTCCTGACTCTCCTTCCCAGGTTATGAGGAAAACACCTTGGGCAATACTAATGAAAGATGGAAGCATACCCTCTTGGCGGCACTTGAGGAGTGGACTTGGACGTCCATGTTAGTTTCGAGCACCATTATTCGGTGCATTGCATTTACTTTTTTTGTTGATAAAAGTTGTTTGGGTTATTTATATTAAATGATCCAAGAAATGTATTAAACATTTTACCTTTTATTCAAATTTGATAAAATACATAACAATATGTTATTTTAAAAAATCCTACATTTAATAAAATGGTTAAATTCAATGGTTTATGGTTCTTTTCTTTGTTCACCCTGGGAAACTGTTGTCAACACGTTCACTGCAGCCGGGACTTGAATTTCTTAAAGGGACACTGTCAGGTCATTTATCAGTATGATAAGTGATATTTCCCTTGAATAGTGCCTGAGCACATCTTTTAAAAAAGATGGAAAATCATTATTGTACCGTTTGTAGTTTACATGTTATCAGCATTGTCAGACCCTGCAGGGAGCTACTAGATTAGTTCTCTACATTATAAGCAAACAAGAATAGTCCGGCTCTTTCCTGCCTGCAGACACAGAGAGCAGAGAGGAGGATACCCCCCCGCCCACTGATCTTCTGTGTTACCAAAAAGACCTCACATAATTTATAGAAAAAGCAGCAGTATTCGTAGTTGGGTGTCTCCGAGTAATTATGATTAGAGATGAGAGAGTACTAAAATGCTCGGGTGCTCAAAGCTCGGGCCGAGCATCCCAAGATACTCGTGTACTCAGCCCGAGCACCGAGCCCAATGTTATCCTATGGGAGACCCAAGTATTTTTCTGGCATGACCCCCGGCAGCATGGATAAACCCTAAAAATGTCACAAAAGTATCAGAACAGTGCTCAAATGACATGGGAACAGCATGGGGAAGACCCCTGTAAGCATTTCAGACCCCAAGGTCACTGATGTCAACAATGTTGTCAGAGTATTACGCCACTTTTACGGACTGTCAAGAAAACGTTACAAAATTAAACCAAAATGGATTTTCCTGAAAAGAATATTAAGGGCTCATACCCACTTGTGAGACAGAGTTGGTGTATGTTAGTTTTTTGGATTACATAAAAGATTTTTTTTTTAAATTGTGTGGCACTCACATGCCCCTGGGAAGAGACGTACATGAAGGACTCTTTTAATAATGTGCCCATTTTAAGGAAGTGGGTCTTTTGTAGGATTGTCCTAGGCAGGGCAGCCAAAAATTGGGAGGCACCCCAATGCCCCTGGAAAGAAACATGGTGAGCCTCTAAATTTTGTTCCCATTTTAAAGGAACTTTGTCTTTTGTAGTATTGCCCTAGGCAGAACTGCAAAAAATTGGGAGGCACCCCAATGCCCCTGGATAGAGACGTGCATGAGGGCCTCTTTAAATAATGCCCATTATAAGGACGTGGGTCTTTTGTAGTATTGGCCTAGGCAGGGCTGCTAAACATTGGGAGGCACCCCAATGCCCCTGGATAGAGATGTGCACGAGGGCCTCTTTAAATAATGTGTCCATTATAAGGAAGTGCGTCTTTTGTAGTATTGCCTTAGGCAGGGCTGCCAAAAATTGGGAGGCACCCTAATGCCCCTGGATAGAGACGTGCATGAGGGCCTCTTTAAATAATGTGCCCATTATAAGGAAGTGCGTTTTTTGTAGTATTGCCCTAGGCAGGGCAGCCAAAAATTGGGAGGCACCTGAGTGCCCCTGGAAAGTAAATGGAGGAGAGCCTCTAAATATTGTTCCCATTACAATTGAGCAGGTCTCCTGTACTTGTAATGCCCATTCTGTAAACATGGACTAAAACATTTACCCATTGGGGGTATATATGAAACTACTGCCTAACTTTTGAACGGTTAGGGTCATCATCATCATAAACATGATGTAAAACAATAATTTTTTCGTGGCATCATGAACCAGGGTCGCACTGATCATATGATGGTGGCAGATGAGGAGAAGGAGGAGCAGTACAGGAAGTAGCCAAAGTCATGAAGTGTGTACCCATGTGTGGGTGTGCGGATGTGTATGGCAATCTACCGGCACAAAATTTTAATTCCGCTATCATTTGGTGGTGGTGTGGAGAAGTCAGGCCCAATCCAACCCTTGTTCATCTTGATCAGAGTCAGCCTGTCAGCATTTTCAGTTGACCGGCGGGTGCGTTTATCTGTAATGATTCCACCTGCGGCACTAAAAACACGCTCTGACAAAACGCTAGTGGCAGGGCAGGCCAGGACTTCCAAGGCGTAGAGAGTCAATTCCTGCCATGTGTCCAGCTTGGATACCCAATAATTATAAGGCACAGAGGAGTCTAGGAGCACTTTTGTACGATCGGCAAGGTACTCAGCATCTTCGCAAACTTTGCAGTCCTTGTGACACTACCTCGCACCTCAGGGCCTGTGGTAGGGAGGTTCCGAGAAAAGTGTCCCAGATCTTTGAGAGTGTTCCCCTACCTCTGCTGAATTGACTTGTGCCTCTCTAGGCCGGACGCCTTGGTTGTCCACCGAATCGTGACCTCTGCCACTAGCGTTTTCAGAAGGGAATTTTTTGACTAATTCCGCGACTATGGCCTTCTGGTACTGCAGCATTTTTGTAGACCTCTCCACCTCGGGTATAAGAGAAATAAAGTTCTCCTTGTAGCGTGGGTCTTAAAAGTGTCACCAACCAGTAATGAGTGTCCGCCAAGATGTTGATAACGCAAGACTTCAGGGTCCTCACCAACAACATGACTGTCCATGCTGGCCTCATCCTCCTCCTCTCCCCTGTCCTCTGGCCATCCACGCTGAACCGACGGTCTGACGGTTGTGCATGTATTACCGTCAATTCCGCATGAAAGTAGCTCTATTTCTTCATCCTCCTCCTCGTCATAGTCCTCCAATGCACATTAGGATGAGATGAGGCTGGGCTGTGTGTAATCACCCATTACGGTTTCTTGCTCCAATTCAGCGTGCTCCGCCTGCAATGCATCGTCTTTGATTTTGAGCAGAGAGCGTTTTAGAAGACAGAGAAGCGGGATGGTGACGCTAATGATGGCGTAATCGCTGCTCACCATCTTGGTGGAGTCCTCAAAGTTTTGGAGGACGGTACATATGTCGGACATCCATGTCCACTCCTGAGGTCTTATGTGTGGAGTTTGAACCATATACCGACAGCCTAGTTGATGCTGGTACTCAACAACTGCCCTCTTCTGCTCACAAATCCTGACCAACATGTGCAGTGTGGAATTCCAACGTGTGGGAACATCACAAACCAGTCTGTGAGCCGGAAGCTGCAAACGCCGCTGAAAGCCGGCAAGGCCGGCAGAAGCAGTAGGTGACTTTCTAAAATGGACTCACAGGCGGTGTCCTTTGACGAGCAGATCCTACAGCTTCGGGTAGGATTTAAGAAACCGCTGAACCACGAGGTTGAGCACATGGCCCACGCATGGAACATGTGTCAGCTCACCTCAGGTTCCGGCCATTGTCACAAATGACCATGCCTAGCTGTAGGTTCAGCGGTGTGAGCCAGTGATCTGCCTGCTGTTTCAGAGTTGTCCACAACTCTTCAGCATTGTGGGATTTGTCACATACACATATTAGCTTCAGCACAGCCTGTTGCCGCTTAGCCAAGGCAGTGCTGCAGTGTTTCCAGCTTGGGACTGGTGTGGAGGGTGAAATGGAGGAGGAGGAGGAAGCTGAAGAGCAGGACGCTATGGAGCTGTACACTGTGGTGGAAACCCTGACTGAGTTAGGGCCTGCAATCCTTGGTGTCGGAAGGACGTGTTCCGTCCCAAGCTCAGACTGGGTCCAGGCTCCCAGAATATTAACCCAGTGTGCTGTCAGCGAGATGTACCGGCCCTGCCCACACCTCGAAATCACCTTAAAGGATGAGAAATTTCTAACTAACCTTTACCGAAAACCCACAGCTACTAACGGTCTTCTTGCTTTCTCTAGCTTTCACCCTTATCACCTAAGGAAGGCAATACCCACTGGACAGTTCTTGCGTACTCGGCATAACTGCACTACAAATGAGGATTTTCGGCATCAAGCTAAAGCCCTAACGGAAAGATTTACCAATCGTGGTTACCCAAAGAAGGTTATTTCCGAAGCTTTCCAAAGGGCACGCAAGCAGAACCAGGAGTCGCTATTGTCAGCCAAGGACCGCCCGAACGACAAGAGGATTAGAATAATCACCCAATACCACAACCAATGGGCAGAGGTGGGTACTATCATTAAAAAACATTGGGGTCTACTTATGTGTGACCCTAAGATCAGACCACTCATCGAAGATAGACCATTGCTTACTGCCAGAAGAGCTCCAAACCTGAGGGATCGACTAACCGCTAGTCATTTTACCAGGCCCACTACGTCCACCACAGGGGGTACTAAACTTCACGGCTCTTTTCCTTGTGGTTCCTGCAATATTTGCCAGTATATGATACCAACATACAATTATTTTAGTAACCCACATGATTCAAGGGAGTATACCCTTAGGCAATATATAAATTGCAAAACCCGCAATGTCATTTACGCCTTAACGTGCTCTTGCAATAAGGTGTATGTGGGTGAAACCACTCAGGAGCTTAGGAAAAGGGCACAGAAGCATATCTCTACCATAAATCTGGCCGCCGAACATCAGGCAGGTGGGCTTACTCTTACCCCCGTGGCGGCACATTTCCTTGCATGCCACAATAGCAACCCAAGAGGTATACGAATCACTGGAATTGATCGAGTCAGACTTGGGATTCGTGGCGGAAATGCTAAGAAAATATTACTACAATTGGAGACAAAATGGATTTATGTGTTGAATTGTATGTCCCCAACAGGTTTGAACGAGGAGTTTACATTCTCTCGGGTTTCTCGGATAAAGAGTCTTTGGTCGATTGATCCATCTGATGAATTTGATTGGGACTTTCTTCATCGGCTCCTGTGGATGCCTATTATGGAAATGGGACAACCTTCAACATGAAACCATCTTAATGAGGACATGGACTTATATGCCTGTTAGATGACTATTCGGATTTTTCAATCCCTATCTGGTGCGATGGGGGATCCCTGTGCATACGCTAACAATGATACTCTTTCTTTATTGGTTTGTGATTGATGCTTCAAAATGCCCCAGCTCTCGGGTTAACAACGTAACCTTCTCCCTTGATGTTTTGTGATCGATCCTTAAAATGCTGTACTCTCTTTGGTTAGTTATAATACTATAAGGTACCCTTGCTTCGGCCGTGGTCTCTATTTTTGGGCTGTGCATTCCTGCTCTGACTTATGCAACAGTATACCTCATTACAATTTCAGGGTATTGGCCATACAATGGGTTTGCATATTCGATCCGACTATGTAGGCAATAGATGAATAAGTGATATGCGATCCGGGGTGTTCTGTTATAGGATATTCTCTTAGAATAACTCATGATTCGCACTAGGTGGTCTCATTATACCTACATGTGATGTTTGGGATTATATGTACTATCACCTTTGGTTGAATAAAATTATTTGGTGCTCAACCACCTTTTTGTCATGGGTCTTTGCTATCTAGATACTATTGGCACATGCTTCATAGTTATTTTGTCTACAGAGCTTGGTGCCTAGGGACATATGTGGTTGA
This sequence comes from Allobates femoralis, assembly GCA_033576535.1. Taxonomy (NCBI): domain Eukaryota; kingdom Metazoa; phylum Chordata; class Amphibia; order Anura; family Aromobatidae; genus Allobates; species Allobates femoralis. The sequence goes on from JARQOC010000003.1 coordinate 369,532,720, forward strand.
AGCCTCCCATACATGGATTGTCCTTATATAGGACTCATTATTTATCTATATGGCTATTTTTACCAATCTTATACCTGGCTACCCAGATAATGCCTTTTTTGGTTTATTAGGTATTTTCTTGGGGATCAATATGGATAATATAACACTATGCCCTTATTATAGGAGCATGTGTACCACTGGTGCCTTTTATCATTGTGATTGCTATATTATGCCTGCATCCACACTCACAATATGTGTGCAAAAGATCAATTCTTATCTATATGCCATGTACATATACCCTCTTTCATCTATTATATGGCCATGTGCTGTCAAATATCTCAGCATCTGATTGCAGTAAGCCTGCACGCTACTTATGCTGCCTCGGTGGTTTATTGCTTTTCTCCCTGACTGCCATCATGTGACGTGATTCGTCACTTCCGGTCGCGGCACAATATGCTGCATTGCTAATTTGTTTACTGGTCTCCCTGACCACCACTACGTGACGTGCGCCGTCATTTCCGGTTTGCGTTTGCTTGCTTTGTCGCCTAGCAACGCAACCAGCTGTATGTGATTGATTCATCACCGGCTCTCGGGCTCCGGCTGGACTGGGAAGCAACAACCTCATACATAGGTATTTAAGCTTCACATTCACGCTGCCCAGACATCCCCTGACGAAGCCGCATCCCCTTGCGGCGACACGCGTTGGGAAGGGCTGTCTCGGGTTCCCGCACTTGTGCACATTGCTCCCTATACTTGTCTGGTAACTAGTGGCGCCAGGTCTGGACATTGCCTCTATCTTTAAATTGAGGGCAATTGTCTAGGTCTCCTTATGATCACTGCCAGTGATCATAGCTCGTCTCATTGGAGAGAGATTACACCTCTCCTACACTGATTATGGTTATGTGCGGTGTTACCTTAAGGCTGGCAGCTTGGTGTTTATTATAAGTTAACTTTCTATATCACACTCTAACTGGATTACCTAGCCTAAATTGCCTGGGGTGACTATTGCACTCTCCTGTCTGTATGTATTATGCTTACATGCACCTAGGTGCTTTGTATGCATATCACTTAAAACCTGTTAAGTATTAGCATATGCCTAATCACTTATAACATCTAATACATGAGACCACCTAGTGTTTCTCACTTTAATTTAATACTTGCAAACGTAGTGCCACTGTGTATACCATTCTATTTACCTCACATTAGCATAGGGAGGTCTGTATTTGTTTATTCCCATTTTTGGGATAATGTACTGAACATGTATTTATTATCCACATGTATATCATTTCTCAGTTCAATTGTCCATATGGGTGCCTAAGAGGGGTATACATTTAATCTAATTATTGCATGATGGTCAATTCTTGCTGTACAAAACCTGTATTGAACAGTGTATGATATATACAGACTTGTTGACACACATTAGTGTCAGTCTTTATTGACTTGTCAAATTTATACTGCCCAGGATAATTGCACTATACTATATGCTATTTAGCTTCATGGTATCTTTGAACTTTGTTTACTGTGGGTCCTCTATTTTGATGCTTATTTGGTTTACGCTATCTAGCACGGGAACCCTTGACTTTGGTTTTTAAACTGTTTTTAATATATTTGTCTGGATATGTGTGAATAAAATTATATATGTATATTCTTTATCATATACCTGTGTGCTCCCATTCTTTATGCCATGTCTTTTTCTTTATATACATTGTGAGTTTCGTGGCATGGTGAGCACCTGGATGGTATTTATCCCTATATTGTGGTGCTCCTCTTAGTTTCTTTGTGCACCCGGCCCTGCCCACAAGCACTTGTCCACGTGTCCGTGGTTAGGTGGACTTTGCCTGAAACTGCGTTGTTAAGGGCACGTATGATGTTTTGTGACATGTGCTTATGTAATACGGGGACGGCACACCGGGAAAAATAGTGGCGGCTGGGGACTGAGTAACGTGGGACAGCCGCCACCATCAGGTTGCGGAATGCTTCCGTCTCCACTAGCCTAAAAGGCAACATTACCAGTGCAAGCAGTCGCGAAATGTGTGCATTTAGAACTGTGGCATGTGGGGCGTTGGCAGCGTATTTGCGCCTGCGTTCCAAAGATTGGTGTATGGATAACTGAATGCTGCGCTGGGACAAGGACGTGCTTGATGATGGTGTTATTTCAGCTTGTGCAACTACAGGTGAAGGACAGGAGGCATCTTCGCATGCAGTATGGACAGGGGATTGTCTTGCACGCATAACAGTGGAAGATGCAGCGGTGTCCCCCGCAGAAACTGCTCCTGGACTCTGTTGTACATCCCACAAAGTCGGGTGCTTTGCTGACTTGTGCCTGATCATGCTGGTGGTGGTCAGGCTGTTAGTTTTGCTACCCCTGCTGATGCTCGCATGGCAGGTGTTGCAAATGGCCTTTTGGAATTATCTGCAGATACCTTAAAAAACAGCCAGACTCGGGAAGACCTAACAATTGTACTGGCAATTTCTGTCGTGTTGTTGTTCCGGGGAACGGTTGCCTGCCTTCTGCCTGCGGCCACCACCCTGCTTCTTGCGGCCTGTTGTGATGCTACACCTAACTACCCCTGTGCACTGCTGTCCTTGCTCTGTATGTCCTCCTGCCAGGTTGGGTCAGTTACTGGATCATCCACCACGTCGTCTTCCACTTCCGCACCCTGGTCCTCCTCCTGACTTTCTGGCAATTGTGTCTCATCATCATCCGCCTCTTGTTGAGACACGTTCCCAATGTTGCCTTCATGGGACCGTGGCTGCTCAAATATTTGTGCATTGGTACATAATATCTCCTCATAACCCACTTCAACTGGAGCTGGCGAGAGGCCAGAATCTACGAATGGATAAGTGAACAGTTCTTCAGAGTTTCCAAGTGTGGGATCAGTTATGTCCTGGGCCGGGTACTCGGCATGGTGGCAGGAAGGAGGATCAGGGTGTGGAATGTGCGGTCCAGTCTCATGGCTACTGACATTTGACCGTGTGGAAGACAGGGTGTTGACACTGGTCTTGGTTTAATAGTGGTGTACTGCTGCCGTCCCCTAGAAATTGGGACAGTAAGGTCGAGCGAGATGATGTGGGCGTTTGTCGTGGCGCAATTCGAGCTTGCACACGGCCTTGGCCTCTGCATGCACCACCATCACATCCAGTTCCTTGTCCTTTGCCACCAGCCTTGCGCATTTTCAATGTTGTGCTGCCTGTATACAGCTAAATTAAGGCGTCCAAAAGATGGTTTTTAGCTGCACACTGAGATTACAGATTAGAGCAATTTAATTCACGGCAGCTAGAACGGTCAGACACAAACGCTGACGCGTATACCGTGTTTTGGCGTATACTACTTGGAGCTACAAGTCACTCCTGCCGCACTAAGATGGTAAATGAATGCAGACAAGAGTTGGTTTTTAGCTGGACACAGAGATTAGAGATTAAATCCCAGCAGGTGGACCGGTCAGACACAAACGCTGACGAGAATACCGATTGTTTTGGCGTATCCTAATTTCCGCTACAACCTACTCTGTTATGATCCGGTGACCTTGGAGCTGCATGAATAAAATTCACAGGAGAAGTGGTACCTGTACTGACCGCAGTTCCTGATTTAACTCCGCAACTAGAAGTAGCCGTGGGATGTGACTAACCATACCCTAGACACCTCAACACGGCCGGAGAACTAGTTACCCCTAAAGAGGGAAACAGGAATGCTATCTTGCCTCAGAGCAGAACCCCAAAAGGATAGAAAACCCCCACAAATATTGACTGTGAGTAAGAGGAAAAGACACACTCAGGCAGAAAACAGAATCAAGCAAAGATGAGGCCACTTCTAGCTAGATAGATAAAGACAGGACACTATTGCAGTCAGTGTAAAATCCCTTCAAAAATATCCACTGCAGATAATACAAAAATACCCTGAGTCTAGTCAAGACTCGGCACCCTCTAGATCTGCAAACCTCCTGTGAATCCTACAATTCTCAATATATATATACTGACACAAAAGGCTGAACAAGACCATAACAAATGAATCGCACAAAAATCCTAGGAAGAAAACTTCCTAAGGCGGCCGTCACACGTACAGATATCTTTAGCGATATTGTAAGCGATCACGTGCACGCGCAATCGCTTACAATATCGCTCACATCGCTGGTGAGCTGTCACACAGACAGACTCACCAGCGATGTGGATCCGCATCTCGCTCGTTACTATGGTACACATCGGGTAACTAGGCGCCGCGCGTCGCTTAGTTACCCGACGTGTACCATAGTTACCATCTCCCAGCATAGGCTCTGCCGCTGGGAGATCGTTCATCGTGGTGTTATACACCACGATGAAGGAGATCGTTAAATCGTTCATCGCTAGATCTGAGAACCGGAGCTCAGATCAGCGATGTCACGATCAAGCGATTTCACATCGTAAATCGCTTGATTACATGCAACGATTTCTTGCCCGATATCGCTTAAGCGATCAAAAAGGAGATCGCTTTAAACGATATCGGGCAAGAAATCGTTGCGTGTGACGGCCGCCTAACAGAGAGCAAGTTAACACAGCATGCACTCTGAGCAAAAATAGACCATTTCAGAAAACAAGCACACAGCCAGTGGCGTAACTACCATGGTCGCAGGGGTCGCAATTGTGACGGGGCCCAGCAGGGGGAGGGCCCTGTCAGACCTGAAGACATGTTTTATTTCTTTTTTAAACCATCCTCCTCCTCTGTTAGACAGTCTAGCATATCCGCTGTCTGTACAGAGGAGGGGGTTTTGGGATGGGGCGCACACGCACCTCTATTCACACGTCGGTGTCTGACCCCGGAAGTACCTGAGCCGGCATTCTGGGGTCCGACAGCTTCAATCTGCCCCCTGATCTGCGATGCTGCAGCATGTCTGAGGTCATCACACGCTTCAGCAGATGGCTCAGCTCAGAAGAGTGTCGCAGAGGAGAACATGGAAGCAAGGAGGAGGAGAGCAGGTGAGGGCTCATAGAGCTAAAGATGTGTAGGTTAAGAGAGTCTGCTGGTGGAGACTGGTAATGGGGGGATGGAGAGAGGCTGCTGGTGGAGGCTGGTGATGGGGGGAAAGAGAGAGGCTGCTGGTGGAGGCTGGTGATGGGGGAGGGAGAGAGGCTGCTGGTGGAGGCTGGTGATGGAGGAGGGAGAGAGGTTGCTGGTGGAGACTGGTGATGAGAAGAGAGAGGCTGCTGGTGGAGGCAGGTGATGGAGGAGGAAGAGACGCTGCTGGGGGAGGCTGGTGATGGGGGGGAAGAGGCTGCAGGTGGAGGCTGGTGATGTGGAGAGGCTGCTGGTGGAGGCTGGGTGATGGGGGGTGAGAGGCTGCTGGTGGAGGATGGTGATGGAGGAGGGAGAGAGGCTGCTGGTGGAGACTGGGATGAAGGGGGAGAGAGGCTGCTGATGGGGAGAGAGGCTGCTGGTGGAGGCTGGTGATGGGGAGGGAGAGAGGGCTGCTGGTGGAGGCTGGTGATGGGGGGAGAGAGGCTGCTGTGAGGCTGGTGATGGAGGGGGAGAGAGGCTGCTGGTGGAGGACTGGTGATGGGGGATGGAGAGAGGCTGTGGTGGAGGCTGGTGTGGAGGAGGGAGAGAGGCTGCTGGTGGAGGCTGTGATGGAGGAGGAAGAGGCATGCTGGTGGAGGCTGTGATGTTTGGAGAGAGGCATGCTGGTGGAGGCTGGTGGTTGAAGCTGGTGGGTGTGATGGGGAGGGAGGAGCTGCTGGTGAAGGCTGATGATGGAGGAAAGAGGAGAGCTGCTGGTGGAGGCTGGTGATGGGGGGTTGAGAGAGGCTGCTTGTGGAGGCTGGTGATGGGAAGGAAGAGAGGCTGCTGGTGAAGGCTGGTGATTTAGGGGGAAGAGAGGCTGCTGGTGGAGGCTGGGGATGGAGGGGGAGGGAGAGTGCTGTGGTGAGGCTGGTGAAGGAGGAGGGAGAGAGGCTGCTGGTGGAGGCTGGGAATGGAGTAGGGAGATAGGCTGCTGGTGGAGGCTGGATGGAGGAGGGGAGAGAGGCTGCTGGTGAGGCTGGTGTTGGGGGAGAGAGAGAGTCTGCTGGTGGAGGCTGGTGATGGAGGGATGAGAGAGGCTGCTGGTGGAGGCTGGTGATGGGGGTAGAGAGGCTGCTGGTGGAGGCTGGTGATAGGAGGAGGAAGAGACACTGCTGGGGAGGCTGGGATGGGGGGGAAGAGGCTGCTGGTCGAGGCTGGTGATGTTGGGGAGAGGCTGCTGGTGGAGGATGGTGATGGAGGAGGGAGAGAGGCTGCTGGTGGAGGCTGGTTATGGGGGAGAGAGGCTGCTGGTGGAGGCTGGTGATAGAGGAGGAAGAGACGCTGCTGGGGAGGCTAGTGATGGGGGAGGGAGAGAGTCTGCTGGTGGAGGCTGTGATGGGAGGAAGAGAGGATGCTGTGGAGGCTGTTGACGTTGGGAGAGGCTGCTGATGGAGGCTGGTGATGGGGGGAGGAGGAGACTGCTGGTGGAGGCTAATGATGGAGGAAAGAGAGAGCCTGCTGGTGGAGGCTGGTGATGGGGGATTGAGAGAGGCTGCTTGTGGAGGCTGGTGATGGAGGAGGAAGAGAAGCTGCTGGTGAAGGCTGGTGATTTAGGAGGAAGAGAGGCTGCTGGTGGAGGCTGGGGGATGGAGGGGTGGTAGGGAGGCTGCTGTGGAGGCGGGTGAAGGAGGAGGGAGGCTGCTGGTGGAGGCTGGGAATGGAGGAGGGAGAGAGGCTGCTGGTGGAGGCTGGTGATGGAGGAGGGGAGAGGCTGCTGGTGGAGGCTGGTGATGGGGGAGGAGAGAGGCTGCTGGTGGAGGCTGGTGATGGGGGAGGGAGAGAGCTGCTGGTGGAGGCTGGTGATGGAGGAGGGAGAGAGGCTGCTGATGGAGGAGGGAGAGAGGCTGCTGGTGGAGGTTGGTGATGGAGGGAGGAGGGGGAGAGAGGCTGCTGGTGGAGGCTGGTGATGGAGGAGGGAGAGAGGCTGCTGGTGGAGGCTGGTGATGAGGGGAGGGAAAGAAGCAGCTGGTGGAGGCTGGTCATTGAGGAGGGAGAGAGACTGCTGGTGGAGGCTACTGATGGGAGAGAGAGACTACTGGTGGAGGCTGGTGATGGAGGAGAGAGACTACTGGTGGAGGCTGGTGATGGGGGAGAAAGACTGCTGGTGGAGGCTGGTGATGGGGGAGAAAGACTGCTGGTGGAGGCTGGTGATGGGGGAGAAAGACTGATGGTGGAGGCTGGTGATGGGGAAACTGCTGGTGGAGGCTGGTGATTGAGGAGGGAGAGAGGCTGCTGGTGGAGGCTGGTGATGGAGGAGGGAGAGAGGCTGCTGGTGGAGGCTGATGATGGAGGGGTAGGGGAAGAGAGGCTGCTGGTGGAGGCTGGTGATGGAGGAGGGAGATAGGCTGCTGGTGGAGGCTGGTGATGAGGGGAGGGAAAGAAGCTGCTGGTGGAGGCTGGTGATTGAGGAGGGAGAGAGCTGCTGGTGGAGGCTGGGGATGGAGGGGGGAGGGAGGTTGCTGGTGGAGGCTGGGGATGGGGAGAGAGACTGCTGATGGAGGCTGGTGATGGAGGAGGGAGAGAGGCTGCTGATGGAGGAAGGAGAGAGGCTGCTGGTGGAGGCTGGTGATGGAGGGGATAGGGGAGAGAGGCTGCTGGTGGAGGCTGGTGATGGAGGAGGGAGATTGGCTGCTGGTGGAGGCTGGTGATGAGGGGAGGGAAAGAAGCTGCTGGTGGAGGCTGGTGATTGAGGAGGGAGAGAGGCTGCTGGTGGAGGCTGGGGATGGAGGGGGGAGGGAGGTTGCTGGTGGAGGCTGGGGATGGGTGAGAGAGATTGCTGGTGGAGGCTGGTGATGAGAGAGAGAGACTGCTGGTGGAGGCTGGTGATAGGGGAGAGAGACTGCTGGTGGAGGCTGGTGATGGGGGAGAGAGACTGCTGGTGGAGGCTGGTGATAGGGGAGTGAGACTGCTGGTGGAGGCTGGTGATTGAGGAGGGAGAGAGGATGCTGGTGGAGGAGGGAGAGAGGCTGCTAGTGGAGGCTGGTGATGGGGGAGAGAGACTGCTGGTGGAGGCTGGTGATGGGGGAGAGAGACTGCTGGTGTTGGCTGGTGATGAGGGAGAGAGACTGCTGTGGAGGCTGGTGATGGGAGAGAAAGACTGCTGGTGGAGGCTGGTGATGGGCAGACTGCTGGTGGAGGCTGGTGATTGAGGAGGGAGAGAGGCTGCTGGTGGGAGGAGGAGAGGCTGCTAGTGGAGGCTGGTGATGGGGGAGAGAGACTGCTGGTGGAGGCTGGTGATGGGATAGAGAAACTGCTGGTGGAGGCTGGTGATGGGGAGAGAGACTGCTGGTGTTGGCTGGTGATGAGGGAGAGAGACTGCTGTGGAGGCTGGTGATGGGAGAGAAAGACTGCTGGTGGAGGCTGGTGATGGGGAGACTGCTGGTGGGAAGCTGGTGATTGAGGAGGAGAAGAGGCTGCTGGTGGAGGAGGGAGAGAGGCTGCTAGTGGAGGCTGGTGATGGGGGAGAGAGACTGCTGGTGGAGGCTGGTGATGGCGGAGAAAGACTGCTGGTGGAGGCTGGTGATGGGGGAGGCAGAGAAGCTGCTGGTGGAGGCTGGTGATGGGGGAGGGAGAGAGGCTGCTGGTGGAGGCTGGTGATGGAGGAGGGAGAGAGGCTGCTGATGGAGGAGGAGAGAGGCTGCTGGTGGAGGCTGGTGATGGAGGGGGGAGGGGAGAGAGGCTGCTGGTGGAGGCTGGTGATGGAGGAGGGAGAGAGGCTGCTGGTGGAGGCTCGTCATGAGGGGAGGGAAAGAAGCTGCTGGTGGAGGCTGGTGATTGAGGAGGGAGAGAGGCTGCTGGTGGAGGCTGGGGATGGAGGGGGGAGGAGGTTGCTGGTGGAGGCTGGGGATGGGGGAGAGTGACTGCTGGTGGAGGCTGGTGATGGGATAGAGAAACTGCTGGTGGAGGCTGGTGATGGGGGAGAGAGACTGCTGGTGGAGGCTGGTGATGGGGGAGAGAGACTGCTGGTGGAGGCTGGTGATGGGGAAGACTGCTGGTGGAGGCTGGTAATTGAGGAGGGAGAGAGGCTGCTGGTGGAGGAGGGAGAGAGGCTGCTAGTGGAGGCTGGTGATGGGGGAGAAAGACTGCTGGTGGAGGCTGGTGATGGGGGAGAGAGACTGCTGGTGGAGGCTGGTGATAGGGGAGGGAGAGAGGCTGCTGGTGGAGGCTGGTGATGGGGGAGAGAGAGAGGCTGCTGGTGGAGGCTGGTGATGGAGGAGGGAGAGAGGCTGCTGATGGAGGAGGGAGAGAGGCTGCTGGTGGAGGCTGGTGATGGAGGGGGAGGGAGAGAGAGACTGCTGGTGGAGGCTGGTGATGGGGGAAGGAGAGAGGCTGCTGGTGGAGGCTGGTGATGGGGGAGGGAGAGAGGCTGCTGGTGATGGAGGAGGGAGAGAGGCTGCTGATGGAGGAGGGAGAGAGGCTGCTGGTGGAGGCTGGTGATGGAGGAGGGAGAGAGGCTGCTGGTGGAGGCTGGTGCTGAGGGGAGAGAAAGAGGCTGCTGGTGGAGGCTGGTGATTGAGGAAGGAGAGAGGTGGCGGACCGTCTCAAGGCAGTTCTTCCGTCCTTGATCGCCTTGGATCAGGTGGGTTTCATTCCTGACCGTCAGACGAGAGATGCCACAAGGCCGGTTATCAATCTACTCGAGATATTAGAGAGAAGAGGTTCCCCCAGTGTACTCGTGTCCCTTGATGCGGAAAAAGCCTTTGACAGAGTGCACTGGGGGTATCTGGCAGCTGTCCTGGATAAATTTGCCTTCTGTGGCAGCATCAAACAGGCCATTATGGCTTTTATACTCCTCCCCCTGCGCTTTTGTGAGAGCCGGAGGAATTACTTCCTCCACTTTCGCAATCTCTAATGGGACACGTCGGGGCTGCCCCCTCTCCGCCCTCATTTTTATTCTAGCTATGGAACCGCTGGCAGCTGTCATTCGCTCAAATCCTGATATATCGGGTATTACCGTGGGCCCCATGGACCATAAAATCAGTCTCTACGCTGATGATGTCCTCCTTACCTGATGAACCCCTCTATCTCCGCTCCTGCTGTAATATCTGTCCTTACTGACTTTTCTATCGCCTCTTTCTGTATGCTTAACCTTACTAAATCCTCGATATTCCCGGTTAACCTCCCCCCTTCAATCCAGCAATTGCTTTCCTCTCGATTTCCTTTCATCTGGTCCCCCGAGGGTTTTCGATACTTAGGGATCCACATTACCTCCCTGAAAATGATTATTAGAATCAATTAAGACACTTTGCTTTCATCACTACGGAAGTCCTGTGCTGATTATTCTCCTTTTCAACTATCATGGATCGCACGGATACAAACGACCAAAATGATGCTCCTCCCCAAGATCATCTTATGCATTGTGTACCTCTCCTGTTCCCCAGAAAATACCTAAATCTTTTTCAGTCAATCCTAGGCCGATTCATTTGGAGTAACAAGCCACATCGTGTCGCCATGTCCACACTTTCCCTTCCGCACACTGGGGGTGGCTTTAGTGTGCCAGACATCACGGCATACTACTCAGCAATTGTCTTAGACGTGGCGAAGGTTTGGTGGACGGAATCCCATTCCACTCTTTTGCTACGAATAGAGTCTTGTCATGCTTCTTCTGGATTGACCAGACTACTTCTTGAGATGAATCTTCTTCGATTTTCCTCTCCGCCCGTCACTCTACGTACTATGCAGAGTCTTCTTTCGACTTGGGCTAAATTCAGCAGATCCCATTTTCCTTTCCTTTTTCGTTACGTCTCCTTACGAGCAGTGGAAGCACTTTGGGTGACACCTCACTGACATCATGGGGAAACGGGTCGGCTACCTTCCTCGACGTCCTTCTGGACCAGGATCTTCTCCTCTCCTATGAAGCTTTAGTTTCCAAACTTTCCCTTCCTCCCTCATCCCTCTTTTCTTACATTCGCCTCAGGCATTTCCTTCTCACGATAGTTATCCTTGAATGCGACCTCACACAGATTTCTCTCCCATTACAAGCCTTTTTTAAACAGTCTGGACTAGTGATGGGCGAATCCTAAATTACTCGGAATCGCTTGACTCTAGCGAGTCCGAGCCCAGGACTCGCTACTCGTTGCGAGTCTAGCGAGTCCAATGTTAATGAATGGGGAAGCGAGTAATAGCGAGTAGTGTGAGATTTACAAATCGCAGATGTGTCTCGGAAGCTTCAGCCTGAAACAATCCTAGTTTTGTCATTTATTTGCATTGCTCGTTTACTTTGTAAGTAATCGCTGACTCGCACAGATAAGATCCTGTCTTCTCTGTGTTCTGGCTGCCCCAGCTCCAGGGTCCTAGAGCCTGCCTGCTGCCTGATGTAGCAGTGCTGAGATTGTTCTCAGTCTGCTCATTCCCTGTGTACAGACATGAATGTCTGTGCACAGAGATGATGTAGCAGAGCTGAGATTGTTCTCAGTCTGCTTATTCCCTGTGCATAGACATCTATATTTATGCACAGGGGATGTAGCAGAGAGGACATCGCGTTTTGGATTGCCTCGGACGGAAGAGGATTTTTTTAATTAAAGATGGAGTCCCTAATGGCTTTTTTTTTTATTTCTAATAAAAAATTTTCTTTGTGTTGTGTTTTTTTAAAACAATTTAATAGAAATTCATGGCGGTCATGTCTAATATTGGCGTGACCGCCATAAATTTTGGGCTTAGGGCCAGCTGATAATACAAAGCTGGCCCTAACCCCTTTATTACCCAGCGTGCCACCGCTACCAGGGCCACTGGAAGAGCGGGGTTCAGCGCCAGAGGATGGCGCTTCAATGAACGCGCCATCGTCTGGGGCGGCTGCGGGCTGCAATTTGCAGCGGGGGGTGCCCAGAAAGCTTGGGCATCCCTGCGCTGCGGATTCCAGCCCCCAGCTGCTTAGCTGTACCTGGCTAGACATAGAAATTGCGCGGAGCCCCACGCATTTTTTTTAAATTATTTCATGAAATTCTGAGATTCTGACTCTGACTCTGAGACTCTGAAATTCATGAAATAATTTTAAAAAAATGCGTGGGGCTCCGCGCAATTTCTGTCTAGCCAGGTACAGCTAAGCAGCTGGGGGCTGGAATCCGCAGCGCAGGGATGCCCAAGCTTTCTGGGCACCCCCCACTGCAAATTGCAGCCCGCAGCCGCCCCAGAAGATGGTGCGTTCATTGAAGCGCCATCCTCTGGCGCTGAACCCCGCTCTTCCAGCGGCCCTGGTGGCGGTAGCACGCTGGGTAATAAAGGGGTTAATACCAGCTTTGTTATACAAGCTGGTATTAAGCCCGAGATTCTTAATGTCAGGCCACATTTGACCCAGCCACTAAGAATCTCCAATAAAGGGTTAAAAAAACACAGAGAAAAATTTTTATTTGAAAAAAAAAAAAGCCATTAGGGACTCCATCTTTAATTAAAAAAATCCTCTTCCGTCCGACGTAGTCCAAAACGCGATGTCCTCTCTGCTCATCCCTGTGAATAGATAGATGTCTATGCACAGGGAATGAGCAGACTGAGAACAATCTCAGCACTGCTACATCATGTCTGTGAGCAGGTGGGCTCTAGGACCCTGGAGCTGCACAGAGAAGACAGCTGGACTCGGCTCGCAAAGAAACAGCAGTTACTTTGCGAGTTTCCCTGCTATCACTGGCACAGTAGCCAGTGATTACTCGCACGAGTCTAATGCAAACAATGGCAATCCTAGTTTTGTCAGCGTTTCTGACAAAACTAGGATTGATATTGATTTGCATTGGACTCGTGCGAGTAATCACTGGGAAACTCGCAGAGTACCGAGTCCTGCGAGTCCCTTACTACTCGCCGAGTAACGAGTCCTAGCGAGTAGATTCGCCCATCCCTAGTCTGGACATTCCAGTCATGGAGTATCAACTATTTACAAAGCCCTTCTCTCCCTGAGATCCACTGTTAAACTCCCATACCATACATGCTTAGGCTGGTTTCACATTACGGATTTTGCAAATCCGATGCTGTCCGATAAAAATCGGACAGCGTCAGACCGATTTTGGCCCCCATGCAGCCCTATGGGCATCGGACCGAATCGGATGTGCACTAAATGGCATCCGATTTGGTCCGATCCGATTCTGTCCGATTTTTTTATCGGTGCAAAAATCGGAGCATGCTCCGATTTTTGCACCGAAAATAAAATCTGACAAAATCGGATTGGACCAAATCGGATGCCATTTAGTGCACATCTGATTCGGTCCGATCAATTTAGTATGGGGCCCTATGGAGCGGGGTCCGAGGAAACATCTGATGTCTCCTCGGACCCGATTGTACTGTACTGAGCATGCTCAGTACAGTAAAACTGCTCCAAACTGGAAGGCAGGGGTTAAAAAAAAAAGTATATGCTCACCTATCCCCGAGCCCCCGCCGTCTCCCGCCGGTGCGGGAGACGGCAGGAGAAGGCGGGAGACGGCGGGGGCTTGGGGATAGGTGAGCATATACTTTTTTTTTTTCAGCACGGAGGTTATGATTTTATGCCGGAATCGGATGCCTATTTGGCATCCGATTCCAGGCATCAGAAGTGAGCCGAAGCTGTCCGATTTTATTGGACAGCATCGGCTCCCTAAAAATCGTAGTCTGAAAGTAGCCTTAGATGGGAGTCTAGACTTGCCTTTACAGCCACACTAGAACAATGGCAAACAGCCTCAGGACATGCATCACACTTTACTCGCTGTATTAACCATCTGGAGCAATTGAAAAAAACTTATGTTTAACTGGTATCTGACCCCGACACAGATTGCTAGATTTGGAAACCCTGACTCTTCCCCCTCCCCGCTTTGCTGGAAGGGATTTCCTGCTCTAGGATCGGAAGTGCACATGTGGTGGACCTGTCCTGGGGTGAGGCAGTTCTGGGAGGAAGTGGAATTCCTTCTGTCTACTTTGACGGGTCTCCCCGTAGACCTCACAGCCCCTCTAGCGTTATTGGGCTTGAATCTAGAATCATTCCCTTCTCCTCTGAAGCTCATCATAACCTTCCAACTATTACAGAAGTAATATCTCGCCTTAACCTGCATTGTGCATATGAAATCATGCTGGTGCACGACTTGAAACCGCACATTAAGACCCTAAATTGGTGGGATCCTTGGCTTGCTTCACAACATAACACGGTGGACGTCCCTCCTTGACCATCAAGGGAATTTTATGTTTGTAATAATACTTCTCTTTTTTCATTTTGATTGACTCTGTTATTCTTTATCATAATGTACACCTCTTGTTGATATATCTTGGAGCCCTCGCGGACAGCCCTGTTGTACCCGTACGACTTATTGTGATCTGTCATCGTTTGTGGTCGTCGTCTTCGACCACTTGTCTATGTCCGCCCTCTAAATTGTAAAGCGCCATGTATCCTAATAGCGCTATATAAATACTTATTAATAATAATAATAATAATAATAATATGCTTGCTGCATACACCCCTCCCTCCCCCCTTATTCCCTTCATGTGATTCACATGACTTTGTTTGTTGAATCTCGGTTGATGCTATATTTTCCTTTCTGTTATTTCGCAATTTTTATGACAAATATCAATAAAAAACCACTGGTTTAAAAAAAAAAAAAAAAAAAAAAGGAGGGAGAGAGGCTGCTGGTGGAGGCTGGGGATGGAGGGGGGAGAGAGGTTGCTGGTGGAGGCTGGTAATGAAGTAGGTTAGAGAGGCTTCTGGTGGAGGCTGGTGATGGGGGAGAGACTTCTGGTGGAGGCTGGTGATTGAGGAGGGAGAGAGGCTGCTGGTGGAGACTGGTGATTGAGGAGGGAGAGAGGCTGCTGGTAGAAGCTGGTGATGGGGGGTTGAGAGACGCTGCTCGTGGAGGCTGGTTATGGAGGAGGGAGAGAGGCTGCTGGTGGAGGCTGGTGATGGGGGAGAGAGACTGCTGGTGGAGGCTGGTGATGGGGAGGGAGAGAGGCTGCTGGTGGAGGCTGGTGCTGGAGGGGGGGAGAGGCTGTTGGTGGAGGTTGGTGATGTGGGGAGAGAGACTGCTGGTGGAGGCTGGTGATGGGGGGAGAGAGGGTTCTGGTGGAGGCTGGTAATGGGGAGAGAGGCTGCTGGTGGTGACTGCGGATGGGGGTGAGGGAGAGAGGCTGCTGGTGAAGGCTGGTGATGGAGGAGGGAGGGAGGCTGCTGGTGGAGGCTGGTGATGGAGGGAGAGAGGTTGCTGGTGGAGACTGGTGATGGGGGGTTGAGAGAGGCTGCTAGTGGAGGATGGTTATGGAGGAGGGAGGCTGCTGGTGGAGGTTGGGGACGGAGGGGGGAGAGAGGCTGCTGGTGATGGAGGAGGGAGGGAGGCTGCTGGTGGAGGTTGGTGATGGGGGGAGAGAGAGAGAGAGGCTGCTGGTGGAACCTGGTGATGGGGGAGAGAGGCTGGTGATGGAGGGGGGAGATATGCTGCTGGTGTAGGGTGGTGATGAGAGAGGGAGAAAGGCTGCTGGTGGAGGCTGGTGATGAGAGAGGGAGAGAGGTTGCTGGTGGAGGCTGGTGATGGGGTGTTGAGAGAGGCTGCTGGTGGAGGATGGTGATGGAGGAGGGAGGGAGGCTGCTGGTGGAGGTTGGGGACGGAGGGGGGAGAGAGGCTGCTGGTGATGGAGGAGAGAGAGAGGCTGCTGGTGGAGGCTGGTGATGGGGGAGAGAGGCCTGCTGGTGGAGGCTGATGATGGAGGAGGAAGAGAGACTGCTGGTGGAGGCTGGTGCTGGAGGGGGGAGAGAGACTGCTGGTGTAGGGTGGTGATGAGAGAGGGAGAGAGGCTGCTGGTGGAGGCTGGTGATGAGAGAGGGAGAGAGGCTGCTGGTGGAGGCTGGTGATGGGGGAGGGAGAGAGGCTGCTGGTGGAGGCTGGTAATTGAGGAGGGAGAGGCTGCTGGTGGAGGCTGCTGCTGGAGGGGGGAGAGAGTCTGCTAGTGGAGGCTGGTGATGGGGGGTTGAGAGAGGCTGCTGGTGGAGGCTGGTGATGGGAAGAGAGGCTGTTGGTGGAGGCTGGGGATGGAGGAGGGAAAGAGGTTGCTGGTGGAGGCTGGTGATGGAGGAAGGAGAGAGGCTGCTGGTTGAGGCTGGTGATGGGGGGAGGGAGAGAGGTTGCTGGTTGAGGCTGGTGATGTGGGGAGGGAGAGAGGCTGCTGGTGATGCTGGTGATGGGGGAGAGGCTGCTGGTGATGGGAGGAGGGAGAGAGGCTGCTGGTGGAGGCTGGTGATGGGGGAGGGAGAGAGGCTGCTGGTGGAGGCTGGTGATGGGGGGAGGGAGAGAGGCTGCTGGTGATGGGGGGAGGGAGACAGGCTGCTGGTTTAGGCTGGTGATGGAGGGAGGGAGAGAGGCTGCTGGTGGAGGCTAGTGATGTAGGTGAGGGAGAGAGGCTTCTGGTGGAGACAGGCTGCTTGGTGGAGGAGGGAGGGAGGCTCGTGATTGTGGGGGAGACTTACGCTATGGAGTGCATTATACTATGTGGAGGACTATGGGGGGTGCATTGTAATATATGGAGGGATATGGGGATGCATAATAATTGGAGGACTATGGTGGTGGTTGGAGAAAAACCATATATTCCAGGATAAGGGCCACATTCCAGGAAGAGGACCATATATAGCAGGATGAGGAACATTAATACCAAATTAAAGGGAAGACGGGTCAATTTGTAAGTCTTTATGGGATTTAGAACGTTATACGGGGCTCATACGTCTGACCAACGTGTGAGCGTTGGGAGGGGGGCCCGGTCTACATTTTGCATTGGGGCCCATCAGACTCTAGTTACGCCACTGCACACAGCATGTGTGCCACAAAAAGACTAAACCATACACTTAGCTTGGAAGTCTTGCAGCAGGGCAGGAGAGACCAGACAGAGGTGGAACACCTCCAGGAACATTGACAATTGGCAAGGACTGAGGAAATCCTGCAACCTTAAATACCCCAGTCAGAATTGCAATTATCCAATTCACCTGACCAAGAGTGCAAAACAGGATCAACTGCATGACCAGCCACAACCACAGGAGGGAGCCCACAAGCAGAAATCACAACACCACTCCTGACGCACACAAATGGTAAATGAATGCAGACAAGAGTTGGTTTTTAGCTGGACACTGAGATTAGAGGTTAAATCCCAGCAGGTGGACCAGTCAGACACAAACGCTGACGGGAATACAGAGTGTTTTGGTTTATCCTAATTTCCGCTACTACCCACTCCTGCCTATAGAGAGCTAAATTAATCCCTAAAAGCACTGTTTTGGGATGGATGAGATTTCCAGCCTGTCCACCAGCCCCAGATATGATGCAGGCTGGCACACTGGTATACTTCTCAATTAGTCCTCAGAAGGACTGTCTTGGTAATTAGATTGTCAGCCCTGCACCTACACTAGCTGAAAGGCCACAAATCTGTCCCTCAATCAGCAGCACCTCTCCCTACACGGCCTGTCTGTGGAGCAGAGTGACGAGCACAGCGCAGTCAGGTATTATAAAAACTTGATCACGCTGTGCGGCCAGCCAATCACTGTAAAGCCACAACCAACAGGGCTGTGGCTTTACAGTGGCTGTTAGACAATCCCTGCATGCGGGCTGGCTCTGTAAAGAGCGCCAACATGCAGGGAGGTGGACCCCGAGCATAGCAAGAGTATCTCGAGATTACTCGGTACTCGCCGAGTACCCCGAGTACCGAGATAATCGTGCGAGTACAGAGTAGTGACAAGCATACTCCCTCATCCTTAATTACGATGTTGAAAATGGATAATGCAATGGTGGAGGAGACACAAACCCAGACCGGTTGTTTTACTTGTAAATCCCCGGGCTGTCTCTGTTGTGGGTCAGTTACAAACGGAGTAACCTCTTTTCAGTCAGTGATAACAAAAGAGATTTTTAATATTAACTGTAGAGTTAATTGCCAGTCCAGTTACATAGCTTACTCGCTGCAATGTCCGTGTGAACTTCAATACTTAGGGAGGACCATACAAAAAAATGCATGCAAGGCTGAATAAGCACAGATCAAATATGCGGAGTGGATACCCCTTTCAAAGCGTGTCTAGGCATTTTAATGTGATCCATTCTAAGGATCCAAGTGGCTTGAAACTGACAATTATAGACTGGATCCCTGACACCGGAATGGATCGGCTCAGGGATTTGGTGAGAAAGGAAAGCTACTGGATCCTCAAACTTACCACGCTGCATCCGGAGGGCTTAAATCTCAAGATTGAAAATGACCATAAATAAGTTTTTAGGAGTCGTCCTTTTATTTTATAAAAAAGTCCCTAAATGGATAAAACATTTGATAATAATAATTAATAATTGGTAAGTAATAAATAATAATTTTTTATATTTTTTTATATAGTTTTAACTATTGTATATGCAAAAAAAGTTTTTTAAAAATTTTTGTGTATTATATATAATTGAATTGTTATCGATTGCGATAATTGTTATGTATTGATTATGGTATTTTATGGTATAGTGGCACAACCGTTTAGAAGTGTGAATAGATTAACAGTGATGTAATCTGATTGGTAGGTCAGACTATTTAAAGTGTCCAGGATCATGTGAATATAAATCCACCTGAGGAAGACAGCTTTTGTTGTAGAAATGTGTTGTGGTGTGTAAATAAAGAGGACTATTGTTCCTTTAACTCAATTCCATTTCTGTGCCCAAGTGCTCTTTTGAAGTAATTGTAATTTTAACATTCCTGCCTGCAGACACAGAGAGCAGAGAGGAGGATACCTTCCCACTGATCTTCTGAGCAGTGATGTGAATATGTGACATGAATATTCATCCTATGGGGAGTGACGGAGAACTTAGTGGATCATTCACTGTGGGTGACAAATGGAATGAATCTCTGTATTTGAAGTTTACAAAAGATAGGAGGGGAATATAAATAAAGTAAATACATGAATAAGTGAGACTACAGAAGGGAATCAGAAAATGATAGTGGTTACATTAATTGTCAAAACAATCAGAAGATATTGGATCCGGATTGGACATCGTGGGACCTCACTCTCCTGAGAACTCTCTCCAGGCACTATAGGTAGTACCACATTTGTGATCCCAAGTGTTTAATGGTCCGTGGTATTGATATGGTGAACCTGGGGAGCAGAGGTGGTGACCTTATAAACCGATTGGCCCATCTGGAGTGCCAATGGATTGTCAGACTGGGGACCATGAGTCCAAACAGACTCAACGAAAAATTGAGTTTCGCTCCTTTCCTTTGACGAACCAGTTCTGTTATAGGCTTTCTGTATCCTCCAGTGTGTATAGATATGAGCTTTCCCCTATATTGTTTTCATGATGTCATTTTGCTATGAGCCAACTATCAATAAGAGTGCTCTTATATATGTTTTTAAAACCTTTTTTTTTACAGTTTGGCCATACTATTCGGGCCCCTAGGCTTCACGTGGGCTATTTTGGGACATGATAAAAAAAAAGACTCACTTCCGGTTCCGATGTAAGCGCCACGCGAGGGAGAAGCTCCGGTCACCGCCGGCCTCAAAACCGCATATAAACAGAACGCACGGCGAGGGAAGCCTCCAGACAGAGCCGATATAAGGAGGCGGCGTCCGGGAGTCGGATGTACCGCTGGCTGAGGAGTAAGGAGCTGGCAGACGGACGACCGGAGACGCTGCAGGGAGGAGGTGAGGGAGCAAAGATGGCGGGAGTCCCCAAACAGAAGGGGAAGGAGAAGCAGCAGCAGCCACTGCAGCAGCGCCGTTCCCCTTCACAACAGAGCCCAACCATAACAGGAGGTGAGCGGGGGAGCGGTGCCAAGACGGTAGAAAAGCCCCTAAATAAAAAACAGACCCCAATGGTATGGGACAATGATACTCGGTCCAGAGACACTCAGGAGCAGACACCACAGGGAGCAGACATGGACATGCACAACAACCCTACCACATTTCAGACCATGCTCCAGGAATTGAAGGAGCATTTGTCTGAAGGACTGCAAGCCACTGTGAAAGAGGCTATAGCAGCAAGTGTGGCTGAACTCCGAGCAGAAGTCACACAACAAGGATCCAGGCTAAATGAGGCTGAGCAACGCTTATCAGACGCAGAAGATAGAATAGTACAGCTAGAACAAAAACTGGCAGAGGTTATGGAGCAATCTGGATGGATGGGAGATAAAATCGACGACCTCGAAAACCGTTCCCGTAGGAACAATTTGAGGATAGTGGGATTGCCGGAATCTGTTGCCAACTCCCAGCTGGAAGCTATATTTGAGAAGGAACTCCCGGAGGCTCTAGGACTGACATCCAGATGTAAGACTGAACGGGCTCACAGGGTAGGAGCGCCACCAGCTTCAAATGGTAACAAGAAGCCATCCAAATCGAGGCAAACCATAGCACGCTACCTGGATTACAAGGGTAAAGAACGTATATTGCAAACGTTCAAACGTCGCAAACAGCCGTTATTCCTTAGAGACTCCAAGGTAATCCTGTTCAACGACTACTCAATCATTGTATCAAGACAGAGACAGAAATTCAACGAAATCTGCAGCCTGTTATATAAAATGAACATAATGTTTCAGTTGCAATACCCGGCCACCCTGAAGGTGGGTCGCCACAGGGACCGCCGATGTTCTTCAGAGATGCTGGAGAAGCACTGAAATACTTTACATCAGGATCCAGACGATCACCTGTGAGACCAAATGAACACAGCGATGCAGAAAGCAGACTCCAGACAGCAGACGGAAGCGCAAGAAGAGAACTTGGGGAGTCCCCGGGGAGAACACCGCCGAAACGTACGGAAATGACGAGTCACAGAATCTCGGAGTAAAGACACTCTATCTGAGGAGAATGCTGCCTGGGACTGGAGACGATACCGGCAATGGTCACCTCCTCATGGCGCCACATGCAAGATATGTGATAATCTAGGCCCAAGGCCTTGGTGACACACAAGGAGGCTGCACTGTGTGTCTTTTTTTTTTTTTTTTTCTCTTTTTCTAGAGCCTTCCACAGGTGGATGAGCCGCTAAACAATCATCACGGACAAAGCTCGACAACATTGTCCCACTTGGGAGATGAGGCTCTTGATGCCATGCAGTTCTCCATTGATGGTTGCTGTAACCATCTGTAACCGTAAGACCAGGCCGGATGGTGGGAGCAAATCCTGACTTCCTCAGTGTGCTACATTGGAAAAATGGAAGGAATAAACTGGTACGAAAAAGGATGGTTAAAGTTCTATAATGGGGGGGGGAGGGATTGTTTATATGTTATCAAAGTTGGGAGGGGTTTCTGCTGTCGAAAATGCAATGATACTACTAGATATTGTCAGGACGTTCATTCATATATTCAAGAATCTTTGGGAAAAGGGATTGTACATCAGAAATGCATTAAAATCACCACAACCAACAAATGGTTAACATAGTGACGTGGAACGTCAAAGGGCTGAGATCTCCAGGGAAGAGATCAATGGTGTTGAGGCATATAAAAAAATTAAAGGGAGACATAGCTCTATTACAAGAGACGCATTTGGGACAAGAGGAACTATTCCGAATGAACAAATCCTGGGTAGGAGAGGTCTACGGCTCGAGGGCGAAAGGGAAAAAGGCAGGGGTTCTGATACTCATTAGTAAAAATATATCCTGCAAGGTCCGAGAATGGGAACATGATGAAGAAGGAAGATGGGTAGGTGTAACCTTGGAATGCCAGGGAGAAGTTATACAAATCTTCAGTATATATGCCCCAAATACAGATCAGGCCTTGTTCTTCTCTGACCTTCAGATTCACTTGCTCCAGCTAGATAAAAGGAAATTAATAGTCGGGGGTGATTTTAATGCAACAATGTCCCCGGGAGAAGATAGATCCAGGAGAGCTCACATAGAAAGATGACATCCCCATCAGACACCGCATTACAAAACCTGGGAGAGACACTGCCCTTACACGATGTATGGAGACTGAGGAACCCCGAGGGAAGAGACTATACACACTTTTCTCACCCTCATGGGACGTGGTCCAGGATAGACTTGTTTCTACTGGGAGAGGGTATGATGCCGAAAGTAAGGGGGTAGAAATCATGCCAATGGTGATTTCCGACCACAGCCCAGTGATGCTAGAATTGGCGGATACGTATCCCAGAGGGAAGGACTACCTATGGAGGTTTCCATCCTATCTGAGTGGTGACCCGGATTTTGCTCGGCTATTAGGAGAATGGTGGACAGAATACACACACAATAATGCACAACATATAGACAACCCCATATTGTACTGGGAAACTGCTAAAGCTGTCCTACGGGGAAAGATTATGGCCCACACCTTCACCCAGAAAAAGAGAGCGGCGACATGTTCCGCTCATACAGTGAAAAAGTCAGAACGGCTTATGTGATCTTTAAAAATGACCCAACTCCAGAACATAAAACGACCTGGCAAACACATAAACGAACCTTTGAAGAGTGGGCAAGGATCAGGGAGGGTATGGGTAGGGCAGATTGGGAGGCAAAACTTTACAGATATGGGGACAAGGCAGGAAAGATTCTGGCAAATCTGGCTAGAGGCAGAAGATCTAAAACAATAATAACTACAATAAAAAACAGCTCTGGTTTGCGCATCTCGGATCCAGTTGAGATGGTGGAAACTTTGGGGGAATACTTTGCAAAATTATACGGTCCCTCGGAGACATTGATCGACAGGGGGGAGAAATGGCTGGGCGACATAGAACTACCAGGGATCTCGGAGGAGGATCTGCTAGCCCTAAATGCAGAAATAAGTCTTGAGGAGGTGGAGAGAGCCATATCGGATTTGAATCCGAATAAGGCACCGGGTCCGGACGGGTTCAGTGGAGGTTTTTTCAAAGCTTTAAAGGATAAAGTGTCCCCACTTCTAAAGACCCTATTCAACAAATTTCTGACCGGAGAGAAAATTCCAACTCACATGAATACAGCCCACATCACTCTCATCCCAAAAGGGGAAAAGACCTTGATGATCCCAGCAACTATAGACCGATTTCCCTAATCAACCTTGACCTAAAACTAATCTCTAAAATACTAGCCAATAGACTAGCCCTGATCCTACCCTCCTTAATTAATACAAACCAAGCAGGTTTCGTAAAAGGGAGGTCAGCGGTGGGAAATGTTCGGAAGGCATTATTAGTTATAGATGCCGTCAACCCAGGTGGGAGGGATAACCCAGCCATAGTAACACTCGATGCCGAAAAGGCTTTCGACAACGTTACGTGGTCCTGGTTGGATATGGTACTGGACAGGTTGGGCCTCAGGGGCTCATTTAGAGCATTTTTGAGCAGTTTTCCCGCGATTTCAAACTGGGGAGAGGAACCCGTCAAGGATGCCCCTTATTGCCATTACTCTTCGACTTAGCCATAGAACCACTAGCAAGGATACTCGACAATAAGGACATATTTGAAGGGATCAAGCTGGGGAAGAAGGAACATAAAATAAATTTATTCGCGACGATGTTGTCCTCTATCTCGCAAAACCACAAAGAGACCTGCCAAAAGTAATTAGCTATATAGAAAAATTTGGAGCCTTCTCGGGATTCAAATTAAATAAAAACAAATGTAACATTCTATTTCTGCGGGACGACCCTGAATCGGGCAGGAGGAGATACCACGTAACGACCTTACACGGAATCCCGGTGAGGGAAAAATCAATAACTTATTTAGGCATAAAATTAGCCAGAGCAAAAAAACAAGTATATCAACTTAATTATAACCCATTGATAGCCAAAATAAAAGCAGAATTAAATAAATGGATGGGCCTCCCGTTGTCCTTATTGGGAAGATGCCACTTGGTAAAAATGGTGAGCTTCCCCAGACTGCTATATCCATTACAGACCCTACCACTCCTACTGAAAAAAAAAGATGTGACAGAGCTGAACAAGATGTTCTCAGCATTTATTTGGCGAGGAAAGCGACCCAGAATTGGGCTCCGGACCTTAATGTCTCCTAGGGACTGGGGGGGGGTTAAATTTTCCCAATATTAGGGGATACAACCTTGCGTGCATTTCAAGACATGTTCTGGATTGGGTAAAAGGTACGGGGAAATACTCAGACTACTTGTTGGAGTCGGAGATGTGCAAACCTTGGAGCTTGGTGTCTATACTACATACCCCAGGGGGACAATTACCCAAAATAGTCAAAAAATCTATGGTGTTTAGGGACACAGTTAGCACATGGAAAATAGTGAGGACATCACTCCAATTGCCGTGGAAGGTTTCAAAATATCTTGAACTATGGGGATGTCCAGACTTCCCGCAAGGGAGAGACAATAAATTATTTGAGAAATGGAAAACAAAGGGAATACGAACAGCACGAGATTTACTTCATAAAGAGGAAACTAGATGGTTATCTGGACAGGAAATTCTGAATAAATATAATCTACCACCCTCACACATATTCCAATATTACCAGATTAAACAGCGAATAATGAAATCTTTACTAAATGTTAGAGCGGAATATGTGACCAATATCTGGGATGAGCTAATATCTTTAGACCCCTCGGTGGTGGGTGTTTCCACCATACACTCAGCTTTGAGGACATACACACTCCCACCAAGCAACCGAGATATTTACAGGGGTTGGAGGGACCAACTAGGCATTGAAGAC
This sequence comes from Allobates femoralis, assembly GCA_033576535.1. Lineage (NCBI taxonomy): Eukaryota > Metazoa > Chordata > Amphibia > Anura > Aromobatidae > Allobates > Allobates femoralis. The sequence goes on from JARQOC010000003.1 coordinate 369,557,226, forward strand.
ATAGAAACAATGATACGAAGGGGATGGAGAGAGATGCGGCGCTACATACCAAATGAGAGGTGGAGAGACTCATACTTCAGGGTTATCCACAGAGCAGTATTGGGATTTAGATTCTCTACTAGAAAAACCGAGACAGGATGGTTACAACATTGCCCCAAATGCCAACAAGATAAAACGGATATGTACCACGGGATATGGGAATGCGATCCTACTCAGAAACTCTGGGAAATCTTGACAGAATCCTCGGGACAACTGATTCCTCTGACACCACAAATATGGTTATTCCAAGACAGAGAGACGATAACATTAAAGGGAGACGATATACCATTATTTCACTTGATAGCAACTATTACGCTAAGAGTCATGCTGAGGCATTGGTTGAACTCAGGCCCATTTCAGTCATCAGAAGTAATGGTAGAAATAAAAAAAACTATGTCATTGGAGAAACTATTAGCAGAAAAAAATAAGGAAAGAGACACGGCCAAGTTTTTCTCCAGATGGAAGGGATTCATTGTGTCTCAGTTATCAACAGACGAAATCAAGAAAGTGGTCTGGCCTTTCAGACTAACCAGCTGGTATAATCTAGAGGAATTGGGAGGAAGACTGGGAAAATTGAAACTAGACTAAACTGTATGATGCGGGGGGGGCGGGGGAAGAGGATGGAGGGGAATGTGGATACAATTGGACATTTGATGGACATTGACAACGTTCTCCTTGATCTTCATCCTGGTTTGTCCCTTCTCTGGAAATTATGGTATCAAGAAACCCTAGGGGAAAGGGGAGGGGGGAAAGGGGGAGCGAAATAGTTGGATTTGACAAACTTTGTAATCAAATGTATATGAAAAACAAAAATTTACTTTCATTGTTATGTTTACTTGAAAACTCAATAAAAATTATTTTACAAAGAAAAAAAAAAAAAAAAGACTTTTGCCTAGCTTACCCATCTTAAGGACTACACCAGACAAGCCTTTTGGACAAGTATATAGAGAAGATATGGATTGGCTACACTTGTTGCTGATGGACTCTTTTTTTACTGCCTATATTGAGTCCATTATCATTCTCCTGTGTGCGAGCACGTGATAGAAACGTTTCCTGGTCTTTCTGGCATGTTATTGGGGATTCGAAAAAAAGGGAGTACAGTAAGGAAGGGCCCAGCAAGGATGGCAAATCCTCCCGTAACAAAATGAGCAAGCGCCATAAAAAAAACTGCCCGGGTGACCCCAGCTGACTATATAATGTCATCTGCTTCTATGCCATGTGTGAGTTCTCTTCCAGACACAGAGAAGAACAGAATGGAAGGTGAAGTGTTATTGCCCGTAGAAACCGCTGGAGCTGAGACCGATATTGTGTTGTCTAAGGAACTGACACCGTGTGATGACACTACCGTTCAAGTGAAAGACAAGGAGGAAGAGCCATCCAGGAAGACTGTATGGTTGCCCACTCCCTTGTCTGCACAAGCAGCTGATGGTTGGTCATTTGGTGACGTGGTAGGAGAAGAAATCCTGGGGAGAGATAGTGGAGCAAGAGTCCCTGATAGTCACGGAGAGCCAACCAATAATAGACCCACCACAGGGGTGGCTGGGAGTGGAAACAGCACCACAGCAGAGATGGGTGGGTTTCGGAAAAGGTTGAAGAGATGGAGGGTGAGAAAACCTCTGAAGGTGACACTACAGAGACCCAAGAGAGGGCCAAAGGTATCGATGCTGAGACCTATGAGAAGGAGGAAGCTGATACCGTTGAGAACCCTGGTGAGGGTGACAGATAGGGCTGCTGATGCCCAAGAGTGGCGTGCTGTGGCAGAGGTCACAGGTGAAGAGCTGGAGACCCCTTGGCAGACACACGATGATGTGGTTGAGGTTGCTAAGGCTGCTGCCTGACCCCAAGAGGGCGAGCGGACTGCAGAAGTGGAAGAAGCCACAGAGAAAGTGAGGGCTAAAGTGAATACCTCCTCAAGTGTTGTGAGCTTGCCTGACCCGGTGGATGTTGGAGGAAAGATAAGGGAGCTCACGGAGATACTCCAGGGCCACTTAAGACAAGAGAAGCTGTGGAGACAGGCTGTCGAGACTCGACTGGGTGCTTTTGAGACAGGTTTCCGGGAATTTTGGTAGAAAAGCAGTTGAAGAAGGAAGGGCTTTGAAGACGAGCTGCTGAGAGGCGAGTAGCCGAACTAGAGGAGGAAGTCTCTGACCTCAAAAGTCACATGCCAGATGAAGAACAAGGTCACCTTGGAGAAGGTAGAAAAGGGTGAGACAGAAGCGCACAATAGCTAGAACGGTTGTTCTGTTTGTTTCTTTATGTCTTGTTTATAAAAATTTAATAAACAAAGATTTACAAAAAAAAGAAGCGCACAATAGGGTCTTATCCAATGGTAAAATTGTGTCACAGATATGGATCCACTCACCTGGTTCAGTTGTGTGGAACACAACAACCATAAGCACAAATGGGTAGGATCCGATGAACTGCAGAAATCAGCCGGTCACTAGAATTGCATATATAGAAAGGAGAGAAGTCCGGCTTTCAAGATCGCGCTGTTCTAGACCAAAGTTCACAAGGAGTTAATCCAAGGACCAAGCAGTGATCATAACTTTCTTTTTATTCTAGAAAACTCTACGCATTTCGTGTACACGCTGTACACTTCCTCAGGAGCAAAGTTACACTGTCATCACATTCCATTCTCCTTATATACTAGCTCCCCCCAGGAAGTGAGGTAGATGCTACATCATTGCACATAAAAAATTCACACATAGCTATCAATATAATATAAAATCACAAAGTTCATATATAAAACACACTCCTATAAAAACACATATATAAAACTTCACACTAGAAACAATTTAAATCATTATAATTAATTTATGATTATACTCAAAAAAAAATTTAACATTTCTTTGTACATCAATTTGCAGGACAACCTTCACAAATCTCTTTCATAATGGCACTTATATTTTCCTTTCAGTATTAACCCTTCCTTCAACATATATTTTTACTTATCTTATATTTCAGGTAGATGATCATATACTAATTAAAGTATGTACTCCTATGTGGATTTGATCCTACACAGCAGACCCATGCTCTGCACTTCAGTAAATTTTCCTGTTCTCTCAGCCAAAGGCTCCACATCTCCAGAGTGAAAATCTTTAAATTATTTAAAGATCTATTATATAATTTGCCGTAGCGATTTCCGTCGGAGCGGCGCAACTTCCGGTGGCTTTGTTAGCGAGCGAGCTGCTTCTCCTGGACTCTCCCCGTGGCCGCGTAGCGGCCACGGCGACTCACGAAGCAATGCCCGCAGAGCGGGCATTGCGAGTCGTTGCAGTCTTGCGAAGCAATGCACGCGAAGCGGGCATTGCGAGTCGCTTCGCTAACAAAGCCAGGGCTGGCTACGAGCATGGCGCTGTAGTGTACACCGCTATGGTATACTACAGTCCCATGGCCATACGCTTTACACCTGACAGGCGTATGGCCATGGGACTGTAGTATACCATAGCGGTGTACACTACAGCCCCATGCTCTTAGCCACCCCCTCAGTGCGCCGCCCCTACCCCTAAGTCGCCACCCGCTAAGCCCCGACCACCTAACCCCCGACCCGCAGCATCCTAACCCCCCGCCGATACCCCCTAAGCCCCGCCCGCCCGGCGCTGTAGTGTACACCGCTATGGTATACTACAGTCCCATGGCCATACGCTTTACACCTGACAGGCGTATGGCCATGGGACTGTAGTATACCATAGCGGTCTACCCCCTAAGCCACCGCCGCCCTCAGTGCACCGCCCCTACCCCTAGGTTGCCACCCGCTAAGCCCCGACCACCTGCGCCAACCCTACCCCTAAGTCGCCACCCCGCTAAGCCCCGACCACCTAACCCCCGACCCGCAGCATCCTAACCCCCCCGCCGATACTCCCTAAGCCCCGCCGTCTACCCCCTAAGCCACCGCCGCCCTCAGTGCGCCGCCCCTACCCCTAAGTCGCCACCCGCTAAGCCCCGAACACCTGCGCCGCCACCCCGCTAAGCCCCGACCACCTAACCCCCGACCCGCAGCATCCTAACCCTTCGCCGATACCCCCTAAGCCCCTATCCCCTAAGCCGCGACCACCTAACCCCCCACCCGCAGCATCCTAAGCCCCCCGCCGATACCCCCTAAGCCCCTATCCCCTAAGCCGCGACCACCTAACCCCCGACCCGCAGCATCCTAAGCCCCCGCCGTTTACCCCCTAAGCCACCGCCGCCCCCGCAGCAGCCCCGACCACCTAACCCCCGACCCGCAGCATCCTAAGCCCCCGCCGATACCCCCTAAGCCCCTATCCCCTAAGCCGCGACCACCTAACCCCCGACCCGCAGCATCCTAAGCCCCCGCCGTTTACCCCCTAAGCCACCGCTGCCCCTAAGGCCCTACCCCTAAGCCCCGCAGCAGCCCCTAAGCCCCTACCCCCCGTAGCATCCTAGGCCCCCGCCGATACCCCCTAAGCCCCGCCGCCTATCCCTAAGCCCCCGCCGTCCCCTAACCTAACGCCGCTGTCACCTAAGGCCCTACACCCGAAGCCCCCGCTGTCCCCTAACCTAACGCCCCCGTCGATCACTTACATCCCTTCAAGTCATCTGATCATCCGTCCGTCCGATCCTCAACTCCTCCGTCCGGCCAGGCGTCCTCTTCCTCCGGCCCCGGGGTCTTCTCTCTTATTTTCGCCATCTTCTCCTCTTCGTCCGGCCCCGGGGATCTTCCACCTCCGACGTCCTCTTCCTTCTCATTAAGGTAGAATGGAAGAAAAATTCCCCATTCTACCTCAATGAGATCTCAGGCCCTCTTCTGATTGGTCGAGGTATACTGCCCTCAGCCAATCAGAAGAGCCCCTCAAAACTGAGACGCAGTTCTCATTCAGGTCCGCCTTTTTTTTTACCCATTGACATACATTACCGGTGTGTCGGCGATTTTATGGCCGACCACCTGTTCTATTTGTCGGCCCTAAAATCGCAGACACAACCGCTAATGCATCTCTATGGGCAGTCAGCCCGATTTGGGATTGAACGCCGACCAATCAGAATTCGAGCTGACTGCCCATAGACATGCATTAGCGGTGTGTCCGCGATTTTAGGGCCGACAAATAGAACCAGGTGGCCGGCCATAAAATCGCCGACACACCGCTAATGTATGTCAATGGGGAAAAAAAAAGGCGGAATCTGAATGAGAACTGCGTCTCACTCTCAGTTAAAAAAATAAATAAATTAAATAATAAAAATAATAATTTAAAAATAATTAAAAATAATAAAAAAATAAATAAAAAATATTAAATAATTAAATAAAATAATAATAAAAAAAAAAAAAAAATGCGGACCTGAATGAGAACTGTGTCTCACTCTCCCTTAAAAAAATAAATAAATTAAATAATAAAAAAAATAATTTAAAAATAATTAAAAAATAATAAAAAAATAAATAAAAAATATTAAATAATTAAATAAAAATAATAATAAAAAAAAAAAAAACTGCGGACCTGAATGAGAACTGTGTCTCACTCTCACTTAAAAAAATAAATAAATTAAATAATAAAAATAATAATTTAAAAATAATTAAAAAATAATAAAAAAATAAATAAAAAATATTAAATAATTCAATAAAAATAATAATAAAAAAAAAAAAAAAATGCGGACCTGAATGAGAACTGTGTCTCACTCTCACTTAAAAAAATAAATAAATTAAATAATAAAAATAATAATTTAAAAATAATTAAAAAATAATAAAAAAATAAATAAAAAATATTAAATAATTCAATAAAAATAATAATAAAAAAAAAATAAAAAAATGCGGACCTGAATGAGAACTGTGTCTCTCACTTAAAAAAAAAAAAATAAATTAAATAATAAAAATAATAATTTAAAAATAATTAAAAAATAAAAAAATAAAAAATATTAAATAATTCAATAAAAATAATAATAAAAAAAAAAAAAAAAATGCGGACATGAATGAGAACTGTGTCTCACTCTCACTTAAAAAAATAAATAAATTAAATAATAATAATAATAATTTAAAAATAATTAAAAAAAATAAAAAAATATAATAAAAAACATTAAATAATTCAATAAAAATAATAATCAAAAAATTAATAAAAAATAATAAATAATTAAATAATAATAATAATAAAATAAATAAATGCTAATAATAATGCTATTAATGCTATTAATAATGTTATTAATGCTAATAATGCTATTAATGCTATTATGCTAATAATAATGCTATTAATGCTATTAATAATGCTATTAATTCTATTAATGCTAATATTTATCTTATAATGGTATTATTAATGCTATTAATGCTAATAATAATGCTATTAATGCTATTAATGCTAATAATAATGCTATTAATGCTATTAATAATGTTATTAATGCTATTATTCATGCTAAATAATGCTATTATTAATGCTATTATTAATGCTATTAATGCTAATAATAAATGCTATTAATGCTATTAATAATGTTATTAATGCTATTATTAATGCTAATAATGCTATTATTAATGCTATTTATGCTAATAATAATGCTATTAATGCTATTAATAATGCTATTAATGCTATTAATGCTAATATTTATCTTATTAATGGTATTATTAATGCTATTAATGCTAATAATAATGCTATTAATGCTATTAATGCTAATAATAATGCTATTAATGCTATTAATAATGTTATTAATGCTATTATTAATGCTAATAATGCTATTATTAATGCTATTAATGCTAATAATAATGCTATTAATGCTATAAATAATGTTATTAATGCTATTATTAATGCTAATAATGCTATTATTAATGCTATTTATGCTAATAATAATGCTATTAATGCTATTAATAATGCTATAATGCTATTAATGCTAATATTTATCCTATTAATGGTATTATTAATGCTATTAATGCTAATAATAATGCTATTAATGCTATTAATGCTAATAATAATGCTATTAATGCTATTAATAATGTTATTAATGCTATTATTAATGCTAATAATGCTATTATTAATGCTATTAATGCTAATAATAATGCTATTAATGCTATTAATAATGTTATTAATGCTATTATTAATGCTAATAATGCTATTATTAATGCTATTAATGCCAATAATAATGCTATTAATAATGCTATTAATGCTAATATTTATCCTATTCATGCTATTAATGCTAATAATAATGCTATTAATGCTATTAATAATGCTATTAATGCTATTAATTATGCTATTAATGCTAATATTTATCCTATTAATGCATTATAATGCTATTAATAATGCTATTAATAATGTTATTAATGCTATTATTAATGCTAATAATCCTATTATTAATGCCATTTATGCTAATAATAATGCTATTAATGCTATTAATAATGCTATTAATGCTATTAATGCTAATATTTATCTTATTAATGGTATTATTAATGCTATTAATGCTAATAATAATGCTATTAATGCTATTAATGCTAATAATAATGCTATTAATGCTATTAATAATGTTATTAATGCTATTATTAATGCTAATAATGCTATTATTAATGCTATTTATGCTAATAATAATGCTATTAATGCTATTAATAATGCTATTAATGCTATTAATGCTAATATTTATCCTATTAATGGTATTATTAATGCTATTAATGCTAATAATAATGCTATTAATGCTATTAATGCTAATAATAATGCTATTAATGCTATTAATAATGTTATTAATGCTATTATTAATGCTAATAATGCTATTATTAATGCTATTAATGCTAATAATAATGCTATTAATGCTATTAATAATGTTATTAATGCTATTATTAATGCTAATAATGCTATTATTAATGCTATTATATGAAAACAAAATTACTTCATTTATGTTATTGAAAACTCAATAAAATTATTTTAAAAGAAAAAAAAAGATCTTGCTAGCTTAATCTGGATAAGAATTTTGGAAAGTATATAGAGAAATATGATTGCTACACTTTATGCTATGACTCTATTTATTAATGCTATATACATTTCTTCTCCTTGTGCGACATATTTTCCTGTCTTTTGGCATTTATTGGGATTCAAAAAAAGGAGTACCAGTAAGAATGCCATAAGATGGCTAATCCTCCTAATAATGAGCAAGCCATAAAAAAATGCCTTACATGCTATATATAAGTTGTTCATGATTGTGATTCTCTTCCAGACACAATGAAGAACATGAATAAGTAATGTTATTTGCCTAATAACTGAGTGAGACGATATTGTTGCTAAGGAATGACACCGTGTAATGCATATTAAATGAAAGAAAGGCATAATCCCTTTTCAAAATGCTATGGTTGCCACTCTTACCCTATAAGCATGATTTGGTATTTGTGCGTGTAAAAGAAATCCTGGAGATGATAGTGAGCATAAGTTATTACAAGCCAACATAATAGACCACACATGCTGGAGTAACAGCACCATGCAGTAATGGGTGGAGTTTAAAAGGTTGAAGAATGGGTGAAAAATCTAAGTACATAAGAGACCATGAAGGCAAAGTATCATCTGAGACTATGAGAGCTAGAAGCTGATACGTTGAACCTGTAGTAAATGGCTGCTGATGAAATGCGTCTTGCAGAGGCTCACATGAAGATGAGACATATGGCATTACACACGATGATGTGTTATTGCTAAGGCTGCTGCCTGACCAAGTAGGGACATGCAGAATGGAATAGCATAGAAGTGAGGGCTAAAGTGAATACCTCTCAAGTGTTGTGAGTGCTATATGTTAGAAGATAAGAGCTACGGAATAATGCCATTAAGACAGAGAATGTAAGCTTCAATGCGGGTGCTTTAGACAGGTTTCGAATTGTATAAAATTAAGCAGAATTAAGACGACTTGAAGTGCATATGCAACTAGAGGAATTCTATCAAAGTCACATGCAATAAAACAAGTCACTTGGAAGTAGTAAAGCGGCGACAATGCTATAATTGCTGTGTTTTTTATGTCTGTTTATAAAATATTAATAAACAAAATTTCAAAAAAAAAAGCGCACAATGCTTATCAATAAAATTTGTGTAAATAGATACATTCAGTTATTAACAAACTGCACAAATGGTAATATAATGCAATCAGCGGTATTTAAATTGCATATATGAAGTAGAAGTCGCTTTCAAGATCACGCTGTTCTAACAAAGTTCACAAGATGTAATCAATGGACAAGAGTGAATAATTTCTTTTATCTAGAAACTACGCATTTTGTACAGCTGTAATTCCTCAAGCTAAAGTTAATGTCATCAATCAATCTCATATACTAGCTCCCAAAGTATAGATGCTACATCATTGCAATAAAAATTTTTCAACTGCTATCAATTAATATAAAATCAAAAAGTTGCATATTAAAACACACTCTATAAAACACATATATAAAACTTACACTAGAAACAATTAAATCATTATAATCTAATTAATGTATTAATACTCAAAATTAAACATTCTTGTAATAATTTGCAGGCCTTCACAAATTCTTTATAATGGCACTTTATTTCTTTCAAAACTTCTTAAAAAAATCTTAATAAATACATATTATTAAGTTTTACCCTATGTGATTTGATCCTAACAGCAACTAGCTACTCATTCAATAAATTTTGCCTGTTCTAGAAAGCCCACATTCAGGGCTTTAAATATTAGATATCAGATATTTCATTTAAACCATATGGTTGTAGAGTCTGCAACCTATGAATCCAGTAAATTTCCTTTCTCATCAGAATGACAATCCTGTTCACAGAATCTTCTGATACATGATCAATTGGAGCTACTTTAATACATGGTTTCTTCCATGTTTTATAGTACAATGTTTTGATACTCCATGGGACATAAAACCTTCAATTATATTGTGTCTGTGCGAATTCATGCGGTTATGCAGCTCTTGTGTGGTTTTTCCCACATACTGCAAACCACATTCACATTCTATCAGATATATCACAAAACTACTTTTACAATTCAGGGAAAAGTTTATATCAAACACCTTATTATTCTGAATTGATCTGAATGTGGTCATATTATGCATAATCATGTCACAACACAGACACCGAGCGGTATTACATTTAAAGACTCCTGTTTTTTTGCATTGTTCATCCCTAATTTTTTCTTTTTTCAGGCGACTGGGGCCAGTATATTTCTCAGAGTAGAGGATCTTTTAAAGGTTAGTCCTGGTTTATTCAGTAGCATACTCCCAACACTGGATCATTTAGAAGAACAGACCAATGATCCTGTAAAATATTCCTCATTTTTTGGTTTTGTTTAGTAAAATTAGTTAAAAAATTTAAGGAGAACCTATCATTCTCTTTTTCTTTTTTCTTAGGGTTTACTAGGTCCATCTGTTCCAAACCTGCGCAATCATTATATGCTTTCTCTAGCAGTTTTTTCGGGTAGTTTTTCTCAATAAACCTATTTCTCAATTCCTTGGCTTGTGATATAAAATCTGACTCCAAACTACAATTTTTCTTAATCCTTTTATACTGGTTCCCGGGGACATTGATTAACCATTTATAATAATGGCCACTATTAAAATCTAAAATACTGTTTGCATCACACTTCTTAAAAAATGTTTTAGTAAAAATCTTCCCTTCTGAATGGAAAATTGTCAGATCCAAATAATCTATACTCTCCATATCATATACCCATGAAAAGGTGAGACCCCCAATCATTCCTCTGAATGCTCTCCAGAAATTGTTCTATGTTTTTACATTTATTATCATAGATAATCATTAGGTCATCTATGTATCTTTTAAAAAATATAATATGCTCCGAAAAAATGGAATTTTCTATATAAATGAATTCAAAAATGGCCATAAATAGGTTAGCGAAAGTAGGTGCCACTTTTGAACCCATCGCAGTCCCGACTCGTTGGTGATATAGTTTTCCCTGAAAATCAAAAAAATTATTGTGCAGTATAAATTTCATGCTATCCATTAGAAAGGTTTTCTGATTCAATGGTAAACAGGCATCTTCTTTCACATATCTCCCAAAACAATACAATCCTAGATCATGTCTAATATTTGAATAGAGGGATGCTACATCTATAGTCAAAAACATGTATGAATCTTTCCACACTATATCCTTCATCAAATGAATTAGTTGTGCGGAATCCCTAAGAAAACTTTTCACAGACATCACATGTAAATACATTATATTATCTACATACGCTGCCAATCCTGACGTAAGGGAACCTATCCCTGAAATGATGGGCCTCCCTGGGGGGTTGTTTTGATCTTTATGAATCTTAGGAAGATGATAGAAAAAAGCTCTAGGGAGATTTTTCGTTGTCAGAAAATTATATTCATTTTTATTTAAAATCCCCTCCTTTTTTTCCAATTGCAATTAATTTATTATATTCAGTTACCGCACTCTTATAAATATCCATTGTAACCACTTTATATGTATTCTCATCATTTAATAATCTATATGCCTCTTTCAAATATTCCTTCCTATCTTGGATTACAACTCCCCCCCCTTATCAGCTGGTCTAATAACCACCTCTGTATTCTCTTTCAGAATTTTAACAGCCTCCCTTTCTGCTCTAGTCATATTTCTTTCATTTTTATAATCTGCAGGATTTATATTCTCAAAATCTTTCAGTACTAAATCAGAAAATGTTTTTAAATGATGTCCCTGGTTCTGTATCGGGTAAAAATTAGATTTATTCCTCATTGTAGTGTGTAATATTCCATTTTCAGTCTGCTGTAATGAGACTTCCTCATCTAAGGACACTTTTTTACTATCCTGTATCAGGAAGTGTCTTTTTTCCGTCAACTTTCTTATAAATGTTTGCAAATCAATAAAAAGATCCAGTTCCTGTGAATTCGTAACAGGACAAAAGGATAATCCTTTTTGCAACACAGAAATTTCTGCTGTATTTAAATTGGTAGATGATAAATTAAAAATATTATTTATTATTTTATTTTCTGGTATTGGTATCTTTATTCTGTTTTGTTGTGTTTGCCCCCCTCTACAGCCTCTGTAACAGAAAAAGTGTTACAGAGGCTGTAGAGGGGGGCAAATGCAACAAAACAGAATAAAGATACCAATACCAGAAAATAAAATAATAAATAATATTTTTAATTTATCATCTACCAATTTAAATACAGCAGAAATTTCTGTGTTGCAAAAAGGATTATCCTTTTGTCCTGTTACGAATTCACAGGAACTGGATCTTTTTATTGATTTGCAAACATTTATCAGAAAGTTGACGGAAAAAAGACACTTCCTGATACAGGATAGTAAAAAAGTGTCCTTAGATGAGGAAGTCTCATTACAGCAGACTGAAAATGGAATATTACACACTACATTGAGGAATAAATCTAATTTTTACCCGATACAGAACCAGGGACATCATTTAAAAACATTTTCTGATTTAGTACTGAAAGATTTTGAGAATATAAATCCTGCAGATTATAAAAATGAAAGAAATATGACTAGAGCAGAAAGGGAGGCTGTTAAAATTCTGAAAGAGAATACAGAGGTGGTTATTAGACCAGCTGATAAGGGGGGGAGTTGTAATCCAAGATAGGAAGGAATATTTGAAAGAGGCATATAGATTATTAAATTATGAGAATACATATAAAGTGGTTACAATGGATATTTATAAGAGTGCGGTAACTGAATATAATAAATTAATTGCAATTGGAAAAAGGGAGGGGATTTTAAATAAAAATGAATATAATTTTCTGACAATGAAAAATCCCCCTAGAGCTTTTTTCTATCATCTCTCTAAAGGCCACGTTACACACACAGATATCTGTGACCAACATCTGAACAGATCTCTGTTTGCAGTGAAATCATGGACACATTGCTCATTTGTACACAGCCACAAAATGGAACAATGTGTCCATGATTTCACTGCAACCAGAGATCTGTTCAGATGTTGGCCACAGATATCTGTGTGTGTAACGTGGCCTTAAGATTCATAAAGATCAAAACAACCCCCCAGGGAGGCCCATCATTTTAGGGATAGGTTCCCTTACGTCAGGATTGGCAGCGTATGTAGATAATATAATGTATTTCCATGTGATGTCTGTGAAAAGTTTTCTTAGGGATTCCGCACAACTGACTCATTTGATGAAGGATATAGTGTGGAAAGATTCATACATGTTTTTGACTATAGATGTAACATCCCTCTAGTCAAATATTAGGGCCACTTTACACACACCAACTTATCTGTCCAACTTCTGACCAACTTGCTGGTTGCAGTGAAATCATGGACACATTGTTACATTTGTACACAGCCACAAAATGGAGCAATGTGTCCATGATTTCACTGCAACCAGCAAGTTGTTCAGAAGTTGGACAGATAAGTTGGTGTGTGTAAAGTGGCCCTTAGACATGATCTAGGATTGTATTGTTTTGGGAGATATGTGAAAGAAGATGCCCGTTTATCATTGAATCAGAAAACCTTTCTAATGGATAGCATGAAATTTATACTGCACAATAATTTTTTTGATTTTCAGGGAAAACTATATTCACCAACGAGTCGGGACCGCGATGGGTTCGAAAGTGGCACTAACTTTCGCTAACCTATTTATGGCCATTTTTGAATTAATTTGTACAGAAAATTCAATTTTTTCGGAGCATATTATATTTTTTAAAAGATACATAGATGACCTAATGATTATCTATGATAATAAATGTAAAAACAGAACAATTTCTGGAGAGCATTCAGAGGAATGATTGGGGGTCTCACCTTTTCATGGGTATATGATATGGAGAGTATAGATTATTTGGATCTGACAATTTTCCATTCAGAAGGGAAGATTTTTACTAAAACCTTTTTTAAGAAGTGTGATGCAAACAGTATTTTAGATTTTAATAGTGGCCATTATTATAAATGGTTAATCAATGTCCCCGGGAACCAGTATAAAAGGATTAAGAAAAATTGTAGTTTGGAGTCAGATTTTATATCACAAGCCAAGGAATTGAGAAATAGGTTTATTGAGAAAAACTACCCGAAAAAACTGCTAGAAAAAGCATATAATGATTGTGCAGGTTTGGAACAGATGGACCTAGTAAACCCTAAGAAAAAAGAAAAAGAGAATGATAGGTTCTCCTTAAATTTTTTAACTAATTTTACTAAACAAAACCAAAAAATTAGGAATATTTTACAGGATCATTAATCTGTTCTTCTAAATGATCCAGTGTTGGGAGTATGCTACCGAATAAACCAGGACTAACCTTTAAAAGATCCTCTACTCTGAGAAATATACTGGCCCCCAGTCGCCTGAAAAAAGAAAAAATTAGGGATGAACAATGCAAAAAACCAGGAGTCTTTAAATGTAATACCGCTCGGTGTCTGTGTTGTGACATGATTATGCATAATATGACCACATTCAGATCAATTCAGAATAATAAGGTGTTTGATATAAACTTTTCCTTGAATTGTAAAAGTAGCTTTGTGATATATCTGATAGAATGTGAATGTGGTTTGCAGTATGTGGGAAAAACCACACAAGAGCTGCATAACCGCATGAATTCGCACAGACACAATATAATTGAAGGTTTTATGTCCCATGGAGTATCAAAACATCTACTCTATAATTGCCGTAGGCAAAATCGTGTCGGCCCCCGAAATCGCCGTGGCTATGTCACGCTGTGACGTCACCACGCGCGAGCAATGGCCGCGAAGCGGCCATTGCGAGTCGCTGGCCGAAAATAGAACCAGAGGCTCGGCCACAAACTTAGCGATTTACCGCTGAGGTAGCGCGAGCAATGGCCGCGAGGCCATTGCGAGTCGCTACCTCAGCAACCGCACGTGTCTCTATACTTTCAATGGGGATCCATTGAGAGTCGCTGTGTAGCGCGAGCAATGGCCGCGAGGCCATTGCGAGTCGCTACCACAGCATGTCTCCCTATACCTTCTACGGGGAGATGGAGGATGATGATGATGATGATGATGATGATGATGATGATGATGATGAGATGATCCCCGCACAGACCCCCCTCAATGGCCGCACAGACCCCCCCCCTCCCCCTCAATGGCCGCACAGACCCCCCCTCCCCCTCAATGGCCGCACAGACCCCCCCCCTCCCCCCTCAATGGCCGCACAGACCCCCCCCTCCCCCTCAATGGCCGCACAGACCCCCCCCTCCCCCTCAATGGCCGCACAGACCCCCCCCCCCCCTCAATGGCCGCACAGACCCCCCTCCCCCTCAATGGCCGCACAGACCCCCCCCTCAATGGCCGCACAGACCCCCCCTCCCCCCTCAATGGCCGCACAGCCCCCCCCTCAATGTCCGCACAGACCCCCCCTCCCCCTCAATGGCCGCACAGACCCCCCCTCCCCCTCAATGGCCGCACAGACCCCCCCTCCCCCTCAATGGCCGCACAGACCCCCCCCTCCCCCTCAATGGCCGCACAGACCCCCCCTCCCCCTCAATGGCCGCACAGACCCCCCCCCCCCTCAATGGCCGCAAAGACCCCCCCTCCCCCTCAATGGCCGCACAGACCCCCCCCTCCCCCTCAATGGCCGCACAGACCCCCCCTCCCCCCTCAATGGCCGCACAGCCCCCCCCTCAATGTCCGCACAGACCCCCCCTCCCCCTCAATGGCCGCACAGACCCCCCCCCCTCAATGGCCGCACAGACCCCCCCTCCCCCTCAATGGCCGCACAGACCCCCCCCCTCAATGGCCGCACAGACCCCCCCTCCCCCTCAATGGCCGCACAGACCCCCCTCCCCCTCAATGGCCGCACAGACCCCCCCTCCCCCCTCAATGGCTGCACAGCCCCCCCCCCCTCAATGTCCCAAAGTCAGCTGTGACCGCCTGGCCCTTGGACACTGGCTGCCATGCACACATCAGGTGCACTAGCATGGAGCTGGCAGGCTCCATCACTTACCCACTGAGGACGGATCACTTCCAGCACCTCTTCACATGGCAGTGCTCTGAACTTCTGAATCGACCTCTCCTCACTCAGACACCTGGCAGGTTCCTATCCAGCCTACTCACTCCCAGCTGCAACCCAGTGAGTCAATCAGCACATCTTCACTCACACACAGACCTGACATGTGATTAACCCCCTGTGCACCATTCAGGTTTAGCCCAGCAAAGCACTCCAAAAAGTATAGAACACACCCCAATAAGTATTGAACGCGCCCCAAAAATTATTGAACGCACCCCAATAAGTATTGAACGCGCCCCAAAAAGTATTGAACGCGCCCCAAAAAGTATTGAACACACCCCAATAAGTATTGAACACACCCCAATAAGTATTGAACGCGTCACAATAAGTATTGAACGCGCCCCAAAAAGTATTGAACGCGTCCCAATAAGTATTGAACACACCCCAAAAAGTATTGAACACACTCCAATAAGTATTGAACGCGCCCCAAAAAATATTGAACGCACCCCAATAAGTATTGAACGCCCCCCAAAAAGTATTGAACACACCCCAATAAGTATTGAACACACCCCAATAAGTATTGAACACACCCCAATAAGTATTGAACGCGCCCCAAAAAGTATTGAACGCACCCCAATAAGTATTGAACGTGCCCCAAAAAGTATTGAACGCGCCACAAAAAGTATTGAACGCGTCCCAATAAGTATTGAACGCGTCCCAATAAGTATTGAACACACCCCAATAAGGATTGAACGCGCCCCAAAATGTATTGAAGGCACCCCAATAAGTATTGAACGCGCCACAAAAAGTATTGAACGCGCCACAAAAAGTATTGAACGCGTCCCAATAAGTATTGAACACACCCCAATAAGTATTGAACGCGCCCAAAAAAGTATTGAACGCGCCCCAAAAAGTATTGAACGCGCCCCAAAAAGTATTGAACACACCCCAATAAGTATTGAACGCGCCCCAAAAAGTATTGAACGCGCCACAAAAAGTATTGAACGCGTCCCAATAAGTATTGAACGCGTCCCAATAAGTATTGAACACACCCCAATAAGGATTGAACGCGCCCCAAAATGTATTGAAGGCACCCCAATAAGTATTGAACGCGCCACAAAAAGTATTGAACGCGCCACAAAAAGTATTGAACGCGTCCCAATAAGTATTGAACACACCCCAATAAGTATTGAACGCGCCCAAAAAAGTATTGAACGCGCCCCAAAAAGTATTGAACGCGCCCCAAAAAGTATTGAACACACCCCAATAAGTATTGAACGCCCCCCAAAAAGTATTGAACACGCCCCAAAAAGCATTGAACGCGCCCCAAAAAGCATTGAACGCGCCCCAATAAGTATTGAACGCACCCCAAAAAGCATTGAACGCGCCCCAATAAGTATTGGACCCCCCCCAAAAAGTATTGGACCCCCCAAAAAAAGTATTGGACTCCCCCAAAAAGTAGCTATAACTACTATAATCAAATTAATGCACGTTCTAGAATCCCGATGCATTTGCATCGGGCTCACAGCTAGTTGTACTATAAAACATGAGAAGAAACCATGTATTAAAGTAGCTCCAATTGATCATGTATCAGAAGATTCTGTGAACAGGAGTGTCATTCTGATGAGAAAGGAAATTTACTGGATTCATAGGTTGCAGACTCTACAACCATATGGTTTAAATGAAATATCTGATATCTTTAAATAATTTAAGGGTTTTCACTCTGGAGATGTGGAGCCTTTGGCTGAGAGAACAGGAAAATTTACTGAAGTGCAGAGCATGGGTCTGCTGTGTAGGATCAAATCCACATAGGAGTACATACATTAATTAGTATATGATCATCTACCTGAAATATAAGATAAGTAAAAATATATGTTGAAGGAAGGGTTAATACTGAAAGGAAAATATAAGTGCTATTATGAAAGAGATTTGTGAAGGTTGTCCTGCAAATTAATGTACGAAGACATTTTTTATTTTTTTTAGTATAATCATAAATTAATTATAATGTTTTAAATTGTTTCTAGTGTGAAGTTTTATATATATATGTGTTTTTATAGGAGTATGTTTTATATATGAACTTTGTGATTTTAAATTATATTGATAGCTATGTGTGAACATTTTTTTATGTGCAATGATGTAGCATCTACCTCACTTCCTGGGGGGAGCTAGTATATAAGGAGATTGGAGTGTGATGACAGTGTAACTTTGCTCCTGAGGAAGTGTACAGCGTGTACACGAAACGCGTAGAGTTTTCTAGAATAAAAAGAAAGTTATGATCACTGCTTAGTCCTTGGATTAACTCCATGTGCACTTTGGTCTGGAACAGCGCGATCTTGAAAGCCGGACTTCTCTCTTTTCTATATATGCAATTGGAGAAGGTAGAGCACCCAGTGTTCTTCCCGGGCAAATGCGCTGAAGAAGCCGAAAGTCCGTTGGCCCTGAAACCTAAGCCAGGGGAACTGGAGGGGACCAATAGTATGACAGAAACTTCTCTATACAAGTGCCTCGTAGATGTACCTGAGGACTTGAGAGAAGAATGCACCAGAGAGTCAGTGCATGAAGAGTTTAAGGCGGCCGTGGGAGCCTGTAAGGTGTACTGAACTTCAAAAGCCAAACAGCTGGTGGTCCTGTCCACAACAGAAGTCACAGTGAAGTGAGTGGCTATCCTAAGTGACATGCACTTACGATGCGTTCGCACAAAGCGGATGATCCAGTTGAAGACTAAAGAAGTTGCTAGACAGCTGGAGCTTATGAAGAGAGCTCAGAGTCTGCGGGAAGACGTCATCCAGGTCCCTTATGCTATGGTGACAACTCATTGGAAGAAAAGGCCAGGCCATACAAAAAATGGTAAAGGAGTCTGGGGTGGTGAAAGTAAGCTGTCCACGTGATTGCCAGGACTGGATACCTGATGCAGGCGGTATGGTGTCATTCACTGCTATGGGTACAGAAGAACCCCTTGGGTACATACGGATGCTGATGGAATACCGTCTGGCCCACCTGCGAGAAGTGGAACAGCTGAATCTTGCAAGATGGAGAGTTGATAAACATCGTCCTCTGAGCAGCAGGAGGTGGAAGCCACCCAGCAATTGTGAGACCCGACAACGCTCTCCAAACAATGGATTGGCCACAGCGGAACCTAGAGCCAGAAGTCACGAGTAGTGTACTGGTTCTCAAATTATAACAAGTGATGAAGTAAGATGCCAACAGAGAGATCTCCAGAGACATACTAAGGGTAGCGGGGCTAGTCCGGTTGGAGGTGATGACTCCTCCAGTACCTCAACCTCGAGAGGCCTTCTCAAATGACCTACTAGGGTATGTGACAGGACACCGTCAGACCCAACCGTGAATACGGTAATAAATTACCCTACCTACGGTAATGACTGCCGGGGGCGGGGAAGGTGTGACGAGAGGATGACTCGGACAAGTGACATGGTGATGTCTGATAGAGAGTTCCGCATACGGAAACAGTCAGTGACGCTGACAGGTTGTAGGACTCTGAGGGAGGGAGCTGCGGTCGATGACTTCTGTTCCTGGAGCTGAGCCGCGCAAAGGTCCAGTGCGGGGACCCTGATTAACCTGTGGTGGTAATGCGCCTGTGTATCATATGTTCACCCCCTACGGGATTGGACAAGGAGGGGGGTATGTGAGGCATGCCGGCGCTATGGCATGTGGTTGGCCTGACTCACATGAGCCTGTTAGACCTGAATGGTACACAAGGAGTTAACTTCCAGGTTTGAGTGTGTGCTGTTTGAAAGCACTGAAACCCAGCTGTGAGGTCAGCACAGGGCCATTCAGTCTGTGAGTACAGCTCAGGTCCTAGAGCTGGAAAAGCCTGCTGCTGAGCACATGTTGTCGGCTACAGTGTGCTCTGAGGCTGGGAAGCTTATAGCAGTTCCTGGTTCCTGATATCTGGACTGTCCGGAGACAGTATATGGAGCAGCCATTCAACCTGTAAAAGGTAACCTCAGGGACAGGAGGTTGCATCCTGACTGCGGTCAGTGGACAGTGTAAATACCTCCACTACATTATTGCAACAGTGGATGTATCTGTGTACCTTGCGGGTGTACCCCGCTATTAAGCTGAACTTTAGTGTTTAATGCCAAAGGTCGACGCATGTATAATCTGCACCTTGCGGTTTATGCTGTCTTTCAATAAACCAGCTGGACTTACAAAATAGTCTCTTCTAGTTAATATGTGGTTTGGTGCTGCCAAGCGTGTCCCCCAGGGTGCGCTACCTCACACCAAATTGTGAAAAAAGGTTTTAAAATTATATATAAGAACTCTTATTGATAGTTGGCTCAAAGCAAAATGACATCATGAAAAGAAACACAATATAAAGGCAAGCTAATATCTATACACACTGGAGGATACAGAAAGCCTATAACAAAACAGGTTTGTCAAAGGAAAGGAGCAAAACTCAATTTTTCATTGAGTCCGTTTGGACTCATGGTCCCCAGTCTGACGATCCATTGGCACTCCAGATGGGCCAATCGGTTTATGAGGTCACCACCCCTGTTCCGCAGGTTCACCATATGAATACCACGGACCCTTAAACACTTTGGATCACAATTGTGGTACTGCCTATAGTGCCTGGGGAGCGTTCTCAGGAGAGTGAGGTCCTCAACAGCCCCAGCGCTGAGGATGTTACAGACATGTTCTCTAACTCTTACACTCAACTCTCTGGATGTCAGCCCCACGTACACAAGGCAACAACCACAGGTAGCGTAATATACCACTCCTTTTGACCTGCACGAAATGTACTTGCGGAAGGTGAACTCTCTCCAACCGTCCGCCGATGTAAAGGTTTTAACCCTAGCTATATTACAGCAAGAGAGGCAGGAGCCACAAGGGTAACATCCAACATGAGGCGTTGATGCACCAAAAATGGGGGGATGTAAGGTACATAGTGGCTATGCACAAGTCGGTTCCTCTAAACTCCTACCCCTCCTAGCCATCATCAGCGCACGGTCAGGGTGATATTCACCAAGTGCAGAATCCATCTTCAGTACAGCCCAGTGCCGGGTGAGGATAGTACAAATCTCCTCCCACTGGTTATTACATGTGGTTATAAACCGCACCTGCAGTTTGGTGTCCTCATCCACGCGGGGCTTAACACCCAGAAGCCGAAAGTGAGGGGTGAATTTGGCCCGTCTGTAGCCCTTTTGACTGGAATGCCTATTGTAGCCACAAGCCCTGACCCTCTCCCTCATATCCACCGCCCCACACTCAAAGTCACCATCTCTAGAGCAAATCCTCCGCAGGCGCAGAAACTGGTCCACGGTGATTGCTTTGATGGTAGACAAGGGGTGCAAGGAAGTGGCATGGAGGAGAGAGTTCATGGAGGTCTCCTTTCAATATAGATCGGTAACCACGCAGCCATCATCCAAGACCATAACCCTGATATCCAGAAAGTCGAGTTGAGGTGTTTCTTGTCAACTGAGTCCCTAGATTTCTTCCTACCTATTTTCTGGCACAATTTTGGAATTATTTTTATAGGCTGTTTCCAACCAGGCAGAATTGCTAATGAGTAACACCTTCCTTGCCCCTATAGGCCTACATTCTCCATTGCTCGCAGGTATCAGACAGCCTATAAAAATAATTCCAAATTGTGCCAGAAAATGGATAGGAAGGTATCTAGGGACCCAGTTGACAAGACACACCTCAACGTGGTGACTGGGTGGTTTATATATGCGCATTGATAAAGCTAACTGTCTTCTTTTTCTCCTTTTAGCTTAGCTGCAATTTTCTTTTTTCATATTTTGTCACTAAATAGTGCTACTTATATTAATGTAGCTAAATTGTGTTTAAGTGCACTAACACTGGTAGGAATTAGTACTGCTTCTATAAATGTATTAGTTAACAGACCATCATGGATCTTTTTGGGGATTATGCCCATTTCAAGGACCCTGTTCAAGGGTGGAAACGAGCTCCAAAGAAAACTCACCAAGAGGACTGGAGGGGAGAGTACCATAGTATTCTCTATTTCGTAATTGTCTCCGTGGCTCCTTCTCATACATTAATGAAGGCCAAATCACCATGTTACCCCCCCTTGTCCGCTGGTTTAATTACCACATCCCTCAGGTTTTTAGGACTCACAATCGCCTCTTTTTGTCTGAGTGTGAGGCTGTGATGTTCACCTCGCTGGCCCAACTCATTAAGTTCTTTTACCACGAGGCGATTGAAAATCTCAACCTGAGGGCATATGGACATCGGGGGGAGCGTGGTGGACCGTGGACAGAGAAACTTACCTTTTCCAGGTCCAGCTGCACTCTCCTCCTCCAAACCCTTCAAGTTTTCCAGAGCTCGTCTCTCTTGGTCATTGAGTGTGGTATTGTCAGTTCTTTTTTTATTATGCAGTTTGTGCAGGACCAACTTCCATAAGAAGAGGCTCACGTTCTTTGTTACTGTGAAAACATTGCATTACTTCCGGTTCCGGCTCCTGATGTAGAGGACGCAGGAGACACAGCTCCTGACGCCCACCGCCAAAGAATCGCATAGGACTGAGGTGGGGGACGACCCCAGGCACCGAGCGGTGTTATATGGAGACGTGGCTAAGCAGAGCGGACGGCATTGGAGGTGAAAGAAGCGGAGGCTCCCGCAGAGAAGGAGGAGGAAAGATGGCGGCGGCGGCTGCGGGGGGAAGGAGGAAGGAGAAAGGCCTTGAGGAGAACAGAAACAGCAGCGGGATACCGCGCCCGGAGGCCGCTGCACACGGCGCACAAAAACAGAAGAGCCCTGTGGAGAGGAGTGTCGGGGCTGTGGAGGTGAGGGGAGCGGGACCGGGCGCATTAACTACTGATTTGGCGAGTGAGCTCAAGGCATATTTAGCAGAAGAGCTCAACAAAACGATAAGGGACACTGTGCAATCCAGCCTAGCAGCCCTGCAAGCTACAGCCCAACAACATGAAAATAGAATCACTGAGGCAGAACAGAGACTCATGGATGCAAAAAATAGAGTGCAAGCTCTTGAGCTAAAGCTGGAATCAGTGTGCAGAGAGTCTGTCAGAATGGGTGCTAAATTAGATGATCTCGAGAACAGATCTCGCAGAAACAACTTGAGGATTGTGGGCCTCCCTGAGACAGTGCCCTATGAGTTGTTGGATGACATCTGTGAGAAAGAGCTGCCCCAGGCGCTGGGCATAAAAGCTTTGTGCAGAGTGGAGAGAGCACACAGAACTGGCCCACCACCCCCTCCGCAGTTGCCACGTGCCGCTAGCGAGAGAGAGAGAGGGGGAAGCAGCCCCCAGACACAGAACAGATCCCCGATTCAACAGAAGCCACGTCAGGTGATCATGAGATACCTGGATTATAAAGATAAAGCGAAGATTTTGCAAGCCTTTAAGCGGAGACGTCAGCCATTAATGTTGCAAGGAGCCAGAGTCCTTTTGTTTGGTGACTATTCGCCGGAGGTAACAAGCCGGCGCAAACAGTTCAATGAGGTATGCTCAATGCTATATAAAAGGAACACACCCTTCCAGCTTTTGTACCCAGCCACCTTGAAAGTTGGCGGGAGGAATAGTGCACCACGTTTCTTCACGGACGCAGCTGAGGCATTACGTACGCTCACGATGAGTGACAGTGAGAGACGTTCGCCCAGGGAGCAAAGGGACCGGCGGAGTCCCGCGGATTCTTCCGCAAGTGGCGAGATGAGCCCTTTCCGTGACCGTGGGAGCGCCTCGAGGGAACCCAGTGATCCCCAGAACCAGCTTGACTCTCGAAGAGACATTTTTGAATAAGTGACCATTGGGATGTGTTAACACTTTTGCTGGGGAGTCGGCGTTGGGCGGCCGCGGGCCACCGCTTGTCCCTGGTCCACACGCGTGGCCCCCCCCTCACCTCCCCCTTTTTTTTCCTTTCTCTCCCTTCCGTGTCCAAGTTATTGCGAGGAACTGCCAGCCGCACAATACACGGAACTATTGGGGGAGTTGGGGTGGGGGAGAGGGGGGGGATGTTTCAGTCCCTACAGCCAGGGATGGCATCAAGGGAACTAATTGTCTGGGACCTGTTCTGGACAAAATGGACTAAATGAACGGGATGGCTAGGGGAAGTTGCACATGCCTCGGGTCACAACGGTGCGTTTGCTGAAATTCGGGGAATCTCTACATGAGGCGAGTGGGTGGGAGCGAGGTGTAAGGAAGTGCTACTCAGGAATATGGGAGTTGTTAAAACAAGCTTTGAGGGGTTCAGGAGGGGAGGGAGGGGGAGGGGGGAGGGAGAGGGGGGGAGGCAGGGAGTTTGTTGCTGTGTTGCAATTTTAGGGGGGTTTATTGCACGAGAAAAGACTCGCTATATATGGTTCTGTTGTTAAAGATTGGTACGGGGGATTTAGCACCGCTCACTCGGTTGGGATCAGATCCAACATTGACGTTCAGACATGGTCCGGATATTGTCATGGAATGTTAAAGGACTGAGGTTCCCGTCCAAGCGCTCCATGGTCCTCAAACACTTGAAAAAATTAAGAGGAGATATTGTTCTTCTCCAAGAAACTCACCTGAGACGAGAAGAATTTCTCAGAATGAAAAAAATGTGGGTGGGTGAAGTCTTGGGTTCTGGAGCGGTTGGACGAAAAGCTCGAGTACTTATTTTGATACACAAGAATCTGGCGTATAAAGTGATGTCCCAGGACAGTCAGGCAGAGGGCAGACATTTCCATCTGCTAATTGAGTGCGGTGGGGACCTGTTTAGTATCCATAATGTATATGCGCCGAATGCGGGACAGGAAGGATTCCTGGACTCATTACAAAGCTACATATCACGTGACGCTAGACACAACTTGGTGGTGGGGGGAGATTTTAATCTGGTAATGAACGTGGATGAAGATAGGACAATGAGTGGGGAAAGACGTAATACATCTGATGTTAACGCTAGACGACCAACAGACAGAGGGAGTACAGCGTTGACCTCTTTTGTTGGAGAGTTGGGTATGTGTGATGCGTGGAGATTAAGCCACCCACAAGACAGAGAGTACACACATTTTTCACATAGACATGACACTTGGTCTAGAATTGACCTTTTACTGGTTCGGGACTCTCTCTTGCCTAGGATAGTGGAAGCGTCAATAGAGAATCTAGTGATATCAGACCACAGCCCGATATGTTTGTGTGTGGCTGACACATTCCCAAGAGGTAGTGACTTCCTGTGGCGCTTCCCACGGCTATGCAGGAGGATCCTGATTTTAAAAGACAATTTGAAGAGTGGTGGAGAGAGTACTCTTGGGATAACGAAAAGCATTCCTCTAACCTGGCTCTATATTGGGAGGCCGCTAAGGCAGTGTTGCGGGGCAAAATACTGGCCTTTACCAGAACGAAGAAACGCCAGATAGACACATGCTTCAAAAGAAGCAGCGAAGGGGTGAGGGAGGCATACCATCTTTTCTTAGCGAACCCCACGACTGACAATAAACAAGCATGGCAGAGACAGAGGCTAGACTTCAATGGTTGGACACAACAGAAAGAAAAAATTTCAAGACAGCACTGGGAGTCTACACTCTTCCACTATGGGAACAAGGCGGGGAAATTGCTAGCTAACCTGGCCAGAGGCAAGAGACAATATACATCTATTATGGCCATTAGGGACGGAGGGGGAGACCTCGTGAAGAACCCCCATAGCATAGTGGACGCTTTGGGCAAATATTATGCCAAGCTTTACAGCAAACCCGTAGAAGAAGGGGGTGGGGAGGAGGATTGGCTAAAAAGATTCCCTTTGCCACGCCTAGACCAACTCGACCTGCAGGACTTAAACAGGGATGTGTCAGAAGTTGAGGTGCTGGGAGTGATAAAAGAACTGGGGGCCCATAAGGCGCCAGGCCCTGATGGATTTGGGGGAGGATTTTACATGGCGATAGGTCCGCTGGTGGTGCACACATTAACTAAACTCTACAACACAATACTGAGAGGAGGAGCCATACCTGAGCTGATGAACACGGCACACATTACACTGATCCCTAAGGGGGATAAAATCTGGAGAATCCGGCTAATTATAGGCCAATTTCCCTCATTAATGTGGATCTGAAAATATTATCCAAAATTATGGCGAACAGACTGGCTAACTTCCTCCCCAAGCTGGTTGGGCGCCACCAGGCGGGCTTTGTCAAGGGCCGTTCGGCGGTTGGGAATGTCAGGAGGGCAATGTTGGCAGTGGATGCGGTAGCTCAGAGGGGGAAAGGCCTATCAAGAGGGGATCCAGCCATGGTCACTCTGGACCCGGAGAAGGCATTTGACAACGTCAGGTGGCCATGGCTAGAGAGGGTTCTGGATGCAGTGGGTCTGACGGGCCAATTCAGGAACTATATCAGATCACTATATGGGTCACCAAAGGCTAGGGTTAAAATACCGGGTTTTTTGTCGGAGGTTTTTCCGTTGTGTAGGGGGACGCGCCAGGGCTGCCACCTGTCGCCTCTGTTATTTGATTTGGCTATTGAGCCACTGGCGGCATATCTGATGAGTGGGGAGAGTTTTCAGGGCATATCGGTTGGAGGTATACGGTTGAGGGCCAACATGTTGCTGATGACATTGTAATCTACTTGAATGACCCGATGGAGGAGCTGCCACGGATCCTTCCGCGGATTACGTCATTTGGCTCATTCTCGGGCTTCAAACTGAATGAATCTGAATGTGAAATTTTTTACCTGTCAGGCAGCATAGGGATTACGGTGGAGGCTAGGACGAGGATGCCCAATATTTTGGGAATTCCGGTAACGAAAGACTCGGTCAAATACCTGGGAATACGCATAGCTAGAACTGCAGATTTGATCTACAAGTTAAATTTCTTGCCGATCATACAGACAATAGAACGAGACCTCGAGAAATGGGAAAATTTGCCTCTCTCGTTGCTGGGCAGGGGTCACCTCCTTAAGACGATGTGTTTTCCAAGGCTCTTGTACCCGTTACAGGTGATACCACTGTTGCTTCGCAGTGGGGATGTGGCATGGCTGAACAGGGCCATCACCAAATTCATGTGGCAGGGAAAGCGACCTAGGATCAGACTGAGCACACTTATGTTGTCTCGAGAAGAGGGGGGTTGGCAATCCCAGATGTCAGGGGCTACAACGTGGTGTGCTTACTTAGACATGTGCTGGACTGGTTGGGAAAGACCAGTAAATTTTCCGATTTCGAGTTAGAATCGGCCTTATGCCGACCCTGGAGTTTGGCTTCAGTTCTTCACACCCCGAGGGCGAAACTCCCTATTGCTATTAAACAGTCTATGGTGTTTAGAGATACGCTGGCAGCGTGGAAATTAGTTCGCAAAAAAATGGGTCTCTCCTGGCGCATGTCTAAATATGTGGATCTGTGGGCACACCCGGAGTTCCCAATGGGAAGAGAGAACGTTCTATTTAGACAGTGGAAAGAAAAGGGGGTGGAGATAGTGGGAGATCTTTTGTGCTCCACTGAAGCTAGATGGTTAGGGGGGAGAGAATTGGTGTCTGGTTTGGGCCTACCAGATTTTCACATCCTGCAATATAACCAGCTTGAATTCCATATCATGAGGAAGCTAGACAGGGTACACACAGAGTGCGTGGTGAATGCCTGGGACGATTTGGTAAGGAAAGGAACAGCCAACACTAGTGTTTCATCGCTTTATAGGGACTTGAGAGGACTGCTCTTACCTACCCGACGTGGAGGGCTCTTCAAGGGTTGGAAGCGACGATTGGGATCAGATGGTACGGGAGATATGATATTGAGGGGCTGGAGGGCCCTAAGAGACAATGTGGTTAATGAGCAATGGCGAGGCACTCAATTTAGGTTCATGCACTCGGCAATCTATGGGTTCAGGACCTTCACACAAAACCCTGACACGGACAGACTGCAGGCATGCCCGAGGTGTGGAACAGATGATACAGATTTACTACATGGGATTTGGGAATGTATTAAAATTTGCCCACTGTGGGAGTTCGTGGAGAGCATGGTTAGGACGGTGACGGGCAAGGAGACGACTTTGGGGAGGGAGGGGTGGCTGTTCCATTGCATTTCAGGATCTCACGGATCAAGAGAGGTTCAGAAGTTACTGCACACCATAGCGATTCTTACTAAAAGGGCGATACTCAGGACATGGCTGGAAGCTACGCCGCCGTCACGAGGGGGAGTACTCTCGGACATTAAGAAGGCAATGACATTAGAAAGAATAGAGGCGGAGTCAAACAAAGATACGTTGCCGACAAAGTTCTTCAAAAAGTGGAGGAAATTTATTACGCATTGTCTAACGGATGCTGAGGTAGAGTCAGTGGTCACACCTTTCAAAAATTCAGAGTGGTACCTGATAGAACAGCTACGGGGATCATTGGGTCATCTGGAATTGAAGTGAGGTTGATCGCCGTGGAGTCAGGGTAGTCGGAATGATATAGGTCTGTAGGGGTATCTGATGGGAAGCGGTGCTAAGGGGGTGGGAGGGATGGGATATATAGGTTTAGAGGGTCTATTGTTGTGACCCTTTTCTCTTTGGATGGAGACTGATGATTGTAACAGATACATTTACTGTGCTTAACATGATTTTTGTGATAACTAAGAAACCCTGATAAAGATATTTGGAAAAAAAACAAAAACATTGCATTAGATGTGGGAACAAAAGGGCTAACTCTAGCACCTCGATTTGAGGTGCTGTTAAGTGATGTTCAGATACATTAATGATTTTAAGTTCCTCCCTTCCACTCCCATTCAACGCCACCGGACGGGAACCTACCCGCGGAAGATCTCTCTGTCCAATGGTCTTTGCTGCTGCTCTGGTTACAGGACCCGAACGACCACCATCTCCTGACCCCGGTTCCTCCTCCACATAAGATAATGAGGAACTAGAGGTATTAATAGGTACGGGTTCAAGTGTTTCCACTGGTGTTTTGTTCTTTTTTCCACGTCCACTCCTCCACATAGATACCCTGTTATTTTTAACATCAGCCATGTCCCGCTGATATTTTTTAGTCTTTGTAGCTACAATATAATTCTCCCATCGCGTGAAATCCTTATCAATAGATTCAGATAGTTTTGTCAACTCCTCAGATGGTAGCTGGGTGGTGAGCCTGTCCTTTATGGCCTCTATCTCCTCCTCAACCAAGCTAATGGTCTTATTGTTCAGCTCAATCAAGAGAGACATAAAAGCATTAGAGCATTGGGTAGAAGCTTCCTCCCAAGATTTACAGAAGGTGCCATCTGTGGGGCTAAAGGAAGGGAATACGTGCACCCAAAGCCCACGTGGTATGAGACCATGCTCAATATATCTTTGCAGGAATGCCTGATTCCACCATACTCGGGTTCTTTGGTGTAGCAGACCCCTCATATTGTTGAGGAGTTCATCATTTGCCTTTGAGCCAACAGGGACAGGTGCCTCTCCCTTGTTTCCAAATACCTGGTCCAATTTAGATAGCCATGCGGACCTGCAGGCTTTAAGGTCCATGGACCCCTGGTATGCTGTGGAAACACACAGAAACAGAATATGAGAAACTAGAACGCAGGGGATAATTAACGTATTCATGAGGTATACTCAAGCAAAATTCAATTTACCAGAGAAAAGGTATACTACCTCAGTTTAAGGTTTTAGTAAAATAACACAACACTGGCTACTGCTTAGTGCACATTTGATAGTGATGCCAGAGTTATACAGTGAAGCTAAAACCAGTTACAATTAGTGCAGGTACAGTTACAAAAGAGACAAACACAGAGGTTGCTTTCACATTGAGAGGGATTAATACATAAAGTGCTGAGAGCAGGGATATGGATCCAGTAACATTAGATTGGGTACAAGCAGACAAAATGTATTCAATTCACAGTACATGAATAAGTGCAGATGTATACAATCAATTGCTTCTACTAGAGTACCAATGCTATGAGGTGTAAAGACCCTAACTCCCACCACCACTCACCCATCTCAACAGTTGATAAGCAACTCTGTCTGTGTCTGTGGTGCAGACCCTGACACGTGTTTCGTATCCTTTCTCAAGGGGGCTGTGGGGGAGTGTTGCTAAAGGGCCTACTTATAGGGCCCCACCCGTGGGGGACCTGAGACCGGCACAAGCTCGACTACCAGGAGCTGTCACCAGGGTTGTGCAGGTGTTGCACAACCTGTGAAGGTGAGTGCACCAGCACTTTGATTAAGCACCACTTTTGAGAAGGTTTCACACATTGCGCCTCCATTATTCATCTTATTTTACATGTGGTGCAGACCCCAGCACGTGTTTCGTATCCTTTCTCAACGGGCCTGTGGGGGGAGTGCTGCTAAAAGGCCTACTTATATGGTGAATGAGGGAAGGAAGAGGGAGTGTTGCTTCAATGAAATCACCTGGAGCTGTTTGGTGCATGGAAGAATGTTTGCTATCCAGAAAAAGACTTGTAAGGAAAAATTCCAGCACCAGACCAATCTTCAAATTTTCGGTATATTTATTGGTGCATCATGAACAAAATGACATTCTGGGGGACGCAGCCCCATCTTAAACGCTGGACGCGTTTCGAATGGATGTCCTTTCTCAACAGCATAAAATTCTTTCCATACTGATTTTCCTTAAATGGAAAAGCCCTCCTACAAATTAATGCACCCAAGTGAAACCAATTACTCATAATACTATGGGCTGAAGATACACCCACTAGAAATACATATTATGCTTTACAAAAAGAAAAAGAACTGACAAATGGAACAGATAACATGATAACAAATAACATGATTTTAGCACAGTACCTATGAGTTTCTAGTCATTATTTTATTTTATACATAGATATAAATTGTATATGTGCAAAGAAAATAGAATATCAAATAATTATTTTCTGACTTTCCCTATGATATTCTGTTGCATTTATTTCATTATCCACAGGAAACCATACAATTAATCGGGGTATGTGACCTCAAAACTGCATATGTTAAAAAATGTGTCTCTAATAAAAATAGGATAGATCTGTACGTAGATTTAACCCCTGGGGCTGTCTTGTATCCAGGGTAAGTATCCATTTTGCTTCCCTAGATAAGACCTCCAGACCTTTATCTCCGCCACACTAAAAAGCCTGTCATGTTGTCATTATGAATTTCTAAAAAATGATGTGACAAACTGGACATGTCACGTCTACTGGCCTGTAGCTCCGAATAGGCAGCAGAAATATGTTCACCGATGTGCTTTTTTAATGGTCTCGTAGTGCACCCAATATAATCTTGTGCACAAATTTGTCACGACGCCATGTACACAACATGGGTCGTGTTACAATTCATATACGCACATATGTCATATTTCTGTTGTGTAATTCTCTTAGAAAAAACCTTAGTGACATTCATATATTGGCATAATCCACATCTCGCTCCCCCACACCAGTAATTTCCTTTTGTTTGCAACCAAGTTGGCCGTTTTTGCTTATTCATAAAATCTGATGGTGACAATATATTACCAAGTGTTAAAGACCTTTTGGGGACACATTTGCACCCCTGTGTTATAATCCTGTGTTAGGCTGGGGTCACAGTAGCATTTTTCACATGCGTTTTTGGAGACCTGCGTTTTCAAAAACGCATGTAAAAATCGCACCCATAGGCCCCCATGTTAAAAAACGCATGCCCTAATAGCCAAAAAGCATGTGTGACTGTCCCATGCGTTTTTGGAGCATTTCCTATGGGAAACGCATGCAAAAACGCATGTACAATTAGTGCAATTCAAAAACGCATGCGTTTCCCATAGGAGCCCATGTTAAAAAAACGCATGCGTTTCCGGAAACGCATGCGTTTTTTTAACATGGGCTCCTATGGGAAACGCATGCGTTTTTGAATGGCACTAAAAGGTACTAATTGTACATGCTTTTTGCATGCGTTTCCCTTAGTAACCCATGTTATAAAAACGCATGCGTTTTCTACAAAAACGCATGCGTTTTTCAAAACGCTCAAAAAAAATACTACAAGCACTATTTTTAGGTGCAGATTCAAAAACGCAGCCAAAAACGCAGGGAGCCATCACACACCTTACAAAACTCATGCTGACATGAAAAAACGCATGAGTTTTGTAAAATCATTAAAAAAAACGCATGTCAACTGTGACCACAGCCTAATACCTGGTCTTGATGCAAAATCGGAATATTTCTCTTTAAAGTATCTGTGATCTTTTTGTAGTCTACGCTATAGCTAGTGGAAAATATGGGAGAAGATTTATAACACCCATTATGCACTCCTATGGATGATGAATTTTTTGTTCATCAACAGTGTAGTGTGTGAGAGACTAGCAGCTTTTGTCAATGCTCTGTTCAGACAGTGAGCATTATACCCGCGGTTCAATAGCCACTTATAGATGTTATCAGACACCTTCCCATATATTATAATTTGCAAAAGAAAAAACAAAGGTTGCGCCACGCTGCATTGGGGAATCTAGATTAAGCGATATTCAGGATTTTCACTCACCTTTACTAGTTGTGCCGTATCCGCACAACTAGATTGTGGATATGTGGTGAGTGAAGGTTTATATTCACTGATCTTCTGATCTTTGGTGTTCCCCTTCAACCTTTTTAATATAAGATTCCTGCCTTCTCCTTAGCTGGCTCGCGTGAAGGATCATTGCCGATTTTAAGGATGGATAAATGTAGCCAGGTCCTGCTCCGGAGCAGCTCACAACACCACGCTCCCCGAAGGGAGATTGTAGATAAGCCGATGAATAAATGTGGTATAATAATAGTAAGCGCTGAGAGCTAAAACAGGATACACAATGCTCTTAAATATATTACCTTTGAGTTTTATTCATTCAACAAATAAAAGCCCTCCTGCCACAACGCGTTTCGACGCTGACTGCATCTTCCTCAAGTGATCCACTTGAGGAAGACGCAGTCAGCGTCGAAACGCGTTGTGGCAGGAGGGCTTTTATTTGTTGAATGAATAAAACTCAAAGGTAATATATTTAAGAGCATTGTGTATCCTGTTTTAGCTCTCAGCGCTTACTATTATTATACCACATTTATTCATCGGCTCATATATTATAATTAAAAGGACTGGCATCACCTTAATGTGCAGGTGCAAGCAAAAAAATGTGTATGCACTAAAGGGAGTAAGTTTGCTGCAACACTGTCTGATAATAGGCCGGGATTCTAAATTATTTTTGGACTTGTGGGAGCATAGGCTTGTGTCTGGCTGCTCAGGTAAGAGCCAGATCAGTCCAAAGAAAGCGCTGTTACAGCGTGATGCTAAAGGGGTTTTGTGTGATATAGTTATGTGTAATCATGAGTTTGTACCCCATAAGTGTGACAGCCCAGAGTTAGGGGTGACCAAAGAAAATGGTGGGTCTCCCCAACGTAGCGACACGATGAGTACACACGCGAACCTCACTGTGACTGGTAGTGATGTGGTATCTACAAAGAATGGAGCTGACACCGAGTTAGAGAGTGACTTGGGAGTTCACCAGACTGTGGCGTATAACACAGACTTAAGGGTGACTGTGACTCTGAGAAAAAAAGGGAGTATATTCAATTATATTATATTACCTCAGTTTAATGGCCACTTTCTTTCTTATACACTTCTTTCCCACAGTGCACATTTGGTAATGGTGTGGTTTTTTCTTGTAGCTTCAAACTGACCTAGTGTGCTTGTGCCCCCAGCTATGCGTGACCATGGTGCTTACTTATGTGAGTAGAGTAAGCCGTTTGTGTTGCAAGACATAGCCATATGTTAAGGCCACAGTACTGGCCTTGTTTTTGATAGCTTACATTGCATGTTCAAAGTGGCCCAAGGGATGTTTGTTCTTATAGCATAGATGTTATGTGATTGTGTCAATGTAATTTATTTTTGTTCTCCCCTTTGTCCTAAGGACCCTCAAGGCGCCGGGCCCAGCCAGGGGGAGCCACCCGTTAGGGAAGAGACCCCCACAACATCGGGGGGGGGGGGGAAACGAAGACGACCAGCTCCCCCTCTACCCAGCTGGGTGACTGGGCAAAGAGGGTGCTGCTGAACCTGGAGCGGGTACCTTGGACTGCGATCGGGCTGATGGTCAGTGAACGGGTGGCCGAGCTGGCCCGGCCACAAAAGACCCACCTTGAGCGGATCATCACTCTGGCCCTGGAGGTGTCGATGAATGGGACACTGACCGGGGAGACCATCTTGGCCGAGCCCCCCCCAGCCACCGTCAGTGTCCCAGCAGCCGGTGCCAATGGCTATGTTTGGCCCTGGACATATTCCGGAGGTGCCAAGGGAGTCATTTCGACCTTTCCCTTGGCACTGACCACACCCAGTTCCTGCAAGGGATCTGGGTGAGTCTGCCATCGCCAATCCTGCAGCAGACTGATGGACGCTACCACCAATTATGGTTTTGTAGTTGTCCTTTTTGTTTGCCTTTACAATTTAAGTTATTTTTTCTGGGTGAAAGAAACCTATTTATGTTTAAACACTTATGTAAAAATATAAGTTTAATCAAAAACCTATCGGTGTATTTAATGTGTTACATTTAAAGGTTGTACACAATGTGAAAAGAGTTTCCTTATTTCAAAGGACACACACAGGTGTGCCATACACTTTACACATACAGGCAGCCCCAGCAGATTATGTTTTATGATGAGAGATTTCCTCTTCAGATTTGCAGCCTAAATAGTGTTTCAAGGAGCTGTGAAGGGCCAAACACAAGGTTGAAATCATGGTGAGGGCCAACTTCCCACTTTGAAGCGTGTACATAGGTAAACACTGGTGTCCACACGTTTGGCCCTTAGCTTGACCTCAACACAATGTAGCATTGTGTATGGGGCCAGGTGTTGGCCCACTGTTCCCCTCTAAAAATTATGTGGCTGCTCTGAGTCCTCTTTGGCGTTGGAGCACACAAATTACATAGATTTGT
This sequence comes from Allobates femoralis, assembly GCA_033576535.1. Taxonomy (NCBI): domain Eukaryota; kingdom Metazoa; phylum Chordata; class Amphibia; order Anura; family Aromobatidae; genus Allobates; species Allobates femoralis. The sequence goes on from JARQOC010000003.1 coordinate 369,591,819, forward strand.
TTTGGGTTGGGATGAACATGTTGGGCAAAATGCAATGTGTTTCCTATTTCTACTAAATTAGAATCAGGAAAACGCACACAAGTAATTTGGTGGTGGATTGAAGAATGTATTTTCATCCTTGGGGCAAAGGACGAGCCACACACCAAACTTTCTCTATAAATGTTAAAATCTTGATAAAAGATATAAAATCACCAAACTTGGGTCAAACAACCAACCCGGACAAAATCACACAAACAATGGCCTGGTCAGGGCTAAAAACGGGACAAATTAGGGTCAACATGACCACATTATGTTGGCAATGTGCAAAAGCAAACATGTCAACATGACATGATGAATGTTGGAATCCAACTTCTTTTTTGATAAGTGTCAGGGCAAGTCACTGATGTGTGCCAACAGGGCCACGCCTTGACTGGTTGGTGAAGAACTGGTGCATCATGGCACCCACCACCTCCAGCTGGGTTGTTGCCTCCCAGAGCTTGTTTACGGCCTCTTGGTGGGCCTGCAGGAGGTCCAGGTAAGATGTTACACCTAGAGTGTGGGAACACACACATCAGTGACACAAAATAAAAACTTTAGGGTTAAGTAGGTTAACGGGTGCCAACAAAGATTACTTACCAAGTCCTGGAGGGAATCCATTTTCCGGGGAGGGGGATTGGCTCATCTGCCAACCCAAAGCAGCAGCTGGTGTGACTTCTAAGTGAAAATACACAAACAAGGGAGGTTAGGTCTGTGTTTGAGAACATTGACGAGAAGAGTGTAAAACTAAACAACAAGGCCTGTAAGCATTGCAGACTTACCAGACTCACTGACACCATGTTGGACAATGGGTGAATCAGGGGGGATGTGGAGTACACCTCCCTAATTGCGGCTAAGGCCGATTGGCCGTGTGGTGTTGCTTCCTTTTCTGGCCCATAGGCCACTGAGCCTCCCACATGTGCTGGGTCTGCCGCAGGTGCAGGAGAGTCTGCAGGAGATGGCCCCGGTGAGTCTCCTTCACGTGGTGCCGGTGAGGCGGTGGTGGATTGAAGGGCGTGAGCCACCTTCAGCTGGTGCTGGTGAACCCGGGGACAATGTGGCCCTTGAAGACACGTCTGCTGGTGATCTTGAGGGTGAGGTGATGGCTGCGGTGATCTGGCCTGGGCTGCTGATGGTGAAGCTGCTGGCGACACCTCTTCTTCTTCAGCATCTGTTGGTTTAGGAGAAAGCATTTGGTTAACATTTTTGGGTACATATGCACATAGTGTACTGTGTGCCTAATGGCCTTTGGGGGGTAGATAACATGTCCCATACATTATGGGCTTACATCCCTGCGGACATTTAAGTGTATCTGCACGGGTCTGTCCGCGTCAGATGTTTGGGAGCGGCAAGGAGGATTTGTTTGTAAAATTCCAACAGAAGGGGCCTATGTTTGGGGATTTGTATTTGTGCCCACCCTGTATGTTAGGGAATGATAGGCACCACCACTTTCCATAAAGGACTTAAACACAAACATGCTAGTAGTAGTAGTGGGGAACAATAGAGGGTTGATTTTCAGGTAGACTCAATCTGCTATATTGTGGCCTGATGTCACATGTGTGTATGTATCATGACATCATACTCACCAAGCAGACTCTGTATGTGGGCACGAATGCCAGAAATGCGGTCCCTCGCCTTGTACTTCATATCCGCGATTTTCTTAACAATTTGCTTGGTGGTGCGCTCCACTTGTAGATCACGCAGCAGGGCACATTGCACCTTGCGCATGATGCGCATTTTATGCAGCCGGGGGGTGCTGGTGTGGTAGGACACACCAGTAGTCCAACCTGTCCAAATTGTCATATAACAATAGGAGCTCAGGCTTGCACCATGCTGCTGAACGCTGCTCCGCCGCCATCTATATGCATGGGACTTGACTCCACCTAGAAGGCTGTGCCTGGTGAAAGACAACGTCATGACGCCGATTGTGGGTGCAGTGTTTAACTTGTCAGTCCGCAAAGGAGTCGCCCACACATAGTGGCTGAGGGCAGGGTATGCGACGCCGTCATGAAATGTGCCAAGCACAACGCTATTGCGTCGGTCAGGCACTTTGGATGTACTTTACAAATATATATGTCGGAGGAGTTGTGAGATGCCAACTTCTCTTTTACCCAGTCCTTTCATATCTTCACCACATGGCACCTTGACAATAAACCGATCGTACATTTGCAACTACATGGTGGTGGCGTCATGAAAAGGTGCATAAACTATTTGCTTGAGGAGTCCAGGAGCTGTGTAATTGGCCTTGAATACATGTCTTTTTCCGCACCATTGTGGTGGTCGCAAACACAATGATAATGCAGCGCGCATCTCAATAAACCCCCCCCCCAAAAAAAAAAAATGGCTACTTGGCGACGCACATCCAATCAGCATTGCCTACCTAGCCACCAATCAACGTAGGTGGGCGGCTGGAAAATTAAACATTCGCAACGCCTACGGACTTCCTGGAACAACCATACAATCTGGATCTAAATCGGTGTTGGGCTTTCACACGGCACAATCCTGCCACATCGTCCATCCAATATCGGCCAGTTGGAGAGCCTGCTAATTTTTCCCCCGATATCGGTTTGACATCGTTGGTGCGTCGAATTGCACATTCACACTACACAACGCACCAACGATATCGGGGCCAACTGAGTACCACGTGACTTTTTATCGGAGTTGGACGCCGATATCGGGACGTGTAAAGTGGCCATAGGCCTCCCTCTGCAGACACCCACTCACAGAACTCAGCCAGAAGATCATCCATGGCGTCTTCAAGTCTTCTTCTTCACAGCTGTGCTGACTAAAATTACTCAGCACCTCAGATAATCTCAGGAAGTTTATCTATAACTGCTTTTTTGCGCTCAAAGCGCTTAGCCAATCATCAACCAAATTCTTACAGCAGTCCAAGCGGCCAATCAAAACCACCCTGGACCAAGCTGCCAGGGGAAAAAACCCCAGCAACTAACCAAAAGGATGAGGAGACCTCACCTCAGCCTTTAAAAACGACTGCATAGCAGTCTATGACTTAAATATTTTTTTAAATTGATAATTCACACATATAATAAAATCTTAATAAATAAAAATAACCAATGCTATTAGGAGGGACATGATCCCATGTAGCCCCTACGCTAAAAGCTTAGTGGGCTACCCATGAAGCATCGCTTTGAATTGCAGAAACGATTGGAGAGTGAAGGCTTCAAGCGCCCTAAGGGGAATACTGAAAACCAATAAAACGTTAAAAAAAAAAAAGTTCAAATCACCCCCTTTTGCCCCACTGAAAATACATTTCTTAAAAATACACATATTTGGTATCACCGCGTTCAGAAATGCCCGATCTATCAAAATCTAAAATGGAAAAAAAATCAAAACGCCAGAATTGTTTATTTGGTCACTTCACCACTGCAATAAAATGCAATAACAGGCAATCAAAACAACATGTCTACCTAAAAATTGTATCATTAGAAACGTCAGCTCAAGACGCAATAAATAAGCTGTCACACAGCCCCAGATCCGAAAAATGAGAACACTAGGGGCCGTGGATAATGACGGAGCGCAGTCAGACGGCCATATAACACATATGACCATCACGTCGCAATGCACGAAATGGCTTGTGACTGCCCTGACCCAAGCATGACCAGCTGCACAGAAATACATGAGAGTGTCACACTCAGGTCTGGAAAGCAGATGGCCAGTCCAAGTGACCCACCCAGGCCGGGGTACTCAGAGCTCGGGCACGGTGTCAGGAGAACGCTATCACGGGTGCCTGCACAGAAGTCCGTGGCTCTGGGGGTCAGTGACTTCTAAAATACAGTTGTGTGGTGAGTGCAGGACTGAGTGTGGGTGTATGGTGAGTGTAGATCTGATTTTGTCTGTATTGTGAGTGCAGGGGTGAGTGTGTGTATGTGTGTGTGAGTGCAGGACAGAGTGTGTGTGTGGTGAGTTCATGACAGTGTGAGTGTGTGATGAGTGCAGGGCTGAGTGTGTGTGCATGGTAAGTGCAGGACAGTGTGTAGTGAGTGCAGGACTGAGTGTGTGTGTGTGCGTGGTGAGTGCAGAATTGAGTGTGGCTGTGTGGTGAGCGCAGGACTGAGTGTGTGCGCGTGGTGAGTGCAGGACTGAATATGCGTGTGGTGAATGCAGGACTGAGTTTTTTATGTGCGTGGTAAGTACACGACTGAGTGTGCGTATGTGGTGAGTGCAGAACTGAGTGTGTGTGCTTAGTGAGTGCAGGACTGAGTGTGTATTTTCATAGTGAGTGCAAGACTGAGTGTGGGTGTGTGTGAGTGCATACTGATGTGGGTGTGTGGTGAAGCAGGACTGAGTGTGTGTGTGTTTGTGTGTGCAAGTGCAACACTGAGTGTGTGTTTGGTGAGTGAAGGACTGATATGTGTATGTGCATAGTGAGGCAAGACTGAGTGGGTGTGTGGTGAGTGCAGGACTGAGTGTGAGTGTTTGGTGAGTGCAGGACTGAGTGTGAGTGTGCGGTGAGTGCAGGACTGAGTGTGTAAGTTTAATGCAGGACTGATTGTGTGTGTGGTGAGTGCAGGAATGAGGGTGTCTGTGTGGTAAGTGCAGGACTAAGTTGTGTAAATTGAGTGCAGGACTGAGTGTGTGTATGTGTGTGGTGAGTACAGGACTGAGTGTGTGTATGTGCATGGTGAGTGCAGGACTGAGTGTGCAAGTAGAGTGCCGGACTGTGTATGTGTGTGGTTAGTGCAGGACTGAGTGTGGCTGTGTGGTGAGTTCAGGACTGAGTGTGTTTGTGTTGTGAGTGCAGGACTGAGTGTATGTGTGTGGTGATTGCAGGACTGAGTGTGGGTGTCTGGTGAGTGCAGGACTGAGTGTGTGTGTTGTGAATGCAGGGCTGAGTGTGTGTTTGGTGAGTTCAGGACTGAGTTTGGTTGTGTGGTGAGTGGAGGAGTGAGTGTGTGAGTTGAGTGCATGACCGAATGTGTATGAGTTGAGAGCAGGACTGAGTGTGTTTGTGTGTGTGCGGCAAGTGCAACACTGAGTGTGTGTTTGGGGAGTGCAGGACTGAGTATGGGTGTGTGGTGAGTGCAGGACTGAGTGTGAGTGTTTGGTGAGTGCAGGACTAAGTGTGAGTGTGCGGTGAGTGCAGGACTGAGTGTGTAAGTTTAGTGCAGGACTGATTGTGTGTGTGGTGAGTGCAGGAATGATGGTGTCTGTGTGGTAAGTGCAGGACTAAGTGTATGTAAATTGAGTACAGGACTGAGTGTGGTGTGTGGCGAGTGCAGGACTGAGTGTGTGTGGTGAGTGCAAGACTGAGTGTGTGTGGTGAGTGCAAGACTGAGTGGGTGTGCGTGGTAAGTGCAGGACTGAGTGTGTGTATGTGTATGGTGAGTGCAGGACTGAGTTTGTGTATGTGTATGGTGAGTGCACGACTGAGTGTGGGTGTGTGGTGAGTACAGGACTGAGTGTGTAAGTTTAGTGCAGGACTTATTGTGTGTGTGGTCAGTGCAGGACTGAGTGTGTGTTTGAGTTCAGGATGGAGTTTGGTTGTGTGGTGAGTGCAGGCGTGAGTGTGGGTGTGTGGTGAATGCAGGACTGAGTGTGTGTGAGTTGAGTGAAGGACTGAGTGTGTGTCTGCATGGTAAGTGCAGGACTGAGTGAGTGTATGTGTGTGGTAAGTGCAGGACTAAGTGTGTATGTGCGTGGTGAGTGCAGGACTGATGTGTGTGTGAGTTGAGTGAAGGACTGTTTGTGTGTGTGTGGCGAGTGCAAGGCTGAGTGTGTGTGCTTGGTGAGTGCAGGACTGAGTGTTTATTTTCATAGTGAGTACAAGACTGAGTGTATGTGCGTGGTGAGTGCAGGACTGAGTGTGGGTGTGTTGTGAGTGCAGGGCTGATTGTGTGTATTGAGTGCAGGACTGATTGTGTGTGAGTTGAGTGCAGGACTAAGTGTGTGTAAGATGAGTGCAGGACTAAGTGTGTGTGCATGGTAAGTGCAGGACTCAGTGTGCATATGTGTGTAGTAAGTGCAGGACTGAATGTGTGTCTGTGTGGTAAGTGCAGGACTGAGTGTGTGCGTGTAAGTTCAGGACTGAGTGTGGTTGTTTAATGAGTGCAGGACTGAGTGTGTGAGTCGAGTGCAGGATTGATGTGTGTGTGTGTTGTGAGTGCAGGACTGAGTGTGTGCATGGTAAGTGCAGGACTGAGTGTGGGTGTGTGGTGAGTGCAGGACTGAGTATGTGTGTGAGTTGAGTGCAGGACTGAGTGTGTGTGTGTGTGTGTGGTAAGTGCAGGACTGAGTATGTGTGTGGTAAGTGCAGGACTAAGTGTGTATGTGCGTGGTGAGTGCAGGACTGAGGGTGACTGTGTGGTGAGTGCAGGACTTAGTGAGTGTCTGTGTCTGTATGGTAAATGCAGGACTGACTGTGTGAATTGAGTGCAGGACTGAGTATGTGTGTGTAGTTAGTGCTGGACTGAGTGTGTGTCTGTGTGGTAAGTGCAGAACTGAGTGTATTTGCGTGGTGAGTGCAGGACTGAGTGTGTGTATTTGCGTTGTGAGTCCAAGACAGTGTGTGTATATGTGTGGTGAGTGCAGGACTGAGTGTGTCTGTGTGGTAAGTGCAGGACTGAGTGTGTCTGTGAGTTGAGTGCAGGACTGAGTGTGGTGAGTGCAGGACTGAGTGTGCATGTGTGGAGAGTGCAGGACTGAGTGTGTGTGTCTGTGTGGTAAGTGCAGGACTGAGTGTGTGTGTGAGTTGGGTGCAGGACTGAGTGTGTGTGAGTTGAGTGCAGGACTGAGTATGTGTTTGTGTGTGTGGTCAGTGCTGGACTGAGTGTGTCTGTGTGGTAAGTGCAGGTCTGAGTGTGTGTGTGTGAGTTGAGTGCAGGACTGAGTGTGGAGAGTGCATGACTGAGTGTGTGTATGTGCGTGGTGAGTGCAGAACTGAGTGTATGTGCATAGTGAGTGCAGGACTGAGTGTGTATTTGCGTGGTGAGTGCAGGACAGTGTGTATATATGCATGGTGAGTGCAGGACAGTGTGGTGAGCGCAGGACTGTGTCGTGAGTGCAGGACTGAGTGTGCATGTGTGGAGAGTTCAGGACTGAGTGTGTGTGTGCGCATGGTGAGTGCAGGACTGTGTGGTGAGTGCAGGACTGTGTCGTGAGTGCAGGACTGAGTGTGCATGTGTGGAGAGTTCAGGACTGAGTGTGTGTGTGAGCATGGTGAGTGCAGGACTGAGTGTGTGTATGTGCGTGATCAGTGCATAACAGTGTGCATGTGTGAGGAGTGCAGGAATGAGTGTGTCTGGTGAGTGCAGGAATGAGTGTGTCTGGTGAGTGCAGGACTGAGTGTGTGTGTGGTGAGTGCAGCAATGAGTGTGTCTGCATGGTAAGTGCAGGACTAAGTGTGTGTATATGCGTGGTGAGAGAAGAACTGAGTGTGTGAGTTGAGTGCAGGACTGGGTGTGTGTGAGTTGAGTGCAGGACTGTCACGGGTGGCACGGATGACAGGGTGGAGGCCACGCGCAGACGATCCAGCGTTTGGCCCACCAGCCATAATGGTGGAGGATGGTCCGTCTCTTTCAGGAGCATTTACCTTCTGTGTTGATGGAAAGAAGGTGTGATGAGATCTCTCTATTATGGGGAGACGGCTGTGGAGGTCTTGCGCTCGGTCTGGTTTTATCCACCAATGTTGTAGGTCACTAGGACCCAGCAGACTCCTTCCACCTTTATAAGGAGGTTCATTACCCTTCCTCGGTGCAGGTGATAGTTCCTTGTGCACACTTTATCCTTGCTCCAGCAGAAGCTGAGTTGTGGAGGTTGCTGTGTTCTGCTGTCAGATAAGTGTTTCCTTTTCCCAAATGTCTGTCTTCCCTGGTGTTTGTCTTTAGTTGATAGTGGAGGGGTCTAGTGAACCTCTCCATCTGATCCTTAGATAAGATAGATCTAGGATCAGAGAGGGACGAGGTTCGTGGTCGGCGACAGTTGAGGAGACTGTATAGGGACGTTAGGGCAGACAGGGTCAGCTCTAGGAAGTCTAGGGGTCACCGTCTCCTTCTTGTGCCCTTAGCATTAGGGACTCCTGATTCCCCCCCCCGTCGTTATCCTACGCTGGGTGTCTTCCCCACTCCCAGCGTGACAAGGACTGAGTGTGTATGTGTGTGGTAAGTGCAGGACGAAGTGTGTATGTGCGTGGTGAGTGCAGGACTGAATGTGTGAGTTGAGTGCAGGACTGAGGGTGACTGTGTGGTGAGTGCAGGACTTAGTGTGTGTCTGTGTCTGTATGGTAAATGCAGGACTGACTGTGTGAATTGAGTGCAGGACTGAGTATGTGTGTGTGTGGTTAGTGCTGGACTGAGTGTGTGTCTGTTTGGTAAGTGCAGGACTGAGTGTATTTGCGTGGTGAGTGCAGGACTGAGTGTGTGTATTTGCGTTGTGAGTCCAAGACAGTGTGTGTATATGTGTGGTGAGTGCAGGACTGAGTGTGTGTGTGAGTTGAGTGCAGGACTGAGTGTGGTGAGTGCAGGACTGAGTGTGCATGTGTGGAGAGTGCAGGACTGAGTGTGTGTGTCTGTGTGGTAAGTGCAGGACTGAGTGTGTGTGTGAGTTGGGTGCAGGACTGAGTGTGTGTGAGTTGAGTGCAGGACTGAATATGTGTTTGTGTGTGTGGTTAGTGCTGGACTGAGTGTGTGTCTGTGTGGTAAGTGCAGGACTGAGTGTGTGTCTGTGTGGTAAGTGCAGGACTGAGTGTGTGTGAGTTGAGTGCAGGACTAAGTGTGTGTGAGTTGAGTGCAGGACTGAGTGTGTTTGTGTTGTGAGTGCAGAACTGAGTGTATGTGCATAGTGAGTGCAGGACTGAGTGTGTGTATTTGCGTGGTGAGTGCAGGACAGTGTGTATATATGCATGGTGAGTGCAGGACTGTGTGGTGAGTGCAGGACTGTGTCGTGAGTGCAGGACTGAGTGTGCATGTGTGGAGAGTGCAGGACAGTGTGTATATATGCATGGTGAGTGCAGGACTGTGTGGTGAGTGCAGGACTGTGTCGTGAGTGCAGGACTGAGTGTGCATGTGTGGAGAGTTCAGGACTGAGTGTGTGTGTGCGCATGGTGAGTGCAGGACTGTGTGGTGAGTGCAGGACTGTGTCGTGAGTGCAGGACTGAGTGTGCATGTGTGGAGAGTTCAGGACTGAGTGTGTGTGTGCGCATGGTGAGTGCAGGACTGAGTGTGTGTATGTGCGTGATCAGTGCATAACAGAGTGTGCGTGTGTGGGGAGTGCAGGACTGAGTGTATGTGCGTGATCAGTGCATAACAGTGTGCGTGTGTGGAGAGTTCAGGACTGAATGTGCGTGTGTGGGGAGTGCAGGACTGAGTGTGTGTATTTGCGTGGTGAGTGCATAACAGAGTGTGCGTGTGTGGAGAGTTCAGGACTGAATGTGCGTGTGTGGTGAGTGCAGGACTGAGTGTGTGTATGTGCGTGATCAGTGCATAACAGTGTGCATGTGTGGTGAGTGCAGGACTGAGTGTTTGTGTGGTGAGTGCAGGAATGAGTGTGTCTGGTGAGTGCAGGAATGAGTGTGTCTGGTGAGTGCAGGACTGAGTGTGTGTGTGGTGAGTGCAGCAATAAGTGTGTCTGCATGGTAAGTGCAGGACTAAGTGTGTGTATATGCGTGGTGAGAGAAGAACTGAGTGTGTGAGTTGAGTGCAGGACTAAGTGTGTGTGGTGAGTGCAGGACTGAGTGTGGTTGTGTGGTAAGTCCAAGACTGAGTGTGTGAGTTGAGTGCAGGACTGAGTGTGTGTGAGTTGAGTGCAGGACTGAGTGTGTATGTGTGTGGTAAGTGCAGGACTAAGTGTGTATGTGCGTGGTGAGTGCAGGACTGAATGTGTGAGTTGAGTGCAGGACTGAGGGTGACTGTGTGGTGAGTGCAGGACTTAGTGTGTGTGTGAGTTGAGTGCAGGACTGAGTGTGGAGAGTGCAGGACTGAGTGTGTGTATGTGCGTGGTGAGTGCAGAACTAAGTGTACGTGCATAGTGAGTGCAGGACTGAGTGTGTATTTGCGTGGTGAGTGCAGGACAGTGTGTATATATGCATGGTGAGTGCAGGACAGTGTGGTGAGTGCAGGACTGTGTCGTGAGTGCAGGACTGAGTGTGCATGTGTGGAGAGTTCAGGACTGAGTGTGTGCGCATGGTGAGTGCAGGACTGTGTGGTGAGTGCAGGACTGTGTCGTGAGTGCAGGACTGAGTGTGCATGTGTGTGTGGCGCCCCGCAACGAGTGCGTCACAAGGGAGTATTGCAGCCGCAATATTCTCTAGACAAAGCAGTGCAATAGTTAACTCAGAGATCCAACCCAACATACAACACCTAGAACAGGGGACCAATCCTAGGTCCTGGTGGGTGGAGTGTTAGGGTAGTGAAGTAGAACACACAGTAATCTAGAGTAGTGGATAGACTAGAACTTGGAGTGGAGCGGGGGCTCCGCACTCCGTGCGGGCCCCTGGGCCGTCACCGGTCGGGTGTCAGCACCTGAGGCCTTAACTACCGGGAATGGGCATAGCTACACGGGTTCCCAAAAGACTCCCGTGCCCACAACTCACAGCCGGTTCACTGGTACCGAAGCTGGCAGCAGTTCACCTCTGTCACGCGAACCAGCCCCGTGGAGGAGCAGCTTTATAGGAGCACCCCACCACCAGCCAGTTTCCAGTCGTCTAACCAGCGGTGTACCCACTGAGGGACCCAAGGCTCCCCAAAGAATCCAGAACGTACATCATGGATAGGGCATTGAAGCAGCCTCCCCGTACCCGACCTGGTATTCCTGGGCGACGCTGGCAAGAGAAGCTAAGGAGGTAGAGAGGAGGTACACTGCGGATCTCTGAGGAGCACTATCACTGCTAAGTCCACCCGGTCTTCTACTCAACCACTGTAAGCCATGTACTGCCTGCTGGTTACAGTAAAGAACCGTTGCAGAGACTATCTGTGTCCGTGTCTCCTTATGAACTGTCCGTCATGAACTTAAGGTAACCGCAGCTGCCGCACAACATCTTGAGCAGCTCCAGCCCCCGGGGATCACCGCTCAGCCTGTGGGGAGCGTAACATCTTGCTGCTGTCCATCACCCCGGGAGGTTCCGCAGCGTCGGTAGTCCTTACCGAATCTACTCATAGGTGGCGTCACGAAGAAAACAAATTAAAACCCCTTTTTAATCTGTTCCCGTAAGACGACCTCAATTTTGATCTGCACTACACCGGGCCCCACTACCGGCAGGCGCGGTCCACCCGTGACAAGGAAGGAGAAGAATCGCCTGTCTAAACCGGGAGTAACCCTGGCCCCCGGTGTGCGTCAGAAAATGGCGTCACGAACAGGATACGAGCAGGCCCGTTACCAACGGGTATGTTGTGCTTAAACTGGACTTTATTGTCTACAATTGGACTTTGTTCGTCCCTAAAAGAACTTTCCCGCCTTTACACCATTGGGTCAAGATGGCGCCCAAGATGGCGTTCCCGCCACAAGAAGCCGCCACGTGAAGCCCAGGAGTGAGTCAACCCCCTCCTCACTGTGGGAGGGCTAAGGACGAAAGGCGCCAAACTCTTTGTCCGCCCTGATTGCTCGAATCAACCATGGGGGCGGATCCCAAAGACTTTTCCCACGATTGGACTACAAAAGCCCAGAGGAGATGGGAGTGTCATACCTAGACACACCGACAGAGAGAGAAGACATCTTCACCAGCTCTACCAGAACGTCTTACCGGTTGATCGGGTGTGGTTTCCCTCCAAAGAAGAATGTCCAGCATGAGACTCCAAGACTTGATGCGGGAGGTCGAGGCGGAGGCCAGAGCAGCCATCAGCCAACCGGGTCCGGATCCTGCCTTTACCATAGACGGCAGTCCCGACTTCTGGCTAGAGGCTCTACAAGACCTCCGGGTGCGGTTACTAGAGACAGTGGAATGGACGATCCGTAGCTGGAGCGCGACCCTAGGCAGACGACTACACCATGCGATGCAGCAGAGCCGACCGGGTGCAGCTTCTCCAAGCCCAGACGACGTCACCAGCTTCTCGACCGCCTCACCCTCGCCTACCACCTGTCCTGCTCCGTCACCTGAGCCAATAGACTGTGTCATTCCGGTGGAGGCCGCAACTCGACCCGTTCCAGCGACCAACATCGCAACCGATTCCGTTCTTGAGCTGGAGCTCATAACACGCTCCATGGAAGAACTCGATCTCTACCAGGTTCCACCTGCGGAACCCGCGACTAGTTTCCACACTACCGAGACTGTCGCTTGTTTCTCCCTTGAACCGGAGGCTTCCTTTGCAACTACAGAGGCCTACCTGGTAACCGGGATTGAAACACCTTTACCTGCGGAAACAGATGAAGAGGCAGGCAGCCTGGAAGCCCTACAGGACGTCCCTACGGAAGGATCCGCAGCACCACCGCCCTGTTGTACAACGGAACAAGCTTTAACGTCTTTCATCATCGAGCAGCCTGATGTGATCATCGAGGAAGAGGTCGGAGAGGATGACGACGAGACCCACAGCACCGCTGAGGATTTCGACACCGGGTTCGCTTGGGGAGACAACAGAGAACTTCCTTCCGGGCATACAGCTCGGGTACACTGGTCGGGTGCACTGCCGACACCTTCCCCTGTGCCGTTCCACCGGGTTCCGATACAGACAGCCCGCCAAGTTCAAGCTTCCCGCCAAACCACCAGCTCCATTACTCATCTTTACACCCCGAGCCGTAACGACGGAGATATACGCCAGAGACGACGAGAGGAGTGGCAAGCCCGAGAACGCGCCAACATGGAGGCCCGTGCCGAGGCTCGCCGCCAGCCGCCGCTTCCTGATGAACTCCGCCGTGAAGGTAGAATTTCCACCTTTAATTTAAATACCGGGTGGGGGTTCGCTTGGGAGGTGGGTTTGAATGAGGAGGTGTTTGTGGGGCGCCGGGACGTTGAGTCAAACTTGCCAAGAGGACATCCCGATCGCGACCTATACCGGGGCGATATTATCACCTACGAGCGCTATGCTTGTGCAGATGGGTGGTTCGCTATCCGGGTGCGCCATCACCCTCAGAGCCAGTGACTTTAAAACTTGAACTTCATCAATGACTCTGTTCCCGTTAATCATTGACTGTGTGATCTCGCGGCTACAGCCTGGACTCTAGTTAAAGTACAGCCGACCGCCCGCCGGGTCCGCACAAAGTGATTACCTGTTTCTTTGCTTATATCACCAAAGCATATCTTTACCTGTTTTTCTATTTTAATAAAAGTGTGTCATATATGTATAAAAATGTAAAAACCTCTGTAATGTGAGTAGTTTGACGCTTGGGGACAAGCTGATTTAACCAAGGGGGAGTGTGGCGCCCCGCAACGAGTGCGTCACAAGGGAGTATTGCAGCCGCAATATTCTCTAGACAAAGCAGTGCAATAGTTAACTCAGAGATCCAACCCAACATACAACACCTAGAACAGGGGACCAATCCTAGGTCCTGGTGGGTGGAGTGTTAGGGTAGTGAAGTAGAACACACAGTAATCTAGAGTAGTGGATAGACTAGAACTTGGAGTGGAGCGGGGGCTCCGCACTCCGTGCGGGCCCCTGGGCCGTCACCGGTCGGGTGTCAGCACCTGAGGCCTTAACTACCGGGAATGGGCATAGCTACACGGGTTCCCAAAAGACTCCCGTGCCCACAACTCACAGCCGGTTCACTGGTACCGAAGCTGGCAGCAGTTCACCTCTGTCACGCGAACCAGCCCCGTGGAGGAGCAGCTTTATAGGAGCACCCCACCACCAGCCAGTTTCCAGTCGTCTAACCAGCGGTGTACCCACTGAGGGACCCAAGGCTCCCCAAAGAATCCAGAACGTACATCATGGATAGGGCATTGAAGCAGCCTCCCCGTACCCGACCTGGTATTCCTGGGCGACGCTGGCAAGAGAAGCTAAGGAGGTAGAGAGGAGGTACACTGCGGATCTCTGAGGAGCACTATCACTGCTAAGTCCACCCGGTCTTCTACTCAACCACTGTAAGCCATGTACTGCTTGCTGGTTACAGTAAAGAACCGTTGCAGAGACTATCTGTGTCCGTGTCTCCTTATGAACTGTCCGTCATGAACTTAAGGTAACCGCAGCTGCCGCACAACATCTTGAGCAGCTCCAGCCCCCGGGGATCACCGCTCAGCCTGTGGGGAGCGTAACATCTTGCTGCTGTCCATCACCCCGGGAGGTTCCGCAGCGTCGGTAGTCCTTACCGAATCTACTCATAGGTGGCGTCACGAAGAAAACAAATTAAAACCCCTTTTTAATCTGTTCCCGTAAGACGACCTCAATTTTGATCTGCACTACACCGGGCCCCACTACCGGCAGGCGCGGTCCACCCGTGACAAGGAAGGAGAAGAATCGCCTGTCTAAACCGGGAGTAACCCTGGCCCCCGGTGTGCGTCATGTGGAGAGTTCAGGACTGAGTGTGTGTGTGAGCATGGTGAGTGCAGGACTGAGTGTGTGTATGTGCGTAATCAGTGCATAACAGTGTGCATGTGTGAGGAGTGCAGGAATGAGTGTGTCTGGTGAGTGCAAAAATGAGTGTGTCTGGTGAGTGCAGGACTGAGTGTGTGTGTGGTGAGTGCAGCAATGAGTGTGTCTGCATGGTAAGTGCAGGACTAAGTGTGTGTATATGCGTGGTGAAAGAAGAACTGAGTGTGTGAGTTGAGTGCAGGACTAAGTGTGTGTGGTGAGTGCAGGACTGAGTGTGGTTGTGTGGTAAGTCCAGGACTGAGTGTGGTTGTGTGGTGAGTGCAGGACTGAGTGTGCATGTGTGGAGAGTGCAGGACGACCATCCGCTGGGAGGCTGAGCTGCTGGTAAGGCAGCACCCCGAGAAACCCCGAGACCCTTAACCCCTATGCAGGGATCTGGAATTACAGCGGAGCCCAGGGGGTAGCTACCTATATGAGCAGCTGAGGAGGGAGGTCGAAAGGAAGGGAAAAATCAGGATCCGAAGAACGTAGTCAGGAGTCCGAGTCAAAACCGAGAGGGCAGCGAAGGTACAAAATCATCAGGCAGTAACAGTCGAAAATCCAGGCAAAGATCAGAGACAAAACTAAACACACCCTATCACTGGGGAACCAAAACTATATCTGGCGGCCTGCAAGACAGGCTCTAATGTATTTGAAGGGCGCAGTTACCTCTCATAGGCTGGAGCTCACAGCCTGATGATCTCATCCGGACCGCCCCTAGAACCAGGCCAGATGGTAATGCACGACTGGCACCAACCACCCCACTTCTGACAGAAGAACGCAGGCTGCGCCTATCAGACACCTCTGTAGGGCCCGCTACTCTGCAACCAACATCACTCAAAGGAGAAACATGGCGGCGTTCAGCGACAGAGGCAGACGTCGAAGGTGCAGGTCCATATGAGGATAAGGCCCTCCTATCACCGACACCATCAGCCGACGGAATCCGGCGCCTCCCAGCAGCCGAGGCAGGAACACCAGCCACAGAGTCCAATTGCGATGTGACAGTATTCATCCCCTTTGCTCAGTATTTATAATAAGTATTCAGCCCCTTTGCTCAGTGTTGATAAGTATTCAGCCCCTTTGCTCAGTATTGATGATAAGTACTCAGCCCCTTTGCTCAGTATTGATGATTAGTATTCAGCCCCTTTGCTTGCAACGGTGTTGCCCGTCGCAGCATACAAACCACACGCCAAGCCGCAGTACTCTTCTGATTGGTCGCTGAGACGTGGACGGGAAAGGACAAGGGAAAAGGGCAAAGGGAAAAAAAAGGTGTAAACGTGAGCCCACCACGCTTTTATACAAGGTATAGGAAATACCAACACCACATTGTAAGGCAGTATAGTCAGTATAGCCATTAAAAAAGGTACCGGAACTGCACTTGGATGATTCAGCCAATTCAGCCAGTTGTCTCTGATCCGGGTCTTGGTCGGGCCATCTAAAGCCAATTGGAATTCGTGGTGGAAAATATTATTTAATCTGCCAGTAACCTCGGCAATCGAAGGGGGCGAGTCATCCTTCCACTTAGCCGCGACACTAGTGTCCTCTGGTCACGTGGGTACTCACGAACACCCAGGTGTAGGACCGCCATTTGGGGAGTCAATGCGATCTCCAGACCCGTGAGCGCCCTCACCAGAGCAACGACTACCGCCCAAAAGGGGGCAATTTTGGGACAATACCACCACATGTGTGACAGTGATCCATGTCCCCCACAGCCACGCCAACATAGAGGAGAGCGGTCACGGGAGAAGAGGGCCAATTTAACCGGGGTGTAGTATCACCTCATGTGGATCTTCTTCAAAATCTCTAGATGGTTCACACACTTGGACGCCCTTTGTAAAACTCTGAGCCCCTCCTACCAGTCCTCCTCCGGAGCTATAAATCCAAGAATCTCCTCCCAGCACCTCATGTAACTCAATTTAGACGGACACAGGTCCGCGTTCAGTTGCTGATAGATACCCGAGAGTCCCTTGGGCTTCCCGATAAAAGTATATATTTTTGGTAATGAGAAATCTCCTGCGGGGGCCTGACAGGCCAGAGTGTGGCAACACCACGTATGAAATGGGCAATTTGGGTGTATTGGTAGTGTGTAGACACTAGATCAGGAAACTTTAACACAAGATCCGAGAAGGGAAGGATCCTCCTGCTGACCAGAATATCTGCTAGGGACTGGATACCCGCTTTGCACCACGGAGTAAGGTTCAAGAATTCAATGTGGAAAGACAACGCGTCTATGCTAATTTGGTCAGGGGGCAACCGGATCCACCTCCCAATCTCCTTCCTCCAGCATGCCAACGTAGCGGCCATCACAGGAAAAGGCATAGGCATTAACGTGGGAGCTAGGCACTCCGCCTCCAACAAGAGGCGCAAGGGCCGCCGTCCCAGAACCTCCTCCTCCATTGCCAGCCATCTCGGTGGGGGGTCGTCTGCAGCCCACCACACTCTGGCCTCCTGAAGGATTGTGGCCCTGTGATACGCCGCTACATTAGGAACCCCCATGCGCCCTCTATTGTATGGGAGGTACATTGTATTCCCCAATACCCGAGCTTTCCTACCCGCCCAGACATATCGGTTAACCTGTTGTTGTATTTGGGTCAGATAACGTGCAGGAATCAACTGTGAGATTCCTAAACAGATATAGGATTTTGGGGAGTAGGAACATTTTAAAAGTCTGTATCCTAGCCACCCAAGAGAGATTCCCCAGTGAGTGGCTCGACCTTTCAGCAGACAGAGAGACAAGCAAGCGTTCCACGTTAACCTCAAATCAGTTTGGCGGCAGAGATCCAAGATGGCCGCTGACCAGGGAGGTTGCATCTGACACAGCTCCCTGCCACACTCCACCATCCGAGCCATCCAGCCTCAGAGAACACATAATCTGCCATCAAAGATACACCAGCTGCAGTCCACAACACCAGGGACTCAGAGGATCTGGATCTTAAAGCCTGCAGAGCCTCTAAACTCTCTTCTCAGGTTGGTGAATGCTGCACTCCCCTTCCTCCCTGCCTCAGACTGTCTGAATTCCTCCCTGTTCCTGGACACCTAACACTGCCAGCCCGCAAATCCCTGATACATATTGTGATATTATCGGGGCTCTGTGAGGGTGAGTGTCACGCTGGGAGCGGGAGAGGCACTCAGCGTAGGACCACGACGGGGGGGGGGGAATAAGGAGTCCCTAAAGCTATGGGCACAAGAGTGAGAGGGTGACCCCTAGTCTTACTGGGGCTGACCCTGTCTGCCCTAACGTCCCTATACAGTTTCCTCAACTGTCGCCGACCACGAACCTCGTCCCTCTCTGATCCTAGCACTACCTTATCTAAGGATCAGATGGAGAGGTTCACTAGACCCCTCCACTAACAACTAAAGACAAACACAAGGAAAAAACAGACAATGGGGAAAGAAAACACTTATCTTGCAGCAGAGCACAGCAACCTCCACAACCTCTGCTTCTGCTGGAGCAAGGATAATGAGTGCACAAGGAAATATCACCTGCACCGAGGGAGGGCAATGAAACTCCTTATAAAGGTGGGAAGAACCTGCTGGGTCCTAGAGACCCAGAATACTGGTGTAGAAACCAGACCGAGCACAAGACCTTCCCAGCCGTCTCCCCATGATAGGGAGATCTTATCATACCTTCTCTTTATCTACACAGAAGGTAAATGCCCCTGAAAGACGGACCGTCCTCAAACCTTATGGCTGATTGGCCAAACGCTGGGACCGTCTGCGCGTGGCCTCTACCCTGTCATCCGTGCCACCCGTGACAGTACCCCCCCGTCCACGAGTGGCCCCCGGACACTCAGGACCAGGCTTATCCGGATGGGAACGGTGAAAAGCGCGGACCAGCCTAGCGGCGGAGACTTCCGACGCCGGCACCCACATCCGCTCCTCAGGACCGTATCCCCTCCAGTGCACCAAATACTGAAGAGAACGGCGCAACCTGCGAGAATCAACCACCTTTGAGATCTCAAATTCCAAATTCCCCGCCACGCAGATGGGCTCCGGGGGCAAAGGAGACGGGTTAGACGACGGCACATACGGTTTGAGGAGCGACCTATGAAATACATTGTGGATTTTAAGAGCGGGAGGTAACGCAAGACGAAACGCCACGGGATTGATAACGGCGGTTATCTGATAAGGGCCAATAAACCTGGGCCCCAACTTCCAAGAGGGCACCTTCAACCTCACATTCTTGGTAGACAACCACACGTAGTCATTCACACACAGGTCCGGACCTGGCGCACGCTTCTTGTCAGCCATACGTTTGTACCTGTCGCCTAAGAGCTTCAAGCTACTCTGTACCCCCCGCCAAACCGAGGAGAGGGATGAGGTAAATCGGTCCTCCTCAGGAACTCCGGAAGGACTAGTACCACTAAAAGTACCAAACTGAGGATGAAACCCACATGCACCGAAGAACGGTGACTTGCCAGTGGACTCCTGAAGACGATTATTAAGGGCAAATTCGGCCAAGGGCAGATAACTCGCCCAAGTCTCCTGATTGTCAGAGACAAAACACCTCAGATAAGTCTCCAAATTCTGATTCATACGTTCGGTCTGCCCATTAGACTGAGGATGAAAAGCAGAAGAGAAGGACAAAGCAATTCCTAAACGTGCACAAAAAGCCTTCCAAAACTTGGAGACAAACTGAGTACCACGATCAGAAACCACCTCGGAGGGAACTCCATGAAGCTTCACAATCTCACTTACAAACACCTGTGCCAGTGTCCGAGCATTAGGAAGTGCGGGCAGTGCCACAAAGCGAACCATCTTACTGAATCTATCAACCACTACCAGCACTACCGTCTTGCCTGCCGACGCCGGGAGATCGGTGATAAAATCCATTGACACATGCGTCCATGGCCTCTCAGGAATAGACAATGGCAAGAGAGAACCAGCCGGACGGGTATGCGGAACCTTAGCCCGTGCACACACACTACAGGCAGATACGAATTCCGCTACGTCCTTCCTCAACCCCGGCCACCAAAAGCGGCGAGATAAAAGATCGAAGGTGGCCCTACTGCCGGGATGCCCTGCCAATACGGAGTCGTGATGCTCTGACAGCACCCTGAGACGCAAAGATGATGGCACAAAAAGTCTCCCAGAAGGACAGGAGGCAGGGGCGCCCCCCTGGACCTTCAACACCTCCCCCTCCAGATCAGGGCAAAGAGCAGAAACAACCACCCCCTCCTGTAAGATGGGAACGGGACTTTCATGAGCACTACCACCCGGGAAACTACGCGACAACGCATCAGCCTTCACGTTCTCAACCCCCGGACGGTAAGTGACGGTAAAATTAAATCTCGTGAAAAACAAGGACCACCGAGCCTGCCGGGGATTGAGACGCTTGGCGGACTCAAGGTAAGACAGGTTCTTGTGGTCGGTAATAACCGTGATGGGATGGACAGCCCCCTCCAGCCAGTGACGCCATTCCTCAAAAGCCAATTTAATAGCCAACAGCTCCCTATTACCAACATCATAATTCCTCTCGGCCGACGACAACTTCTTGGAGAAGAACGCGCAGGGCACCCATCTCCCAGGCGAAGGGCCTTGCGACAATACAGCCCCCACCCCCACCTCAGACGCATCCACCTCCACCACGAAGGGCTGAGAAAGATCGGGCTGACGGAGAATAGGCGCGGAAACAAAACAACGCTTTAGGGAGGAGAAAGCCCGGCGAGCAGACTCCGACCACTCGGAAAAATCCGTCCCCTTCCTAGTCATGTCCGTAAGAGGCGTCACCAGCACCGAATAGTTCCTAATAAATTTACGGTAAAAGTTGGTAAACCCCAAAAAACGTTGCAATGCCCGTAGATTGTCCGGTTGTTCCCAGTCCAGCACCGCCCGGACTTTTTCCGGATCCATCCGAAAACCCAACGGCGACAGGAGGTACCCCAAAAACCGTACCTCCTGAACGGCGAAGACACATTTCTCGAGTTTAGCATACAGCTTATTGTCCCGTAAGACCTGTAACACCTGCTTGACATGGGACTGATGCGTCTCCAAATCGGGGGAATAGATCAAGATATCATCTAAGTAAACAACCACAAATCTACCCACCAAATGATGGAATATGTCATTGACAAAGTGTTGGAAAACCGCAGGGGCATTAGTGAGCCCGAACGGCATTACGAGACTTTCAAAATGGCCGTCCGGGGTATTAAATGCCGTCTTCCATTCATCCCCCTCTCTGACCCTAATCAGGTTGTAGGCCCCCCTCAAATCCAACTTGGAGAACCATTTAGCACCCACTACCTGACTGAATAAATCAGGAATCAGAGGGAGGGGGTACGGATCACGGACAGTAATCCGATTCAACTCCCGGAAATCCAAGCAAGGACGGAGGCCCCCATCTTTTTTCTTAACAAAAAAGAAACCAGCCGCAACCGGCGAGGTTGAGGGCCTGATGTGGCCCGTCTGCAGACTCTCGGAAATGAAATCCTTCATCGCCTGTCTTTCCGGACCCGATATAGTAAACATCCTAGCTTTGGGCAGTTTAACTCCGGGAATGAGGTTGATTGGGCAATCATATGCCCGATGGGGGGGCAGGTCTTGGCACCCCTTCTCTGAGAACACATCCTCATACTCCGATAGGAACGGGGGCAGAGATACAGCAGACACCACCGAAAATGAGGTAACCAAACAATTCTCAGAACAAAAATCACTCCATTCCACAATGTCCCGGGACTGCCAATCCACTACGGGATTATGTTTAATCAACCATGGCAAGCCCAGGACAATGGGAGCGGGAGAGACCGTCTAGAACATAGCAAGATATCGTCTCTTGATGGTGGGATCCAACCGTCAACTTAATGTCATGTACGATATGTGTGAGACTACCTTGAGCAAGAGGTGCTGAGTCGATGGCATAGATACGGATGGGGCGAGACAATAAACAGCAGTTAAGCCCATGAGCGTCTACAAAATGAGCATCCACCATGCTGACCCCCGCACCACTATCCACAAACACTGAAATACCCTCCGTTGTGCCCTCCAGCGCCACCTCCGCACTTAGGAGGAAACGGGAAGTACAAATGGAGGATACACACACCTCCCGTTCGACCACCTCCACACCCCCCATAGTCACAGAAGGTCCAGGCCCCCCAGTCCGTTTAGGGGTGTAGGGACAGGCCCCAATAAAATGGTCCCCTTTCCCACAGAAAAAACAGACCCCCTTCCCCTTGCCCCGGGAGGTACCGGAGGAGAACCTCGAGGCCGCCGCTCCTCCTAGCTGCATAGGTTCCTCCGCACTCGGGAGGAACGACTCACCCTCCGCGTGACCTCCCGGTAACCAGGAATCACCACGAGAATGGCTCCCAGTAACAGGAGGTCTACCCCTCCGCTCCTGGAGGCGTCTATCCATACGAATAGCTAACGACATAGCCGCCTCCAGGGACGGAGGGGTCTCATAAACCGCCAGAGCATCCTTCAGCCTCTCCGAAAGACCCTGACAAAAGTGACTCCGGAGCGCCGGATCGTTCCACTTCGTGTCCGTAGCCCACCTGCGGAACTCAGAACAATATGATTCCGCCGACCGAGTCCCCTGGCGGAGATGGCGCAACCTGGATTCAGCCAAAGAGACACGGTCAGGGTCATCATATATGAGGCCCA
The DNA here is from genome assembly GCA_033576535.1 of Allobates femoralis. Lineage (NCBI taxonomy): Eukaryota > Metazoa > Chordata > Amphibia > Anura > Aromobatidae > Allobates > Allobates femoralis. Next base: position 369,613,883 of record JARQOC010000003.1, read on the forward strand.
GGGCGTCAAAAAATTCATCCACAGAGCGGAGACAAGTAGAGTCCTGTGGCAGAGAGAAAGCCCAGGACTGGGGATCTCCCTGCAGTAGCGACATAATAATTCCTACACGCTGCTGCTCATCACCAGTGGAATAAGGCCTAAGCCTAAAATATAATTTACAGGCCTCTTTGAACACAGTAAACTTATCTCTACCTCCTGAAAACCTGTCAGGGAGGGCAACCTTAGGTTCAGGTCTGGCCTGACCCAATGCTTGATTCCCCAAGACACCATTTTGCGGTTGCGGGCCCTGTAAAGCCGACCGAAGGTCCGCAACCTCCAAAGACAGGGACTGCAGCTGCTGGGCCAAAGCAGACACAGGATCCATAAGGAAAGGAAGAAAAATCGGTTCCTCCCCTGTCCTTCAGTTACAGTATTGGCAGGTGATAATGTCACGCTGGGAGCGGGAGAGGCACTCAGCGTAGGACCACGACGGGGGGGTGGGGAATAAGGAGTCCCTAAAGCTATGGGCACAAGAGTGAGAGGGTGACCCCTAGTCTTACTGGGGCTGACCCTGTCTGCCCTAACGTCCCTATACAGTTTCCTCAACTGTCGCCGACCATGAACCTCGTCCCTCTCTGATCCTAGCACTACCTTATCTAAGGATCAGATGGAGAGGTTCACTAGACCCCTCCACTAACAACTAAAGACAAACACAAGGAAAAAACAGACAATGGGGAAAGAAAACACTTATCTTGCAGCAGAGCACAGCAACCTCCACAACCTCTGCTTCTGCTGGAGCAAGGATAATGAGTGCACAAGGAAATATCACCTGCACCGAGGGAGGGCAATGAAACTCCTTATAAAGGTGGGAAGAACCTGCTGGGTCCTAGAGACCCAGAATACTGGTGTAGAAACCAGACCGAGCACAAGACCTTCCCAGCCGTCTCCCCATGATAGGGAGATCTTATCATACCTTCTCTTTATCTACACAGAAGGTAAATGCCCCTGAAAGACGGACCGTCCTCAAACCTTATGGCTGATTGGCCAAACGCTGGGACCGTCTGCGCGTGGCCTCTACCCTGTCATCCGTGCCACCCGTGACAGTGAGGGGACTCCATCAAATCAGCAGGGAGCAGAGATAAGATAAGAGAAGTGCGGAACCAGAGAGAGAGAAGCTCATTTCTGCCCATGCAGCCATTAATGGGGGACGCAGACAGTGCTCACATCAGTTAAGATACATAGAGGTGCTGCAGGGCTTCAACACTGCTGGCCCCAGCACTTAAAACTGCTCAGAGGCTCCCAGACAACTCAAGATAACAGCTGGTGTTGCCAGGACTGTTTTGCTCTCTAATTTCTGGTGGCTGAAGGCACTGCTACCATCAAACATACAGACTTCACCTCTGCAGCTGCTTGGAAAAGAGCCCCTATTGTCATCTAGGGAGCCTTGCTGAAACTATTGGTGACAGGGGGGGCTGCTCTGGAGTTGCACTGAGGGAGGCAAGCTCTGCCTCATATAATCTCCTGGCAATTATAACACCGCGGCCCTTACAGGACCTTATAACTCTGATCCCAGAGTATATATAAGTGGCTGGCATCACACTTGTCATCGCAGGGACATTCTGACTCGCTGTGAACTACTACAGAGCAGATTTCATCCATGTGCTGTGGGACTCTGATCCCTGTACATAAAGACATTCTTTACACCAACCTTTCCCCCTCTCATATAGGATTACAGCACCACTGCTCTACAGCCTCTGCAGCATTCAGATTTATTAACTCTTTGTCAACTCCTGAGGTGCTAAATGCCATACGGTCCTATAGTGTAACATCTTCTGGATCTCCACACACTTACTACTTCTCTGTGACTATGGATATATAAAATCATGTAAAGTCTCTTGAATATGCAGTAGAGGCTAACGAGTTATAAGAACCAATAAGGACTTCCGGTTTCCGGCCTGATGGGAGAGGGAGGAAGGGACTGAGCTCCCAGAGCCCGTGACTCCACACCCGATTCAAAGGCGAGAATCCGCTGCCAAACGCTACCGGAGTCACGCTCCCCTATTCTCATACTACCCCTGCATGCATCGGTGGCTCCGGAGCACCGGCACCAGGCGGGTAACGGCGGGGATGGCGACGAGAAACTCCAGGCCCCCCTCCAAGATGGCGCAGAGCGGAGTAGGAAGCAGAGGCAAGGAGGCGGCGTGTAAACAACAGCCCCGTTCGCGGGGAAAGATCCCGGTGTCCATCCTGGCCGGAGCAGCAGTGGGAGAGGTGAGACTAAGGAGCAGGCGGAGGGGCTGAATCCTGAACACACCATTGACTATAAGTTGCTGGCCACAGAAGTCTCAGCACAGTTGGTGGGAGAGCTGAAGCAGACTTTCAGGGCTTTAGTGCAGGAGCTGCTGCAAGATTCCCTCACTGACATTAGAGAGGAGTCTGCAGCTCAAGAGGCCAGAATAACAGCACTGGAGCAGAGAGTGTCAGATGCTGAAGACAGGGTGACATGGCTGGAACAACAAGTCTCAGAATACAAGGATAGGGAAGAACGCACAATTAATAAATTGGAGGACCTGGAGAACCGGTCTCGCCGGAACAACCTGCGACTGATAGGGCTCCCTGAGTCCATCACCCCCACGGCCCTGCTAGATATCTTTGAGACTGAACTCCCCCAGATTCTCGGAAGTAGGGGCTCCTGTGTGGTGGAAAGGGCACACCGGATAGGTCCCCCACCAGACCGTCCCGCCAAAGCGAGCACAGCGGCCCAAGAGAAAGTGAAGCCGCGACAGGCTATTGCTCGCTACTTAAACTACAGGGACAAGGAAAACCTTCTGCGCGCATATAAGAGCTCGAGGGCCCCACTGATACTTCGTGGACATAAGGTTCTGCTATTTGGTGATTACTCTCCTGAAGTGGCAAAGAAACGGAGAGCCTTTGGGGAAGCATGCAGTATACTTTACAAGCGCAATATACGCTTTCAGCTACTATATCCAGCCGTATTAAAGTACAGGGGTCCGGACGGTTCCATCAAGGTGCACCACAGCCCGGGGGAGGCCATCAGGAGCCTGACACAACGAAGCCCGGTGGGAAGTCATGACGGAGGACAACGGAGCCGACATTCAGGAGCCCGGAGAGACAATGAGGATCTTCGCCCAGGGACCCCAACGGCTAGAGAGGACTCTCCTCGCTGGTCGGCTGGGAGGGGAAGTCCGGGATCTAACTCCCCGAAGGAGCAAAGGACTGTGCGACGTGATGGTAGTGAAGGGAGAAGGCGCCCTTCAGGGACAAATGGATCACTAGTGGAGGACAATCGAGAGGAGTCCTGATTTGGTGATTTTTTTTTCCCTTTTTCTTTTACTATTTTTTCAATACTTTTATACCGGAGATGATTGTTGTCAGAACTCCTAAACCCCAAGCCCTGGCCTGGACGGTTTAGTGGCGTTCAACCCGGACGCCTCGCCAGATGCGGGGGGTACGATATGATACGGTATAACACTGACGATATGTGATAATAGACTTTAGTGCACGGTATTACTTATCTTCCTGCATACTGGAGTCACAGGGCGGGAGCTGAAAAGGAGAGCGCCCTTCAGAATATGGAAGTCCATAACTTGTATTTGGGGAACTGTTGGTTTGGGAAAAGTCGGGTGAGAAGGGGGTTTTATGTGGGTACGGGGGTTGGGATGTGGCCTCTTAGCCACCTGTTAAAAAGCTGTTGGGGTTATAGGGTTTGGGTGATCTTGAAGTTTCAGCCACTGTATATACTCTGTTTGTTATGTGTTGTATGGATGGAGTCCTCTCGAAACACGATGGCGTTGACTATGACCCACCCAATGACAATTGATAATGGTTAATCTACTGTCCTGGAACGTTAAGGGCCTTAGGTCACCGGAGAAACGTTCCATGATACTTAATCATCTTAAGAGGTTGAAAGTGGACATTGCTCTACTTCAGGAGACACATCTCCAAGATACGGAATTTTTTAGGATGCATAGACTCTGGGTGGGGGCGGTATATGGATCAGGAGCAATAGGGAGGAAGGCGGGAGTACTGGTACTGATACATAAAAATTTCCCTTACACTATAGTCTCCGAGACCAAAGATGACGAAGGTAGATATGTGCGATTGGTTATAGATAGCCCGACTGGGCGGTTTAGTGTTACTAATATATATGCTCCCAACCAGTCACAAGATGCTTTTTTCTCCCAACTACAGGTAAAACTATTAGAGGACACAGAGCACCTTAGGATAGTGGGGGGAGACTTCAATTCAGTGTTCTTTGAAGGCGCTGACCGACGAAGTGAAAAGACGGCGACCGGTTCTAATCTAGATGGGCAGACGTCAGGCTTGCTGCCGACACTAGCTGAGGGACTGGCCCTACATGATGTGTGGCGATTGCACTACCCCACTGAACAAGAATTTACTCACTTCTCCCATGCCCACGGGTCGTGGTCACGCCTAGATCTATTTCTGATCAGCAATCAATTGCTATCTAAAGTGGTCAAAATAAACATTGAACCTATGGTTATCTCTGATCACAACCCTGTGGTAATGGAAATACGTGATGAGCATCCAAGGGGATCTGACTTTATATGGTGCTTCCCATCTTACTTGAGAAAGGACAGTAACTTTGACAGACTCTTGGGGGAGTGGTGGTCTGACTTCGCTCTTAACAACGCAACCCATGTGACAGATCCTAAACTATATTGGGAGACGAGCAAAGCGGTGATGAGGGGGAAAATATTGGCTTATACTAGCACTCAAAAGAAAAGAACATTTACTCAGTTTCAATTAGCCAGCAACAAAGTGAGAGATGCACATAAGAAATTTCAAAACAATCCTTCACCGACATCGAAAGAGGAATGGCTGGGAGCTAAGAGGGAATTTGATGTATGGGCTAAACGGAGAGAAATGTGGAGTAAAGATCAATGGGAGGTGGATCTCTATAGATTTGGCGACAAGGCGGGGAGGATATTGGCTAACTTGGCCAGAGGCAAAACTAAGCCCACGACATTTACCTCTTTATTAGATTTTGAAGGAAATACACTACATGACCCAAAAGACATCAACTCTCATTTAGGGGAATTCTTTGCTAAACTGTATAAGCAGGGCCCGGGGCACCATGAGATGGAGGCGGGAAGGGAGTGGCTTGAGAGGGTCACCTTGCCTGGTCTCACAGAAGATGACTTGGCTAGCTTGAACGCTGAGATATCTCTAACTGAAGTTCAAGCGACCATCAAGAACCTTGGTGCTCATAAGGCACCGGGTCCAGATGGTTTCACTGGAGACTACTACAAATCTCTGTGTGACAAGGTGGCCCCATGCCTAGTCTCTCTATTCAACGGCATTCTCGCGGGTGATAGTATCTCGAATTACACTAACACAGCACATATTAAGCTACTGCCGAAAGGTAACGTGGGCTCACCTGACCCGTCCAGCTATCGCCCCATCTCCCTGATTAATCAGGATCTAAAGATTATGGCCAAAATAATGGCAGATCGCCTGGCAGGACTACTTCCATCTCTTATTGACCCTCAACAGGCGGGATTTGTCAGGGGCAGATCGGCGGTGGGCAATATCAGACAAACCATGCTGGTATTGGATACCGTGAGTCATCGTGAGAATTTACATTCTGACCGTCCGGCGTTGGTACTGTTGGACGCCGAAAAGGCGTTCGACAGTGTCAATTTGCCGTGGCTGCACTTAGTCCTGGATAAGATAGGTTTACAGGGGGCATTCAGGACATTTTTAAGGATATTATATGAGAACCCGAGCGCAAGAATATGCACCCCCGGCTTTTTGTCCGCCCCCTTCCCTCTGGAGAGGGGGACGAGACAGGGATGCCCTCTTTCGCCCTTGCTCTTCAATTTGGCCATTGAACCTCTAGCACGATACTTGAATGGTTCTAGTTCACATGAGGGTATTGATGTGGGAGGGGTAGTGTTGAAATCAGCACTATTTGCAGATGACGTCATTATATATATGAATAGACCGGAAAGAGACTTAGGTACACTACTTCAACATCTTCATACCTTTGAAACGTTTTCGGGCTTTAGGCTCAACAAGGCTAAATGTGAGATACTACGTCTAGGGACACCACATCACAGACCAGGGAGAGAGGGGGGTGGACCAGCGGGAGAGATGGAGGGTATCCGAGTAAAGTCTCATCACATAAAATATCTGGTATCATTCTTAGCAGCAACACAAATCTTATATATAGCCTGAACTTCACCCCATTAATTACTAAAATAACTCGAGAATTGGAGAGGTGCGAGAGGTCTGCCGTTGACTCTTCTGGGAAGGTGCCATCTAATTAAAATGGTTAGTTTCGCCAGACTTATGTATCCGCTGCAAACTATACCACTGTTGCTTAAGAAAGCGGACGTTCATAAACTCAACGCAGCGTTCTCCAACTTTCTCTGGAGGGGAAAAAGGGCCAGGATAGCCAGTCGTATCCTGATGCTCCCGAAACAAGAGGGGGGACTGAACTTCCCGGATGTCAGGGGCTATAACTTAGCTTGCCTACTGCGCCATGTTATTGACTGGCTCAGGGGGACTAGCAGATACTCTAATTATACAGCCGAGGCTGCGAGGTGTAGACCCTGGGAACCGGCTAGTTTACTACATTCATCATGGTCCAAGGTGCCCAAGACCTTAAAGAACACAATCATCTATAGGGACACGGCCATGTGCTGGAAAGCGGTTAGAAAGAAGTTGACGATGGCGTGGAAAACGTCTAAATATCTTAACCCTTGGAGACACGTAGGGTTTAGCTTGGGCAGAGAAAATGCTTTATTTGCAGCCTGGTCAGAGAAGGGGGTTCGAACACTGGGAGACCTCATCCACAAACCAGATAGGCGGTGGATGACGGAATTAGAGGTCCTGGAGAAATTCCAGTTAGGTCATTTCCACATCATACAATACAGGCAGTTGCATCACCATGTTTTACGCCATCTTCATAATGTTTCCCAGGAATGCAGACCCTCGGTATGGGATGACTGGTTGGGATCAGACCCTTTGACCATTAATGTGTCGTACATCTACAACAGCTTGAGGGAAACGACCTTAACTATGAGGGAAGACACCACATTTAGCGGGTGGTCCAAGTATATACCTAGATCAGATATTGGGGATGTGATTAGAAGAGGATGGGAGGTCATGAGGAAAAATATAATCAACGAAAGATGGAGAGATGTGCAATATAGAATCATTCATAGGGCGATATATGGTTTTACTTTACCTCCAACTGCAGGATTTCCAGACAGGCAACAAAATTGCCCGAAATGTGGCCAGTCAAAAACAGATATGGTGCATGGTCTATGGTTGTGTGGGGAAGTACAGAATTTGCGGAAGCGGGTTGAAACCCTGGCGAGGGAGATTATAAATACACATGTCACAATGGACATATTGGGCTGGCTTCTCCATTTCCCGGCGTCTGGGGTATGGAATGGCAAATCTGCCCGAATACTTCATATACTGGCAATGGTCACCAAGCGATTGCTTCTCCGCAACTGGCTCTCGGAGCACGTCCCAAGTATGTCAGGCATACTCAAGGATTTGAAGGCTGTAATGCATATAGAAAGTCTAGAAGCTGCGAGAGATAAAAACACACTGACAGGGAAGTTCTTCGAAACATGGAGAGGGTTTATACTATCCAAGCTCTCTCCTACTGAGCTTCGAGCAGTGGTTCTTCCATTCGTGCAATCACAATGGTATCTGTTGGGAGAGTTGCAGGGGTCTTTGGGTGGGCTTCAGATATCTACAACCCCGGATGGAGCAGACCAGGAGTGACAACCTACCTTCTTGGGGCTCTACGTCTACTGAGGTCCAAGGTCAATACTCAGTACTGTTCATGAACATGGTTTATCGCCGTATGTTTTGAACTGGACTCTAGTACTTTCGGCTGAACTCAAGGGTGGCTGAGGTTGGGGGGAGGGGGGATGGATTGTTTAATTGTTTATTTGTTTATTGGTCTATTTATTTGTTACCATACTGAAAACTCAATAAAAATATGTTACAAAAAAAAAAAATCAGTTTGGCGGAAGGGGTGAGGGTGACACCTAAATAAGGAACCCCCTCCTCCCTCCACACAAAAGGAAAGCGAGCCTTTAACCTCTCTCTCTCATGTCCGCCGGAACTCCAATCGGAAAGATTAGGGATTTCCCTGCATTTCTATTATATAATTGCCGTAGCTGACTTCCGTCAGACCGGCGCTACTTCCTGTGGCTTTGTTCGCGTAGCTGGGAACTTTCTCCAGGACTCTGTCGGGGCCGCGTAGCGGCCACGCGACTCGCGAAGCAATGCCCGCAAAGCGGGCATTGCGAGTCGTTGCCCCGCGAACAAAGCCACAGCATGGGGCTGTAGTGTACACCGCTATGGTATACTACAGCCCCATGCTCCAATGCCCCGCCAACAAAGCCACAGCTGCCGATACCCCCTAAGCCCCGCCGCCTCCTAAGCCCCCGGCGCTACCCCCTAAGCCACGCGACCCCTAAGCCCCTACCCCCTATCCTCTAAGCCCTGCAGCCCCTACCCCCTAAGCCCCTACCCCCCGCCGATACCCCCTAAGCTCCGCCGCCTCCTAAGCCCCCGGCGCTACCCCCCGCCGCCTAAGCCCCGCAGCCCCTACCCCCTAAGCCCCTACCCCCGCCGATAACCCTAAGCCCCGCCGCCTCCTAAGCCTCCGCCCCCTCCGCCGCCCATAAGCCCCTACCCCCTAAGCCACTACCCCCCGCCGATGCCCCGCCACCACCTAAGCCTCCGCCCCCTCTGCCGCCCCTAAGCCCCTACCCCCTAAGCCCCTACCCCCCCCGCCGCCTCCTAAGCCACCGGCGCTACCCCCCGCCGACTAAGCCCCGCAGCCCCTAAGCCCCTACCCCCCGCCGATACCCCTAAGCCCCGCCGCCTCCTAAGCTCCCGGCGCTACCCCCCTCCGACTAAGCCCCGCAGTCCCTAAGCCCTACCCCCTAAGCCCCTACCCCCCGCCGATACCCCTAAGCCCCGCCACCTCCTAAGCCGCCGGCGCTACCCCCCTCCGACTAAGCCCCGCAGTCCCTAAGCCCCTACCCCCTAAGCCCCTACCCCCGGCCGATACCCCCTAAGCCCAGCCGCCTCCTAAGCCGCCGGCGCTACCCCCCTCCGACTAAGCCCCGCAGCCCCTAAGCCCCTACCCCCTAAGCCCCTACCCCCCGCCGATACCCCCTAAGCCACGCCGCCTCCTAAGCCCCCGGCGCTACCCCCCTCCGACTAAGCCCCGCAGTCCCTAAGCCCCTATCCCCTAAGCCCCTACCCCCCGCCGATACCCCCTAAGCCCAGCCGCCTCCTAAGCCCCCGGCGCTACCCCCCTCCGACTAAGCCCCGCAGCCCCTAAGACCCTACCCCCTAAGCCCCTACCCCCCGCCGATACCCCCTAAGCCACGCCGCCTCCTAAGCCCCCTGCGCTACCCCCCTACGACTAAGCCCCGCAGTCCCTAAGCCCCTACCCCCTAAGCCCCTACCCCCCGCCGATACCCCCTAAGCCACGCCGCCTCCTAACCCCCCGGCGCTCCCCCCCGCCGACTACGCCCCGCAGCCCCTAAGCCCCTACCCCCCGCCGATAATCTCTAAGCCCCGCCGCCTCCTAAGCCCCCGGCGCTACCCCCCGCCGACTAACCCCCGCAGCCACTAAGCCCCTACCCCCCGCCGATGCCCCACCGCCACCTAAGCCTCCGCCCCCCTAAGCCCCTACCCCCTAAGCCCCTACCCCCCCGCCGCCTCCTAAGCCACCGGCGCTACCCCCCGCCGACTAAGCCCCGCAGCCCCTAAGCCCCTACCCCCCGCCAATACCCCCTAAGCCCCGCCGCCTCCTAAGCCCCCGGCGCTACCCCCCTCCGACTAAGCCCTGCAGTCCCTAAGCCCCTACCCCCTAAGCCACGCCGCCTCCCTAAGCCCCTGGCGCTACCCCCCTCCAACTAAGCCCCGCAGTCCCTAAGCCCCTACCCCCTAAGCCCCTACCCCCCGCCGATACCCCCTAAGCCACGCCGCCTCCTAACCCCCGGCGCTACCCCCCGCCGACTAACCTCCGCAGCCCCTAAGGCCCTACCCCCCGCCGATACCCCCTAAGCCCCACCGCCTCCTAAGCCCCCGGCGCTACCCCCCTCCGACTAAGCCCCGCAGCCCCTAAACCTCTACCCCCTAAGCCCCTACCCCCCGCCGATACCCCCTAAGCCACGCCGCCTCCTAACCCCCCGGAGCTACCCCCCTCCGACGAAGCCCCGCAGTCCCTAAGCCCCTACCCCCTAAGCCCCTACCCCCCGCCGATACCCCCTAAGCCACGCCGCCTCCTAACCCCCCGGCGCTACCCCCCGCCGACTACGCCCCGCAGCCCCTAAGACCCTACCCCCCGCCGATACCCTCTAAGCCCCGCCACCTCCTAAGCCCCCGACGCTACCCCCCGCCGACTAACCCCCGCAGCCCCTAAGCCCCTACCCCCGCCGATACCCCCTAAGCCCCGTCGCCTCCTAAGCCCCCGTCGCTGTCCCCCGCCGCTCTCGCTACCCCCTAACGCGCTACACCCTAAGCCCCCGCCGTCCCTAACCCACCGCCGCCGTCGATCACTTACATGTCTTCTTCTTCAGGTCATCGTCCGTCCGATCCACAAGTCCTCCGTCCGGCAAGGCGTCCTCTTCATCCGGCCCCGGGGGTCTTCTCTCTTCTTTCCGCCATCTCCGCCTCCGACGTCCTCTTCATTTACCATTGCGATAGAATGGAGGAAAAATCCTCCATTCTATCTCTAATGGTACCTTTACACGCCGCGACGGCAGGCTGGATACATCCCGCTACAGGCTACAAATGTAGCTTGTAGCGCCAATGTAGCCCGTCGTAGCGGCGTCTGAAGACGTGACGCTACAGCCGGCAACAGATACATCTGTTTCCTAGGTCTGCTCGAAAACTGATGGCTACAACGCCGATGGTAGCGAGCTGTATCGGCGTGTAAAGAGGCAACGGAAGGGAACTCGGGACAGCCTGCGATGTAGCTGCAATGTAGCTAAGGCGTGACCCTGGCTCCGTGTTACCGCGCCCCATGTGCGATCATTGGTGGAAGCTGCTGCATGACGATTGGTAGTCGCTGCATAGGGAGGCGTATTTAAAGGAGCTGACGAGTCACACTACACAATTGCTCGAGCGTGCTGTATTACTCAGCCTCCTGCGTTGCCTGCCCAATCAGGATGTTATTGCTTCGTCCTATCAGCGTACGGACGGCTCGTAATCCACAATTGTAGCACGCCTATGTGCTGGCCCTGCTGCACCAGGTCCGCCCATAGTAGCTGGTTATAGCGGTGTGTAAATGAGCTACAGCTGGCTACTTGAGACACCCGGCGATGTAGCTAGCTATAGATGTAGCGTGGCGTAGCGCATCTTGTGGCGGCGTGTAAAGGTGATGCGTTGACCGTTTGTAACCGTTTGAGCGTGCTCGTGCACGTGAAGTAGCGGGATGTATCCAGCCTGCCGTCGCGGCGTGTAAAGGTACCATATGGGACGTGCGCCGCTATTCTGATTGGTCGGCGTTAGCACACAGCGACCAATCAGAAGAGTGCCTCACTTGCCATAGACATACATAGCGGTGTGCCGCCGATTTTATGGCCGGGCCCCTGGTTCTATTTTGCGCCCATAAAATCGCCGACACACCGCTATGTATGTCTATGGGAAGTGAGGCGCTCTTCTGATTGGTCGGCGTTAGCACACAGCGGCCAATCAGAATTGCGGCGCACTTCCCATAGAGATAGAATGGACGAATTTTCTCCATTCTATGTCTATGGGAAGTGCGTGCAATTCTGATTGGTCGCTGTGTGCTAACGCCGACCAATCAGAAGAGCGTCTCATTTCCCATAGACATACATAGCGCTGTCTCGCCGATTTTATGGCCGCAAAATAGAACCAGGGGCCCGGCCATAAAATCGCCGGCACACCGCTATGTATGTCTATGGCAAGTGAGGCACTCTTCTGATTGGTCGCTGTGTGCTAACGCCGACCAATCAGAATTGCGGCGCACGTCCCATAGACATATATTAGCGGTGTCTCGCGAAATATATGCCTGGCCTTCTGGTTCTATTTTCGGCCACGGGGCTCGGCTATTTTGGCTCAAAAGAAACATTTTTTCTCTATTTATCTATCTTTATTTCTATCTATTTTTCTATCTATATTCTTATCTATCTATCTATTTACAACTATACATACAAAAATAGATAAAAAAAAAAAAAAAATACATAAATAGAGAAAAATTCTTTTTATTTCAGCGGAAATAGCCGAGACCCGTGGCCGAAAATACAACCAGAAGCCCGGCCATATATTTCGCGAGACACCGCTAATGTATCTCTATTGGAAGTGCGCCGCAATTCTGATTGGTCGGCGTTAGCACACACCGACCAATCAGAAGAGCGCCTCATTTCCCATAGACATACATAGCGGTGTGCCGCAGATTTTATGGCCAAGACCGTGGTTCTATTTTGCGGCCATAAAAGCGCCGACACACCGCTATGTATGTCTATGGGAAGTGAGGCGCTCTTCTGATTGGTCGGTGTGTGCTAACGCCGACCAATCAGAATGCCGCCTCACTTCCCATAGACATACATTAGCGGTGTCTCGCAAAATCGATGGCCGGCCTTCTGGTTCTATTTTCGGCCACAGGGTTCGGCTATTTCCGGTAAAAAAAAATTTTTTTCTCTATTTATCTATCTTTATTTCTATCTATTTTTCTATCTATTTTCTTATCTATCTATGTATCTATATCTATCTAAGAATATAGATAGAAAAATAGCTACAAATAAAGATACATAAATACAGAAAAAAATTTTTTGGACCGGCAATAGCCGAGCCCCGTGGCTGAAAATAGAAGCAGAAGCCCGGCCATATATTTAGCGACACACCGCTAATGTATGTCTATGGGAAGTGAGGCGCTATTGTGATTGGTCGGAGTTAGCACACAGCGACCAATCAGAAGAGCGCCTCATTTCCCATAGACATACATAGCGCTGTGCCGCCGATTTTATGGCCGGGTCCCTGGTTCTATTTTCCGCACATAAAGTCGCCGACACACCGCTATGTATGTCTATGGGAACTGAGGCGCTCTTCTGATTGGTCACTGTGTGCTAACGCCGACCAATCAGAATTGCGGCGCACTTCCCATAGACATAGAATGGAGAAAATGCGTCCATTCTATCTCTATAGGTACCTTTACACGCCGCGACGGCAGGCTGGATACATCCCGCTACTTCACGTGCACGAGCACGCTCAAACGGTTACAAACGGTCAACGCATCACCTTTCCACGCCGCCACAAGATGCGCTACGCCACGCTACATCTATAGCTAGCTACATCGCCGGGTGTCTCAAGTAGCCAGCTGTAGCTCATTTACACACCGCTATAACCAGCTACTATGGGCGTACCTGGTGCAGCAGGGCCAGCACATAGGCGTGCTACAATTGTGGTTTACGAGCCGTCCGTACGCTGATAGGACGAGGCAATAACATCCTGATTGGGCAGGCAACGCAGGAGGCTGAGTAATACATGACGCTCGAGCAATTGTGTAGTGTGACTCGTCAGCTCCTTTAAATATGCCTCCCTATGCAGCGACTACCAATCGTCATGCAGCAGCTTCCACCAATGATCGCACATGGGGCGCGGTAACACGGAGCCAGGGTCACGCCTTAGCTACATTGCAGCTACATCGCAGGCTGTCCCGAGTTCCCTTCCGTTGCCTCTTTACACGCCGATACAGCTCGCTACCATCGGCGTTTGTAGCCATCTGCTTTCGAGCAGAGCTAGGAAACAGATGTATCTGTTGCCGGCTGTATCGTCACGTCTTCAGACGCCGCTACGACGGGCTACATTGGCGCTACAAGCTACATTTGTAGCCTGTAGCGGGATGTATCCAGCCTGCCGTCGCGGCGTGTAAAGGTACCATATGGGAAGTGAGGCGCGATTCTGATTGGTCGCTGTGTGCTAACGACGACCAATCAGAATCGCGCCTCAGTTCCCATAGACATACATAGCGGTGTGCCGGCGATTTTATGGCCGGGCCCCTGGTTCTATTTTGCGGCCATAAAATCGTCGACACACCGCTATGTATGTCTATGGGAAGTGAGGCGCTCTTCTGATTGGTCGCTGTGTGGTAACGCCGACCAATCAGAATTGCGCCGCACTTCCCATAGAGATATAATGGAAGAAAAATCGTCCATTCTATCTCTATGGGAAGTGAGCTGCGATTCTGATTGGGCGCTGTGGATTTTTAAAAATGGCGCCGCGATTGTGATTGGACGGCGCATTCCCATAGAGATACATGGAGAAATGAGGCGCGATTCTGATTGGTTGTTGGATATGGCGGTTTGCTTCCGATTGGTCGGCGCTCAGCGGGGAAAGCGGAACTTTCCTTGCCGAGCGCCTGGTTCGATTTTCGGCCACGCCGTTCGGGAGGGTGGAAGTCTGTAGCTTCGCCCCGCTGTGTTGTGATTGGACAGCGGCATCTTCACACAGTAGCACCGACCAATCGGATTCATGGCGCCATGTTTATGAAGTTTCCGCTCTCCAATCACATTGCGGCTGGCGTCTGCCGGCTTTTTATGAATGAACATTTCGCGTCCGCCATCTTAGAGCGCGAAATTTGAATTTGTGAACTATGTAAAAGTTACTAAGCTGTTTTCACAGTAAAATCTCACATCAGAGTATATATTCCTAATGCCTATGCTTATATTAACCCTTTCTTTATACTAATTTCATATCAGCTACGTTACACCATATTGACCTGTTTTTTTCATACTTAATTAACCCCTTCTATTCTATTTGTGCGCCACTTGCTATCTCACTATGTGCTGTACTAAGGCCATTTCTACATTAACCTCTTCTATGCCTTTTGCATTTTAGTTTTCCCCCCCACTGTTTTATATGGTTCAAACTGCTGCATTAACCCCTTCCATTCTGTTTGCTATTCAATTACTGTGTCGCTATGTGCTGTACTCATTATATTTGAAAATTAAGCTCTTCTATACCATTTATTAGTTATTTTCTCATCCACACTGTTTTATAGGGTACAAACTGTTACATTAACCCCTTCCATTCTATTTGCTATTCTATAACTCTGTCACTATGTACTGTACTCATTACATTTGAAAATTAACCTCTTCTATACCATTTGTTATTTATTTTCTCATCCACACTGTTTTATAGGATGTAAGTAGTACATTAACCCCTTCTATTGTCTTGGCTATTCACTGCCTATGTCACTATGTGGTCTACTACTGGCAGTAGAATACTAAAGTTCTTTAATACTATTTTTAATTTGATTGATCGTGCTGTATTTTTTACGTGTGCCAGTGGTACATTAACCCCTTACAGACTCTTCTATATTTTATTTGTACTTAGGAGTGTGTCGTCACACTGTTAGGAGTACATTAACACATTTTATGCCATTTTGATTCTATTTCATACTAATGAGTCTGTAGCACTACTACCTGTCTTATATTTAACAGTTTGGATGTTATGCTACCTGTCCCTTTCATATCACTGGTAATTTTAAATCGTGGCAGATGCCGTGGATAAATCACATCTGCTCTGTTTGCTGCATAACTACTGCAGTTGCGGTCCCGTTCCCGTAATCCCCATAGTCACTATATAGGGACTTGCGACAGATGCTGCCGCAAAAAAAAAAACATGGTCGCCCACTGTTTATCGCCCCAGCACCTGACGCAAGTGCAAAACCCCAATTGCCGCACCTGACGCAAGTCCCTATATACTGACTATGGTGATTAACGCAACCGCCTGCAAGTGCAGCGGTTATGCTGCGGCTATGCGCCAAACACCGCAGATGCAGTTTTTTCACCGCATCTGATGCTATTTCAAATTACCGCTAATGTGAAAGAGCCTGTCGTCACAGTAGAAGACAAAAGAAATATAGGGGGCGCACTAGTGCATTACCATTATTACCAAGTGGGAAGATTCAATTAAGTTTCCACTTGAGAAAGACGGTACTACACCGTCGAAACATGTCGTGGCGGATGGAGGCTTTTCAATAAAAGGACTATCCAGTCAGCAGAGTCCTCAGCTTTGTTTTGGAGCGCTCAGCACGAGACCGTGCAAATTGAATTCACAAATCCTGTCGTCACAGTAGGACATTAACTACTTTTACATACCAAATATGTTGGTTACATGCCATTTTACACTCTATGACCGACTGGGGCCCCTTTCACACGCGTGTTGTACATGCCGATTTACATTATTCCATAACATGTGGAAATATTTCCATTAGTAACGCAAGTTCCCCATACCAGTCACCAGGGGTCCAGTTGCGTAAGGTCATACTATATCGCCGGATTTACGTTGATTTTTACATTGCCCTGCCTGTTTCACCATGTACTCCAAAAGTTGCCTTATTTCTATTTTCACCATTCTTGGTCACATTGTGCCATTTCACGCTCGCTGCTAATACTGCTGTTTCCACCAACTCCAGCAAGAAAAACAAAAAACATTACTTCCGCTATAATCCCAAAATATTACGTTCAAGGTAAGAAAGAACGCTACCTCTCCCTTTTTGCACCACCTTCTGCAACTACAACCCTGCTGGCGGTTATGTAGAACTTCCTGTCATATCGGTACTTTAACCGCTTTTCTTACAATGTTGGAAATCTGCTTTTACAACGCGCCTCTCAAAGGGCCCTTACATACATTTGTCTTGCCTTTAAGTTTCTCTTTAAGAGCTTTAAACACACTGATTTCCATTCACTACTCCATACAGTAAACATCGTGAAATATTTGTTTCGTACTTTAAAGAAGTTCATCATTTCATTTTCACAGGTTATTGAAATACACACTTTCCTTTTATTGTTTTTGCCTATTTAGACATAGTTATTATTGATTGTTTCCTTAACTAACACACTCTAGCTCATTTTGGATTTGATTCACTGACTATTCTTACTAAGATGAGCTCTCCAACAAAAAATATCGCTCTTGCCAAGGAGGCTGCATCTACGCCTAAGAAGAAGCGTGCAGAGGAGACTTCAGAAGACACACGTCTTCCCTTAGATCGTGAGAAGGCTGCTAAGGCAACATGCACTGCTGAGGAGACTTCGCAAGAAACACGTCTTCCCTTAGATAGTGATAAGGCTGCTAAGGCGGAACGTACTTCTGAGGAGACTTCGGAAGAGAGACGTCTTCGCTTAGATAGTGATAAGGCTGCTAAGGCGAAACGCACTTCTGAGGAGACTTCGGAACAGAGACGTTTTCGCTTAGATCGTGATAAGGCTGCTAGAGCATTGCAGAGGAGACTTCGGAAGAGAGACGTCTTCGGTTAGATCTTCGTAATGCTGCTAAGGCGAAACGCACTGCAGAGGAGACTTCAGAAGAGATGCGTCTTCGCTTAGATAGTGATAAGGCTGCTAAGGCGAAACGCACTGCTGAAGAGACTTCGGAACAGAGACGTCTTCGCTTAGATCGTGATAAGGCTGCTAAAGCCAAACGCATTGCAGAGGAGACTTCGGAAGAGAGACGTCTTCGGTTAGATCTTCGTAATGCTGCTAAGGCGAAACGCACTGCAGAGGAGACTTCAGAAGAGAGGCGTCTTCGCTTAGATAGTGATAAGGCTGCTAAGGCGAAACGCACTTCTGAGGAGACTTCTGAAAATAGAAGTCTTCGCTTAGATCGTGTTAAGGCGGCTCAGGCCAAACGCATTGCAGAGGAGACTTCCGAACAGAGACGTCTTAGTTTACAACGTGTTAAGGCTGCTAAAGTGAAACGCATTGCCAAACTGTCTTCTCCAATGAGACGTTTTCGGTTGGATGTTGCGAAGGCTGCTTCAAAGAAACTTATTGCTGAACTGTCTTCTGAAGAAAGAAGTCAACGAAAGTCAAAAAGAGCCATGGATGCGCAAGGCAGACGGAAAAAACAACTTACTGTCACTGAAGAACCGTCTGACAAAGATACTACTCCTGCCTCTTCGTGTACTGACATTCTACCAAGTGAACAGCCTTTAACACCTCCCATGACCTCCATGGAAAACAAAGAAGCAAAGGTTCAAAAGGAGTCTGTGCGTATGCGCAAGAAGCGTGCCGAGGAGAGTTCTGAAGAAAGACGACTTCGCTTGGATAAGGAAAAGGCTGCTTTGAAAACACGGGTTTCAAAAGAGTCTTTGGAAGGAAGGACGGAAGGATTAGGCAAAAAATCCATGCCTGTGCGTCAAAGACACAAACACCAAGAGTTCATGCCTACAGGAGATCCGTCTGACCCTCATACTGCTGCCACCTCTTCCTCTGACCCTCATACTGCTGCCACCTCTTCGTCTGACCGTCATACTGCTGCCACCTCTTCGTCTGACCGTCATACTGCTGCCACCTCTTCGTCTGATCCTCATACTGCTGCCATCTCTTCTTCTACTGTGTTAACTACAACTGAACAGCCTTTACCACATCGCAAGGCCACATCTAAACGAAAACACTCTGCTGAGGAGACGCCATACAGCAAACAGTGTAACATTTTGAGGCTTAAAAGGAAAAGACAGATGCGTCAAGATACAGAGTCTCCTACGTCTAGAACAGTCCGCTTGACCCATTTGGCTGCATCACGTCGTGACGAACGCCAAACTTCTTCTTCCACTTCAACATTGCAAGAGGCAGAACGGAATATATATTCTACTTCTTCATTTCTTGAATGTTTTGATTCTACGTCCCTTCCACGTCTCATCTATGTAGGATTACACAATAAACTTCTACCTTTCTTATCTTCACCTTTCCCTCATCCAATGGGATTTATTGATCAGGATTTCGCTATTCCAGAACATACCTGTGGTTTCATGAATGTAATATGTGAACATTGTGAGGCTCGACATTTTACTGATGAACGCCCATCAGATAAACACTTTAGTCTTTGTTGCCACAAGGGAAAAGTAAAGGTACCATTACCTCAATACCCGGAGGTCTTCCAACGCCTGCTGAAAGGAGAGAGTGAGTACAGTAAAAATTTGATGCAGAATATCAGGAGCATTAATAGTTCTTTTGCTTTTGCCTCCATGGGTGCCCATGTTTCTCCACCACCTGGACACGGCCCTTACTGTTTCCGAATTCATGGGCAAATTTATCATCGCACGGGAACACTCCATCCTGCTCAAGATCAACCTCCAGCATATGCACAACTGTACATTTTAGATACTGCAAGCGCTGTAGAACAACGGATACAGTCTCCAGAAAATGTGAAATGTCATCCAACTTTAATGAGTATCATTGCTCTTCAATTGGATAATATTAATCCCTTTGTTTCGGCATACAAAATGTTACGTGACGTTGAATTAGAAGAACAACAGAAGGCAGTAGAACATGGCACCGTCATGCCAAATATTATCATGGCCATTAAACAAGACAGACAGCAAGACCCTAGACGCTATAACAATCCTACTGTCCATGAAGTTGCAGTGGTCTTTGAAAATGCTGATGGAGAGCCACCATTCAATAGAGACATTTTAATTCATTTGAAACCTGATCCAAATAACCCCTTGGCCCCAAAAACACAGCAAGTCAGTATTCTACACAGCAATTTAGATGCATTACTGTATCCCTTATTTTTCCCTCATGGAGAACAAGGCTGGCATGAGGGACTCAAGCATCAAGGCCAAAGTCAACGGAGGGTTACACAGCTCCAGTATTATTGCTATTTGTTGTCTGTACGGAATCGGTTCAATCCTGTCCTGAATGGTGGCAAACTAACACAGCAGTACTTAGTGGATGCGTATGTGAAAATCGAGGCTAATCGCTTAAATTTTATCCGTCAACACCAAAAGGATTTAAAAGTGGAGGATTATTGCGTACTCCAGGAACATCTCCTGAAACAATCTGTTGAGAAAGGTATTCCCATTGGCAAGACGGTCATTTTACCATCTTCCTTTGAGGGCAGTCCCAGAAACATGCAGCAACGCTATCAGGATGCCATGGCTATTGTGACTAAATTTGGACGACCGGATCTTTTTGTAACCATGACCTGTAATCCTAAATGGAGGGAGATTACAAACAATTTAGAGCCATGGCAGCGTGTGGAACATAGACCTGATTTAGTCGCCCGTGTCTTCAGAATTAAACTGGAAGCCCTATTAAAAGACATTAACACTGGATTATTTGGCAAAGTTTGTGCAATGGTTCATGTTATTGAATTCCAAAAGCGTGGCCTACCACACGCTCACATTTTGATCATTCTGGATAGCAAATCTAAACTAAGAACTGAGGTTGAAGTGGATAATATAGTTTGGGCTGAAATCCCTGATCCAGAAGATTACCCTGTGCTCCATGAAATTGTGATGCAACACATGATTCATGGACCCTGTGGACAACACAACCCCAATTCTCCATGTATGGATCTTGGAAAGTGTAAGAAAGGTTTTCCAAAAGATTTCCAAACAAGAACAGTCTTAGCTAAGGATGCATACCCTACTTATCAAAGAAAGGAAGGACCATCCTTTGAACACTATTCAAAGATGATTGATAATTCTTGGGTTGTTACCTATAACCCTTATCTACTATTAAAATACAAGTGTCATATTAATGTTGAGGTATGTGCTTCCATTCAAAGTGTCAAATACCTCTTCAAATATGTCTACAAAGGACATGATAAAGCCAATCTTGAAATTTGCCAAACCAATATCCACCATGATGAAACACATCAATTCATGGATTCAAGATACGTGAGTGCACCGGAGGCAGCTTGGCGAATATTTGCTTACCCGATGCTAGACAATCGCACTCCATTATTCGCCTGGCCGTACATCTCCCACATTCTCAACCACTTTATTTTCATGAGGATGACTCTGTTGAAAACATCAGTTACACAATGCACAGAAAATCCACTCTTATGGCCTACTTTGAGCTGAATGAGAATGACCCACATGCTCAGGATTACTTCTACCGCCAAATTCCAGAGCACTATGTTTGGAAAGAAGGTGCATGGGAAATTAGAAAGCGAGGAGGTTCTTCAGTGATTGGAAGAATGTATACTGTCAGTATGAAAGATCAAGAACGGTACTATTTAAGGTTGTTGTTACTGCATGTCAAAGGAGCAACAAGTTTTGACAACATTAAGACTGTTAATGAAGTCACATACTCAGCTTTTAAAGAGGCAGCATTAGCTCTTGGATTGCTCTTCGATGACACTGTTTGGAGAAATACTTTATTGGATGCCTGTGTTCTCAACATGCCTGCACAGCTTTGTGATATGTTTGCATATATATGTATTTTTGGTCCTCCAGCTCATCCATTGGAGTTGTGGCAAGAATTTAAACAAGACTTTATCCAAGACTACTGCCATGCATATCACTCCAACACTGAGGAGTGTGAGAATTGTGAAGGATATGCAATGACAGATGTCCAAAATGTTCTAAAATTTCATGGCAAAACTTTTACTGATCTACCACGACCAAAAAGAAAGCCACACATCGCTCCACTATACAACAAGGATGATGAGTTAAGAAGAGTTCAGCAAATGAAAGCTACTTTAAATGACCAACAACTTTTGGCCTATGATGCGATCAATCAAGCTTTACATGATAAAAGTGGACAACCTAAGTGCTTTTTCATTGACGGTCCAGGTGGCAGTGGGAAAACATATCTGTATGATTTATTAATTCATGAACTAAGAGGAGAAGGCGAAATTGTATCACCTGCAGCCAGTACAGGGATTGCAGCTAACTTACTGCAGGGAGGAAGAACCATCCATTCGCTTTATGGCATACCAATTCCAATAAATGAAACATCCGTTTCCAGAATTAAAAATGATACAGATGCTGCACAACATTTGAAAAGTACCAAACTTTTCATTATTGACGAGTCCACTCTGTTATCTAAATATGCATTGCATGTGATAGATCAACTTTTACGGGATGTCATGACAACAGATATTTCCAAGAAAAATATAACACCTTTTGGAGGGAAAGTCATTGTTCTGGGAGGAGACTTTCGACAGTGTCTGCCTATCATCCCTCATGGTACAAGAACTGACATTATAGAGAGTTGTATTAAATACTCACAACAATGGCAGCTTTTCACTCAATTGCCACTCTTCAACAACATGCGTTCCATTGATCCTGATTATAGCAGTTGGTTACTTCAACTGGGAAATGGTGAATTGTCCAATGATTTCAACCTTGGAGATGATATCATTGAAATCCCACAAGACATGAT
Source organism: Allobates femoralis (assembly GCA_033576535.1). NCBI lineage: Eukaryota > Metazoa > Chordata > Amphibia > Anura > Aromobatidae > Allobates > Allobates femoralis. The sequence goes on from JARQOC010000003.1 coordinate 369,636,040, forward strand.
CTGCACTGGCTCACTCATACTTGCTATATTTGGTGAAAACATTCTCATTGATGTACATAACAATGAAAGCATTCGAATTGCTGCATCACATGCCATTCATTGCCCTAAAAATGACCATGTGGATATGGTGAACTCTAAGGTCATGGATTGCATTGCTGGTGAATACACTCAATACATTAGTGATGATTCCATTGATCCTGATGAGACTGAAGATCCAGATCAATATCCTGTGGAATTTTTAAATTCACTCACACCAACGGGAATGCCTTCTCATCGCCTCAAATTAAAAATAGGCACCATTGTCATGCTTTTGCGCAACTTTAACAGCAGAAAAGGTCTTTGCAATGGGACTCGCTTGATTGTCATCGCTTTGTTTGACAATTGATTCAAGCAAAAGTAATTACTGGGTCTGCAGAAGGAAATGTGGTGTTTATTCCAAGGATTGATTTATCTCCATCAGAGACTGGCTTACCTTTCAAGTTAAGACGTCGACAATTTCCCGTGAAGCCTGCTTTTGCCATGACCATCAACAAAGCCCAAGCCAAACACTGGAGAAAGTAGGGATTTTTTTGCCAGAACCCGTTTTTGGACATGGACAGTTATATGTGGCTTTTTCACGAGTGAAAAGACGATGCAATGTTAAGGTGAAAGTGCTGGATACACCCATTCAAGGAAAGTTGCTGCCTAATTCTGAAAAAGTCTTTACTAAAAATATTGTCTATAAGAATATTTTATCTTAAATTCTTTAGATATATATTACATTTACATACATGATGGATATAACAATGAAAGCATTCAGATTGCTGCATCACATGCTATTCTTTGCCCTAAAAATGTCCATGTGGAAATGGTGAACTCTAAGGTTATGGATTACATTGCTGGTGAATACACTGAGTACATTAGTGATGATTCCATTGAGACTGAAGATTCAGACCAATATCCAGTGGAATTTTTAAATTCACTCACACCAATGGGAATGCCTTATCATCGCCTCAAATTACAAATCGGTACCATTGTCATGCTTTTGCGCACCTTTAACAGCATAAAAGGTCTTTGCAATGGGAATCGCTTCATTGTCATCACTTTGTTTGACAATCTGATTCAAGCAAAAGTCATTACTGGGTTTGCAGAAGGAAATGTGGTGTTTATTCCAAGGATTTATTTATCTCTATCAGAGACTGCCTTACCTTTCAAGTTAAGACGTCGACAATTTACCGTGAAGTCTACTTTTGCCATGACCATCAACAAATCCCAAGGCCAAACACTGAAGAAAGTCGGGATTTTTTTGTCAAACAGTTTTTGGACATGGACAGTTATATGTGGCTTTTTCACGAGTAAAAACACGATGTAATGTTAAGGTGAAAGTGCTGGATACACCAATTCAAGTCAAATTGCTGCCCAGTAGTGAAATACTCTTGACTCAAAATAATCTCTCTAATATTTTATTTTAAATTCTTTAGATACATATTAGATTTAGATACATAGTTACTTTCTAATTAAACACAAATATTACAATAAATTAGTTTAGCCATAAATGTATAAGAATAGAAAAAAAAAATACCAAAAAAATTATTTTAGTTATAGAAAAAGATATTATAATCAGTTATTAGATATAAAATAGTTATTTAAAAAATATAGTCGTTAGTGTTCATTTTCAATAAAAGTATAGTGTATAAAAATATTTTACTTAAAATTCTTTAGATACATGTTACATTTTGATACATACTTATTTTTAAATTAGACACAAATATTACTATATAAATTAGTTTAGCAATAGATGTATATCAATATAAATAAATCAAAATAACTAAAAACTTAGTTTAGTTATAGATAAATACATTATAATTAGTTATTAGATATAAAAGTTATTTAAGATATATAGTCGTTATTTTCACTTTTCACTAAAAATATAGTGTATAAAAATATTTTACTTTCAATTCTTTAGATACATATTACATTTAGATACATAGTTACTTTCTAATTAAACACAAATATTACAATAAATTAATTTAGCTGTAGTGTATAGGAATAGAAATATACAAAAATACCAAAAATATTAGTTTTGTTATAAAGATATTATAATTAGTTTTTAGATATAAAATAGTTATTTAAAATATATAGTAATTACTTTTTTAGCTTAGAAAATTTCTTTTTACTTTTCATAGTATATGTATGTAAACACACATTTTTTTTGTAGATTGTAGATGTGTATCATCTAAATGCTTGCATTTAGTGATAAGAACCTGAAGCTTCAGCAGTATAGCTGCTGCGAGATTTCATTTTCTTTTTACACAGGGTGAGGTTTTTGTGAACAGCTAAGGCTGCCTTCAGACTTGCAGATGCATCTGCAGCATTTTGAATATGCATCTGCAAGCATGTGCATGCAAACAGCAGCCCCTATCTTTATAATGGGACGTACGGTGTCTGCAGATGCTTGCAGACAGCCGTGCGCACCCATTTACTCCTATATGTGATCTCTGCACAGGCGCATGCCTGCATACAAATCACACAATCCCGCCCGCACCAGGGATGCAACATGTCGCGTCCCTGGTGCGGAGGAGAGTCTGTGATTTGTACGAAGGCATTTGCCTGCACACAGGTCACATATAGGAGTGAATGGGTGCGCACGGCTGTCTGCAAGAATCTGCAGACAACGTGTGTCCCATTATAAAGATAGGGACTGCCGTCTGCATGACATCTTGCAGATGCATCTGCAAAATGCTGCAGATGCATCTGCAAGTCTGAAGGCAGCCTAAGAGATGGGTGGGACAGCTGTTCACACACATCTCTATCTTGAAGTGTGTTCTGTACATATAAATACATATATTCACATAGGTACATATTTAGACACATAGGTACATATTTAGACACATAGGGAAAGAATAGACATTTTGATTTTATATCTGAATTATTCTACTATTTGTTGAATTTTTAGTTGGAAAAAAACAATTTTGCAACTTGCTGCCTAATGGTGACCTACAGTACTCTTAATGTAAGTTGCATGAAATGTTTATGGAATTTGTCGTTTACTTGCGGTAGTTGCGGCACATGTGCTTTCGACAGTTTCAATCGCCAAAATCAGTTAGCTCTCATTTTTAGTGGTTACATTTAGTCAATCTGTTAAAGCTCTGCTTGCGTATTTACTGCAAGCTAAGTGCAAGTTCCATATTTATTACATGTGACTTGCTGAAAGTGAGCTGTAGGTAGTCCCTTTGGTGCCAAGTTCAGAAATTGTATTTGGTTATTCCATACCTTCTTCAAATAGCCAAAAAATATCTGCTTTAAAAGGAGTCTAACTATTAATTATTAGGGATAGAGTAGAGTAGGTCCCACCAGCTGTAAGGCTACCTTCCCGTGGTTGGTGGGGAAACATGTACTGGCTCAATCATAGATTATTAATATTCATATATAAATTGAATATATGTAATCTGTACAAAACATCAGTGCCAGTATCTGTACGAAAAGCCTTGCCTTAGAATCATGACATGTACTACACTGACATATATCATAAAAACATTGGTAGTTGATAGATAGATAGATATCATGTCTTATGTGCATTATTGTCAAATTTGAATAAATAATGTATATATGCATGCTACACTCCCGATTCTTTAACATTGGGCTGCCATCTATCATGGAATTATAGGATTATTAGTTCAAACTCTAATTTAATAAACTATACACCGATTCTAGAATCCTGATGCAATCGCATCAGGCTCACAGCTAGTAGTTTATAAAGGGAGAGGGAAGAAAACCTCCTCAAAATCTTCAACACTGCCTCAAGGGAGGCATACAAACCGATTTTATGCACCGAGCTCCCCACCGCATAACCAGAGACATCCGGGCACACCCTGATGGACTCGGCCAGGGGTTCAATGACCAAGGAGAATATGATGGGCGAGAGCGGGCATCCCTGCCTCGTTCCATTCGAGAGACTAAAGTTAGAGGAGAGAAAGCCCGACGACAGCATCCTGGCGTTGGGCTGAGAATAGAGGGCCAGAACGGCCGAGAAATAGGGCCACAGAAGCCAAATTTCTCAAGTACGGCGGCCAGGTAACCCCAGTGCACCCTGTCAAACGCCTTTTCTGCATCTAGGGACAAGAGTACACCGGGGGTCCCAGCCTGTTCCGCAGCTTTGATCAGATTAATAATTCGCTTTGTGCCATCTTTGGTCTGTCTCCCCCAACAAAGCCTACCTGGTCTCCATGAATCAGAAAGGGGGTAACCTTGCCGAGTCGGAAGGCCAACAATTTAGAGTATATTTTTATATCGCAATTTAGCAATGAGATTGGACGGTAGCTCCCAGGGTCCTCCGGAGGCTTCCCGGGCTTCAGAATGGTCACAATGTGGGCCTCTAGGAGTCGAGGGGAACCGCACCCGTCGACTGCCAGAAGGCACTTGCTCTGGCTAAATACGGAGCCAGGACTTGGGAGAAAGAGCGGTAGTAGTCATTCGGAAGCTCGTCCGGTCCTGGTGCCGAGTGTCGCTTAGTTGTTAGAATAACCTTCCGGACCTCTGCAGAGGTGATGGGGGCATTAGTTCCTCAATTTGTTCCTGGGTCAGCACAGGCAAGCTAAGGCCATCTAGAAAACCACGGATGCCTGAGGCACACAGGGGAGGGGGGGAATCTCTTTCGTCTATCAAGTTGTAGAGACGAGAGTAGTAATCAGCAAAGGCCTCTGCAATAACGGGCAGGCTGACCTGTATTTTACCACCTCCATCCCTCAAGGCAGTGATTTGGGAAGTAATTTCTTTTTCTTTATCCGTCTTGCTAAGATCGCCCCAGCACGATCCCCCATGGCATACAAGGTAAGTTTGGATTTCCTGAGATACTTCTCATGCTGGGAGAGGAGGAAGGAGCGAAGTTGTGTTCTTACAGAGAAAAGCTCAGCCACCGCCACTGTGGACGACGCGACTTTGTTCCTACTCTCCAAGACATGTAAACGAGATAAAAGCTCTTCCCTCACCTTATATCTCTCTTTTTTACGTCTGGCTGCCAATTGAATAAAAAGTCCTCTAATGTAGGACTTATGGGCCTCCCACAGTGTAGAGTCCGAGACCTCTCGGTTATAATTCAGCTTAAAAAAACTCAGTTCGCTCTGAATGGAGCTTAGAAACTACAAGGCTGTCCGAGAGGAGGCTCAGATTCACCCTCCAACACCCGTGGGGTGCAGACCCCCCGCCAGGGAGACGACCAACGTAATTGGGGCGTGGTCAGACCACGATATTAAGCCCACTTCCGCAGCGCTACAGGATGTGAGAATCCCACTGTCCACCAAAAAGTAGTCTAGGCGGGAAAAGGACCTATGCCTGTTGGAATAAAATGTGTAATCTCTCTCCCCGGCGTGGAGGCAGCGCCACACATCGTGGAGATGCAAGGACCGACAAAGCGGCCCCAACTCACCCCTGGCAGACGAGAAACCTTTAGTGCAATCTATCTGGCGTGACATCACCACATTAAAATCTCCCCCCAGCACCAGATGGCCACGGGAGATTTTGTTAACCATTTTCATGAGCCCACGTGCAAACTTAAGCTGAGAAGTATTCAGGCCGTACACATTTACAAACGTGAAAACAGAATCAAAACGTTTAAAAGTAATTAGAAGGCATCTACCAGCCGGTCAGCCAATTCAGTAATAAGATTGGAAAGGCAAGGTAGACTTGACAAATATGCCAACTCCAGTTTTTTTCATGGGGCTGTTAGCATAAAAGGCTCTAGAGTACATCCGGTGTGCAACTCTATAATTATCTCCCTAGAGGAGGTGCGTCTCCTGTGCGAAGACCACATCCGCCTTACTCCTGCTAGCCTCCGACCAAAAGAGGGAGCGCTTGATTGGAGAATTTAAGCCGTTAACGTTTAACGAAAATATTTTGACACTCATGGAGGAAATATTACCTCTACATGACATGGGCTAGGCTCACAATAGATAGGAGGGTCAGGCAAGGAAAGGGATCGGGAGGAGCAAGGGAAAACAAGAAACAGAGAGAAGAAGAAAAAAATAACACCAATGTAAACATAACAGGCAAGCCGAAACTTGCAAGAAGGAAGGGGGGGGGGCAGGTTGACCTGGAGATGGTAGGTACCCTCTGTCGGCAAGACCTGACAGACTCGCAAGGTCAGACACTCAAGGCCTCGCCGTCCCGGGCTGTCGACTAAAGACCATCACCGCAACAGATCCATCCTAAAAAAAAGAAAGATAACACATGGACCGCTGTTCAATGCGCTGTGTCCCATTCAGGGTCAGTCTTCCTCTTTGGGGAGGAATGGGAGTTTGGTGATGCCTCCCATTGTGTCTCGGGGACCTAGGAAAATCCCCGCCACAGGCCGGGAGACCCCACGCTTGCAACGCTCTCGCTAACAGCTTTGGAGACTGGAACACGTGTCGATCCCCTTTGTAGCTAAAGCGTACTTTAACCGGCGTTCCCCAGGCATACGGGATCCCCGCTTCTCGGAGGACCTTACACATAGGCGTGAATTCTTTGCACTTCGCCAAAGTTCCAATGGATAGGTCCGGGTAGACTGCCAAAGAGGAAAACCTACTCGGGACCTCCGGTCTCTGTCTGAGGGTGCTCAGAAGTTTGTCTTTGAGACCAGGATGCTGCATAGAGACCAGCACGTCTCTCGGGAGGGCTGGATTGAGACGAGGGGGGCGAGGAAGGCGGTGGATCCTCTCAAAATGCAGGAACTCAGGGGGGCAATCTGGGATGATAGCCTGCACAAAGGATGTAACAAAGTCAGAGAGCCCCGAGTCCTGAACTTCCTCAGATATGCCCCTTATCTTCAGGTTTCCCCTCCTGCCTTTGTCCTCTAACTCCCACATCTTGCTTTGCTGTGCCTCCACCTGCCTTTCCACAGCATCCAGATTATCAGCCAGCTTATTATGTGCTGAGGCAAATTCAGCCATCTTCCTCTCAAGCCGGTCTGTCCGGTCTCCCAGGCTGGAAACATCCCTCCTTATCTCTGCAATCATACCTTGGATGTCCGTGTGTATTGCCTTCTGAAGGGAGGACATCATCCTCTTCATCGCTCGCTCTGTCATCGGTGTGTCCTCAGCCTCCAGGTACTCCTGGGCCTCTCTAATCAGCAGAGGCATGAGAAGAGGGAGAGCGGGAGCTGCAGCCGGCGCCATTTTGGAGCGGGTGGGGGCTGCTTCTCTATGAAAGAAATCTGACACTTTAGCGAGCCCCGGCTGGGATTTAGAGTGTCCTCTCGGCATCTCCGGTCCTCAGGCAAGAAGATGCGCCGGTTCAAGCACTGTGTGTAAAGCAACAGCGGTCGCTGGAAGCCGCTGAAGATCTGTGGCTGTGGAGCCCCGGGATTATGCGACCGACGGCATCAGCTCTCAGGTCACGCCCCTTTTGCTCAGTATTGATGATAAGTATTCAGCCCCTTTGCCCAGTATTGATGATAAGTTTTGAGCCCCATTACTCAGTATTCATGATAAGTATTTAGCCCCTTTGCTTAGTATTGATGATACGTATTCATCCCCTTTGCTCAGTATTGATGATCAGTTTTCAGCTCCTTTGCTCAGTATTGATGATAAGCAGCAGCCCCAGTGGTATACAGGCCCCCTCTGCAGTGGTATACAGGTGCCGCCCCCATCAGTGGTATACAGGGCCTCCCCTTGCTGCCGCACACTCGTAAAGTAAAACATCATTATACTTATCCCTGTTGCCACTCTGACACCCGCGCTCCTCCGGGTCTTCTTGCTGCTTGTGACCGGCGGGTGCAGGCAATGACGTCATTGCCTGTGCATCAGAGGAGGAAGCATGAAGACCCGGAGGAGCGTGGTGTGAGGTGTCAGAGCGGCGACAGGGATAAGTATAATAATGTTTTACTTTACAAGTGTGCGGCAGCAAGGGAGGGCCCTGTATACCACCGATGATGGGGGAGGGGGGGCGCCTGTATACGATGGGGGGGGGATTTTTCAGCACAATTTTTGTGATGAAAAACTCGGCTTATACACGAGTATATATGATATGTCTACCTGGTGTTAGGTGGAACCTAATTTAGATGCATTATCAACCTAGCACAATGAACCTATAATGATCAAGTATCACACTTAATTAAAGATTACAACATCGACATTGATAAAGAACTAACCACCGTCAGTACATAACCAGAGCCATTATCAGCACAAAAAAAAAAAAACACACACCACAACCACCTTAGTAAAATAATACATTACTATATCCATCATCATACATGACATCACGAGAACAACTTATTATAACATGAATACAAATACAGAACCACATCAGTACATGAATCATCACCAGGTTAGTAAGTGATTATGATTACTTTCAATGTCAGGTGAGCCCCTAGCAAATAAACTTGTATTGCATGAAACTGCAACTGTTAGCATGTCCTTAATACTGTGTGCAACGGCCACACTGACAACCGCACACTGTGTGCACGGCCACACTGACACCGCACACTGTGTGCACGGCCACACTGACACCGCACACTGTGTGCACGGCCACACTGACACCGCACACTGTGTGCACGGCCACACTGACACCGCACACTGTGTGCACGGCCACACTGACACCACACACTGTGTGCACGGCCACACTGACACCGCACACTGTGTGCACGGCCACAAAGACTCCTGACGTCACAAGGAGCAGGAGAAGAGGAGGCAGCAGCAGACACATATATCCCCAGTATCCTTCAAATATGAAGGAAGGCTGGTGACCAGGGGTTGAAGTTTAGAGTCTATCCATTTATTTATATTACTAGATGGTGGCCCGATTCTAACTCATCGGGTATTCTAGAATACCTTGCAGACAGGAGTGAAATGTGTCACACTGACTGTCAGACCTTGTAGACAGGAGTAAACTGCGTCACACTGACAGACCTTATAGACAGGAGTAAGGAGTGAGGATGGAGGAGGCTGAGGCATTTTTTTAGTCTGAGTATCATGGATTATCTTCACGCAATTGTCCAATGCTTTTACCAATTGATTTTCATATACAGAGATTTTCTCGTTAGGACAATCAATTTTAAATTTTGCATGTAACACATCCAACTCATCATCAAGCAGTGCAATGATTTTGGAGTCTGAACTAATCAGAAGTTCCATAAACTTATTGAACACTTATTGCACGCCTCCTCCCATTTACTGATAAATTCATTGTCGTCGACAGGGAATGTAGGAATGAATCTCACACAAAGACCCCGAGGTATTAGACCTGAGTTAACATATTTCTGAAGGAACGCCGTGTTCCACCATAGTTTCGTTCTTTTCAGAACGAGGGCTTGAATGCTTTGAAATGACTGATCCAGTTTGCGGCCACTACTGCTTTGGTCTGCATCTTCCACTCCTCCAAAAACCTGATCCAACTGATCCAGCCATGTGGATTGTTTGGCTTTGTAGTCCATTCTGATTGCATTTTACCTGTGCATAATACAGAATATATATACCAGATTATTGCAAACCGCATAACTGACATCTACCAATGTGACAGACCCAATTTAGAGTCTCAATGCCACACTTCCTACGACTACGGACAGACCATAATATATAACCACCAACAAGAAAAAAAATGATCAGGCGTCCACTTATGCAATTCAAAAATAACTTTATTATTTACATCAAATGCAAAATGCAGTATCAATCTAACAAGGTCTGTCTAGCAGCATATTATTTAAATCCAATAGAATGTTTACGACATATAAATGTACAACATTATACAATTCATCTCTTGCATAATATTAATCTTTGGATCTGTTTCATTGCCGCACTGATGCTTAACCCTATATAGGGTGTAAATATTAACCAGTTGTACATATATAAATAACCAATCAGGATCCAGGCCTGTCAGTGTGCAAATTCTATACCTAATATGATTTTGATTATATAATCATATCTAGTGGTGACGACTTTGCTCTTCATGAGATATACTGGAATGGTGTGGTTTCCGTGGCCACACCAGTCAATCTTCAAGCGATGACCCCCATCAGCCAATTGCCACTTTAAAAGAGGGGGGGTGGGGGAACTAGTGCCTAGTCACCCTCACTACCAGTCTATTTTACGGTTAATCTCTCTTTTATTGAAAGATAATAAGACAAAACAAAACAATTGCATGTGTATACAAAAAAAAAAGTTTTTGTAAGAACATTTTGAAGTAGCAAACATCTTGTAGGGCACACTCCCTCCAATAAATAAATCAACTACATCCTAATTATTGGTTCTAAGTATGAGTAAGGCTAGTTTCACACTGCGGTCAGATCAGGTCAGGTTTGTGTGCCAAAACCAGGAGTGACTCCAAAACCTAGAACAGGTGTCAATCTTTCAATTTTACTTTTTCTCAGCAAGTTCCTCTCCTGGTTTTGAAACACAAAACCTGACCTGATCTGACCGCAGTGTGAAACCAGCCTTAGGAACCACGCTCCAGGCACCGCAACCATCTTCCACAGTTGAAGCATATAGTCTTTATGAATATCTCTTATTAGCCTCCCTAACCCGCAAGGATGGCTTTTGTGGGAATAATTAAGGATTTAGTTGCCACATAGTCCATTAATTCAAAGTCCGCTATGCCCCGCAGAGGCAGAGATCTTAGTTAAGTCACCTTCAGTCTGGGGTCACCCAGAGAGGGAACCATCTACAGTTTAAATATATCTAGTCTATATATGAGCATCCTATCATAAGCAATACTGAACAATCAATATGAAATAGGATGAAAAGGGGAAGTTAGCAAGTCTAAAAGGTGAAAGAATACCATAGGGGTGGAGAAGATAAAAGGAGAAAGGGGAAGAAAAGAGGAAAGAGAAATAGGAAAATAAGGGGGGTGGGGAACAATTAATGGGCAATTAAGGCCAGGTAAGGGGGGGGGGGCGGGGTAAGGCCTGGTAGGAGGAAAGGGGAAGGATTACCAGTGTATTTTAATTAATATCACATAGACCAATTATCAAGGAACCTCCACTAGCATAAAGCTCAAGACAAGCCAGTACCTGAAAGATGGCGCTGCCAACAAGACCCGGCGTCCTCCCCTACAGCCGTTTCGAGGTTATCTTCCTAAGGGGGCGGAGTTATGTCGGCAACATGGGAATTATAAAGGCTGTATCAGCCAATCAATATTCAGCGCTTACATGACATGATTGTTGCCGGGGAGGTCGCGACCGCGTTTCTATTAGGTTTAGATTAAGACTCTGGGCAGCCATTTCATTGTTTCAATATTCTCTGTTTCAATTAACTGCTTTACCTATTTTGCTGTGTTACAGCAAAATATCCTGCATGAAAATTGCTGGGTGATTGAGTGCTGAACGCATGTAAGGAACCACTTGTTAAGACGGTTCTGATACACATTTGCATTCACTCTGCCATGTATAAGAGGTCCAACCCCTGCAGCAGAAAACATTCCCCATACTATGACACTTCCTCCACCACCTTTCATTGACTTCTTTACGCACTTTGGGTTCAGTCTTTCCCCAATTGGTCGATCAACATAATAATTTCCCATCAAACCCAAATAAACTTGTTTTCATCACTAAAATGAACTGTGGATCATGTCTGGAAAATATGGATTATGTTTCTTGTTATAGAGATACAGCCAGAGCTGGCTTACAACTCCGCCCACCTCTGGTTTGTATAGAACAAATTCCACAAGTAGACCCTCTGAGTTCTCTCTCCTCACTCTTTCCCCGCCCATACCTGGAATTGAATTTATGACTGGCCAAGTCATAAACCTGAGATAGTCTTGGAGGGAAAAGACGCATTTAGCCTGTCTTTGCCAGGAAACACATTTTACGTTGAATTTAATAATGCACATTAACGTCACAAACACATAAATCCTATTTTTGGAATACTTATATTTTGGGGATCAGATAGTACCTCCTACTTGCCTGGGACACTAGTAGAAACCTGGGAAATGAAATCTGCCCACCAGCATATCACAGACATATCATATTTGGTCTCAAAAAGCATGTAAAATCATGAGGAAAAACAAAGCAGATATCTTTTGATTTGAGACAGCCAAGCCAAAGATATGGAAAAATTGAGGTTTTGATGACTCTGGAGATGGGTGTTCCTCTAAGAAAATAGCCTATATGTGAGGTCAGCAAAGGGGAGTACCTGGTTTTATGGCAAAAATCATAAAACCAAAGCGTCCATTTTTGGTACATTCTGACTTGGATGAAGGACACTATGGCAGAATCATACTCCATTTCCAGGGTGCCTTCCCCCCACTAGATCTGCGACTGTCACTGCGTGGCACAGGTTTATCGTTCTTGCTTATCCTTTTATTTTAATATCTATTTATGCTTACTTGTAAATTGTCTTTTGTAATATCTTTTGTATTTTTGTAAACACTACCATTCTTTTGGAGTAAAACTTAAAATTTACTTACCGTATATACTCGTGTATAAGCCGACCCCCCTACTTTGCCCCCAAAACCTGGGAAAACCTATTGACTCGTGTATAAGCCGAGGGTGGACCCCAGCACAGGTATACAGCCCCCAGCAGTGTGGTATACAGGCCCCCCAATGGTAGTATACAGCAGCCTCCCCAGTGGCATATACAGGCCCCAGTAGTATATACAGCAACCCCAGTGGTATACAGCAGCCTCCCCAGTGGTATATACAGACCCCACCAGTATATACAGCAGCCCCAGTGGTATACAGGCCCCAGCAGTATATACAGCAGCCCTGAGGGTACACAGCGGCCCCCAAGGGGTACACAGCAGCCCCCAAATGCTGGCACTCACCCCCCTCCTTGTAAGGGCCCCCCCCTGCTGCTTATCTTACCATCCTGGTCTTCTGCTCAGCACCGCTCCTCGGTGCTCCATTCTTCATGCTCCGTCCTCGCTGGCTGCATCCGGGATCTCCGGCCGTCGCACGATGACATCATATGCCTGCGACGGCCGGGGATCCCGGATGTAGCTGGATGGGAGGATGAAGAACGGAGCACCGAGGAGCGGCGCTGTGCAGAAGACCAGGATGGTAAGATAAGCAGCGGGGGGGCCCTTACAAGGGGGCGAGTGCCAGCATTTGGGGGCCATTTATTTAGTTATGCACTGCTTCCCCCTGCCGCTGATTGACAGGGGGAAGCAGTGCATATATAATGAGCGGCCCCACGTGATGGGGCCGCTCATACAGCAGCCTCCTCCCGCCTCCTCCAGCCTCCACAGCCCCCCACCAACCGTATTGACTCGTGTATAAGCCGATGGGGAGACTCGGCTTATACACGAGTATATACGGTAGTTTTGTTCTTCATGTTCTATGAGCGGGCAACGCACGCCTCCCACAATTTCACATTACCAAACAGGTTACCGATCCACCTGAAAGAGATTGGTGGTGGCAGCATAATTTTTTTATTTATGCGATATTGTGGCTTGAGGGTGGCTGGATTGAGGTATTGTCACGCCACCACAGGCAGAGATGACTAGTCGACCTACTAGACCACGGAGATACCATGGAGTCTGATACCAGAAATGAGCCGGACAAGAGAGTCAGATAATGAACAGGGTTAATTGAATACAGTAAGGGATTGATCCCCAAGGGAAGTCCACAGGACCAGATCACTGGGGTCCCCCTAAGGGAGCACAAGAAGGGTTACCCCTATACAGGGATTCCTCCAAGCACAGCAAGAGAGGGTCCAATGAACCAGTCAACCTGTGGGTCCAACCCAATGTGGAACTGGAGAAGGAAACCAGAGAACTGGAGGAGAAGGCAGGGACGGAGCATGGTGCAGCCGAAGGGGTCCAGGAGGTAGCCAGGGACCAGAGAGAGTGTTACGGGTCTGTGGGTGAACGGACAGGAGGGATCCGGCATTGAAATCAAGAGAGACACATTAGAATCACAGATGACAAGGAAACCGAATGCGCTGCTAGGGACCTGAGCTGGCAATTTAGACTAATTACGAAGTTGCCCAGGCACCTCCCATAGGAAGTGAGGGACTTGAGAACCCACCAGGCCTCAGCGATTGGATGCGAGGTGGTGACAGGAAAAAAAAAAAAATAAATAAAATAAAAAGTGTACTAGCTCTTTAAATATATGAAGTGCGGCGTGCGAGCGCCCTTTGTGCATTCCCCCCGCCACCAGGAAGTGAGGAGGCAGGGTAGAAGCGCTGAGGAGCCGCTGTGACCAGGGATGGTGCCATGGGAGCGTGAACCTGGTGAGTATGCCTGTGGGGCACAGCAGGATACTGGCGGCCAGATCCATCACAGAATTAAAATTAGCATTTTTATTACAACATAAACAACATTATGCAGCATTTTTCTTCCCTTGCAGGAGGCACTTTAAGTGAACGTTAGTTACCAGGTCAACCAGACCAACAAATGAAAACTCTGAAAAATCAAGAACAGCACACAGTATACCGGCCAACATGTGGCCGGTGTGAGGCACCGATGGCATGGTCCCCATGGCCAGGGCGCATCACATGCAGGATCAGGGTATGATTCTGTTCACACTGGCAGGTTTTATAGTAGATGATGCTGTGTGAACCTATCTGGAACACAAGGAGTTAAAAGTGATAGTGTGTGCTGTAAAGCTGAAACAGTCATGAGACTAGTGAGCAGCTGTGAGTAGCTCATGAGATCGATGAGGCCCTGAGGAATGTAATGGGTGCTGATTGCTGACAGCCCAGGTGGGTGTGTCCTGAGTAATAGCAGCCCAGCTGGATGAGTCTGAGCGGGCGTGGCAGGCACGATAAGAGCCTGCCAGCTGAGTGATTGGGAGAACTCAGAGACCAGAGAGAGATCAGCCTGAGAGCATGTTGGCTGGATCATTAGCCAGAGTGCAGAGCAGTCCAGGGCTCAGTGTGAGAACATGAGGGGAGTGTGCTAGCTCCATACCACTGGCTAGGACCAGTGTCGTTATAGCACCTTTAGGGGGAAGCCGTGGCTGACCCAGTGGACGCTAGATCAGACGTATCTCAACCAATTCGCCCGGGAAGGAGCCCGTGGGGATGCATGGTGGACCTATGACACAGGTAGCGAGACCCGGATCCATGCCCGGTAAGACAGCAGTCCCGTGTGACGGAGTGAGCTGTGTGTAAATCATGCTAGGCGAGCGTAGCCGCCATTAGGTCCAGTGAAGGACCTGTTGAACCGTATAACTATTGTATGGCTTTTTAAAAGACCCAGCGAGTGAATGTAGCCCTATAGGGGCAGATGTATGAAGTGTGCCAGGTGGGCATAGACCGCCCTTGGGACCAATTCAGAGCAGTCAGTTAAAGGTCCTGATGAACCGGAATGTATGTTGCCCCTCGGGAGGCAATTGTATGTAGCCCCTCGGGAGGCGATTTTAGGAAATGTGCCAGGCGGGCATAGACCGCCTTTGGGTCCGACTCAGAGTAGTCAGTTAAAGGACCTGATGAACCAGAATGTATGTATGTACTAGAGGTCAGATGCAGGGGTTAATAGGGCTCCTATAGTAGGGTAACGGATGGTTGTCCCGGATACTAAGGTTTGCCAATCCCTGTTCTGAACCCAGATGTGCCACAGTCCATGGATGTCTATATGATGGGCTGTGATCGTGTGAAAGGACGTGTGTGGTCCACGGTGGCATATATGATGGATCACATATTGTATGTAAGAACCCGGTCAGGCTGGAGTCCTGCGTATTTGAATATGCAAATGGAGTCTGTGGAGCCTCGATTAAGAGTTTCAAACATGGGACTAGCCAGATATCTCTCCAGAGAAGGACCTAGCCCTTGGGTGGAATCCTTGTGGAGACCACCATAACCACCATATTAAGTGGCCCTTTTAGTCAATATTAGTGCATTGGTACACTGTCTGTGCACAGCAAGGAGCCGAGGACATGGTGGTACACTGTGTGCACAGCACGGAGCCGAGGACATGGTGGTACACGGTCTGTGCACAGCACGGAGCTGAGGACATCCCAGAAGAGACAGACAGGCCACAGACAGGCGGCGAGACAACACTGAGCCCACCTGGGAGAACTACAACTCCCAGCACCCAACATCCTGGGACAGGCAGGAAAACTACAACTCCCAGTATGCCACACCCTGCCAACACAGGAAGGTGGTGGCAGCTGCATGGAGGCAGACACATGGTACAGCCGTCATTATCACCACACACAGTGCCAGCCACAGCCCTAGTCCTCCTGCACCCCCGTCCTCCTCTCCTCTGTCCCTCCTGCTGCTTCTCTGTCCTACTGCACCCCTGTCCTCCTTTCATCTGTCCCTCCTGCTGCTCCTCTGTCCTCCTGCACCCCCATCCTCCTCATCTGTCTTACTGCTTCTCCTGTCCTCCTGCACCTCCATCCTCATCTCCTCTGTCCCTCCTGCACCATGATCTTCCTCTCCTCTGCCCCTCCTGCTGCTCCTCTGTCCTCCTGCACCCCCATCCTCCTCTCCTCTGTCCCTCCTGCACCCCCATTCTCCTCTCATCTGTCCCTCCTGCTGCTCCTCTGTCCTCCTGCACACCCATCCTCTTCTGCTCTGCCCCTCCTGCTGCTCCTGTCCTCCTACACCCCCATCCTCCTCTCCTCTGTCCTTCCTGCTGCTTCTCTATCCTCCTGCACCCCAGTCCTCCTCTCCTCTGTCCGTCCTGCCCCTCCTGCTGCTCCTCTGTTCTCCTGCACCCCCGTCTTCTCCTGTCCTCCTGCACCCCCATCCTCCTCTGCCCCTCCTGCTGCTCCTCTGTCCCTCCTGCACCCCCGTCCTCCTCATCTGTCCCTCCTGCACCCCCGTCCTCCTCTCCTCTACCCCTCCTGCACCCCTGTCCTCCTCTCATCTGTCTTCCTGCTGCTTCTCTATCCTCCTGCACCCCAGTCCTCCTCTCCTCTGTCCATCCTGCCCCTCCTGCTGCTCCTCTGTCCCTCCTGCATCCCCGTCGTCCTCTCATCTGTCCCTCCTGCTGCTCCTCTGTCCTCCTGCACCTCCATCCTCCTCCCCTCTGCCCCTCTGTCCTCCTGCACCCCCGTCCTCCTCCCCTCTGCCCCTCCTGCTGCCTCCTCCTTTCCTCCTGCACCCCAATCCTCCTCTCCTCTGTCCCTCCTGCCCCCCATCCTCCTCTGCCCGTCCTGCTGCTCCTCTGTCCTACTGCACCCCCATCCTCCTCTCCTGTCCCTCCTGCACCCCCTGCTGCTCTTCTGTCCTCCTGCACCCCAATCTTCCTCTCCTCTGCCCCTCCTGCTGCTCCTCTGTCCTCCTGCATCCCCGTCCTCCTGTCTTTTGTCCCTCCTGCACCCCCATCCTCCTCTGCCCCTCCTGCTGCTCCTCTATCCTCCTGCACTCCTGTCCTCCTCTCCTCGGTCCTTCCTGCTGCTCCTCTGTTCTCTTGCACCCCCATCCTCCTCTCCTCTGTCCCTCCTGCACCCCCTGCTGCTCCTCTGCACCGGGGTTCCTTACAGCTCCCAGCAACTTCCTGCCTGATCCACTGATAGAAGTGCTCTCACCGTCGGGGCACATGCGGGCGGCAATGCAATTCCGGCGCTGCACTCTGCACCGGCGGTGACACCCCCCCCCCCCTCCCCCACAAGGACTCCAGTTTTCATATGGATTCTCGGGGAGGGGAATTAAAAAAAAAAAAAAAAAAAAGATTTTTAAAAAAAATGAAAAAAAAAACCTCTCCCCTGGCGCTGCCGCCTGCGACCTGCCGCCCTAGGCACCGGCCCACAAGTGCCTAACTGTAAATACGGGCGTGTTGTGCATTCTAACAAGTTAAGGGTTCTATGTATTTATTTGTTAGAAGCATTAAATTAGTTGTCCCAAGCTTATGATGAGTCTGCAGTCACTATGTGTCTCTATGTGACTGCAGACTTCTGAATTCTCACAGAGCGAACACTGCCTGCTGTCAGGATTGTCTGGTAAGAGTGGAAGGTCACGTAACTGTAAGTATGCAATTTACATACATGCAGTCACGTGCTGACTAGACATGCGAGGCTTCGATCAATTAAATGAATTGAGCGTGGCCGGACGCGTCTAGTCAGAGTGTGGTGAGAAGTATATAAATCGAATACTTGTGTTCACATGACTGTCCAATCTTACCATTGATATGGGAGAATCCTGAAAGTGTGTAGTGCAAGCACCATGAGAATTTGGAGGCCTGCAGTCACCTTGACTTTCATTTGAAACCTGGACAAGCCCTTTAATTATTAAACACCTTAGCCCACTCCTAACAATGTGTAATATACTCCAGCAGTCACTGTGCCTGTAAGTGTTAAAAAAAAATATATATATATCGCATATGGATAATTGGTCACATGACGTCTACTCAGACCACGGGAGGGGTGGGCACCAAACCTAACTCTTGCCCCAGGTGCCAGAAAACCTAGATATACCTCTGCAACAAGGTGTGTAGATGGGTAGGAAATACACAATGATGCACCTCCTGTGACGAGGCTGGCTCTTGGGATGTGGCCGAAGATGGTTGGGAAAGGCGCCTGCTGCAACGTGTTCCCAGAGGACCCTCCTGGTCCAGGGTGAAGAGGTCATAATACCAGAGAGATGGCTTAGGGACCTCCTCCATTCCAGCCCGACTGAGCGTCCATCCACTTGTTGTGGGCCTTGGTGAACATGGTGCTTGATTTTCTCCACAACCATCTGCACCGTCCAGGTCGAGCCGGTTGGCCAGTTTGACAAGGTGCCCGTAGGCCACATCCCACGCCGCCTTGTTCTTATATTCAGGCAACGCCACCCACCACAGGCATTCATGGTCCTGGTACATGGCTAGGAGGTCATGCACAAAAATCACAACTGAGCCATCGCCCAAAAAAAAAAAAAAAAACCCACTGTTGAACCCAAACACATACATGTAGATATCAGGGCACACCATACTCTTTGTGGCCAATCCATGTCCTGCACTAGCAAGGACAGGTGGTCTGGTAGTTAGCCGGCGTATGCAGAAGCATTATTGGCCTTTATATGTGTACACAGATGTGACATGCTGCACATGACAAGGCGCATATGTGGTTTGGCCGTGGGCAAGCAAATTAACAAAGCTGGATCATGTTGAAATTGCACACATGGCATCACAATTTTCACACAGGAAGGACCTGTACATATATTTATGTCACGATGTAGTGCTGCAGGACACATTGTCATGTAATTGTTGGGAAGGATCATTATGTGTGCAACAGGAGACAGAGGTGGTTAACGATGCGTACGCGTCACAAAACACACTTCTACATAACGCAACATGAATCTCCACCGAACACAGCCATACATGGCGCTAAATATGTTTTTAAAGGCGACAATAATAGAGCGTACATGAAAAGAACAATAGCATATCCAATGACTTCCCATCAGTCCAACAGAATTTTGTTGATGAGGCGCTACTAGAACAATGCACATTGAAGTAGGAGCATGGGTGGCGGAGCAGCTGGGCCCAATTTTATGCACAGCATGACCAATCACAAAGCACGCCAGGCATCTAATCAGCAGTCGCACGTGGCAATGCCCAGGCGCCTACGTGAATTAGATGATGCAGATACGCTGTGATTGGATGATTACCATATAAAACCCGCTAATGACCGAGCTAACCCACGCTTGCTGCCCAGAGTCATTAATTAAGTACTGATGTTCAGACATGATTTGTCATATGGTTGTGTAAAGCGTTGGATACATGTTCGCATTACAGATCATTCTTGGGTACTGTAGCAGACGCCCAAGTCCTGTGTATGTAGTTTCTAATGATGTGTTTGATCCAGCTATTGTGTGGCAGAAAACTTATGAATGGCTTTCCTTCCTCTAAAACACCCTCCTCATGGACAATCCATGTTGCCTTTGCCATGCAGTCTCATGTTCGAAGGAGCCCTCTGTGGTCAGTTTAGTGGAACATATGACATGTGGGCACATAGTACTGGCCTTGTCCAGACAGAATGGAAGTATTCTGCCGATACTGAGATGTCGAGTGGGCCATGTGGCTTGTGAAGGTCTGCGTGTGAAGATCCGGGCTTATAAACACCTCAGGGATGTCTGTTGGACATGATGACTATGCGATCCTCTGCTGCGTGGGCTGATATTTCGTCCTTACCACATGGCTGTGGTACGTATCTGATGTTCTTGTATTAAATTGATAATAAGCATCTGTGTGTTTGTGAGAGGTTTGTATTTTGGGAGCCCTTGTGGTCGTACATATACATTATGGGCAGCTATCTGGGGGTATAGTAATGATGTCTCCATTTGGACGAGGGAGATGTAGTTGTTGAGGAGGGCCATGGGTGTAGTGATAATAGGTTTTGTTGTGAGGCAGTGTAATGTTGTTTGTGACCGTTCAATGGTGCAATATATGTATGAGGGTGGCCATAAGTGCTAGGATGTGGGTAAGGCTGCCTTCAGACTTGCAGATGCATCTGCAGCGTTTTGCAGATGCATCTGCAAGCATCTGCATGCAGACCGCGGCCCCTATGTTTATAATGGTGCGCACGGCGGTCTGCAGATGCTTGCGGACCGCCGTGCGCTCTCATTGCCCGCCATTAGTGATCTGTGCGCACGCGGATGCCTGCGCACAAATCACACACTCCCGCCCGCACCATGGACGCGAGATGTCGCGTCCATGGTGCGGGCAGGAGTGTGTGATTTCTGCGCAGGCATCCGCGTGCGCACAGATCACTAATGGCGGGCAATGAGAGCGCACGGCGGTCCGCAAGCATTTGCAGACCGCCGTGCGCACCATTATAAACATAGGGGCCGCGGTCTGCATGCAGATGCTTGCAGATGCATCTGCACACGCTGCAGATGCATCTGCAAGTCTGAAGGCAGCCTTACCCACATCCTAGCACTTATGGCCACCCTCATACATATCCGATCAGCTGGAGGATCGGAGTCCGTATGATTTCCGAAACTATCTCCGTACGTCCGAGGACTCTTTCACATTGCTCTTGGAACGCATAAGGCCATTAATAGCTTGACAGGACACTTTGATGCGTCGAGCTGTGCCACCTGAGGAGCGTTTGGCTGTAACTTTGCGTTTCCTGGCAACAGGTCGTTCGAGGACAGACCTGCAATACTCTGCAGCCAGGGGTGAACCTAAGCCTCTCTGCTGCCTGAGGCAAACTGCAAAACGACGCCCCCACCCGCTAGTAAATTTTTTTAATTGATAAAAATAAATCTGGTTCATACAGATTTATATCCTGTAAAAATGCGCAAAATAGTGAACATTTTAGTTTACAAAAACAGAAAAAAAGATGTCCACACAAGGATGTCAGCGCCATCACACACACATACAAGAACCACACCAAAGAATCCAGAACAAGGATCATTAATGGAAATGGCGGCTTGGCACAAGCATATAGACACATAATGATGACTGTAGAGCTGTGGTCCTGTAGGCAGACACAGTCCTGCATCCTTATAGCACAGGAGGCAGCACTGATTGCCAGCCTCTGGCACACGCCTACAAAACTCTGGACCGCTGCCTGGCACTGAATATTCAGACAAGTCACCATGCTGCACAGTCCACACAACACAGGTAAAGACCTGCAGTCTGAGCATCAACAAGCCGCCACTGCACTAAGCTGGTAAAATGGCGCTTCTCCTCCATCCAACAGACCACACTTACTCCCGAATTGCTTAGCCAATCACAAGCGCACACACACAAACACACGGGGCTGTCTGGAATTAATAACAGGGTCCTTCCTATTGGGTTGAGCAAAGGATGTGGTAGCGGGAAGGGGGAAGACCACCACTGACCAACCGCTGCTCAGGAGAAACATGGCTGGATGCCTTAATGTACCAAGGGGTGGCACTGGACCTGGTGTGTAAGGGTGGTTTCACATTTGCGTTCAGAACGCAAGCGTAACAAAGCAGCCAAACGCTTGCGCACTACATTCCTTTGTTTAACATGGGAACGCATAGTAGCTGCCTTTGGCTGCGTTTGATTGCGGTTCAGTTTGGATGCGCAAAATCTATGCGACCTCCTCCGCCCTCCAAACGCAACATGTTGCATTTTTTGTGCGTTCTCAGGCGCTTGCTTTATCAGCAAGTGCCCGCAAGCGGACAAAATGCATGGATCTCAATGGATCCGCAGTGTCCTCCACATGGCAGCGCAGGAGAACGCTGCAGATCACATTGAAATTTCGTCCGCGGCGGCCAGGAGGAGGAGGTTCTTCGCCTCTCGGCCGCCGTCGAGATCCCCGATTGGCTGGCCGGGCACCATACTGATGTGAACGCTGCGTTCACATCAGTATGGCAGCGTTTGCCCTGCGTTTGCATGCCCTGCGCATGCAGACACAAACGCAAATCTGAAACCAGCCTAAGTTATGGCCAATCAGTCCTGCAGCAGAGGGACAAAACATCCTGCATCATAGAAATCATGGAGCCCCAGAGCAGCAGTTCTAATTGGGCACCCCCCAACAAAAACAATATTTGGCTGGGTGACATTGGTACATCTCACAACAGGTCAGCCTTTAAAAAGTAATTTTACTCCTACTGAAGCCCCTAGATTCCCCTTTCATTGCCCCTATAAAGTGTGATGCCAACAAAAGTGCCCCACAAACACTGTATGATCCCCCACAGTGCATTCCTCCACACACACAGTATGATGACCCTACTGTACCTCCTTCAACTACCCCAGTACAGTATGATCCCCAATTATGACCCCTGCCCAGCTCTCCATGTAGTAAAATGGACATATGTACAGTATAATGGCCCCCAACACAGTCCTCAAATAGCCCTTCATAAAGTATAAAGGCTCCCTCGTAGCCCTCCAAGTATTATAATGCCTCCCATAGTGGCCTCCAAATATTATAATGGCTTCCATATAGTATAATTTGCTCCATATAATATAATACACCCCCATAGTATTCCAGATAGTATACCGCACCCCCAAATCCCTCCATATATTATGCACCCCCACAGTCTTCTATAAAATATAATGCGCCCCCACAGTCCACGATATAGTATATTGCACCCCGTGGTCCTCCAAATAGCATATTGCACCCCCACAGACCTCCATAGAAAACAATTCACCCCCACACACCTCCATGTAGTATCCATGCTCTTATCTCCCGCCTTGACTACTGCAACCTCCTTCTCAATGGCCTCCCGGCTAACTCCCTCACACCTCTCCAGTCTATCTTCAACTCCGCTGCCCGACTAATCTACCTGTCCTCACGCTACTCCCCTGTCTCCCCCCTCTGCCAAGCCCTTCAATGGCTCCCAGTCTCCAAGAGATCCCAATTCAAAACACTAACCATGGCGTACAAAGCCATACACAACCTGGCCCCACCATACATCTCCGACCTGGTCTCCCGATACCTACCCTCATGCAACCTCCGCTCCTCCCAATAACTCCTCCTCTGCTCCCCCCTCATCACCTCTTTGCACAACCGAGTCCAGGACTTCTCCCGGGCATCTGCCTTACTCTGGAACTCCCTGCCCGAACACGTCAGACACTCTCCTACCCTGAGTAGCTTCAAGTGTCACCTGAAGACTCACTTGTTCCGTCAAGCCTACAACCTGCCATGAGACCCAGGCGACCGTCCTATACCTGACATTCCCCCATCCTACTGTATCCTAACCCGCCCCTCTTAGACTGTGAGCCCTCGTGGACAGGGTCCCTGCCCCTCCTGTACCTGTACGTCCTGATCGCCTAGATTTAGTGTACTTGTTCTTGTCTCCCTCATCCTCATGTAAAGCGCCATGGAACCTAATGGCGCTATATAAATAAAATAAATAATAATGCACCCCACAGTCCTCCATATAGCATATTGCACCTCCACAGTCCTCCATATCGAATAATGAACCCCCACAGTCCTCCATATAGCATACTGCACCCCCATAGAGCATATTGGACCCCCATAGTCCTCCATATAGTATAATGCACCATCCCTCATAGTCCTCCATATAGTATAATGCATCCCCTATAGCCTTCCTTATAGTGATCCACTTGAGAAAGACGTTTGTCGAAACGCGTTGTGGCTGAGGGCTCGCTATACCCACTTTTTAATAAACCTAGAGGTAATTCTCTTAATTTTCAGTTCCTTGGTCTTTTCTAGCGCTCACTTCCATACTATTTTTCCTTCTCATTATTATAGTATAAAGCACCTCCATAGTCTTCCATATAATATAACGGGCCACAATAGTTCTCCATATAGGATACTAGTAAAAAGGCCCAATGCAATTGCATCGGGAGCAGGGTGAAATGAATTGTGTGCACACAGGCGTCTGTGGCGGCGGCACAGCACTCAGGCGTCTGTGGCGCCGGCACAGCACACAGGCGTCTGTGGCGCCGACACAGCACACAGGCGTCTGTGGCGGCGGCACAGCACACACGCTCCACACACAGGCGTCTGTGGCGGCGGCACAGCACACAGGCGTCTGTGTGGTGCGGCGGACAGCAGGGGCACACATAGGCGTCTGTGTGGTGGCGGCAGAGCATACAGGCGTCTTGTGGTGGGAGTCAGGCTGGTGGTGGCGGCAGAGCATACAGGCGTCTGTGGTGGTGGCGGCAGAGCATACAGGCGTCTGTGGTGGTGGCGGCAGAGCATACAGGCGTCTGTGGTCGGCAGTTGTGGGCGGCAGGTGGCGCAAGTATCAGGCGTCTGTGGTGGTGGCGGCAGAGTAATACAGGCGTCTGTGGTGGTGGCGGCAGAGTATACAGGCGTCTGTGGTGGTGGCGGCAGAGTATACAGGCGTCTGTGGTGGTGGCGGCAGAGTATACAGGCGTCTTGTGGTGGCGGCAGAGTATACAGGCGTCTGTGGTGGTGGCGGCAAGTATACGGATGGGGTCTGTGGTGGCGGCAGAGTATACAGGCGCTGTGGGTGGGGGCGGTATGGTGCTGTCGTGGCCAGAGACTATAGTCGAGGTGGGGTGGGGGAGTGGGATGCTGCAGAGCCTATACGGCGCTGTGTGTGAGTGGACGGCAGGTATACAGGCGGTGTGTGGTGCGCATGGCGGCCAGAGTATAAGGCGTGTGGGTGTGCGGCAGAGTATACAGGCGTCTGTGGTGGTGGCGGCAGAGTATACAGGCGTCGTGGTGGTGGGGCAATAAGGCGCGGTGGTGGCGGCAGAGTATACAGGCGTCTGTGGTGGTGGCGGCAGAGATACAGGTCTGTGGTGGTGGCGGCAGAGTATACAGGTGTCTGTGGTGGTGGCGGCAGAGTATACCAGGTGTCTGTGGTGGCGGCAGAGTATACAGGTGTCTGTGGTGGCGGCAGAGTATACAGGTGTCTGTGGTGGCGGCAGAGTAACAGGTCGTGGGGGTCGTGTTGTGGTGGGGGCGGAGGGGGGTGCTGTCAGAGGCCAGCACCGCCGCCCCTTTAGTCACTGCTGAGGACCGGAGGGTGGGGGGGGGGTGCTGCACGGCCACCCCTATAGTAGGCTGCGGGTGAGGAGGTATACAGAGTATACAGGCGTCTGTGGTGGTGCCAGAGTATACAGGGGTCTGTGGTGGTGCCAGAGTATACAGGCGTCTGTGGTGGTGCCAGAGTATACAGGCGTCTGGGGGGGTGCCAGAGTATACAGGCGTCTGGGGGGGTGCCAGAGTATACAGGCGTCTTGGGGGGTGCCAGAGTATACAGGCGTCTGGGGTGGTGCCAGAGTATACAGGCGTCTGGGGTGGTGCCAGAGTATACAGGCGTCTGGGGTGGTGCCAGAGTATACAGGCGTCTGGGGTGGTGCCAGAGTATACAGGCGTCTGGGGTGGTGCCAGAGTATACAGGCGTCTGGGGTGGTGCCAGAGTATACAGGCGTCTGGGGTGGTGCCAGAGTATATAGGTGTGTGTGGTGGTGGCGGCAGAGTAAGCTGGTGTCACGTGACTCTGACATCACCGCAGGTCCTGTACTGCTGTAGAAGAGCTCTGCAGGCACCGGGAGCCTGCGGGAGCCACCGGGAGCCTGGAGGAAGACGGCGGGAGACGGCGGGTGCTTGGGGAGAGGTGAGGAAATGTTTTTTTTTTTTTTAACAGTAGTGCGGCTGCGGCTCGCGATGATGCTGCGCGTCATCGCTCGCAGTGCCGCTAAGGAGCTTGGGATTCGGCGACAACACCCGAATTCCCAACTCCCGATTATATAAGTAGAAGATTGCACCCCCATTGTCCCCATTGTATTATATTGTACATTACATAGTTTCCCATCAGTGTACTCACTAAAAAAAAAAACTATTAAAAAAATAAAAAGTGAATACCTCTTCTCCTCACCATCTCCTCTTCTGCTCTGCACGTCTCAGCACAGCGGCGCTAAGTGATGACATCATTGTTCCCCACCGTGCTGAGCTGCAGAGGGTTGGACAGCGGTGGCCAGGACTCGGGAGAAGAATGCTGCTGGCAGAGGTGGCCGGGACTACAGGAGCGGCATGCTTGGGGGGAGGCCCCACGCCTGGTCCACACACCACGTGCGCCTCGTCCACACGCGGCTCCGCACACCACGTGCGCCCTGTCCACAAGCTGCTCCGCACACCACGTGCGCCCTGTCCACAAGCTGCTCCGCACACCACGCCTCGTACACACTCGGCTCCGCTCGCCTCGTACACATGCACCTCCGCTCGCCTTGTACACATGCACCTCCGCTCGCCTTGTACACATGCACCTCGTACACTCAGCTCCACTCCATATACCTCATACTTATGCAGCTCTGCTATATTTATTTACACTGTAAATCCCTCAGCCCCACACACACAAACTTCACCCCATCAAGCACCACGGTGGAGGAGTCCTGGCTGCATACTGAGGAGCTGATCATATGACCCCCTGACTCCTCCCCTCCTTTGACATCATCACAGGTCCTGTCAGCACAGGGCACTGTGAAGCAGCTGGCTCACACTGCCTGTGGGGAAGGGGGGGAAGGTTTGGAGATGCAGTAGTCTGCTGCGCCTGGGGCAAATGGCATGCCCCGCCAGCAGCCCTAGATACGCCAAGCCTCTTGGTCGCAGCATTGGCGGCCAGGACTATAGGAGCGGGAGTGGCATCAACAGGGGGCCGCACTATCACCAGGCGCTCCTGAGGATGCCGCCCCGACTACCAGCAGGGCTCGCCGCCTGAGGCTGACACTTCATGTCATCTCATGGATGCGGCGGCCCTGTCTGCAGCTGGCTCACTGTCCCTGCTGAACCGCCTGATCCGAGACGTGTGAGGCCATCGTGAGTTGTCTGCTGCCATCCTACATGCAGTTCCCAATAACACCCGCTGAATGGATGGATGTTGCTAGAGGTTTTGAGGACCGATGGCAATTTCCGAACTGCGGCGGTACATTGAATGGCAAGTGTGGCGCCCCTGCGGGTATTAGCCACAGTATAAGATCATAATAGTTGCACTCACTTAGAAAGCCAAGCCACTGCACTACCACCTTTGGCCAGTAGGGGGAGCTCCAGAGACACCAGAGACTTCCCTAGAGATAAAACACTGGTCTGAGGTAAATTTTCAGACAGTTGGAGCCAGGAGCTCAGAGTGACAGGAGCTGCATTGAGTTCCTGAGGACTGACTGACAATTTCCAGGGCCAAGCCATCGGTCTGAGGAGGAGAAAACTGATAAGAGGAACACTTTCAGAATCGGGTAGCATCATTATCTACCCTAGATAAAAAGCGCAGATACGGATACCGGATCCGTGGCTGCATTAGTTACATACAATACAGCAACCGGAAAAACGTGAGGTAACAACAAGCTTCACAGGGCCAGACACAGCAACATACTAAGAGTTCAGCAGTACTCCCGGAGGGGGTAAGCAGAGAGATACAAAGGACTCAAGTTGCCTGTTGAGTGGGACCCAGAGAGGACAGATTTGGGCCGGCAGCGAGTTCACACACGGCAGCAGGGCCACATAGACAGCGCAAACAGGAGGTAAAGGACCCGGTGGGGCCTGAGCAACTGAACCCCTATTGCAGACTCCGGAGACGGGACTTGTTGTATTATAGTTTGGTTGAAAGTAAACCAGTTAAACCTCATCTGTGCCTCAGCCTCTGATTTAACAGCTACCATCTATCCAGGATTGGGACCATCACCGCTGAGAGAATTTGCTGTGAATCAAGTAAGTGTCTGTGCCCTTAACATCTCCTCACCAGACTTCCATCTTCATCCATCATTAACTTTAACATCACCTGTCCAGGGGACCCTACAGCCCTACCCGGAAAAGGGCTATACCATCTCAGCTGTCTCTCATCATCATCCCTTGGCCAGTACAAGGCAGCGGTGGCCATATATAGCCACATTATTCCGGGTGGCGTCACGACAATAACATCTACAAACTTTATAAACTATATAAACTTCTAAATCCCCTGTAAATACCCCCCTTTAGGAGTGTGTCAGCCTGGGGCCACGGCCTGGGTCCAGCCACCAGTGACTCCCCCAAGGAAAGGGACCATGCGGCGGGTATCCCGGTCCCCTAAGCTAGGCGGCACACCTCCCTTTGGCGTCACGAACAGGATTTACCGTGCCTGGTTAAATCGGGTACTGTGTGCCGTGATTAATGCCGAAAATTGTGAGAAAATCCGAGAAAAATTGACTTTTTTTAATCAAAAAGTGATTTTCCCATTGGAAACCATTGAAATAGACTTTTCCCCATTGACTAACATTGAAACAAAATGGCCGCCAGCCTCTGAGGTAAAAATGCATCATCACTAATTACCTCATAACTGCCACAGCACGAGACTGCTATTTGAACTGTGTCATAGCCCTGAGCTCTGATCTGACTGAAAAATTTCAGATTCCGCCATTACTGAGCTCGCGGCGAGCAGAAGCAGTAGGGGGCGTGTCTTTGTGGGCGGCACCAAGCTGAGAGCTCTGACGTCGGCAAAAGGGGAAAACCAATCCTGCTGCATAGCGGAACGATTATACGCCATCCCGACGGAAGCAGAGGACCGGAAGGGTCCGGATTAACTAAGGGGGCGCAACATGTCGCAGCACGGAGACGCCGAAACACCCGGCGACACAAATGCAGCTGAAGCACAAAACAGAGCGCTCGGCAGCACAGCGGCGCAAGGTGCAGCGCCCATTATGCCGATGTTGATGCCATATACCCCAGGTGCTCCATGGCTTCCAGTGTATGAAGGTAAGCCTAATACTTTTGATGATTTTAAAGAAAAACTGCTGGCCTATTTAAACATGTTTCCAATGGCAGAAGCTCAGCGTGTCGGTTTGCTGATGGCACAGTTAAGTGGTAATGCCAAGCGAGAAGTCACAGCATGGTCCGCTGATCTAAAAGACACTGCTGTGCATATTCTAGCTGGATTAAAGGCAGTATTTGAAACTACTGCTGGTAGCAAAGCAAAGACCAAATTCTTCAATTGCAAACAAAAGGCCAATGAGAGTGTGAGAGACTTTGCCCTGAATTTACAGGAGGCCCTTAAAGCGCTTACACTGGCTGAACCAATGTTTAACACTGGCGCTGATAAATTGCTAAAAGATCAATTCATTGAGGGACTATTAACCCCTTCTCATCGAGGGCATGCGAGTATGCTGACTTTCAAGGACCCTGAGGTGACATTTGCCCAGTTAAAGGAGAGCGCTATTCGTCTCCAGCAGGCAGAGGCACTTTGGGATCAGAATCCTGAGCAATCCATTACAGAAACCCCTCAACAACAGAGAGTGCCAGTGACATCAGTTAAGCCCCTGGAGGCCAGTGTTAATGATGCTTTCCAGCAAAAGCTTGACTCTCTAACAGACATTGTCACCTCAATGGCTAAAACCATGCAGGAAATGAGAGAATCACAGACTACATCCAAGATGGAGTTGGCGAACCGCAGAGAGGATATTCCCTGGATGAGATCCCAGAGATACCCAGCGTGGAGAGGACGACCCAACGACCGTTACCAGCCGGATGGACAGCCTATTTGCCGCCGTTGCCGGAAGCCAGGCCACATCGCCCGCAATTGTGATTTAAACAAGGATCCCCTGGGAATGCGGGCCGCTTCGCAGGAGTGAACTTTCAAGGCCCAACATCCTGGCACGATAAGTACGTCGGAGGACGTCCCATTATCCCCATCGTGCTGGACGGTATTCCCCTCAATGCCTTGTTGGACACTGGTTCCCAGATTTCATCTATACCACATATCCTTTATAAGAGGTACTGGGCAGATTCAGACATTGATAAAAGACCATCTAATGTTGAGCTAAGTATATATGCTAGTAATGGAAAATTGGTACCGCAAGTAGGATTTAGAGAGATGACCATTAAGATTGGTAGAGCAGAATTAAAAAATCAGGGTATCATAATTGTTGATGTTAACCGACGGGAACCTTTTGTATTGGTAGGTATGAATGTTTTAGAAAATTGTTTTTCCGAGGTTATTACTATTTTACAGCAATTTGCGGAAACTGCCCAATCCTGCCAGCAGAGAATTCTCCGGAGAGAGATAAAAGCATTGGTGCTGAAGCAACAAGTAGAGGTTGCAGGTGGAGAAATCGGCAGTGTGAGGGTAAGTGACCCAACTCCTATAGTGATACCTCCAAAAACTGAAATGCTGGTATGGTGTAGAGCAGCCATTGGTATTAAAGGACGAGATTACCAAGCCTTGGTAGAGCCTGTGTACACTGATAGTAGACCCACAATATTAACGGCTAGAGGAATAGTCGAGGTACACGAGGGAAGAGTGCCCATACGTCTTTTGAATTGTGGAGAGGAAGAGGTCACTTTACCAAGGTACGCTACAATGGCCAAGCTATACACTGTTGACAACAATGCCATCACAGCCATTGGGCCCTTGAATCCGTCATGTCAGGCGGACGACAATGGTTCAAGTGGAGAATTAGAAGATTGGTGTCAGCAGCTGCATATAGGTACAGATTCAACACCTACCCACCAAAAACAAGGGGTGTACCGACTAGTAGAAGAATATGAACGGGTCTTCAGTAAACACCCATTAGACTTCGGAAAGATTAAAGGGGTAGAACATACAATTCCTACCGGTAACCACCCACCAATAAAAGAAAGATATAGACCCATACCGCCCGCTCATTATCAATGTGCTAAAGACATGCTGAGAGAGATGAAACAGGCCGGGGTAATAAGAGACAGTTGTAGCCCCTGGGCAGCCCCTCTGGTAATAGTTAAAAAGAAAGACGGAACCATGAGAATGTGCGTAGACTACCGGCAGATTAATCACATTACCAATAAAGACGCCTACCCCTTACCTAGAATTGAAGAGTCATTAGCCGCTTTAAGATCTGCTAACTATTTTTCCACCTTAGACTTAACAAGTGGGTATTGGCAAGTCCCTGTGGCTGAGGAAGATAAAGAGAAGACAGCGTTTACCACCCCGATGGGTCTCTGTGAATTTAATTGTATGCCGTTCAGACTCTGCAACGCACCCGGTACCTTTCAGCGATTGATGGAATGCTGTCTCGGACACAAGAACTTTGAAACCGTCCTTCTGTACCTAGATGATGTAATAGTCTACTCAAAGACTTACGAACAACATCTACAAGACCTGGCAGAAGTGTTCGAGGCCTTATCCCGGTATGGTATGAAGATCAAGCCATCAAAATGTCACCTTCTAAAGCCAAAGGTACAATACCTGGGACACGTTGTGAGTTCAGAAGGAGTAGCACCGGATCCCGAGAAAGTAACCGCAATAAGGGATTGGCCAAGACCTACCAGCGTGAAACAGGTGAGGCAATTCCTGGGACTGGTGGGCTACTATCGTAGATTTATCCAAGGGTTCACCAAGCTAGCAGCACCTCTACAAGACATCCTGGTAGGGCAGTCGAAGAAGCCTTCAAATCGCAATCCTCCTTTCCAGTGGAGTGATGAGAGGGAAGATTCTTTTGAAAAGTTGAAGAAGGCATTGACCGGAGAAGAAGTTCTGGCATACCCCGATTACCATCAACCTTTCATCCTTTACAAAGATGCCAGTAATGTGGGACTGGGAGCAGTACTATCTCAGAAGCAAGGAGGCAGGGAGAAAGTCATCGCCTTTGCAAGTAGAAAGCTCCGGCCTACTGAAAGAAATCCTGAAAATTACAGCTCCTTCAAGTTAGAACTACTGGCAGTAGTCTGGGCTGTGACTGAGCGTTTCAAACACTACTTGGCAGCTGCAGAATTCACCGTCTATACTGATAACAACCCATTGACCCACCTGGATACAGCCAAGCTAGGTGCGCTGGAACAGCGATGGATAGCCCGGCTGTCTAATTACAACTTCGTGATGAAGTATAGAGCAGGCCGAAAGAATGGAAATGCAGACGCCTTATCCCGGATGCCGCACTTGAGAGACGTGGAAGAAGAACCGGTAGAACTTGAAGAAATTGAACTACCCGCCTTCCATCGTCCCAAGGTAGGACAGTATCAATCCAGTGCCTACCAGAAACATCAACAGGTGAATCTCAACCCATTAGCACACCACAGATGGGCTGACACTCAAGACAGCAATCCAGCTGTGAAGTTGGTGAAAGAACTGCTGACTGAGCAAAGTGCGTATCCCAATGAAAATGCACCGAAAGAGACACATCAACTCTGGAAAGAGAGAGGCAAAATGTTCCTGTACCAAGGAAAGCTGTGCAGAAGATATACCAATCCAAAGACGCATGAGCTAGTATGGCAGATCATTGTGCCTAAACAAGATGTAAAAATGGTCCTAGAAGCTTATCACAATGGTGCTGGTCACTTCGGGTGGAAAAAGCTAGAAGTACTTTTAAGAGAAAGATTCTACTGGGTTGGAATGAGAAGATCAATTGAAGAATGGTGCAGAAACTGTGGTCCATGCAACCTCAGAAGAAAAGATCTAAAAAACCAAAGAGCACCACTCCAGCCTATAGTTACCAAGCAACCACTTGAGCTCGTAGCAATAGACCACGTGAAATTGACACCAAGCCGGTCCGGCTATGTCTATGCTTTAACCATAGTGGACCATTACTCACGTTTCTTGGTAGTAGTGCCTGTGAAAGATCTCACTGCAAAGACAGCAGCTAAGGCGTTCCAGACCTACTTTTGCAGACCCCATGGATATCCGGAACAAGTACTCGCAGACCAAGGCACAGCATTTGAATCAGAGATCTTCAGAGAATTTTGCAATATGTATGGCTGCAAGAAGATCCATACAACAGCCTATCATCCGCAAACAAATGGCTTATGCGAAAAAATGAACCATATTGTAATCGATCTCTTAAAGACTTTACCAGAAACAGAGAGAAACCTATGGCCAGAGAGATTGCCTGACTTGGTAGACCTCTATAACAATGTCCCGGTAAGCTCCACAAACTGTACCCCAGCTTACCTTATGCGTGCAAGACCTGGCAAGCTACCAATAGATCTAGAAATGGGTATTGTAAAACCTGACGCAGAAGTGCAGGATTCCAACTGGGACTCCCTACGCCAACAACAATATCGCCAAGTGCAAGAATGCGTAGAAAGGAATCTCCAGAAAACTAGAGAAAGACAAGAGCAATACTTCAACCAGAATGCTCTAGCAACCCCATTAAAACCTGGTGATCAAGTGCTCAAGAGAAACCGTCGCACTAATAAATTGGACAATCAGTGGGAATCCGTCCCATATACAGTTTTACCAATGAGAGTGAACAATCCTAAAATGTGTCTTATAAGCAAAGATGGTGGATTAACATCAGTACTAGTGTCAAGAGACAATCTAAAACTATGTCCAGAGATATTGAAAGAAAAAGAAGTCATTCAACATGAACCAGAAGTTATTCAACCAGTAACGGTTCAACCTGTTAAAGAAAAAGAAGAAGATGGAGTATATCACACCAATCTAGGAGACTTTCCTAAAACCTGGCCAACCTACAATGGTGCTGTAGTGGTTCCCATGATGGCTTTCTATCAAACACCAGACCCTGTACCACAGGAAGTCCCAAGACAGGAAGAACAAATTCCTAGTAATAATAGTCCTGGACACGGTGGAATTGCCAATCCCACAAATGTGGAATTATCCCTAGCAGAACCAGAAGTACTTACTAGGTATACGTCCACTCACACCATCACATTGAGTACACCCAGTACACAAGCGTTACGCAGATCACAGCGTAGTACTCAGGGTCAATTACCAGCAAGATATGCAGACTACCAAATGTAAATAGATATTTCAACCAGAAATATCTGAAAGGAACTTGTTTAGTTGTTAATTAGTAGTTATTAGATGTAACGTTAAAAAGCTCAGTACCTACAGAGACTATTCTGTATGAACTACTTGCATATTCTTGAACTCTTTTCTTCATTTATCAGCCCGGAGGCGGTAAATTAAAGCTCCGGAAAGACTGCTTTTTGAACATTCTTAAGTTTATTCATAAACTTTGTTGGAAAAATGGACGCTAAGTGCAGTGCCTTTCCTAACAAATAAATAGCCCTCAAGGGCAGAGCTGTATTAATGGACGCTATTTGAAGTGACTTTTTACAAGACTCTATTTTTTTAAACTTGAGTGGTTTTTGTAACTTTTTATTTTTTTTTTAAGACTCTGTAAATATTATCTGTTATATCTTATGCTAATTGTCCCACAGTCCCGGAGTACTGTTCTTAACTAAGGGGGAATGTGGCGCCCCTGCGGGTATTAGCCACAGTATAAGATCATAATAGTTGCACTCACTTAGAAAGCCAAGCCACTGCACTACCACCTTTGGCCAGTAGGGGGAGCTCCAGAGACACCAGAGACTTCCCTAGAGATAAAACACTGGTCTGAGGTAAATTTTCAGACAGTTGGAGCCAGGAGCTCAGAGTGACAGGAGCTGCATTGAGTTCCTGAGGACTGACTGACAATTTCCAGGGCCAAGCCATCGGTCTGAGGAGGAGAAAACTGATAAGAGGAACACTTTCAGAATCGGGTAGCATCATTATCTACCCTAGATAAAAAGCGCAGATACGGATACCGGATCCGTGGCTGCATTAGTTATATACAATACAGCAACCGGAAAAATGTGAGGTAACAACAAGCTTCACAGGGCCAGACACAGCAACATACTAAGAGTTCAGCAGTACTCCCGGAGGGGGTAAGCAGAGAGAGACAAAGGACTCAAGTTGCCTGTTGAGTGGGACCCAGAGAGGACAGATTTGGGCCGGCAGCGAGTTCACACACGGCAGCAGGGCCACATAGACAGCGCAAACAGGAGGTAAAGGACCCGGTGGGGCCTGAGCAACTGAACCCCTATTGCAGACTCCGGAGACGGGACTTGTTGTATTATAGTTTGGTTGAAAGTAAACCAGTTAAACCTCATCTGTGCCTCAGCCTCTGATTTAACAGCTACCATCTATCCAGGATTGGGACCATCACCGCTGAGAGAATTTGCTGTGAATCAAGTAAGTGTCTGTGCCCTTAACATCTCCTCACCAGACTTCCATCTTCATCCATCATTAACTTTAACATCACCTGTCCAGGGGACCCTACAGCCCTACCCGGAAAAGGGCTATACCATTTCAGCTGTCTCTCATCATCATCCCCTGGCCAGTACAAGGCAGCAGTGGCCATATATAGCCACATTATTCCGGGTGGCGTCACGACAATAACATCTACAAACTTTATAAACTATATAAACTTCTAAATCCCCTGTAAATACCCCCCTTTAGGAGTGTGTCAGCCTGGGGCCACGGCCTGGGTCCAGCCACCAGTGACTCCCCCAAGGAAAGGGACCCTGCGCCGGGTATCCCGGTCCCCTAAGCTGGGTGGCACACAAGCATGTGAGGATCACGCAACCCCCCAACACGTGCTCCTTGTATTATAATTACTAAGGATATTTTAGCGTGGTCCTCATGGCCATGGTGAATGCTTACTATGAGTTCCTGTACGTGGACGTTGGCATGAACAGGCGTGCCTCAGATGGGGGTGTGTTTGCACACAGCTCCCTGGGCCAAGACCTAAGGAGAGGTATTCTGTTTCTGCTTTTTGTATTTATTTATTTGTGTCATGTTGGCACTTGTGTTGTAAATGTTTTGTGTGTGTTTAACTTATAATTTTTGTGCACAAACACTTCCATTACAAAGTTAAAAAAACAACAACAAAAAAAAAAAAAAACGTGTTGTTACTTTTCTATATAGGGCAGTTGCACATAGCTTTATGCTGTGCACAGAGGTATGTGATACGTTAAATGGTATAGATGGGTCTGTGCAGCATTGTCTGCTAATGTCCAGGACACAGGTCCAGGCCTTTGGGCCACACTGTATGCCGTGACTGTGTGTACATGTCCTTTATGATGTGTTTGGCCACATGGGACTGTGTCCACACATGGATAATGCAATGGTGTTTGTGGTGAATGTAGATACACTTCAGTATACGCCAAAAGATGTATGCACACACATAGTTCAGTTCAGCCATGGCAGCTGTGCCATGGCGTAGACCAATGCAGGTACATATGTCTATAGTGTTTGTAGCTTACCACAATCACCTACAGACGCACACCTAGCCATTGGTACTGTAATCCACAAGACCGCTCCAGTGCGACACTTTTGCTCCTCGAAAGTGTGTTGCAGGAGCCACAATTGACGACTCGAGCGTGTATTTGTGCCAAATTCCGACAGACAATGGCGTCATTTATTGGCCAGCCTCCTAGAGCAGGCTGCTCAATCTTAACGCTGTTGTGTTGTCCAATGAGCGTGTATGGGGCGCGGTGTAAACCACTGTGGCATGCCTATTTCCTTGCCGCGCTGAACATGTACGCCCACATTGCCTTTGGAATTGCGGTGTGTGAAGCGGCGATGGAATGAGGCAAGACTGGTTCCGTTGTAGGCAGGCCCGCCGACAGGGCCTTACAGGTCTTACTCCGTAAGGGGCCTGGCCGTCATTGGAGGGGGCGTGTCCATTAGGACAGGGAGAGCCCGGCCATGTCGGCGGGGGGGGGGGCAGGGCTATTTGGAGCGGACCCCGATCTCCTCTGGGGCCCACCCCATCATGTCTTGTTGCACGGCCCCCCTCTCCTGTGACGAATCACCACCGCCCATTCTCCCTTCCGTACCTGCCCCCGGATATGGCCCATTCACCAATCCGTACATGACCAAGGATATGGCCCATGCACCCCTCCGTACATTCTCCCGGGTCCTCGCCGCCTCTGCTGTACAGCTTGTATATCCTCTTCTGGAGCTGCGCGGTGTCGGCGGTGCCCGGTCTGCAAAGCAGAGTGGAGGCAGTGCCCGAGTTTGAATCACCTCCATCCAGCGTGTCAGCTGTAGTGAGCGCCTAGCAGCAGATCTCTAACTCCTGCTTCACAGTTCGTGGTAATAGAGTATACCCGTGGTGGCCACGGTGCAGGAGTTCGAGATCTGCTGCTAGGAGCTCACTACAGCTGGATGCTGACACGCAGCACAGGTTAGGAGGGGGGGCAGATTGCACAGAGATGAGACACAGATGGGAGGCACAGGGGGATTAGAACCACAGAGGGGAGGCACAGGGGGATTAGAACCACAGAGGGGGAGGCACAGGGGGATTAGAACCACAGAGGGGGAGGCACAGGGGGATTAGAACCACAGAGGGGGAGGCACAGGGGGATTAGAACCACAGAAGGGGAGGCACAGGGGGATTAGAACCACAGAGGGGAGGCACAGGGGGATTAGAACCACAGAGGGGGAGGCACAGGGGGATTAGAACCACAGAGGGGGAGGCACAGGGGGATTAGAACCACAGAGGGGGAGGCACAGGGGATTAGAACCACAGAGGGGGAGGCACAGGGGATTAGAACCACAGAAGGGGAGGCACAGGGGGATTAGAACCACAGAGGGGGAGGCACAGGGGGATCCATTGTATGTATAGCCCGCAGCCGTCTCCATTGTCTATATGGCCCGCAGCCATCTCCACTGTGTATATAGCTAGCAGCCGTCTCTATTGTGTATTCTCTATTGTATATACAGCTATTATTCAGCCCACAGCAGTCTCAAGTGTGTATGTTTGTAATATATAAATAGAGAGTGTGAAGAAAAAAAAAAACACTGCACCAAAATATAGAAAAAGTGGACTTTATTGCCCAATGGCGTGGCCACGCATTGGGATGAAGTCCTCTTTTTTCAATTTTTTTTGTGCTGTTTTTCCTTTTTTTACTCTATTGTAAGGAACCATCTGGATTGCTGGTTGGGGAAGCTTTGCACATAAATTGAGGTAATTTTTTTGGGCTGTTCCAATTTTTCACTACAAATATAATGAATTTTAGGGGGAGGCGGAGAATGGGTGGAGGCAGAGCAGGGGTGGGGGCTGGGCGGAGTATCAGGGGGGCCCCAAAATTTTGGCAGTAAGGGGCCCCGAAATTTCTAGTGGCAGCCCTGGCTGTAGGTGAGGCGATTGGCACCACACGCCACAATTTCGCCCTGAAAGGCGATGTGTCGCTACGGAAATCACCTCACCCACAGCGGAAGCAAACCTGCCAAATTCCATTGCCGATTCACACGCCGCAGTTCCAAAGGCTATGTGGGCGTAGATGTTGAGCGCGGCGAGGAGATAGGCGTGCCACAGTGGTTTACATCGCTCCCCATACACGCTCATTGGACAACGCAACAGTGTTACGATTGGTCAGCCTGCTCTGGAAGGCTGGCTAATACATGACACCATTGCCATTGTGTGGTGGTGAACGGAGAACTCTTTAAATATGGCGCGGTGTCAAGTGTCAGCCAATGGGAACACGGTAGACCACACCAATCATTTCAGACGGGGCGCGGACTTCAGCACGCCTACAGGAAATCATAGGCAACGCTTTTTCCATCACTACTGCCCTATCACACGCCACAACCCAGAAATATTGCCTTCGTGATTGCGGCTGATTTCAGAGCAGTGCTCAGGAATCAGGCGACGGCCTAGAGGCGATTTATCGCCGTGAAATTCCCCTATCACACGCCGCAACAGTGAGGCAATTCCACAGAGATTGCTCCAGGGGCGACAGATCGCCTTTAGGATTGCCAGGCGAGATTGCAGCGTGTGAAGGTACTGTGAGCGACCCGGGGATACTCGCTTGGCATGGGGAAAATGACAGCAGCAACTACATTTTTAACAGATAACACACAGTAATTTATTTAATGCCATAAACCACTGGTAACACACAACACCCTTTACATTTTCACATATAATATGCATATCATTACATTGCAGTATATGACATTCACATATGACATTACACCCTGGTTACAGTCACATTAGACTTACGTTTTCCACAGAACGTCAAGGCGTCACCCACCGACCCTTGCAGACCTCAGTCTGGTTCTAAAGACGGCGATCACCGTCTATCACCCTGACAGGGATCTTTCCCCATCCTGCTGTAGGGATCCTCAACCTACTCCTAGGGAGTCTCAACCCACACTGCATCATACATAGTAAACGGGACCATATCACAACTAGCACAGTCAGTCCCAAAGTCGGCTATACCTATGACCGCCTGGCCCTTGAGCTGTCCTCTGTCTCTCTCACCATCCATATGACTGCCTGGCCCTTGAGCCGTCTTTGGTCCCCATATCACACATTAGGTGCACCGGCATGGAGCTGGCAGGCTCCCTTCACTTCCCCCACTGGGGACGGATCACTTCTAGCACATCCTCACATGGCAATGGTCTGGACTGCTCTGATTCCCATCATCCTCTCTCATTCAGACACCTGGCAGGTTCTTATCCAGGCTGCCTCTCACACAGCTGCAATCCAGTGAGTCAATCAGCACATCTCATGGTGGGGTTACACGTCCCGATATCGCGGCGATATCGGAGGCAACGGCGCGGGAGCGCGCATTTTTTCAATCCTTTTCCCGATATCGCATCGCCGGTTTACACGCTGCGATATCGGGAAACAACGTCCCTCCGATGTGTACGCCCACCAACCCAGTAACGACCATTTAACATGGGAGTTAATGGATAGCGTCGGCGTACAGATCAGAGTTGGGCTGTCACATGCTGCGATGCTGCTACAACGGCTATGCGATATCGGGGAGTTGAATAGCTCTGCTATTCAACTCCGATATCGTTTTGGCATCGTTCCAGCATCGCGTTGTACTCTGAAACCGTACAACGCGCACACGATATCGGGTCCAACTCGCGACCCACGTGACTTTTTGTCGGAGTTGGGTTGGAGTTGGACGCCGATATCGCGGCGTGTAAACCCACCATCACACACAGACCTGAGATGTGATTAACCCCCTGTGCACCATTCAGGTTTAGCCTAGCAAAGCACTCATACACAGG
This sequence comes from Allobates femoralis, assembly GCA_033576535.1. NCBI lineage: Eukaryota > Metazoa > Chordata > Amphibia > Anura > Aromobatidae > Allobates > Allobates femoralis. Next base: position 369,675,963 of record JARQOC010000003.1, read on the forward strand.
TTCAGATGCAGCCGCTCATTAGGCTCATGAATTAACCTCCTGTGTACTGGACAGGTTTACAGCACTCACACACAGGAATAAAGGCCAATGTCAACAGGTTCCTATGCCGTTATCCCATGTGATGCACCCGGCCAGGGGCCACATCACCACAGTACCTTGATGGTATCTACACACGCCGCAATATCGGCTGGCGATATGAGGCGATCTAACGTGCGCGTGCACGTTTTTCATGCTCACCTCAGATCGCCGATGGCGGTATTACACGCTACAATCTCGCCCTGAAATAAAGGCGATGTGTCACCCTGGAAATCGCTTCACCAACAGCGGAACCAATCGGGTCAAATTCCCTTGCCGCTTCACACGCCGCAATCCCAAAGGCAATGTGGGCATTCATGTTCAGCGCCCCGAGGACATAGGCGTGCCGCAGTGGTCAACACCGCGCCCCATATGCTCTCATTGGACAACACAACAGCGTTACGATTGGTCAGCCTACTCTGGTAGGCTGGCTAATACATGACTTGTGTAGCGCTGGATAGGCATATCTTCAAATATGGTGGCCTATGAACTGACAGCCAATGGGAACACGGTAGCCACCACCAATCATCACAGACGGGGCGTGGACTACAGCACGCTGTAGCACGCCTACGGGAGATCATAGGCGACGCGGATTCCATCACTATCATGATTGAGGCTGATTTCAGAGCAGTGCTCAGGAATCAGGCGACAGGTGAGAGGCGATTTATCGCTGTGAAATTCCCCAATCACACGCCGCAACTGTGAGGCAATTTCACGGCGATTGCTCCAGGGAGACATATCACCTTTAAGGTACCGTCACACGGGGTGACGGTTGCGGCGATGCGCGGGAGTGCGCATCCCTGGCAACATTGCCGGGGAGATGTCACACGGAGCAACTTACCGGCAATGTCGCTGGCTAGTTGCCGCGGCTATCGCTTGCTGGGTTGCCCAGCAACCCAGCGAGCGGTAACTCGCAATGTTGGAGATAGGCGGTGTCGCCCGCAACATTGCAGGTTGCCGCGTTACACAGGGCGATCAGGCATGATCGCCTGAGCAACATCGCCAGGTTTCCCAACATGTTGGGAAACCTGGCGATGTTGCTCAGGCGATTTATCGCCTGATTATCGTCCTGTCACACGCGGCAATTCGCCAGCGATGTCGCCACAATTAGCCACACCCCTGTGTTCCCGGCAACTCGCCGGCGATGTGCCCTGTGTGACGGTACCTTTAGGATTCCCATGTGCGATTGCGGCGTGTGAAGGTACCCTAAAGGTACCATCACACGCGGCAATTTTGCAAGCAATTTCACTGGCAATTTGCTGGTTGCAGTGAAATCATGGACACATTGTTCTATTTTGTTGCTGTGTAGAAATGGAACAATATGCCCATGATTTCACTGCAACCAGCAAATTGCCATTGAAATTGCTTGCAAAATGAACAGTTTATTTCAGGCTGAGCAAGGCAGGGTTCAGGGTTGGCTAGCTGAGGCACGGACAGCAGGAGAGAAGAAGTCTGGAGCGCGCCCGCCTGCCAGCAGTCACGTTATGCTCCACAGTCCTGCCCACTGTCCTGACTACGTCACATTCAGAGCGGGAGTGCGCACCCAAAGGAGGAGGAGGGAAGATGGCGACCTCAAACAATCCACGGAAATTCAGTGAAAAAATTGCACTGCACAACCAGAAACAGGCGGAAGAGACCGCAGCCTTCGAGGAGGTGATGAAGGATCTGCGCATCACTCGAGCTGCACGGGTAAGACGAGGACGGAATGTGGCTAGGAAGAAGAGACATGACTGATGGGTGGCTCATTACCATCAGGCACCTCCCTCCTGGGCGGGGGCGGCCACCTGCACTAGGTGGAGGGACCTGTTGTCAGGGGTCCCAGGGCTAGGCATCGGGAGGAGCTGGGGATGGATGGATGTAGTGTGACTTCATTCTGAATCTTTGATGATGCGCACCCACTGTCATTTTAGTGCAGGCCTGACAGCTTTCAGGGTCAGACCTTGTACCTGCTCTACCTGGTACTGGTGGCAGATGCTGAGCTATCCAGTGTTCTGATTGGCCTCCATTTGTTGCTGTGAGCTTTTGTGTTCCAATTGGCCTATGGAACATGGGTGGCAGGCACCAGAGTTCCTATCTTCCTGTTCCTCTGATGGTGATACATGGTGTTTGCAGTTACATCTATAAATATTTAGTTTTGCTGGGCATAGTTCAGGCTGGGGGATTCTGTTAAAATCTTTATGTTGTGTATTTAGTTTGTCACATTGTAGAATGGGGGTGGATTCTCTTAAGGTACCTTTATACGCCACAACCATGGGAGACATTTTTGACGGTGATATGTCACCCTGGAATTATCGCCGTCAAATTGCCTCCTAATTGCGCCGTGTAATTGGGGAATTTGGCGCCAAAATGTTGCCTCGCTTCAGTCGCCTGATTTCAGGGTGGTGCTCTGAAATCAGGCGACCGGAGCGAGGCGACATATCGCCGCCAAATTCTCTAATTACACGGCGCAATTGAGAGGCAATTTCACGGCGATTACTCCGGGGCGACATCGCCTTTAGGATTCCCAGGCAAGATTGCAGCGTGTGAAGGTACCATTAGGGTTACATGGCGTATTGTTAGTGTACACGTTGTGTATTGTAAAAGGAATTATTTGTTATTCGGGACTTTTTTTTCTTTACTAGGTGCCTAAGTACTAACTGGCAGGTAGTTGCTTCATGATTTACCCAGCACTGGTTTAAAATGGTTGCAAACTATTATGGTAAATTCTCGTCAACAGAGCAGCTCTTCCTCTTCATGCTGATTGACAGCCAGCTCCCCGCAGTTAAGCAGTAGGGAGCTGCTGGTCAATCAGCATAATGTAGGCAGTCATGCCCTGTCAACAAGTGGAGCAGTAGAGAACATACTGCTCTGTTGAAGTGATGCCACAGGAAGCTGTCATCAACTATCTACCTTGTTCTTAGGCTTATAGTGAAAAATAAAATATCTTTAAACATTCAGCGTGTGACATTGTATTGACAGTCTGTGTGTGTATGTGGGAGGGGGGATTCTATTAGGATTATGTTGAATATTTTCTGGTTACAATACACAATGTAACAATATTTTGTTCTTTCTACTCTATTTCAACTGCTCACATATAGACATGATTAAAAAAACAACATTCCTCATGAACTTTGATTTTTTTTTTTTGACCATGGTTTATGCTTGTTTTATATTTGAGGTACACCACAAAATTTTGACTTGTGCTTGTGTAAAGAAGCTTAAAAATTGTTATATTTTCTGGATTTGCCAATGTATTGTATATCACTTTCACAAATCAGTCCCCAAATAGTCTCCCATCATGTTCCAGTCATAGTGTCCCTTGGTAACGGATTTCAAAGTTCATCATGTCCTGGTGACCACGCACGCCATGCTCCTCTGAATAAAATCGCATGTTCTCTTTGGCCATGTTCTCAGTGTGCCATATTGATGCTTTTTTCACACAAATTTTGAGAATCTGCATTAAAATCTGTATGTCTATCCTGAAACCAGCAAAGTCCATGAGAGTTCAGAAGTGCGGTGCCCATGTTGCTCTTTTTTTCCCTTGCAGATTTGGTGCATATTTCCTTTTCTGCACCAAAATCTACACCAAATTTGTAAGGAAAAAAAAGCAACGTTGGCACAGCACTTCTGAACGCTCATAGTTTTACAGGCAGGGAATTTTGGCTCATACATGCACCTGCTGCTAGGCTTGAGGGCTTAGGGTGTCCTGACAGGTTACCTTTAAGGGCCACTTTCAACACAAACTTATCTGTCCAACTTCTGACCAACTTGCTGGTTGCAGTGAAGTCACGGACACATTGCTCCATTTTGTGGCTGTGTACAAATGGAACTATGTGTCCATGATTTCACTGCAACCAGTAAGTTGGTCAGAAGTTGGACAGATAAGTTGGTGTGTGTAAAGTGGCCCTAACACTTTATCAGGACTCTGGATCTTCTATTGACCTTTTTGTGCATGCTAGCCCTTTTCCAAGATGGCATCTGCTGTTCATTTGATCCTTCTTTTATGCCTTTATAAACCCTACAACTCAAAAACCTCCTAAGGGTATCTTTACACACTGCAACAAACGTCAATAAATTCTGAGGGCGATATGTCGCCCTAGAAATATTGCCGCCAGATTGCCTCCAAGTTGCGGCGTGTAATTAGGAAATTTGGCGGCGATATGTCGCCTCGCCCCGGTTGCCTGATTTTGGAGCAGTAGTCTGAAATCAGGCAACCGGGGCGAGGCGACATATCGCCGCCAAATTTCCTAATTACACGCCGCAACTTGGAGGCAATCTGACGGTGATATTTCCAGGGCGACATATCGCCCTCAGAATTTATCACCGCTGTTGCAGCGTGTAAACTTGCCCCAACAGTAATCTCCACCAGGAGCACAACTAGGGGGATTTAAGTGAACTCGCACCACAGTTTCAAACGTAACTTATCTATTTGATAAAATTACAAATAATAAAAAGATTCATTTATTCAGGTACCAATAATGTTGAGCTAATTAAAATATATACTTATCAATGGATATGCTCAATATTTTGGCAAAAAGTAGCTGTAAATGATCATTAAATCCGTGGCACATTATGCATAGATCTGTAAGGCTGGCTTCACACCATGGTTTTGTTCCTGTCCATGGTATCCTTTTTGCAGGACCACACATACAGGAACTGACAGGTCCGCATTGTAAACTTCGGATGCCATTTCTGTGTCTGGATCCGAGATTTTGAAGGATCCGGGCACAGAATGAGCTGGGAGGAGCCGAGCCAGACAAGTGGTATCGGCGCTGTTATTTTCACTTTAGCTAAAGTGAAATTAAAGAAAGGAATGGTTAAAAATAAATGCTTACCTCTCCGCCGAGGGTGCCGCGATGCGCGGCATCCTCCTCCGATGGCTGAAGGACTTTAATCAGCTTACCGTGAAGGGGCGGCAACCTGATCAGGTGAGGTGTCACGTGACCGCAAAAGCTGAGCGGTTTAAATCGCCCACCCGACGATCGGTTTTGGCGGGCGATTTAATCAGCTTAGCTGATGCGGTCATGTGACACATCAGCTGATTGGGTTGCCGCCCCCTCCAGGTCAGCTGAGTAAGGTCCTTCAGCCATCGGAGGTGGATACCGCACATTGCGAGACCTTCGGCGGAGAGGTGAGCACTTTTTTTTATTTTTACCAATTCCCTTATTTAATTTCACTTTAGCAGTGTATGTAGATACACTGCTAAAGTGAAATTACGGGAACAGAGCAGTTTTAGTGTACTGAGCATGCTCAGTACACTAAAACCGGATTCGGGAAACTATCCCATTTTTTTTCCCGGATCAGGTGCCCATAGACTTCCATGTTATGAAAAGATCCAGTTTTTTCCCCGGATCCAGTGCCCATAGACTCCCATGTTATAGGCGCCGTATTGCCCCGGATTAGTTTCTGTCCTGTTTGGTCCAGTTTTTTCACCGGCGCCCAAAATTGTAGCAGTCTCCGAATTTGGGTCGGGGAAAAAACAGCACAGAAACGAATCTGGGACTGAACTGGCAAAATCGCATGGTCTTTTATGGCCAATCCGGCACCATAGGGATACATGGGAGGCCAAACAGGATCCTGTTCTGTCCTTTTCAAAACGGACAGAACAGGATCCGCAAAACGTGGAGTGAAGCCAGCCTTGGGCTAGCTTCACACCACGGTATGTTCCTGTCTGTGGGCATCCTGTTTTTTGCAGGACCACACGGACAGGAACGGATTTGCTGAACTGGATGGCAGCTATGACACCAGGTCCTGCTTTTTGCAGGATTAGTTTTTGTGAGGAGGACTGGGAGGAGCTGTAGTTCCTGAGTTGGCAAGGTAGGGGAGGATGGGGGAGGAGAGACAGACCGACAAAGGGTTAACACAGACAGCAATGCAAGAAGGTTAACACATAGATGGGGTAACAAAGGGTTAATACAGTGGGAGAAAAGCAGGGAATTAAAGGGTTAATTGCTGAGACTGAATGGGTTAAAAGCAGCAGAGCACCAGAGTGGGAGGAGATATTCAGAGCTGTCTGTGTTGTTCACTGGTGGCATGCACATAGGAGGGGGGGAGACACAGGCTGAATACAGTTAGGGCCAGAAATATTTGGACAGTGACAAATTTTCGCGAGTTGGGCTCTGCATGCCACCACATTGGATTTGAAATGAAACCTCTACAACAGAATTCAAGTGCAGATTGTAACGTTTAATTTGAAGGGTTGAACAAAAATATCTGATAGAAAATGTAGGAATTGTACACTTTTCTTTACAAACACTCCACATTTTAGGAGGTCAAAAGTAATTGGACAAATAAACATAACTCAAACAAAATATTTTTATTTTCAATATTTTGTTGCGAATCCTTTGGAGGCAATCACTGCCTTAAGTCTGGAACCCATGGACATCACCAAACGCTGGGTTTCCTCCTTCTTAATGCTTTGCCAGGCCTTTACAGCCGCAGCCTTCAGGTCTTGCTTGTTTGTGGGTCTTTCCGTCTTAAGTCTGGATTTGAGCAAGTGAAATGCATGCTCAATTGGGTTAAGATCTGGTGATTGACTTGGCCATTGCAGAATGTTCCACTTTTTTGCACTCATGAACTCCTGGGTAGCTTTGGCTGTTTGCTTGGGGTCATTGTCCATCTGTACTATGAAGCGCCGTCCAATCAACTTTGCAGCATTTGGCTGAATCTGGGCTGAAAGTATATCCTGGTACGCTTCAGAATTCAACCGGCTACTCTTGTCTGCTGTTATGTCATCAATAAACACAAGTGACCCAGTGCCATTGAAAGCCATGCATGCCTATGCCATCACGTTGCCTCCACCATGTTTTACAGAGGATGTGGTGTGCCTTGGATCATGTGCCGTTCCCTTCCTTCTCCAAACTTTTTTCTTCCCATCATTCTGGTACAGGTTGATCTTTGTCTCATCTGTCCATAGAATACTTTTCCAGAACTGAGCTGGCTTCTTGAGGTGTTTTTCAGCAAATTTAACTCTGGCCTGTCTATTTTTGGAATTGATGAATGGTTTGCATCTAGATGTGAACCCTTTGTATTTACTGTCATGGAGTCTTCTCTTTACTGTTGACTTAGAGACAGATACACCTACTTCACTGAGAGTGTTCTGGACTTCAGTTGATGTTGTGAACGGGTTCTTCTTCACCAAATAAAGTATGCGGCGATCATCCACCACTGTTGTCATCCATGGACGCCCAGGCCTTTTTGAGTTCCCAAGCTCACCAGTCAATTCCTTTTTTCTCAGAATGTACCCAACTGTTGATTTTGCTACTCCAAGCATGTCTGCTATCTCTCTGATGGATATTTTCTTTTTCTTCAGCCTCAGGATGTTCTGCTTCACCTCAATTGAGAGTTCCTTTGACCGCATGTTGTCTGGTCACAGCAACAGCTTCCAAATGCAAAACTACACACCTGGAATCCACCCCTGACCTTTTAACTACTTCATTGATTACAGGTTAACGAGGGAGACGCCTTCAGAGTTAATTGCAGCCCTTAGAGTCCATTGTCCAATTACTTTTGGTCTCTTGAAAAAGAGGAGGCTATGCATTACAGAGCTATGATTCCTAAACCCCTTCTCCGATTTGGATGTGGAAACTCTCATATTGCAGCTGGGAGTGTGCACTTTCAGCCCATATTATATATATAATTGTATTTCTGAACATGTTTTTGTAAACAGCTAACAAAACTTGTGTCACTGTCCAAATATTTCTGGCCCTAACTGTAGATGTACTTGTCTGTGTGTGTGTGTGGTGTGTGTGTGTGTGTGTGTGATTAAATATAATTAATATATATATATATATATATATATATATATATATATATATATATATATACTATATACCGTTATACTCGTGTATAAGCCGACCCGTGTATAAGCCGACCCCCCTACTTTTGCCCCCAAAAACTGGGAAAACGTATTGACTCGCGTATAAGCCGAGGGTGGACCCTGGCACAGGTATACAACCCCCAGCAGTGCGGTATACAACAGCCTCCCCAGTGGTAGTATACAGCAGCAGCCCCAGTGGTATATACAGCAGCAGCCCCAGTGGTATATGCAGCCCCAGTGGTATATGCAGCCCCAGTGGTATATGCAGCCCCAGAGGTATATGCAGCCCCAGAGGTATATGCAGCCCCATATGCAGCCCCAGAGGTATATGCAGCCCCAGAGGTATATGCAGCCCCAGAGGTATATGCAGCCCCACAGGTATATGCAGCCCCAGAGGTATATGCAGCCGTATATGCAGCCCCAGAGGTATATGCAGCCCCAGAGGTATATGCAGCCCCAGAGGTATATGCAGCCCCAGAGGTATATGCAGCCCAGAGGTATATGCAGCACCAGAGGTATATGCAGCACCAGAGGTATATGCAGCCCCAGGAGGTATATGCAGCCCCAGGAGGTATATGCAGCCCCAGGAGGTATATGCAGCCCCAGAGGTATATGCAGCCCACCCCCCATCTATATACAGGCCCCCCCCGCCGCAATCCTGTAAAGGAAGAGATTAGTATACTTATCCCTCCGCTGTCCCGCCGCCGCCGCCATCACGCTCCTCCATCTTCATCCAGCGTCTTCCGTCTTCTTTCGGCTTCCTCCTCTGTCGCGCAGGCAATGACGTCATTGCCTGCGACCATCGGAGGAAGCCGGAAGAAGACAGAAGACGCTGGATGAAGATGGAGGAGCATGATGGCGGCGGGACAGCGGCAGCTGGACAGCGGAGGGATAAGTATACTAATCTCTTCCTTTACAGGATTGCGGCGGGGGGGCCTGTATATAGATGGGGGGCACTGTATACTGTATACATTGTATACAGTGACTCGCGTATAAGCCGAGGGGGGGTCTTTTCAGCCCAATTTTTGGGCTGAAAAACTCGGCTTATACGCGAGTATATACGGTATATATATACATGTACTTGAATACATGCTTGAGTACATGTCTGGGAGTGAGGGAGCAGCCAGGCTTCACAGAGTTAAAATTTTCTTCTGACAATGCTGAGTTTACTAAACTTGAACCGTTTCCTGGGTCTGTTTTTTTGCAGGATCCGGCTCCATAGACCACCAAGTTATGAAAACTGGACCGCTTCGGATCCGTTCGGATCTGTACGTTTGTGTCCTGTTTTTTCACCGGAGCCCACAAAGTTTGCAGCCTCTGATTTTGGGGACGGTAAAAAACAATATACAAAAAAAATCCATCACTGAATACACAATATCCGATCCCCTTCAAAACGGATAGAACAGGATGCCAAAAAACATGGTGTCAAGCCAGCCTTATTTAGTTGTGTAACCTCCGGTGAACAATAAGTTCTATCCCTCAGCCCCACCACCTACATATAAATTAGGGTGCTTTCACATAGCATTTTTTTTCCTGTCTGTGGGATCCTACTTTTTACAGGACCCCACGTACAGGAAAGGACAGCATCGGAGGTGACCTCTGGATGCCATTTCTGTGTCCGGGTCCGTGATTTTCACGGGTCCGGACACAGAAAGCCCGAGCCTGCAAAGTGCAGGCAAGGCGGGCATTTTCAGTCCCACAATTTAGATATATATATATACATTGCGGGAGTGAACAAAGGGCTTAAGGACCTGGTGTTGCCTGGCAACCCGATCAACTGTGCGTTCATGTGACCGATCAGTCGGTCGGGTTGTCACATGACCACCGGGTTTAAATCTCCCGCCTGCCAATCAATTTTGGCGGGCACGGGATTTAAACCGCTCAGCTGATCGGTCACATCACTGGCATCAGCTGAGCGGTTTAAATCCCGCCCCCGCCAAAATTGATCGTCGGACAGGAGATTTAAACTGTACGGTCATATGACAACCTGATCAGCTTATCGGTCACATGACCACTCAGCTGATCAGGTTGCTAGGCAACACCAGGTCCTCAAGCCCCATGAGTCCCAGTGCGGGACACCACCGGAGAGGGGAGCATGTTTTTTTTTTTTTTAAACCCCTTGTATAGTTAATTTCACTTCTGCAATGTATATATATGCATTGCGGAAGTGAAATTAATAGGGAACAGAGCAGTTTTAGTGTACAGAACATGCTCAGTACACTAAAATTGGGTCAGAGAAACGGTCAGCTTTTTTCATTGACCCGTGCTCCATAGGCCCCCATATGAAAGGTCGCGGATCATGTCAGATCCGATTCAATCTGATTTGGTCCGCTGTGCCCAAAATCAGAGCAGTCTCCGATTTTGGGCACAGCAAAAAATCGGGCGGAATCGGATCTGACACAAATCGGACGGCAATAAGGTCAAATCCAATCCGATACCCATAGGGATACATGGGGGCCAAATCGGATCCATGGCTGTCCGTTTTACAATGGACAGCCACGGATAGGCAAAAAACACAATGTAAAAGCACCCTTAATGGGATGTAAACTACACCTTTATCAATAGTCCTGCTGTTAAAGCTGGGGATTATCTACATCCATATAACACAATCTGCAATTAGAATTAGTACCTGTGAGTGCTTGTCCTTTTTCATCCTGATTGGATTCCTGCAACCGCCTACGTATGTTTCAAGTTTTGCGGATATTTCTTCCTTAGTGCGTGCTGTTATGCCTCTATCCTTCTTTTTATATTCTGCCCCTGGGAGATGATATGCGTCGCAGCTGAGGACACTTAATGACGATGTGTGGTTTATTTGAGATGGTTCTGCTTTAAGGTCGTTTCACACGCTAGGATCTCGTTAGCGATATCGTTGAAACATCACGGATTTGTGATCATTCAAACGATATCATTAGTTTGTCGTTGCGTCTAAACGAACGATGTAGGAAGGAAAAATCATTGGGACATTCATCCGAAATTTGAGATCCTGACCTCAAATCTATTGTTCGTCATCCAATTAACGTTCTGGGAAGCCGCAACATCGTTCAGTGTGACACCTTTTTGAGTGATGTCGTCCGTATTTCTCCTATTCCTCCCGCTGTTTAACATCGTTCAAACATTTTTCTCAAAATAGCTGGAGCGTTGCCAAATTTAACGATATCCTTGCGTGTGACAACGCACTAACGATGTCTGAAGGATCGCGGTAACGTGACATAGCTAACGATCTCGTTCACCTATATCCTAGCGTGTGAAGCAGCCTTTAGATTTGGATGTTCTAATGGCCAAACTGAATTCTAATAACATCAACATTAAATTGACACACAGAAGTGGTAGACAGGTAGAGTTGTTAGACGTCCATATCAAAGCAATAACTAATGGTGACCTTGTGACAGATATTTACCGAAAAACATAGATACTTATGAAGAGAAAAGCCGGCAATAAATCCAATTCCAACGAGTATTTTCTTTATTTAGGAATCCACACACATATTAAAATGCATTTTGTCTGGCACACAGATCTGTCAGACGCGTTTCAATAATAAAACCTGTTTTCTCATCACCACAACAGCACCCACTGGAGAGAGAGGGGATCTACCCACAGGACAGGAAACCTACAGATAAAAAGGGGTGGCCCCCTCGCTGCCTCAGTTGGTTTCCTGTCACTGATGGGAACCTGCTGCATGGATTCATACCTGGGTCTAATCAGCCTCTGTGTCAGTCTCCACGGGAACGGCAGGGTCTGGGGCGCCAGAAGTAGCATTGGGAAGTCCTGCCTGCAGGCTCTCCCCTTGTCTGTCCAGGATGCCATGATGTCAGCGTTCTGAGGGGCCTCCCTGACTCATGAAGAACGCGGTGCGGTGGAGGACTGGCTGCACTTCATCCATCTGGGGCGCTGGGTACTGTGTCGGTATTTGGCACTTGTCCGCCCCGTACTTCCCGCAGCACGGTATGTGTGGAAGCCGCAGGTTCTTGAAGGAGCCGGGCGACGCATCTGCGACATTGGCGGGGCACCCGGCGCCTTCTGACTCCGGGTTAGGCTGGCGCGCAGGGTATGGTGTCGGTGGCTGGTGTTTGACTGCCCTGTGCCTCTGTCAAAGTGGCGTGTGTGGGAGGCGCAGGGTCTCGACGGAGCTGGGCCTCAGCATCTGAGGCATTGGTGGGACGCCGGGCGCCTCCTGACTTCCGGGTTCGGCCAGCGAGCATGCGCATTGGTGGTTTAGCGTCTGACCCGGAAGTGAGGTGTAACCCTTCTGGGAGGCCGGGGAGGTGTACCCCGCATGGAGAGGGCCGGTGCAAGGATAAATCTGGGAGTCTTCTGACGACCTGGGTGCATGAAGGATGTCCTCTCCAGGAGCTTCAGACGAGCACCCCACGGAGGAGGTATATGCAGCACGGCAAAAGCAAGACCAGCAGTGGGCACTCCAAGGAGGGCGGCTCTACTGATTGGAGTGAGCGGTGTAAAGCTGGCCCGTCTTCATCTCTTGCTGTGCCTCTACCTCCAGAACCGATACCACTGTATAAGCTTCACTGGATGAGTGTTCTGGGTCCTGCCTATTAAGCTGATCCCCCTTCTTTCTGTGTACCCCCTGTCTTTATAGGCTAAGAAAAAAAAGAAACTCAAACATCAGCAGTGTGCTCTATGTTCTCAGCCCCTTCCTGATAATTATTCTAAACGAATGTGTCGGCTATGCATAGATCAGACGTTGCAGTAAGGGTACCGACACACCTGGCGATGTCGGCAGCGATTGTTTTTTTAGGCAACGCTGGGGCGTGGCCTATCGCCGCCGACATCGCCAATGCGTCGCCCAATGTGAATGGGCGATGGCGATGCATTTCAGTGGTCGCCTGGTTTCAGAGCAGCGCTCTGACACCAGGCAACCACTCTGAGGCGATGTGTACACATCGCCCCATGTAAATGGGGGACGGCGATCTGCCAGGCGATGGGAGCCATAGGCTCCCATGTTAACGCATCACTGCTGGGATTTTGAGACACCCCAGCGATGATGACGCCTGTCAGGTCGCCGGTGTGTCGCCGCATGTAAACATGCAACACTGGCGGGGCGCCAAAAACGTGCGCCCTCCCGCCCGTTGCCGCCGACATCTCCGGCGACGTCACCTGGTGTGACGTGGCCTTAAGGGTCGTCTGTTCGATCCACAGACATACTCACTATGATTAGGGCAGAATTGCAGTCCCTTAATTAGGGTGTCCATTCTAAAAAACATAAGGCTAAATCTAGGAAGGATAGTCCCCAGATTGAGTCCTTATCTTAGAGCGGTCAAGCCAGTTCCTCTGATTTTTTTCGTTGTTATCCTCGTCATCATCATCATCGGATGACGAGTGAAAGTCCTGTTAACCCTTGAAAAGCATGGACAACTTGATAAAATCTATATGTAACACCATGGGGGTTTCTGACTCTACGGAAGCTAAGTCCTCCCATGACATTGTTTGCTGGACTCTCCCAGAGGAAAAGACGCCCTTTCCCGGTGATATTAGCTGTAAAAGATCTTGTAAAAAGAAAGTGGGAAAAGCAGGAACGGCGAGGGTCTCTTCCTTCATCTTCAAAAAGGAGATATCCCTTTGAAGATGAGGACTTGCTTACTTGGTCCAAAGTCCCTAAGGTGGACGCGTCAGTGGCTTCTACATCCAAGCGGTCTACCCTACGGGTGGAGATCTCAGGCCTGTTATCTGATCCTCTAGATTGTAACGCAGACATGCTCCTTAAACGTTCATGGGAGTCCTGCACGGTAGTGTTTAAACCAGCCATGTCAGCAACTTGTGCAGCATGCTCTGTTAATCTGGGTTTATCAATTGGAGCACCAGATTGTGAAAGGTGTATCCAGGGAGGAGATACTATCATCACTTCCGTTAATCCGTGGTGGCATTGCATATCTGGCTGATGCCTCAGCGGATTCCTTACGGTTGGCAGCCAGAACAGCTGGCCTGACTAATTCAGCTAGACGTGCCCTGTGGCTAAAAGGATGGAAGGGGGACGGGCACAAGCAAAATCTAAGTTGTGTGCGCTGCCATGTCAGGGTAAGAACATGTTTGGCAAGGCTGTGAATGATATTCTCTCCAAAGCAGCTGAGAGGAAAAGAGGATTCCCTAATCCTAATCAGTCTGTTCCATTTTACAGGAGAATGTTCAAGCGCCGCCTGTTCAGTCAGAAGAAATCCTATAAGGACCGGGACCGACAAGAGATGCCAAATCAAAAGGTGCCGTTTTTGGTTCCTCCTTTAAGGGAGGTCATAAATTCCGATAGACCTGACTCCCTTGTAGGTGGCAGGTTAAGATATTATACTAATGCATGGCAACAGATTATTTCCAACTCGTGGATCCTGAATGTAGTCTCCTCATGACTTAGACTGGAATTTAGTCATTTTCCTCAAGACTTTTTTGCCATCATCGCCACGACAGCACCACCTGAGAGAGAGGACCGCCCATCCAAGACAGGAAACCTCTGAGATAAAAAAGGCGGGAACTCTCCTGGACCTCAGTTTAAGTTTTCTGTCTTGGAGGTGGGAGACCTCGGAGCTCATGCGGTCCTGGCCTGACCCGGTAGCTGGAAGAGCTGTCCTTGCCTAGGCAGTGGCTCCGGACTTGGGTGCAGAGACTTCTCCACGGGGTATCCCCTGCGGTGGTGGAGGGCACAGGGTCTTGTAGAGGGCCACCAGAGGCTTGTTCTCGACCCTTGTCGCCGCCCGGGTGTCACAGATGCACGGTTGGTGGCTGCCCTGCAGTACTGTGCCCCGGGTGAAGAGGATCATTTACGGGCTGGGCGCAGCGTTCCTGGGTGTGTATGGGGCCTGGGAGCGGTTTTTCCGGCGGCAGGTTTGTATTTCGCGCCGGGAGCCGCTACTTCTGGTTTGTGCGCGGACCGGAAGTGACGTTCCGTGCATGCTCAGTGCGGGCCAGGATGGCGGCGCCCAGCGTTCGGAAGCAGGGAGACACTGGAGCAGTTCCCGGTGGTGTGGGGCAGTGCACGGAGGACAAAGCCGGCCAGCTGTCCAGCGGAGGGATGGAGCAGCAGTCCCTTTCGGCTCCCGACGTGGGGGAGCCTCAGCAGTCTGGTGGCGGCCACAAGTCCTCACAGAAGGGATCCCGGATGGATGTGGACCCTAAAGCCCCCGGAAATCGGACAGCAAGAAAAAGGCTGCCAAACAGAGGCATAAGGAGTGTGCTATCTGCAAAGTCCATCTTCTGGATGATTGTACTAAAGACTTGTGTGCCCCTTGCATTGAAGAGACTGTGAGAGACGCTGTCCC
Source organism: Allobates femoralis (assembly GCA_033576535.1). Lineage (NCBI taxonomy): Eukaryota > Metazoa > Chordata > Amphibia > Anura > Aromobatidae > Allobates > Allobates femoralis. The sequence continues at coordinate 369,691,095 of JARQOC010000003.1, forward strand.
CAGTCTGGCCTCTAGCCTTAGGGATTTAGTGAGGGAAGAATTTAAGTCCCTGCAGAAATCTGGGAAGGATAGGGGGCGTAAGAGGAAGAAGTCCCAGGGCTCTTCCTCTGGTGCTGACCGTGCCGCTCGTAAATCTCACAAGGGGAGACTCAGGTCTCGCTCATCCTCTGCCTCGTCCTCCTCATCGTCCTCCTCCTCAGGGTCTTCCTCCTCAGATGACAGCGGGGATGGGAAGCCGTGTTTTCCACGTAAAGACACTGATTTTTTGATAAAAGCCGTCCGTTCAACTATGGGGTTGGTGGATGCCCGTGACCCCTCTTCGGTGGAGGATGTAATGTTCAGTGGTCTCTCTTCCAAAAAGAGACGGACTTTTCCTTTTAAATCAGAGTGTCCAGGCCTTAATTGTGGATCATTGGACTAAGCCTGATAAGAAGGGCTCTCTTTCCTATTTGGCTACCAAGAAGTACCCCTTTGATGAGGAGGCCACTACTTCCTGGGATAAATCTCCCAAGCTTGACGTAGTTGTGGCCCGGGCATCTAAGCGTTCCTCTCTCCCCTTTGAGGATTTAGGGAATTTGAAGGATCAGTTAGACAGGAAGGCAGACGGCTACTTGCGTAATTCCTGGGAATCCACTGCTAGCGTCTTTCGTCCCTCAATTGCGGGCACATCAGTCGCTCGGTCCCTCATGATTTGGTTGCAGCAGTTGGAGGCTCAGGTGAGGGACGAGGCTCCTAAGGAGGAGATCTTGTCTTCCTTTCCTTTGACTCTTTCTGCGGCGGCTTTTCTGGCAGATTCCTCGGCTGACTCCCTGAAATTGGCGGCGAAGGCTACGTCCTTCTCTAATGCTGCTCGTCGTGCCTTATGGTTGAAGGCCTGACCCGGTGATGCCCAATCGAAGTCTAAGTTGTGTTCTTTACCTTGTACGGGTGATTTTCTGTTTGGCAAACCGCTGGATGATATCTTGGAACATGCTAGTGACAATAACCTTCCGTAGGTGTTCCTTTTGTAAGTCGCAGTTTGCCAAGCGGAGGTCCCCTCGTCGGACCCGAGATTCTTGGGCCGACAGGAGAGACAAGAAGTCGGGTTTTCTTGTTCAAGGGTTCCTCCTTTTGACAAGAAGCTCCAGTCTAAGTGACAGCTCGCTCCAGGTGGGAGGAAGGCTTGCCCACTTTCTCCCAGCCTGGTCCGGAATTGGGGCTTGCGATTGGGCTCTCGCTCTTCTCAGAGACGGGTTGAAATTGGAGTTCGCTTCGGCTCCTGTGGGGTCCCTGGTGATTACGTCTGTCAGCAGTCCGGAAAGATGCAATTTTCTGATAGGTGAGGTACGAGCCCTTGTGAAAAAAGGGGTTGTTTCCCCGGTTCCTCCATCCGAATGTGGCAGGGGGTTCTATTCCACGCTGTTTCTCGTGCCAAAGCCAGACGGCTCGTTCCGGACGATTATAAACCTGATACACCTGAACAGCTTTCTGGTGCAGCGTTCGTTCAAGATGGAGACTTTGAAGTCGGCAATCAGGTTATTGTTTCCAAATTGTTTCATGGTGGTGCTGGATCTGAAAGACGCATACTACCATGTTCCAGTTCACCGTCACCACCAGCAGTTTCTGAGGTTCGCCTGTATATGGGGGGCTCCCTCTGCCATTGCCAGTACCCGGTTCTCCCCTTCGGGCTGGCGATGGCTCCTCAGACTTTCACGAAGCTGCTGGCAGAAGTGATGGCTCACTTCCGACGTCAGCAGATTTTGATTATTTCGTATCTGGACGATTTGCTGATTGTGGGGGACTCCAGGGATCAGTGCCTCGACCGTCTGCAAATGGTTCAGTCTTCCTGGGTCAGCTGGGATGGATTGTCAATCTGGAAAAGTCCAGGCTAGTTCCCGCCATGCGTCAGCTGTTTCTGGGGATGATTCTGGATTCACAGTCTCAGCTTTGCCTCCTTCCGGACGACAAACAATTGCGTCTTCAGTCATCCCTTTCTGCAGTACGGGACTCTCCTCGAGTGACTTTAAGGAGGGCTATGTCTCTCTTGGGCTCCCTCACGTCCTGTATCCCAGCAGTTCCTTGGGCACAGTTGAACTCTCGGGCCCTTCAGTGGGAGGTTCTCCAGCATCAACTCAGGTTGGGGGCAGCCTTGGACGCAAAGATTGTTCTGTCCCCTCCGACTTTAGATTCTCTGGGGTGGTGGCTGGTCCCCGAGCACCTCTCCGTGGGCGTCCCGTGGGGTTGTCCGGTCTCTGAAATAATTACCATGGATGCCAGTTCCTGGGGATGGGGGGGCCCACCTTCGGGACCTGTCCGCTCAGGGAGCCTGGGACTCGCGCCTCTCCAGGATGTCCTCATATATGCGGAAGCTCCTGGCAGTTTGGGAGGCAGTTTCTGCGTTCCTTCCTTCCCTTCAAGGGTGCCATCTAAGAGTTCTCTCCGACAACAGTGTGTCGATGGCTTACTTGAACCGTCAGGGGGGCACCCTGTCTCAGGCACTCATGGGCGTTACGCGGGACATTTGTCAGCTGTTGGAAGACCGTCACATTTCCCTCTCTGCCCTTCACATACGGGGGGTGGCAAATTCCAGGGCGGATTTTCTCAGCAGGGTGCAGCTCCGACAGGGGGAGTGGGCCCTGGATCCGGGGGTTTTCGCTCAGATTGTGGACAGGTGGGGCCTTCCAGAGATAGATTTATTTACCACTCGGGAGAACAGACAGGTGCGACGGTTCTGTCTTCTGAATCCCCGAGACCGGCCCTTTGCTGTGGACGCTCTGCTGATCCCCTGGTCTTCGGGCCTTCTGTATGCCTTCCCTCCCTTGGAATGATTCCTGCAGTGCTTCAGAAGGTCAGGGAGGACAGGGCCAGGGTCATCATGATAGCGCCCTTCTGGCCCCAGAGAGCTTGGTTCTTTTGGCTCAGTCGCCTGTCCGTGCAGGCTCCCTGGACTCTCCCCCTCTCCCAGTCTCTCCTGTCTTAGGGGCTGGTCCACCATCCGCAGGTCTTGGGTCTCCGGCTGACGGCGTGGAACTTGGACGGCGGCTCCTGTCGCGTAGGGGATTCTCAGATGGCCTTGTTCGTACGCTGATGTCCAGTCGGAAGCCGGTTACCACCTACATTTATGGTAAAGTGTGGAAAAAATTTCTGTCCACTTCGGGGGCGAGTCCAGAGGGTGAGGCTCCTGTGCCGGCAATTTTAGAATTCCTCCAGAGGGGATGGGTGATGCGTCTCTCTGTCAATACCCTGAAACTCCCAAGTTTTGGCCTTGGGGGCCCTGTACCATTGTCCCCTCGCTGGGTCTTCTTGGGTGACGAGGTTTATACAGTCCTGCAAGCGGGCCACTCCTGTTCCGTGTCCGAAGGTGCCTCCTTGGGATCTCAATTTTAGTTCTGGATACCTTAACCAAACCTCCCTTTGAGCCTTTATCTTCTGCTTCTCCTAAGGTCCTTACTCTGAAGGTAGTCCTGTTGGTGGCTTTGACGTCGGCCAGACGTATTAGTGACCTGCAGGCCTTGTCGGTGGTGGGGCCTTATACTCAGATTTTGCAGGACAGGGTCATCCTCCACCTGGACCCTTCCTATCTTCCCAAGGTGGCTACCAAGTTCCACAGGATGCAGGAGATTGTCCTCCCTTCCTTCTGTGATTATCCTGCAAATCAGAAAGAAGAGGTTCTCCACACGTTAGATGTCAGGAGGGCGTTGCTTACCTACTTGGACAGGTCCGCGGCCTGGCGTCAGGCTCCGTCCCTCTTTGTTTCCTTTCAGGGGGTAAGGCAGTGTCCAAGGGTACCCTTGCTAGGTGGTTGCGGGAAGCCATTGTTCTTGCTTATTCTTCTTTTTTTTTATAATTCTTTATTTTAGTCATTTGTAATAAACAGATATACTATAACATCCAATTGTGACAAAACATAATCAGAACTGCAATTTCTCCAAATTAACCAAGTCTGATTTACATCTGGTACATCACACTTCACCACATTTTCCAAAATGTGTTCCTTGATACACCTCTTTGTAATTTGTTCCAACTATTCTCGTGACCTCTACTTTCAGTAACTCGGCCAGCGGCAATACCATTAGCCTTAAAAACTTCAAGGTAACTCCCCATACGGTATTAAAGATCCATCGGGCGTGATTCACTATGATCCGGCTAAAATAGCCGATATATTTTATGATTACTACTCTTCCCGTTATTCCCTCTCCTTCACACCACAACAGACTCAGAGAGGACATAACACAATCCTAGATGACTACCTCACATCGTGTCGCCTACCTAAACTATCCCAGTCCGCTCTAGACGACCTAAATCGGAAAATCGGAGGAGATTGAGGAAATTATAAAACAACTACCGGGCCGCAAGGCACCAGGTCCTGATGGGTTGCCATACCTTTATTATAAAATATACACAGACGTCTTGTCCCCTCATATGGTTTCACTGTTTAACCTTTTTATGGAGGGGGGGGAGATACCTGATTCAATTCTCCGCTCCTATATCACCGTAATCCCAAAAGAGGGTAAAGACCGAAAGGAATGTGCGAGCTATAAGTCCAGTCAGTCTTTTAAATTCAGATCTAAAAATTTTCACCAAAATACTGGCTGAAAGGCTGGGGACGTGGCTTCCACATCTGATCCACAAGGACCAGGTGGGATTTGTGCGCTTTCGTCAGGCGGGAGATAATACCAGACGTGTTATGGACCTGATTGAGGTGGCCAACAGGGAGGGGATGGAGGCCCTTTTGCTGAGTTTAGACGCAGAGAAGGCTTTCGACAGGCTGGATTGGTCATTTATGTTCTGCTCTCTTCACCACTTCGGCCTCTCGGGGCCTTTTGTTACAGCACTGAGGGGTTTGTATTAATCACCCACTGCTCTGGTTCGCCTTCCTCATGCCCACTCTAAACATTTGCCCATAAAAAATGGGACGCGCCAGGGGTGCCCCCTTTCTCCCCTGCTCTATGTTCTAAGTATTGAACCGCTGGCTGCACAAGTTAGGAATAACCCTGATATCTTAGGAATCCACCTTAAAAGTAGATAATTCAAAATCGCCCTGTTCGCAGATGATGTGATTCTCTCTTTAACAAACCCCATTACTTCTTTACCTAACCTTCATGCAGTTATCACGTCATATGCTAAATTGTCGGGCTATAAAATTAATTCTGCAAAGACTGAGGCTTTACCCATAAATATTCCAGAATCCAAACTTCACCTCCTTAAACAAACCCATAACTACAAATGGTGCACAACATCCATACGCTATTTGGGGATCAATATGACCTCTAGTTATAAAACATTATTTCAAGCTAATTTCCCACCCTTGATACGCAAGGTGGAATCCCAGCTTACAAGATGGTCAGCCCTTAAGATATCGCTCCTGGGTAGGATTGCGGCTATTAAAATGTCCATTCTCCCCCGCTTTTTATATTTATTTGAAACGCTATCGGTCAGAGTACCCGTCGTAACTCTAAAACGAATCCAGTCACTACTAATGAAGTTCATATGGCACTCGGGTAGACACCGTATACCAGATTCAGTCCTCTACGCATCAAAACAGGAAGGAGGTGTTGCTTGCCCGGATATTAAGCTATATTACTATGCAACGCATTTGCGCCATTTGTCCCACTGGTCAGCATTGCCGGCATGCACTAGATGGGCAGAGGTGGAGCAGTTGTGGCTGGCCCCTCACCACCCTGCCTCGTTGATATGGGGTAAACATTCAGAGACCTCCTCTAGACTGTTGCTGGGCCCAATGGCTTTTACCAGGGACATATGGAGTAGATGCAGAATCAAATTTCAGCTGGCGGCACACACATCTCTTCTGACACTTTTCCTATTTAGCTCGCAACTTTCGGAGGCTATGGATTTAACCACAATGCATAAATGGGCTGGGGCAGGCCTTTTTTGTTTTCGTGACATAATAAACCCGCTTACACGCAAGCCAAGACCATTCACCGAACTGCACTCACTATATAAGTTACCAGAAAGTCTGTGTTTCTCATATGGGCAAATACTACATTACTACACGTCAGCCATGTGGTCCAATAAACACTCAGGTCCAACTCAATTTGAAAATCTTTGCTCTCAGGGAGCTTCTACAAGGGGCCTTATATCTAATATATACTCTATTTTGAACTCCCGAGGTAATTGGGGTCCTATAAAACATGCTTATATGACAAGATGGGAGGCTTGGCTGGGGCGAGAGATCTCTAGCCAGATGTGGAAGGTCATATGGGATAGAACTTTTAGGACGTCAATTAACACACTGTACAAGGAGAACCAGATGAAAATACTGATGACATGGTATTATACGCCCGAACTCCTCCATAGGTTTAACCCAACCATACCTGATAACTGCTGGAGATGTGCTCACAACAAGGCATCTTTATATCATATTTTCTGGTCCTGCCCATTGATTTGTGACTTTTGGAGATCAGTAGTAACGGTGGTGTCCCGGGTTCTAGACCATCACCTGCCTTTAGACCCGGCTGTTTGTCTACTAAATCTTTTTCCCCCAGGTTTGACTAAATCTGGGAGTAGACTTTTGCTACATCTCTTTACGGCTGCGAAATGCATGATATCTCTCCACTGGAAGAAGAGGGCTCCACCCTCAATATCTGATTGGTATGCACGAATAAAAGATATTTGATTGATGGAACACTTGACTGCCACTCTCCATAATTAAATGGACAAATTTATCCGAACGTGGCAGATGTGGGACCTTTCTGTGGATTCACTACAGCTGTAATAAAAAGAGGACGCAGGCTGACATTAATAGTTCTTGGTAATAAGAGGTGCATTATGTACATTTGACTGCATTGACATGTTATGTGTTATATTTCTATTGTTAAGAAAAATGAATAAAAATTAAAGTTGGAAAAAAAAAAAAAAAACTTCAAGGTAATATAGTGTCACCAAATATTATCTAACAAAATACTTGTCATAACATCTTGAACAAGAAAATTTAGGATAGAGATTGGAGAGAAAAAAAAAAAAGGGAGAAGAAACAAAGGAAGGAGGGGGGGTAAAACGGGTAGGCGGAGGGGGTTCGGAGTGGACGCAACAAAACAGACTAAGTGAATCTGTCGTGTAACAAGCGTTCATATTTTGCTTATTCTTCTAGTCAGGTGCAGGTCCCGGTGGGACTTACTGCACATTCCACCAGGACAGTGGCTGCATCCTGGGCGGAGAAGGCTGATGTCCCCTTAGAATTGATCTGTAGGGCTGCTACTTGGTCTTCTCCTTCTACTTTCTTCAAGCATTACAGGCTTGATCTTTCTTTCACTGATGAGGTGACCTTTGGTAGACGGGTTCTGCAAGCGGTGGTCCCTCCCTAATTTTCTTTTCTCTGAAATCTCTCAGGTGGTGCTGTCGTGGCGATGATGGAAAAATCTAAATTACTTACCGGTAATGGGTTTTTCCAGAGCCACGACAGCACCACCGCATCCCTCCCTATTGCCTGTTGGTGTTGGTCACGTTTGGGTGTGCATTGTTGATTTCTTTTGGTGGTGGTTGTGTACTAATGCTTGTTGGGTTCTCCTCTCCGGTCTCTGTAACCTAAACTGAGGTCCAGGAGAGGTAACGCCTTGTCTTGGATGGGCGGTCCTCTCTCCCAGGTGGTGCTGTCGTGGCTCCGGAAAAACCCATTACCGGTAAGTAATTTAGATTTTGTACAGACGTCTCTGCATTCTTTTTCACAGCAGCAGGCTCTTGAGTCTGAGATCATGGGTCTGTTGCGTAAGAAAGTTATTGTAGAAGTTCCAGTAGACCAGTAGACCATTCCTCTTTGTTCCTGGTTTCCAAGCCTGATGGTTCTTATAGAACTATCATTAACTTAAAGAAATTAAACACCTTTCTGCACTTTCATAATTTCAAAATGGAGTCAATTAAATCTACCATTAAGCTCTTATTTCCCAGATGCTTTATGACGGTCCTGGATCTAAAAGATGCTGTCACGCTTCCGGGGGAAGGTGCCCAAGAGTGGACCGACTGGGCCGTGGTACCGAACTCCCCTGGGTGAGCTGGTCCTAGTTTAACAAACCCCTATACAGGGATTGTCAGGGGCAAGCCCAGGGGGTCTAAATACCACAGCTGCTAGTGTACCAGGGGGGCGGCTCGTAAGGTTAGCCTATGCTACGGCACAGCTAAGGATTCCGGGATAACGGTACAAAGCTAGGAGAACAAGAATGGTGTTACCGGGGAAGAGCACAGCAAGGGTTCCAGGAAACAGAGTACAAGGAAGGCCTGACCAACAGTCAGCAAGGCAGAAGCAAACTGACTTAATAATCAAGCACCTCCCATCAGTGGAGGTAGCCTGATATACCAGAGGAAGAGCAGCTGTTGGTCGAGGGGAGTGTCAGGTTGGACCGTGCCGGCCCCTAGAGTCACAGGGGAGGAGTGCACCTAGTGCGCCACTGATTGGTTACATGAATGCGACCATTGTAATGTGCCCATGTGTGAGCCCAGTGGTCAGCTGACAGGAAGGGAACCCGACTACGGCACCGAGACACACTACACCTGGACGCCCAGTCGGCAGAGGGGCAGAGGATGCCGACCCGGGAGAAGTGAGCTGGGGAGCTGTGCCAGGGGACCTAACATATACCATCTGGCAATTCATGAATCTGGCAATTCATCCCGACCATCAGCATTTCCTCAGAGTGTGGGTCACCATCAGCGGTCCTCTCAGACATTTTCAGTGTGCAGCGATGCGTCCCCCCGTATCTTCACCAAAGTCCTGTCAGAGGTGATGACCTATTTGCATCAACAGGACACACTCATTGTGCCTTACCTGGATGACTTTCTGGTGATAGGGAACTCTGCTTCTCAATGCAGGGCCTGCCTTACTAACACAATTTCATCCTTGCAGGCTCTGGGCTGGATGATTAACTGGGAAAAGTCAAAGATGATTCCTATGACTCTTCAATCGTTTCTGGGTCTTCCCCTCAATTCCGTAAGTTAGATGTGCTTCCTTCTTGAAGACAAGAAGTTGCTGATAATAGCAAAATTTGTGGATGCACTTGACCATCCTAGGATGTCCTTAAGAAACGCTATTTCCTTATTGGGGTCACTAACATCCTGTATTCCAGCTGCTCAGTGGGCCCAATTCTATACTCGATGTCTGCAGCAGGGGATTCTCTCTGCTGATGAATCACTGCAGGGTGATCTTAAGGGTGCGTTCACACATTGCGTATTTGCTGCGTATTTGTACGCGAGTGCTCTTGCAGTTTTTGTAGCCAAAACCAGGAGTGGCTGATTAAAACCAGCAGTGGGTGATTAACCCCTTCCAGACCCGTGACACAGCATATACGTCATGGAAACCAATGCGTTCCCGACCTATGACACATATGCTGTGTCATCTGGGGATCGGGCTCCTGCAGGTTGAGTGAGGGTGTCACTGACCTGTCACTCGACCTGCAGGTACATGGGGACATGTACTACACCCCAGGGGGGGGTCGCTTAGGGGCTCCCCATACACGACATGGTGTCCACTAACAATTGCAATTGTGACCCCCCCAACATGTGACCCCTCCAACATGTGACCCCATTTTGGAAACTAGACCCTCCAAGGAACTTATCTAGCTGCATAGTGATCACTTTGAACCCCCAGGTGCTTCACAAATTGATCCGTAAAAATTAAAAAGTACTTTTTTTTTTTCCACAAGAAAATTACTTTTTCATTTTTACGGATTAATTTGTGAAGCCCCTGGGCGTTCAAAGTGCTCACTATGCATCTAGATAAGTTCCTTGGAGGGTCTAGTTTCCAAAATGGAGTCACTTGTGGGGGAGCTCCAATGTTTAGGCACACAGGGGCTCTCCAAACACGACATGGTGTCTGCTAACAATCTGAATGGAAAATTAGCTCAAATTGTTAGCGGACACCATGCAATTGTTTTTTCACCGCATCTGCCGCGATTTAAAAAAAACGCTGATGTGAAAGGGGCCTAACATGAAGCCCAATAAGTCATGAAAAAACAGTCTCAGAATCGCTAGGATCCGTTCAAGCGTTCCAGAATTATTACCGCATAAAGGGACACTGGTCAGAATTGACAAAAATGCCAAAGTCTTTAGGGTCAAAATAAGCTGGGTCATGAAGGGGTTAAATACAGAATTGGGGCACTTGTTTCTATTTTCTTCTGATTGTTCCACTCTTGGTTTTGGCTACAAAAACTGCAACAGCACTTGCATAAAAATACGCAGCAAATACACAGCACGTGAACACACCCCAATAGTAGATTTTCTCTCCCTTCAGTTGTCATCGATTCCCTGTATTGGTGGTTAGACCTCGATAACCTTTCCAGGGGTGTCCCATGAGTACTCTCCCCTTCCAGAGTAGTAGGAACGGATGCTAACCCGGTTGGGTGGGGGGCCCATTAAGGATCTAGCGTTGCACAAGGTCGATGGTTGGTGCAGGAGGCAGATGACTCCACAAATGTGAGGGAGTTGAAACCAATCATTCATGCCTTACTCCACTTTCTTCCGCAGCTGAGGGAGACGTATGTCAGAGTCCTGTCTGACAACGCAACATCTGTAGCATATATCAATCGGCAAGGTAGAACTCGATCAACGACTCTGATGTCTACTACGGTGGAGATCTGCGAGTTGGCCGAATCTCATCTTCAATCCTTAACAGCCCTTCACATCAGGGGTACGGACAATATCGGAGCAGATTTCCTGAGTTGTCACACTCTGCATCAAGGAGAATGGGTGTTGTCCCGTCAGGTCTTCCAAAAGATTGTAGCCCTGTGGGGTCTCCCAGTAATAGTGTTCACCTCCCGAGCAAACTGTCAAGTCAGAAGGTTTGCCTCTCTCAATCTCATGGACCAGCCAGATATCGTCGACTCTCTGCAAGCTCCTTGGGACTTTCCTCTGGCCTATGCATTTCCACCAATGGCCCTACTTCCGTTTGTCATCAGAAAGATCAGGGAGGAAGGGGCAAGAGTGATTCTCATAGCTCCTTTCTGGCCCAGGAGACCGTGGTTTTCCTGACTCAGAGCCATGTCTGTGTTGGATCATTGGATCCTTCCTTCAGTTCCAGGCCTCTTATCTCAGGGTCCATTCTGTCATCCTCAGGTAAGGGGTCTCCAGTTGACGGCATGGAACTTGAGAGGCAGTTATTAAGATTAAGGGGGTTTTCTGACAACCTTATTTCTACTCTCCTGCTGAGTAGGAAAGCCTCTACCACTAAGATCTATAGTAAGGTATGGCAGAAATTCCTAGATTTTCACTCTACCCCTTTTTCTAATGTAGTGCCTATACCAGCTATCCTAGAGTTCCTACAAAAAGGGCGGGAACTGGGCTTGTCAGTTAGCTCTCTGAAGGTTCAGCTTTCGGCTTTTGGAGCTTTACACGGCTATAATATCTCCGAGGATAGATGGGTGTCTCAATTTATTTTTGCATGTGAGCATAGCACCCCTGTCCATATTGCTAGTGTCCCTCCTTGGAACTTGAGCCTAGTCCTGGATGCTCTTACAGGTTCCCCATTGGAACCATTGGAAGAATCCTCCTTAAAAACCCTTTCTTTAAAGACTGCTCTGTTAGTTGCCCTAACTTCTGCCCAAAGGGTTGGTGATATACAGGCTCTTTCCGTAGATCCTCCATTTCTGACTATCTTTTCACATAGGTTAGTGTTAAAGCCAGATCCATCATACCTCTTGAAGGTAGTTTCTAGATTTCATCAAAGTCAGGAAATTGTTCTTCTCTCTGTTTTTCCTAACCCTGTTACTCCTGATGAGCGCAAATTTCCTACACTTGACGTTAGAAGGTCAGTCCTTCATTATATAGATAGGACACAGGCTTGGAGACAGGCTTAGAGGCAGAGTAGGGCTCTATTTGTCTTTTTTCAGGGCCACAGGAAGGGGCCTGGGGTAACAAAGAGCACTTTGTCAAGATGGATCAGAAATGCGATATGTATGGCCTAATCAGCAAAAGGTGTGCAAATAGAGTCTGTGGAGCCTCGATTAGGAGTCTCAACACAGGACTAGCCAGATCTTCCTCTAGTGAAGGACCTAGCCATGATAACCACCATATTAAGTGGCCCTTTGAGTCAATATCCAGCTCATTACAAGCTAAAAGATATGACAAGGGAATACCAAGGCCAGGTATCCATCCACAGACAGCTGTTTCGGGGTGTTGCCCCTCATCAGTGTGGAGTAGGATTCTGGCTAGGTGGGAGCAATGCCTAGTAGACCATCAGCAAAAGGTGACCATCCTCCAGAAGGAGTCCGGGCCCATTCCACTCGGGCTATGGCTTCCTCCTGGGCTGAGAAGGCTGACATCTCCATTGAGTTGATATGTAAGGCTGCAACCTGGTCTTCACCTTCCACCTTTTACAACCACTATAGACTTGACCTGACTTCTGCTTCTGATTTAGTTTTCAGGAGATCTGTCCTCAACACGGTGGTCCCTCCCAAATGCTAGTTATCTGAAAGTCTCTGCAGTGGGTGCTGTCGTGGCGATGAGAAAAGACTAGACTAGATTACTTACTGGTAATCATGTTTTATGGAGTCCACGACAGCACCCACTCACATTCCCTCCCCTTGTTTCACGGACCTCTGTTGATGATCTCTTTAGACACAGTAAGGGTGGTGGTTACGTATGATATTGTTAATGATTATGGAGCTTGTCTTAATTTAGCGGTTCCTCTCGTGCTCTGTAAAGGCCGGTTTACATGTAGCTTGTGAACGCTGATCGTTGGTACAATGGCCAGGGCCGTTTTTCGATCGTTGCTCTCCCGCTAGGCGGCCAGCATCGCCGTGTGTGACTACAGGAGACCAACAATCATCGACCTCCCAGCGCCGCACAGCACACGCTAGGAGCTGGTAACCAGGGTAAACAGCAGGTAACTAAGAAGAGTGTAATGCTTCGTTACCCACTGTTTACCCTGGATACCAGCGTTCTCAATAGTCGCTGATGAGTGTGCCTGTTTGACAGCTCACCAGTGATCAGATAACGATGTCCTAGTGACCCCCATCGTTGTTAACGATATTGTTGCAACATCACTGGTTTGGTGAAGTTGCAGCAATGTCAAAACAACATTGTTGTATGCGACGCATATCAACGATCAACGACACATCGTTGATCGCAGATTTATGGACAGGACCATAAATCTATCGTTGGTCCCCCGCTGGGCGCCCAGCATCGGCGAGTGTGACAGTGTGAGACCAACTATGAACGAGCTCCAATCGCTGAGAGCCGATAACCATGGTAAACAGCGGGTATCTAGGCAGCGCGCAGTGCCTAGTTACCCTATGTATAGCCTGGTTACCAGCCTTCTCCGCTAGCGGTGTTCCTAGTTACCCGCTGTGTACCTTGGATACCAGCCTGTAAGCGGAGAATGCTGGTAACCAGGGTATACATCAGGTAACTAGGTGCTGCGCACTGCCTAGATACCCGCTGTTTACCTTGGTTACCAGCCTCTATATACCCCAGCAGTAGACTCTATATGCCCATCACAGTCTCCATATACCCCAGCAGCAGCCTCTATATACCCCAGTAGCAGTCACTATATACCCCAGCAGCAGACTATATGCCCATCACAGCCTTCATATAACCCAATAGCAGCCTCTATAACCCCAGTAGCAGACTCTATAAGCCCATCACAGCCTCCATATACCCCATCAGCAGCCTCTATATACCCCAGCAGCAGACTCTATATGCCCATCACAGCCTTCATATACCCCATTAGCAGCCTCCTGCACACAGTAAAATAAAAAAAAAGCCCATTATACTTACCTTCCTTCCTCTCCCCCGGGGCTGTGCCTTCCTCAGATACAGTCCCCATCCTCACAGTTGGCTGCAGGCTGTGTTTCCTTCCCGCTGGCTGCACCAGAGTGATGAGGTCACAGGGAGATGACTCATTACTCTGCTGCAGTGAAGGAGGAAGCTACACAGCCTGTGGAGCCAGTACATGGCTAAATTGCATCGCATACCCGGCATTCTGCAGAGCATAGCGAGCCAGGCTGGGGGGCGCGCATTTGGATATCAATATCTCGCCCATCGGTGCATGATTAACAATGAAGGAAAGGAGGCTGTTAAGGGACACAGAGGACGCCCAGGGGGGCTAGCAATGGTAGCCCCCCGGATCATTAACATACTAATGAGTGAGTGATTATGTTTTATTACACAGTCACAGGGCATATTTAGCACAGAAAGGGATAGTTAGAGTAGTAATAGGAAGATGCAGAGACAGGTAGTGATAGCCTGGGGGGCTTTATGGAGGTGACAGGTTCCGTTTAAGTTTACTCCTATACGAAAAAAGATAATTTGTTTCACCTGACAGCCACACATGTGAAAATCCTAATTACTAATTGATTGTGTATGTATTTAATGTTTGTCAGTCTTGTTACTTTTATTACCTAAACGCGTCTGACAGGGCTGCGTTCCTGACCAGATGCATTTTAATATGTACTGTATGTGCTCGAGTATAAGCAAAGGTCCTTAATTTTGCCCCCAAAAACTGGGAAAACTTATTGACTCGAGTATAAGCCTAGGATGGGAAATTCAGCAGCTACTGAAAAATTTAAAAAATAAAAATAGATACGAATAAAATTACATTAATTGAGACATCAGTAGGTTAAATGTTTTTGAATATTTATTTCAAATTAAAAACAGTAAACTAGCTCTGTAAGAGGAAAAGAGGGTCAACAAACACAGTATGATATCAACAATAAAACTTTAAAAGTGCAAAACTCTCCGCAACTGGCTCTCGGAGCGCGTCCCAAGTATGTCAGGCATACTCAAGGATTTGAAGGCTGTAATGCATATAGAAAGTCTAGAAGCTGCGAGAGATAAAAACACACTGACAGGGAAGTTCTTCGAAACATGGAGAGGGTTTATACTATCCAAGCTCTCTCCTACTGAGCTTCGAGCAGTGGTTCTTCCATTCGTGCAATCACCATGGTATCTGTTGGGAGAGTTGCAGGGGTCTTTGGGTGGGCTTCAGATATCTACAACCCCGGATGGAGCAGACCAGGAGTGACAACCTACCTTCTTGGGGCTCTACGTCTACTGAGGTCCAAGGTCAATACTCAGTACTGTTCATGAACATGGTTTGTCGTCGTATGTTTTTAACTGAACTCTAGTACTTTCGGCTGAACTCAAGGGTGGCTGAGGTTGGGGGGAGGGGGGATGGATTGTTTAATTGTTTTTGTTTATTGGTCTATTTATTTGTTACCATACTGAAAACTCAATAAAAATATGTTACAAAAAAAAAAAAAAAGTGCAAAACTTTGAGCTCAATCAGCAACCAAGCTAAAATAATAGAATTAGTCTTACCAGTAATTCAGTTTTTAGGAACCTTCCTCGACAGCAGAATGGAGGTTGCCTCCCCGCCCTAAATAGGGGACAGGAAACACAAAAGTTAAATACCCCTCCTGCACCCACCAGTGTTTTTACAGTACACACCACCATGAATAGTGACCATCAATAGTGCAGGAATCTAAAGTAACAATAAACACAAGGGAGGGATATTAATGCTGTCGTGGAAGGTTCCTAGAAACCTAATTAGCGGTAAGACTAAATCTATTTTCTATAGTCACCTTCTACGACAGCAGAACGAAGGAATACCAACGAATAATGCTCAGTAGACGCATCGCCCCTTTCAGCCCAGGAAGTCGAGACTGATCTGGTGGAGTGAGCTTTGAGATTTTCGGGCGGTGAGCGCCCCTTTGAAGATAAGCAGTGCAGATGGCCTTCTCAATCTAGCCAGGAATCGTACTTTTAGACCCTCGTTGCAGCCGAAGTGCTGGACAAATAATTTCTGGTCAACTCGGAAATTGGAAGGAGCTGAGCAAAAAGGAGGTAATACAATGTTCTGTGACCTATGGAAGTTCAAAACTACCTAAGGTAAAAAAGATGGGTCGAGGCGAAGCACAATACTATCCTCCAGAATCCGCAGATAGGGTTCCCGAATGGAGAGGGCCTGGAGTTCAGCATCCTCCTAGCAGAGGTGATGGCGACCAGGAAGGCAGTCTTGTGGGAGAGAACCTGTAGATCTGAAGCAGATAAAGGTTCAAAGGGTTTCGTCACTAGTCCAGTGAGGACAATATTAAGATCCAAGGAGGGAGGGGGCGTGGCCTAGCGGGTGATGTGAGCGGTCGCAGCAGGAAAGCTCTCCCGTCGTAATAGAACTGTACGGCTGTGACCGCTGCACACCGGGCCTGTAAAATATACCTGCAGTGTGTCGGAGGATCCCTAGACCCCGGGGGCACAAGCGGTGAGCCAGGAGACTGCGGGATGACACGCAGGAGGCAGAAGGAGCTGGGAGCAGCGGAGGCCGGTGGAGCACAAGATGGCGCCGCGGTGGAGAAGGAGGTGGCCATGCCACCACGTTGCCTCCACCATGTTTTACAGAGGATGTGGTGTGCCTTGGATCATGTGCCGTTCCCTTTCTTCTCCAAACTTTTTTCTTCCCATCATTCTGGTACAGGTTGATCTTTGTCTCATCTGTCCATAGAATACTTTTCCAGAACTGAGCTGGCTTCTTGAGGTGTTTTTCAGCAAATTTAACTCTGGCCTGTCTATTTTTGGAATTGATGAATGGTTTGCATCTAGATGTGAACCCTTTGTATTTACTGTCATGGAGTCTTCTCTTTACTGTTGACATAGAGACAGATACACCTACTTCACTGAGAGTGTTCTGGACTTCAGTTGATGTTGTGAACGGGTTCTTCTTCACCAAATAAAGTATGCGGCGATCATCCACCACTGTTGTCATCCGTGGACACCCAGGCCTAGTTGAGTTCCCAAGCTCACCAGTCAATTCCTTTTTTCTCAGAATGTACCCAACTGTTGATTTTGCTACTCCAAGCATGTCTGCTATCTCTCTGATGGATTTTTTCTTTTTTTTTCAGCCTCAGGATGTAAATTTGCTGAAAAACACCTCAAGAAGCCAGCTCAGTTCTGGAAAAGTATTCTATGGACAGATGAGACAAAGATCAACCTGTACCAGAATGATGGGAAGAAAAAAGTTTGGAGAAGAAAGGGAACGGCACATGATCCAAGGCACACCACATCCTCTGTAAAACATGGTGGAGGCAACGTGATGGAATGGGCATGCATGGCTTTCAATGGCACTGGGTCACTTGTGTTTATTGATGACATAACAGCAGACAAGAGTAGCCGGATGAATTCTGAAGTGTACCGGGATATACTTTCAGCCCAGATTCAGCCAAATGCTGCAAAGTTGATTGGACGGCGCTTCATAGTACAGATGGACAATGACCCCAAGCATACAGCCAAAGCTACCCAGGAGTTCATGAGTGCAAAAAAGTGGAACATTCTGCAATGGCCAAGTCAATCACCAGATCTAAACCCAATTGAGCATGCATTTCACTTGCTCAAATCCAGACTTAAGACGGAAAGACCCACAAACAAGCAAGACCTGAAGGCTGCGGCTGTAAAGGCCTGGCAAAGCATTAAGAAGGAAAAAACCCAGCGTTTGGTGATGTCCATGGGTTCCAGACTTAAGGCAGTGATTGCCTCCAAAGGATTCGCAACAAAATATTGAAAATAAAAATATTTTGTTTGGGTTATGTTTATTTGTCCAATTACTTTTGACCTCCTAAAATGTGGAGTGTTTGTAAAGAAATGTGTACAATTCCTACATTTTCTATCAGATATTTTTGTTCAACCCTTCAAATTAAACGTTACAATCTGCACTTGAATTCTGTTGTAGAGGTTTCATTTCAAATCCAATGTGGTGGCATGCAGAGCCCAACTCGCGAAAATTGTGTCACTGTCCAAATATTTCTGGCCCTAACTGTATATACGAGATGAGGCTGGGGTGAAAGGATTTGTGTACGGGCCTGTGGAGGAGAAGATAGCCTTATACGATGACAACATCTTATTGTTTTTACAAGATCCTACTGAATCTTTAATGTGTGCGGTAGAGGTAGTGGAAAGGTTTGGACAGATGTCTGGATTAAAGATAAATTGGGACAAATCGAATCTCATGATGGTGGACATGGAGGAATGGGAGGAACGGGAGAAAATTGGTTGTGCGAAACTGAAAATAGTTACACAATTTAAGTACCTGGGAATTCAGATATCTCGTTCAATTACGGATTATCTTAAGTGGAATATGATGCCGTTGTTAGCTAAATTGAAGGGTAAGGCACTGGCCTGGCGTAAATTGCCTCTCTCGGTGGTGGGTAGAACAAACCTAGCCAAAATGATCATGATGCCGAAACTCATCTATGTGCTTCACAACTCACCAGTGTGGATTCAGTGGGGGTTATTTCAAAGACTGAACTCATTGTTCCAAAGGAGGAGGGTGGCTTGGCACTGCCGAATCCACGGGTGAGTGGCAAGACTCTGATCAAAAAATGAACTGAGAGCTGATACCTGAACTTTTAGTGTACTAGGGGTAAGACCCATATCCAGGTCGCTCTGTAAAAAGTCCAGAATGCGAGCTACGTTCAGATGAAAAGGATCTGGAGGATCTGCAGAACATCATGAAACAAATTTCCAGGTCTTGCCATATATAGCATTTGTGACTGGTTTCCTACTCCTTTGCAAAGTAGAGATCACTTTGTCAGATAATCCTTTAGCCCGCAGGATCCTGGCCTTAACAACCCAGCCACTAGGCTCAACCTCAGGAGGTTGGGATGAAGAATGAGCCCCTGGTGAAGCAGGTCGGACCTCAGAGGCAGAAGAACCGGACAGACCCTTCTGTGCCAGATTCAGCAGTGCACTGTACCAGCTCCGTCCTGGCCAGAGAGGTGCAACCAGGATCGTGGGAACGTTGTCTCGCCTGATCCTCTGCAGAGTCCTGGGAATAAATCGGGGGAAACGCATAAGTAAGGGAGAACTTCCACGGATGGGAAAATGTGTCTACTCCCAGAAACCTGCCAGACTGTGTGAGGGAGAAAAAGGCATCCACCTTTTATTGTAAGGAGAGACAAAGAGATCCACCTCGGGCCGACCTCATCTGGATACCAGAGACCCAAAGACTTCTTCATGGAGACACCACTCTCCAGGATGAATGTCCCTCCTGCTGAGGAAGTCTGCCTGGATGTTGTTGGACCCCCTCAGATGAACAGCAGAAAAGGTACCGTCACACGTAGCGATGCACCAGCGATCCCGACAACGATACGACCTGTAGGAATCGCTGTTGCGTCACTTTGGGATCGCTGGTGAGATGTCAAACAGTCAGGTCTCGCCAGCGACACAGCAACGATCCGGAATGATATGGCGGTCGTTGGGAACCGGTCACTCTCGGGTGTAGTATTGAGATCGTTGGTCGTTGCCCCTGTCAAACACAGCGATGCAGCATTCCCAGCGGAAGCACAATGACCAAAAATGACCCAGAGCACTTTGTAACGACCAGCGATCTCACAGCAGGGGCCTGATCAAGGGGCCTAAGTGTCAAACGTAGCGAGATCGCTGGCGAGGTCGCTGTTGCGTCACCAAATATGTGATGTAACAGCGATTTCGCTAGCGATCTCGTTTAGTGTGACGGGAGCTAAAGGGATAGGAGATTTCTTTCTGACCAGGAAAAAATCCTTGCAGAAATCGAGGTAAGGCTTGCGAACCTGATACCCCCTTGTTTCTTATATGGGCCACCGTGGTGACATTGTCTGAAAAGACCTGCACATGTTGGCCCTGGAGTAAAGAAACCGCCACCCTGATGGCCTTCTCTACCGCCTTTAATGCCCGAAAATTTGAGGACCTGGCGCTGATCTGAGGGGATATATATCCAAGGAATTACTACTAAAATATAACTTTTAATGATAGATCTTAAAAAAGGAAACTATGGCTCCAATCAGGGTGTGCAGCTGACTTAAGGGGGGGGGGGCAGTGGGGTATTGGGCGCACTTTGCCCAACCCTGTCCTCTCCCTCACTCACCCTACCTGACAACGGAGTTTTATACACATACAAAACCCCCTAGATGGTGTCCCCGTTCCTCGGCGGCTGTCCCTACCAACCCTTAGTTGGTGTCTAAAGGTGCAGGCCCATTGGTACACTATACCTCCTTACAGCAAAGGTATAATGTCATACATCTATGCTGGAAGGTATCACAAAAAAAAAGGCTATCCTCAGAGTTAAGGGTCTATCCCTTTAACTTTGTGGCCTCAGAAAAACTGTCACCTAAAGGACATGAAAAAACAGCTGTTTGGAGATATAATTCATTCTTATCAAAGATTGTGGAGGTGTCAGGTGTCATATAGTGCTGTTGTTAAATTCCTCAATTCCCATACCATTCCGTTGTCAGGTAGGGTGAGTGAGGGAGAGGACAGGGTTGGGCAAAGTGCGCCCAATACCCCACTGCCCCCCCCCCCCTTAAGTCAGCTGCACACCATGATTGGAACCATAGTTTCCTTTTTTAAGATATATCATTAAAAGTTATATTTTAGTAGTAATTCCTTGGATTATATATATATATATATATATATATATATATATATATATATATTATATATATATATAAATAAAATAATTAAAGCTAGGATTACATTATCATTTTTTCGGTGAGCTTTCTGATCTGAGGGGACCACCTGCCCTGGAAGTGCTGGCCTGCGATCGTGGCACCCCAGCCCTGTTTGCTGGCATCTGTTGTGAGGGACTGGTCCCAAGAGACACCTCTCCGGGGGTTCCGATTAGTCAGCCACTAGGTTAGGGAGGACTTCACATGACCCAGGAGAGCCACCTTCCGTGAGAGAGAAGTTGACGACTTGTCACAGGAAGACAGGAGATGTCTCTACATAACTCTGGTGTGTGTGCTTGAGCCCAAGGAACCACCTGCATGCAGCCCATCACGGACCCCAGAGCCGACATCATGTCACTCAGGGAAGGATGACGTTGATCCCTGAACCGTGAGAGCTTCTGTACAAGCTCTAGTCGCCGGTAAGTCGGCAAGAAGGAGGCTTGCCGGGATGAGTCCAGGGAGAGCGCCAAAGAACTGCTTCAGTGTAGACGGAGTCAGGTTGGATTTCTCTAAATTCGGAAGCCATCCTAGGGAACGCAGGACCTGTAGAGTGGTGGAGATAGCCCGGGTCAGTTGCGGTGACGACTGAGCCAGAATCAGAATTTCGTCGAGGTAGGGGACAATATAGATCCCCCTGTCCCCTGAGAAAGGAGCCTACCTCTGACATCCGTTTTGAAAACACCCGTGGGGCAGAGAAGAGGCAGAAAGGCAGGGCGTTATACTTAAAATGGTATACATTCTGGCCCCTCAAGACCGCAAACTTTAGGAATTGGCGATGCTCTGGATGGATGGGGACATGGTAATACACATCCCTTAGATCGAGTGTGGCCATGATCGGACAGGATTGGGTTAAGGGAATGGCAGCCCTGACAGATTCCATCTTGAACCGGTGGAAGACCACAGATAGGTTCAGAGGCTTCAGATTGATGATTATCCTGTAGGAACCTAATGGTTTTTTCACCATGAAGAGGTGGGAGTAATGGCCCCTGCCCTCTTCCTGGGGAGGAACACAAGAAATTACCCCAGCCTCCAAAAGAGCCTGACGTCTCTGCCACAACGAGTCTTGAAGATTTCGGGAGGGGAGGGTGGTGATCCACAGACACCTTGGGGGGTAGGACTCGCCCTCCATTCCCAATCCGTCTTGGATGGTGCGAAGCACCCACTGATTGGCGATGATGGCCCGCCACCTGGGAAGAAAGTTCAAAAGCAAACCCCCCTCACCCACCCTGTTGCAGTCACTGTTTGTCATGCTGCTGATGATGATGAGGGGCAAGGCTATTCCTCCCTTTGCCTCCTTTTGGTTAACTCCAAGATCCTGTTTTCCCTTTGCCTCTGTATGAAGGGGCCTGTTCACGGGCAGGATGAGAAAAAAAAAAACGCTTCCTCGCAGTTCTTTGTTTCGGCAAAGATTTCTTTTTATCCTTGGCCTGCTTGGGAATATCATTAAGTGCAGGCCCGAACACAAGTTCCCCTTTGAAAGGGATGGAACAAGTGATATCCCCATTCCACAGTTTAAGCCAGAGAGCCCTCCTGGCTGAGTTGGACAGAGCCGCAGTACGTGCAGCAACCCTGAATGACTCCCCCGAGGCATCAAGCAAGAAACCCCGTTGACTTCTGCAGAATGGAGAGAGAATCAAGGATCTCCTCCTGAGGTGTACCCTGGGAGATATGGTCCTCCAGCTGGAGAAGCCACCAAGAGAGGGATCTGACCACACAAGTTGCAGCGACATTCGTCTGCAGAAGGTATGCGGATGAGTTCCAGGTCTTCCTAAGGAGACTCTCAATTTTTCGGTCCATGGGGTCTTCCAATTGCGAGGAATCCTCAAACGGGAGGGCAGTCTTCCTCGCAACTCTAGACACCTGAACGTCCACTTTGGGGAGTTCCCACTTGGAGCACTCACCATCAAGGGGAAACCTATGCTTCAGCTCAGATGGGACACCGAGACACTTCTCGGGAGATTCCCATTCATGCATGATCAGGTTCAGAATGTTGAAGAGGGAGGGATGTGGGCGCACTACAATGCAGCTATAATAAATGCCACCATTTTATCATTTCTATGCAGCCGCCATGTGGTATCACCGTCATTATAGAGATGCATACACACATTACTCCGCCTGTCGGCGGACTATTCCATTCTAATGCTATCTCTGTGATATGACGACAAATCCAGTCTGTTACTGGAAGTTGTCATCACTATCGTCCACGTGACCAACGGGGTGGATCACATGTCCGCAATACACTATGGGTACCTTTTACACGCGACAACTTTTCTAGGAATTTCACTGGCAACTTACTGGTTGCAGTGAAATCATGGACAGATTATTCTATCTTGTTGCTGTGTACAAATGGAACATTGTGTCCATGATTTCACTGCAACCAGTAAGTTGCCAGTGAAATTCCTAGAAAAGTTGCCGCTTGTAAAGGTACCTTCAGAGGCGTCAGTCTGATTAGCCTCCAGGTGTCTCCTCTCTGCTGCCAATCACAGCTGAATAAATAAATAAATGTAAACTGCGTAGTGTGTGGGGTCTGGGTACTCCCGGCTTTTTTAACAGCACTATTACTGGGCCTCCCATGATGACTCCGGACCATTGAACGGTGACACTGTAACTTCCTTACTCTGGTCTGGCAGCACCATACTGCATATTTTACCTCGGTGTTTATATGGTAATCTAATTGTGAGGCATTGTTGGTGATCCTTATTATGGGAACTTCACCATAATATATACTCCTGGGCCTGGTTGATTACACTCTGGGTCACAACCACTATAGTCTGACCTGAGTTTCTGAATAGATTGTTTGAGTTATGATGCTCTTGATCATAGGGTCCTGTTGACTTGATTAGGCCATTATATGGGTTTTATAACTTCTCTAATCCGTATAATCTTGATGTTTTTGTTATATGTTATTGGATTTACATTATTGTCAAGTGCACTTTAGTAGCACCATCGAGTGCGGGTATTCCACCACCACCGCATAAAAGGTTGCTAATGGTCTTACACAGCTCCCTGCGATATATTGATATTTAGGTTTACATTTTCTACTGACTAGCTCTGGTCATCCTTCATTATTATTTCTCATTATAAACATGTTATTTGACTGATTCAATCTTATTTTAACTGTAAATTGCTGCAGTTTCATTGTCTGGTTGCCTACTATATGTTTATGCTCACCCTTTATTTATTGGCCAGTGTATAACGTTATTTTGCCGTCTTATGCTCGGGGGCCCCTATGCCTTTTAAATGTTTTTAAACCTTGTGTATGTAGTGAATAAAGTTGTTGTTTTCACACTCAATATTCATCTCTTTTATGATTTCTTTATTATTTGGTGTCGCTCCCAGTTGTGCCCTAACTTCTCTTTACATATGCAGGTTCAAAATGTTATCATGAATGGGAAACCACTTACGGGTCTTGGCCTTTAGGCCCCCAAACATCTCATCCACCCCCATATCAAGGAGCACCATATCAAGGAGCTCCTTTATATCGTGCGAAGAAAAGTATATTTTCTTTTTGTCTGACCCCGAACAAGCCCTGGGTTCCTCAAAGTCCCCCAAAGCCTCAGGGTCAGAAGAAACCACCTCGCCTTTCTCAGATGTAGGGTCTTTAAAGGAGAACTCCAGTGAGAGAACATTTTAGTACAGTTCCTGCCCTCCTACATGATGAAGCAGAGCCTTACACTACAGTTCTAGGATCTATAGATCACTTATAAATCAATAAAATCATACCTGCTCCTATGCTCTAGCCCCAACCTCAGGGAACCGAAATCTCTGTCTGAGAGCTTCATGTTAGTGATGTGTCATTAGCAAACGAGCTGACACATTGAGCCGGCTCTTTCATGTGACTGATAAGAGCCGACTCTTGACCGAGAACGAGCCAGAGAGCCGTGTTATTTTTTTCTCTGCTGGCAGCTTTATTAAAGGGAACCTGACCTCGCAAAATGTGCCCCCAGCCTCTATATACCTGTCCCTGCATCATGTTAATAGATTTCTAGGCATCCCTTTGTGCTTGTAAATCGATATAGTAAGCTTTAGCAAAGTTATGATACCTTATGTTCTGCAGCTTCTCATTATTTGAGAAGCCGCAAAAGGCGTTCCTTTTTGGGCCTCTGTTTTGCCAATTGTTCTGACAAACAGGCTCGGATTCAACTTTAAAGAAGGTAATCAAGTAATTTTATTAAAAAGGTTAATTTAGAATACAAAACTATAAAAACTACAGTATGATATTGCATACACTATTTGTATAATCAACACATAAAGGTTATGCATTTACTTACATCACCACGGAGTTGCACATCATCTTGTCTTGTAACATCAATCGGAGAAGCACGATGAAGACCAGAGAGCTCAGTGGGAAAACACAACACTGTATTCAGGTACAAAAAATGACTTCTTCATCAAGGAGCTTATAAGAATTCCTGCAGAAGTCCCGAATACAGGTACACAAAATGACTTCTTCATCAAGGAGCTTATGAGCATCATCTGTCCAATTGACAGAGAACTCCTGAGAAGTCACCACCAAAAATGCTTCTGTCTGTATCATGATTCCAGCGACTTTTATAAGGCTTAAGACAATGGAAGCCGGTTAATGTTTATAAGTGTGCCTTGTCGATCAAACAGAATTGGCCAAGTTCTGTTATCTCGAGAAGTTTACTTACAAACATTAGACACTAGACAATCGATCTGTGTATTTCTCATGGAACATAATGGTAAAGGTTCATACACTAATTAAATCAGTATTTTGGTTACAATACCACTGTTTGTCAAAGCAAATGTCACAGAGGTCATTTGTGTAGAAGACACACAACTTACTGTATCAACACAGAGCAAACACTCACTTTGTGGATGGCAGGCAACCAAGACAGTTCATTTGAATGAACTAGTTTCTCAATATTAAAGTATATCAATACACTGCAATATATTGCAATATATAGTGCTTGGATTCAGACAACCATATTTCATATTTGCAATACATTCCACCCTTGGTCTAGTGACCACACTTTATCAAATCATATAAACAATATGTTACATAATGTAGGCTATAAGATATCCATATATTTTATTAGCAATACAGCCTCCCCGCCGCCTGTTTGTTATTTATTCATGCCCCTATGGGCGTGCTACAGAGCAGGGACAGTGCTCGTCATGTAAGGGGCAGTAAAGCCGATATGACGCTAATCTCGTCATATCCGGCTTTACCACGTCAGTACACCCATTAGGGTGTACTGCCGACCTTGAGATGCCGAGTGCGCATGCGCGATAGGTGTACTGACGTGGTAAAGCCGGATATGACGCGATTAGCGTCCTATCGGCTTTACCGCCCCTTACATGATGAGCACTGTCCCTGCTCTGTAGCACGCCCATAGGGGCGTGAATAAATAACAAGCAGGCGGCGGGGAGGCCCAGAAAAGAACGCCTTTTGCGGCTTCTCAAATAATGAGAAGCCGCAGATCATAAGGTATCATAACAACTTTTCTAAAGTTTACTATATCGATTTACAAGCACAAAGGGATGCCTAGAAATCTATTAACATGGTGCAGGGACAGGTATATAGAGGCTGGGGGCACATTTTGCGAGGGCAGGTTCACTTTAAGCCTGACTGTGACTGGGAGGAGCAGCCAGGAGATAGGTGAGGCTGCTTTCACATAACGATTTTGTGAAATCCGACGCTGTCTGATATAAATCAGACAGCATCGGATCCGAATTTGCCCCCATGTAATCCTATGGGGGTCGGACCGATTCGGAGGTGAACTAAATGGCATCCAAATTGCATCCGATCCGTTTTTTTCCGATTTCTTTCCGGTGCAAAAATCGGAGACTGCTCCGATTTTTGCATCCGAATCAAAAATCTGATAAAATTGGATCTGACAAATCGGATGGCAATTTGGCCAAATCCAATCCGATCCGTGGTTTTTAACATGGGGTCCTATGGAGCAGGGTCCAAGGAAACATCTGATGTCTCCTCGGACCCGATTTTAGTGTACTGAGCATGCTCAGTACACTAAAACTGCTCCTAACCATCTAATGTCACTTCCGCAATGTATATACATACATTTCGGAAGTAGAATTAAGTGAAGCAGGGGTTAAAAATAAATATGTATGCTCACCTGTCCACGAGTCCCCCGACGTCTCCAGCACCTCCTGCCTGTAGGACCTGCTGTGATGACACAGTCATATGAGCGGTTACTGCGGTAACCGGTCATGTGACTGGGACATCACGCAAGGTCCTAGGATGAGAAGATATAGCTGGAGACGTCGGGGGACTCGTGGACAGGTGAGAATAAAGATTTTTTTTTTTTTTTTAATTTTTTAGTCTGGAAGAGGGGGAGAAGCGGGGAGTACAGGAAAACACAGGGGAGAAGGGGGGAGAAGCGGGAGTACCGGGGGAGAGCAGGGGAGAACAGGAGACAGACAGGTGACAGGAGGCAGAGAGGAGCGAGATGACAGGAGGAGCCGGCCAAACTGATCCTGCAAAATGTCGGAATCGGATGCCTATTTGGCATCCGATTGCAGGGATCAGTTTGGATCCGATGCTGTCCGATCTATATCGGACAGCGTCGGATTTCACAAAATCGTTATGTGAAAGCAGCCTAAGAGCAAACTGGAAGTGTAAACAAACCCATGGCTGAAGCACCTTCTCCCAATTAAAGCTATACACACACATTGTTTCTTCCTTTGGGCAGTGGGCACAAGACCACCAGTGAATGATGTTTATGGGTTAAGTTTCCCTGACCTTATCTGGCATATGGGATGTGTAGGAGGACTCAGCTTGTTTATTATAATTGATCATCTTGTCAAAGTCTTTAGTCAGGAGAAACACTACAGGGGGAGAATAGAGTTGTTGTTGGGTACGGTAAGTAATGTGATTTTAGGCAAAACGTAGAGAGATATAGGTGCAGCTTCAATAATTGTATATAGAGACAGCGTAATAGGAAGTCAGCACAGTGTCCAGTGTGTCCGCAGTTGGCCTATCTGACATGACTGTTGTTTAACCCCTTAAGGTTTTTTTTCTGGTATAAAAAAAGAGAAAATCTTTAACAAAATTAACTGTCTCCATCTCTTCAATGTTTAGCGGAAGGTGCTGTGTGTGTGTGTGTGTGTGTGTGTGTGTGTGTATATATATCATGTGTGTGTATATATCGTGTGTGTGTGTGTGTATATATATATATATATATAATATATTAATGTGTGTGTGTGCTGGTTTTTTTTTTGTGGTGACCACAATATATTTTTCTACTACAGTAGTTTGGTGACTTACTACATATTGATTGGCTTTTTTCTGTGGAGTTGTGGTGCAACCAAAAAACCCACAATTCTAGCAGTTCAGAATTTTTTTTTTTTATTTTAATAGTCATAACAAATCATGTTAATTTTAGATGTAAACAGATCTGACTTCTGCACACATCTATAAAACACTTTTTTTTGTATTGTTTCCTTATTGTCAGTGGGGTAACTAGATTCTGATGAGCCATGGTGTGAAATTTAGACCTGCTCCCCCCCCCACCTATATTAGAAAGCAATAAAAGTTGAGAATACAAAAGAGGAGCGTGGACCCTGTTCAGAAAAGCTGACAATCTGAGGAAACAATAATGCTAAAAACAGTCTTTACTGCTTCACTAGATACATCCAAAGGTGTAGAATGAGGTCACTGTACAGAGGAGGTTCTGTATTCATGACAGGTTGTAGCATAGGATTATTCTAAAAAAGAGCCGTTTTTTGAGCTGAAAAAATCGGCTCATCAAAAAGAGCCGGACTGCCCATCACTAGTTCATGTAGAAGCAAAAAGCAGGAGGTCGGTGTGTCAGGGGCGTGGATGCTGTAGGCTGCAGGATGAGCCTACATTTACACCCCCTCACATTTCTGTATGGGGAGAGGGCATGGCAGGGGGCATGACCGCCGACCCCATGCTCCACACATACACTCCAGCCCCTGATATACCATCTTATGTGACAGTACAACACTTCAAATAAACACAGCATGAATGCTGAGGATAATGCAAGAATAAAAATGCAAGAGCTGACATACCGCAGATCTGAAAAAAATGCTTTGTAGGTTCATCTATGCAAGGGAAAATAAGCAACAGCAACGTGACCATGACATTTTGGGAATCTCAATCACTTTCCTGGTACTGTGAAATGCAGCATTTTTGCATTTTTGGGCTGCATAACTGCATGGATAAATTGCCACAAACTGAAGCTTGTGAACACATATTTGTAGTGCATGTTACAGTTCTTTACACATGGACCTGAGGTGTCACATAGCCTAAAACTGCCTGGGTACAAGACCATAACATGAACAGAAAGTGCCGCTACATGGATTGATAAACTGAATAAACCATAGTGCTGTACATGTATTCCTACATTTAGATTGATATCATATAAGACAATCTATAATTGAACATTGAAATAGCATTTTCTTTTTCGCTCCATTGGGAGACCCAGACATTGGTGTATAGCTTCCGCCTCCGGAGGACACACAAAGTACTACACTTAAAACAAAAAGTGTAGCCCCTCCCCTACTGCCTATACACCCCCTCTAGGAGAAATCCCATCAGTTCTTAGCTTTGTGTTGAAGGAGGCACACTCTGCACTCATCCACTTTCACTTTAGTCTTACTCTCCCTGGAGAGTGTCGGATGTAAGCAAAGTGGATCCTTAGGGATCCCCAGCATGTCTCCTTCCTCACCCTCGGGCAGAGGCGGTTGAGGTACCTTTTAAGGTACAACGGGCTGGAGCCCGCATGCTGTTTCCTTCTCCATCCCTTAGGGGCTCTGGAGAAGTG
Source organism: Allobates femoralis (assembly GCA_033576535.1). Classification (NCBI taxonomy): domain Eukaryota; kingdom Metazoa; phylum Chordata; class Amphibia; order Anura; family Aromobatidae; genus Allobates; species Allobates femoralis. The sequence continues at coordinate 369,720,262 of JARQOC010000003.1, forward strand.
GGATCGTTGCAGGCTTCCATATAATCTGGAGCTCGGACTCCATCCACAGCCCCTGTGGGATCTGCTGGCCGGAGTTGTGGACCCCCAGGGATCGGCCCCTGCACCACATGAGGTACTCTGTATCTGTGCATTGCTGCTGCTGCTGCAGCCTGGGCTCCGGATTCATCCACATGCTTATGAGGTACACTGGGGGTCATTACATTGTGGGGCATACCGGCACACTGCTGCTCAGTGAGGCCGGTCCCTGCCGTACTGCGGGCATACCGGTTCTGACGCCGGCTCCCCGTGCCATCTCCTTCGCCATCCCTTAGGGGTTCGGAAGTGGGAGTCATCTCGGGCATCCATGCTTCGCTGGAGCCCCTGCTCTGTCCACAGCCCCTGGCGGACCTGCTGGCCGGAACACTGTTATCCCCAGGGACCAGGCCCTGCACCTAATCGAGGTACTCTGTATCATTGTGCAGCTGCAGTCCGGGGCTCCAGATCCGACAGTTATCTGTGAGGTACTCTGGGGGTATTATGTTGTTGACAGGCACATCTCCCTTCGGGGCTGGCTGCCGCGATCACAGCAGGTAACCCGGTTTTCACCGGACCTCCGCGCTGCTGCTGCTGCTACAGCCTGGCCCTTCGGATCCCTTTGGGGGACCTGACCCCTGGGACTGGTCTCCGACACCCCCTCTGAGGGTGTCAGCGCTGTCGGCCGGTGATCGCGCCGGACCTCCGCGCCTACCGTGCCTGCACGTCGGGCACGGTCTCAAATTTAGGCCCCGGCTTCGCCTGCGGCCTAGTTTCGTAATGCCCGCCCCCGGCTGCCATTCAGGCACAGGGGCGGGTTTTGGGCCGTCCCTGCAACCATACTGATGCATGGAGGGCCTCTCCCCAGCTGTCTAGGTGACGCCCATTCCTCTCAGTTTCTATGGGGCCCCAGATTCCCGCACTTTGTGCCGGTCCACCCATTTATCACTCCCCCTCTGCTGGCTCCGGCGGTCATCTTGGCTTTCTACCGGTATATGCTCAGCAGCTGCAGTTCCCTGAGCGGTTCTGCAGCTTCTGGGGGACCAGGGACAGTGGGCTCTGATGATCACCGCTGTCCTGCGGTCGGGCCACACCAGTTACACCGACTGTGAGCCCCCTTGTGTGGGCATCCCCTGCTGGGGATTCCCACAGTTATACAGCTATGTGGGCCATTTGGAGTATAACCCCCAACGGCCACACGCATGTCACAGCCTGCACTTCATTTAAGGCTTAGCTGCCTGCTGGATGCACTCCTCTGCCTGCACGCATCCAGAGATAAGCCCAGAGCCACAGGCTCACTTCAGCACCTCGACCCATCCCGCAGGGCCCTCCAGGACGCCGCCTGGACAGAGGTTCCAGGAACCCTTGTCCAAGCCTTGCCTAAGGCTATATTAGGCTATATAAGCCCAGACTGGGTCCCTTACAGGATCCCACACGGGACCTCTCTCAGGAGTCTAGGCCGGGTCCTTCACAGGATCCCCCTACGCCTGACCCTCCCCGGAGGGTTCCATAAGTCCAGGGCTGCGCACCCACTAGTTGGACTGCCCCGGAAAACAGCCGAGGACTCTTCCTCAGGCCACTGTCCGCGGCCCGCTACGCGGACCCGTGGGGCTACCTCCCCCTCCTCCTCGCATTACTCTCAGGATGTCGACAATGAGCAGGGGGTCAGGGTTCAGAGTCCGAGCTCTGCTGACTCTGAATGCCCCTGAGGGGGGACGCACTGGTGGATGACCTTGTTTCTCCTTCAACATGGTTGTTCCACCTGCTCCCCCTTCTCCGGTGGAGCCGGATTCCTTTTCAGGAAACACACCAATTTAGGTTCCCTAAAAGGGCTCACAGTGTGTTGATTCCACCACCCTAATTTTAAGATGCTGTCCAAAGCCCAGGCCCGGACTAGCACTATCCTAAGCGAACCAGCAGTGCCGTTACTATCTCCTTCCTCAGAAGTGGTCAGTGGTTGGTCTCATTCCCATAAGGTGGACCCTCCGGGTCCAGACTTGCAGCCCGGACCGTTGTGCCCGTGCCTAACGGCTCTTCCCTGAAAGAGCTACAGACTGCCAGATTGATTTATTTTTTAACTCGTTCTATGAAACTACTGTCCTCAGCCTTCACAGCTGTAGGAGCAGGGCGGCCATGTCTGCGTGCTCTGCAAGGATCCGCTCCCTTACGGGGGTTCTCTTGCCTGAGGTCATTACATAACGTCTTTGACGATCTTGGTGGTGTCAGCTACTCCCTGGCTATCCGCAGGTCTATGGCCTCGGAATATGATTAGCTGACCCCACATCCAAAAAGGTACCTTACGGGGTTGTCTTTTTGCTGGTAACAGGCTGTTTTGGGAACAGCTGGAAGGACTTCTTTGGCGAGTAAGCTCTTACATGCCGCACGCTACGGTTGGGAAACCTGTGCACCAAAGGATTCAGTCCACTGGCTTGGACTAAAGCTAAGGGTGTGACTCTGCAGGGCGTTCCAAGATTGCCTGCACTCAGCGGCAGGAGACTCTGCCTCTGTGACTGCCTCCTCATGCCTATCCGCCTCTCCAAGCCGCATCTTTGGTCAAGGACAGGCTCTCCGGTTATATCGCATGGCTACTATATACAGCTGAACTCTCTTCCTCTAGCAAAGGCGCAGGCCTTTAACCAGCCTCTGGCTGCCTTGAGGCGAGACGGAGTAGTTCTTTCTGTTCCTCTCGAGGAACGCTTGCATGCATCGATCGCCATCAAGGAGGCGTACTGGCTCATCCCCATGGCGCCCGCTAATCAGCGTTGGCGGGGTTTGCGGTGGGGACGACCATTTTGGTGGTTCTGTCCTCGCGGCCCTGCACTCCCAGGGCCATGCAGTAATGTCGTACTTGAACGACCTACTGGTCAAGGCATCTTCTCTGGAAAAATGCCAATGCAGTCTCTCACTCTGCTCTCCTGCTCAGACTCTGAAGTGCCAGTGCATGGAGTCTCACGACTATTCAGCTTACGTCAAGCTGCCTCTGGACAAACATCTGACACTTCTGTCAGAAGTCCGCTCACACCTTCGGTCACGCTCAGTCTCCCTCGGGCGGCTGATGTACATCTTGGGGAAAATGGTAGTGGCCATGGAGCAGTATGCTTCGTACAGTTTCTCCTGCGGCCACTGCGATTGCAGATCCTCCGCAGTGGGGACAAGCGCCATCTTCCCGCGACAGGAAGGTCTCCCTGTCTGCATTGACGAATGTCTCCCTTCATTGGTGTCTGCTACCCCTGTCTGTCACGGGGGAGGTCCTTCCTGCCCCTCTTGAGGTCCTTCCTGCCCCTCTCTTGGGCAGTTGGGACCACGGCCGCCAGCCTCTCGGGCCGGGGCGCAGTATTCCTCCACGACGGGGCTCAAGGCACCTAGACGGAGTCGGAATCCATTCTCCGGATCAATGTCCTGCACAGTAAGGTCATTTGCATAGCGCTTTTGGCTTTCCAGCGGTTCCTGTCAGGAGACAGATCCGGATTTCATCAAACGCGATAGCGTCTCCTATGTCAATCGCCAGGGAGGAACTTGAAGCATCTCAGCTCTGCTCGAGGTTCAATGTATCCTTCAAGGGGTAGAGGACAACGACTCCTCCATCTCGGCAGTCCACATTCCCGGAGGGGACAACTAGGAAGCCGACGACCGAAGTTGCCAGGGCATGGACTCGGGCGAGTGGTTCCTTCATCCAGACGTCTTTCAGACCATCTGCAACCGATGAGGAACGCCGGACGTAGACCTGATGGCCTCAGGTTCCAGTTTTCATGGCCCGGCTTCAAGATCACCAGACCCTGGCTGCGGACACACTGGTCCAGAACTGGTCTCGGTTCCGTTGCCCGTACGGGTTTTCCCCGTTGGTAATGTTGCCTAGAGTCCTGCGCAAAATCAGGGCAGAATGCAGGCGCGCTCTACTGATCGCCCCAGACTGGCCCAGGTGTGCCTGGTACCCAGACCTGTGGCAGCTCACGGCAGGGGAACCGTGGAAGCTTCCAGATCATCTGGACCTGTTGTCTCATGGTCCGTTCTTTCACCAGAATTCTGTGGCCCTCAGCTCAACTTTGTGACTCTTAAATCCTGGCTGATGACATCCGGGGATTTCCCCCAGCGGTTGCTGCGACTATGAGACAGGCCAGGAAACCTGCGTCAGCAAAGATCTTCCGAAGGACTTAGAGAATTTTTTTTCCTGGTGCCACTCGAATGGGCACTCTCCTTGGCCTTTCCCTGTACCAATCCTGCTTTCCTTTCTATAATTCAGGATTGGGTTTAGGGTTATCTCTATTCGTGCTATTCTCTAATCGCACTCAAGTTAGGACGTTTGTGCAAGGGGCATGTCACATTGTTCTGCCCTACAGACGTACTTTGGACCCCTGGGACCTTAATCTGGTCCTTGCGGCGCTACAGAAGCCGCCTTTCGAACCTCTAAAGGAGGTGTCCCTCTCCAGACTGTTACAGAAAGTTGCCTTTCTGGTGGCCATTACCTCTCTTCGGAGAGTTTCAGAGCTGGCAGCCCTGTCTTGCAAGTCTCCATTCCTGGTGATTCACCAGGATAAAGTGGGGCTCCGGCCTGTGGCAGAGTTCTTACCCAAGGTGCTTTCTCCATTTCACCTGAATCAAGACATTGTCCTTCCGTTTTTTTGTCCTAATCCTGTTCACCAGTATGAGAAGGCTCTGCATACTTTGGACCTGGTCAGGGCTGTCAGGATTTATGTCTCCCGCTCGGCTTCATTTCGCCGCACGGACGCCTTGTTTGTTCTCACGACAGAAAAAAAAAAAGGACCGCCGGCCTCCAAGTCCTCCTTGGCCAGGTGGATCAAGGCTCTTATCCAGGAGGCCTACCTTTCCTCTGCTACGCCCTTACCTGTGGGGATTAAGGCACATTCGACAAGAGCTGTGGGTGCCTCGGGGGCCTTGCGTCACCAGGCCACAGCACAACAGGTGTCAGGCGGCCACTTGGTCCAGCCTACACTCCTTCACGAAACATTATCAGATTCATGCGTATGCTTCTGCAGACTGTGAGGCACCGCCGGCATGATCCGCATGGCCGGGGTACATCACATGTAGGATCAGAGGATGATCCTGTGCACACTGGCCGGTTTTCCTGTGATGGTAATACTGTGTGAACCAACCTGAACACAATGAGTTCATGAGCCTAATGAGCGGCAGTGAGAGTGAGAGGAGTCCATAAAGAATAGGATGTGATGAGTGAGTGCTGACAACCCGGAACACAGGGAGTTAACCTGAGCTGTGTGGAAGCTGATGATTAGCAGCTGAGGGGGTGTGTCCAGGTGGGAGTGGCTGGCACGATAAGAGCCGGCCACCTGTTTGATTGAGACCAGAGATTACCAGCCAGAGATTACCAGCCTGTGATTGAGATGGAAGCTGAGACCAGCCCAGTGCAGAGCAGTCCAGAGGCTGTGTGAATGAAGGGAGCATGCTAGCTCCATGCCGGTGCCAAGATCCGTGGTTGTGATAGCACCTGGTGGGGAAGCCGTGGCTGAACCCGGTGGATACTGGTCCGGGCGTGGGGTGAAACACGTCCGGGAAAGGAGCCCGTGGGGGACGCTTGGTGGACCCGTATCCAGGTAGCGAGACCCGGATCCGTGCCCGGTAAGACAGCGGTTCCCGTGTAACGGAGAGAGCTGTGTGTGATTAATGCCAGGCGGGCATAACCGCTATTGGGTCCGACTAGGCAGTCGGTAAGGACCCGTTGATGTATGAGGGCTTAGGCAATGGCCCTGAATGTGAGATGATGGCCTAGATGTAAGAGCCATGTATAACGATGTGTGGAGAGACAGTGACCCAGCTGGTATGGATGATGTTGGAGGCGTTCCGTCCTTGGGACGAGAGGGAGGCTTGCCCTGCTGCTTGCAGAGGGTACCTGATCCCTCAACCACGACCTCTAATGGTGTGGGTGTGCCTGTGGTGCCAGAGACAGGGGTAATAGGGCTCCTAGTAGGTAACGGATGTAGAGGTTCCCGTGCACTATGGTTTGCCAGTCCCTGTAATGGGCCATGGAGGGGCCACAGTCCATGGATGTGGGCTGTGAGCAGGTGTGTGATCCATGGACGTTTGAATGATGGATCACATACGGTATGTAAGGTCCCGGTCAGGCAGGAATCCTGACTACGGGTGAATGTATATCATCATGCTGGGGGACTAAAGCCAGGCGGCAGGTACCGCCATTGGGACCCACAGGGCCCGTTGAGGCGTATGTAACGAAGGTCAGAAGCAGGGGTTAGAAGGGCTCCCGTACTGGGTAACGCGGGGTTAGGCCTGAGGCCGCAGCCACGGGTTACTAGGGTTTGCCAATCCCTGTTATGAACCCGGAAGGGTCATCATCGAAGTATATCAAATGTATTTATTATAAAGGTACTGTAAGATGTGTAAGTAGGCCGGAGGCCGTAGCCACCACGGGAGCTGTTAGTAGAGCTCCAATGGGGACAGAGAGTCATGGTTACAGGTCCCGGGTTACTATAAATCGTTATGTGCAATATAAGTGTTGTGATGTTAAATGTAAATGTATGGTGTTTATGTAAAGTGTTGTTAATCAATGTGATATGTGTGAAACATGCTACCCGGGTTATGTGATTATTATGTGAAAATAAACGGGTAGACATTGGTTAACTTAAAAACACGTGTTCTTGTCGTTTTGCAAGCGGGTTCCCCGGTTGCTACCTCACATATGGTGGAGGATGCGGGCAAGGTTGCCCGGTGAGGAATGCACCCCAGTTACAAAGGGGGGTTGGTACAGCCGAGGGCTGTGGTGCCGGAGCACCTTATATGGACTATTGTGTTGGTGCACTTTAAATGGACTTGGTTGCAATGGGCAACCGCACGACGCACCCTAGCATCTTGCCGGTGACCTGGCGAGGTCACGAAGACGTCGTACTCAAAGTATCGGGCGGCCCTAGGGGTCCCGAAGTCAAAGTCGGCGTGATCAAGGTTCCGGTGGCCCGAGGGGTCACGAAGTTGCCAAGACAACGCCACATCCGGATTCTATGAACTGTGTTTGCCCCTGCTGGTTTAAGCAAGGAGGGGGGAGGTTGGACAGGAGTCACAGGTATACAAACCGGGAGCGGTGCCACAAGGTGTTGTATGGTGGCCCGGCTCCTATGGCAGTGTGTTCATCCCCCACTGGTCTGAACAAGGAGGGGGGAGGTTAGGACACGGTTTACCGGTGTCCTAGGTGTACAAGCCGGCAGTGTGTGTGACCCTTATTCACAAGCCAGGAGCGACGCTGTCACCCGACTTGTCAGGGCCGTGTGTTTAACCCCTACCCACGGGTGTAAACAAGGAGGGGGGTATGTGAGGCACCGCCGGCATGATCCGCATGGCCGGGGTACATCACATGTAGGATCAGAGGATGATCCTGTGCACACTGGCCGGTTTTCCTGTGATGGTAATACTGTGTGAACCAACCTGAACACAATGAGTTCATGAGCCTAATGAGCGGCAGTGAGAGTGAGAGGAGTCCATAAAGAATAGGATGTGATGAGTGAGTGCTGACAACCCGGAACACAGGGAGTTAACCTGAGCTGTGTGGAAGCTGATGATTAGCAGCTGAGGGGGTGTGTCCAGGTGGGAGTGGCTGGCACGATAAGAGCCGGCCACCTGTTTGATTGAGACCAGAGATTACCAGCCAGAGATTACCAGCCTGTGATTGAGATGGAAGCTGAGACCAGCCCAGTGCAGAGCAGTCCAGAGGCTGTGTGAATGAAGGGAGCATGCTAGCTCCATGCCGGTGCCAAGATCCGTGGTTGTGATAGCACCTGGTGGGGAAGCCGTGGCTGAACCCGGTGGATACTGGTCCGGGCGTGGGGTGAAACACGTCCGGGAAAGGAGCCCGTGGGGGACGCTTGGTGGACCCGTATCCAGGTAGCGAGACCCGGATCCGTGCCCGGTAAGACAGCGGTTCCCGTGTAACGGAGAGAGCTGTGTGTGATTAATGCCAGGCGGGCATAACCGCTATTGGGTCCGACTAGGCAGTCGGTAAGGACCCGTTGATGTATGAGGGCTTAGGCAATGGCCCTGAATGTGAGATGATGGCCTAGATGTAAGAGCCATGTATAACGATGTGTGGAGAGACAGTGACCCAGCTGGTATGGATGATGTTGGAGGCGTTCCGTCCTTGGGACGAGAGGGAGGCTTGCCCTGCTGCTTGCAGAGGGTACCTGATCCCTCAACCACGACCTCTAATGGTGTGGGTGTGCCTGTGGTGCCAGAGACAGGGGTAATAGGGCTCCTAGTAGGTAACGGATGTAGAGGTTCCCGTGCACTATGGTTTGCCAGTCCCTGTAATGGGCCATGGAGGGGCCACAGTCCATGGATGTGGGCTGTGAGCAGGTGTGTGATCCATGGACGTTTGAATGATGGATCACATACGGTATGTAAGGTCCCGGTCAGGCAGGAATCCTGACTACGGGTGAATGTATATCATCATGCTGGGGGACTAAAGCCAGGCGGCAGGTACCGCCATTGGGACCCACAGGGCCCGTTGAGGCGTATGTAACGAAGGTCAGAAGCAGGGGTTAGAAGGGCTCCCGTACTGGGTAACGCGGGGTTAGGCCTGAGGCCGCAGCCACGGGTTACTAGGGTTTGCCAATCCCTGTTATGAACCCGGAAGGGTCATCATCGAAGTATATCAAATGTATTTATTATAAAGGTACTGTAAGATGTGTAAGTAGGCCGGAGGCCGTAGCCACCACGGGAGCTGTTAGTAGAGCTCCAATGGGGACAGAGAGTCATGGTTACAGGTCCCGGGTTACTATAAATCGTTATGTGCAATATAAGTGTTGTGATGTTAAATGTAAATGTATGGTGTTTATGTAAAGTGTTGTTAATCAATGTGATATGTGTGAAACATGCTACCCGGGTTATGTGATTATTATGTGAAAATAAACGGGTAGACATTGGTTAACTTAAAAACACGTGTTCTTGTCGTTTTGCAAGCGGGTTCCCCGGTTGCTACCTCACAAGACGCTAATGTGGGCAGATGGATCCTTCAGGCAGCGATCTCTCACCTATGATGGGTACTGCCACGTTTTGGGTCTTCTCCCACCCAGGGATCGCTTTTGGACATCCCAATGTCTGGGTCTCCCAATGAAGCGAAAAAGAAACAGAGAATTTTGTTTACTTACCGTAAATTCTTTTTCTTCTAGCTCCTAATTGGGAGACCCAGCACCCACCCTGTTGCCTTTGGGCATTGTTCTTCTTTTTAAGTGACTGGTGTTATACATGTCGCTTTTATGGCCCTGTTGGCCAATAATTCATAGCCGGACCTTTCGGTCTTGATGTGGGTTTTATCCTCCTTCCTGCTTGTGCACCGAACTGATGGGATTTCTCCTAGGGGGGTGTGTAGGCAGTAGGGGAGGGGCTACACTTTTTGTTTTCAGTGTAGTACTTTGTGTGTCCTCCGGAGGCGGAAGCTATACACCAATGTCTGTGTCTCCTAATTAGGAGCTAGAAGAAAAAGAATTTACGGTAAGTAAACAAAATTCTCTTTTTTTTTTAGCTATTAATAGATATTATGTCATAACGGTGTGTACTATAACGTGTGTAAGGCCGCCGTCACATTTGTGTTTTGGAACGCAGCGTCTCATGCGCATGCGTTTACGCATGCAAACGCAGCGTTTATCAAACGCATGCAGATGCGCAATTCTTAATAAAAACGCAGCGTTTGCAGCATGCATACGCGTTTTTTGAACGCATGCGTTGAATAATTTTTTACCATTGTTTAGGTTTGTTTTTGCCAGCCACGTCCATGGGGAGTGGTTTTCAGGGCAAGGTATAAATAGACCCTGCCGGCCCTGTGTCAGAACTCCTTCTATGCAGCTGTTCAGAGGCAAGATGGATCTCGGCTTTGAGAGCTTCTATGCGTATCTCGATTTATCGATGAACATATCAGTTTCATTTGCTATTGCTTGTGAAGCAGAACGTCGAAGAGAAAGACGGAGAAGATGTCATAGTCGTTGTTTCTGGCAACACCCCATCGTGGAGCTTTGGGAGACGCGCAGACTCTACTACTCGTTGTACCATGAACTTCGAGAGGACCAGGAAAAGTTCTACGACTTCACCAGGGTGTCACCAGACAGCTTTGATGATTTGCTGTGACGTGTGCAAGGATCAATCACCGCCTATTTGTTTTCTATACTTGGACTGTAAATGCTTGACTGGCTGATGCAGGCGTAGCACCACCAGGTGGCTGGGGATAAGGCAGCGGTCTGTCTGTATGGAGTAATAAGAAAGACCAATAGCCCTGAAGGTGCCCGGTGCCCCTACCTTTCAACATACAATTTCCTAACTGCTACGTTTTTTGCAAAAAATGTATACGAAGCTGCTCTACCGAACGTCAAGGTAACCCGTATCAGAGCAGTCCCTATCTGTGAGTTCAAAAAACCTGACCATGTGAATAGTTACCTACATGAGCCGGGTCCAGACAGGTCCAGTGTCTGACACGGACTGACTGCAGAAGACAGCTTTCATGTGCAGAACCCAAAGGGAGTGGTGGGCGGCTCCCTTATCTTGCAGAAACAAGAAACAAACTAGAAAGACACTAATGAGCCATGCACACAGTGAACAGATCTGTAGGACACTCTTCACACCACCAAAAGACTGAATCACAAAAAACAATCAGAAAAACGTGCAAAAATACTCTGTTAAAAAAGATAAAAACAAGGGGGCGTATCCTAACCTCTGATGAAGTAGGACGCTTGGATCTGGAGCTCTGACCAGAAACCTGTTTCACCGGCTAATCTTGCGGTTCCCCCGTGCCCCTGAGGCTCCGAAACGCTCTGTACCGAATCTGGAGGATCTTCTGTTGACATGGGGAAAAGTAAGGCCAGCTCCCGTGACCCGGCCCGCCGCATTGCCAACTTTTTTGTCCCCCCACTGCACGTGGCGCAGGGAGACTCACAGGCACAGCAGTCCCCCAGAGCTGCTCGTGCTGCTCAGCGTGATCCTCCCCCCTCAGCCTCAGGCAGTTCTGAGCTAGTTATCCCAGATGCTACAGTAACCCCTTCACTGCTGAGAGCCATGCTGGGGGAGCTTAGATCCTCCTTACAGGAGGATATGCGGGCCATGGTGTCTTCTCTCCGGGGGGAGGTGGAGGAGCTGGGAGGTCGGACGGATCATCTTGAAAGGAAGATGGCTGAGCTGGTGGCTTCACATAATTCCCTGTGGGACGCTCATGAGGCTCTGGAGAATAAAGCACATAACACCCACTCTAAAGCCCTGGACTTGGAGGACAGGTCCAGAAGAAATAATATCAAGCTCAGGGGGGGTTCAGGAATCGGTATCAGATGCAGACCTGAGACCTTTCTTACAGGAATTTATCATGGTAGCCCTTCCACAGACAGACAGAAGCCTCCTGGTGATCGATCGCATACATCGCCTGCGCAAACCCCCAGGGTTGGCGCCTTCTGTGCCGAGGGACGTGCTCGCCCGGGTACATTTTTTTTTTTAACTAAAGGAGGAATTCCTCCAGGCACTCAGGGGTTCCCCTCCGCTGCCTGACAAGTTTGCCTCTCTGAAGGTCTTTCAGGATCTCTCCCCTGGCACCTTGGCCCTGCGCAGAGCCTTTGCCCCCTTCACTTCAGTCCTCAGAGATAAGGGCATACAATACAAATGGGGGTACTACCCTACCAGACTCCTCATTAAAAAAGATGGCACCTTCACTACCTGCTTCACCCCCCGGCAAGCTGCAAAATCTTTCTCTGGATGGAGATTCCAGCCTGCAATTGATAAAGACCTGGATAAGTCTCCTAACTCAGGACAGAACTCTCCTAGGCATGCGGACCGCCGCATTGACCCTGACTGGGTAACCGCTCGATGAACTTGCAACATCTGGGTCCCTGGTCGGACCTTTTTTCCCTTTGGTTTTCTTTTGTTCTCTCCTTTCCTGTGTGGTTATCCTTCCGCGCAGGACTGAGGGACTCGGACTCTGGCTGCTGTTTCCACGGACTGAACCCTGTGGACTGTTGGAGTCCTAGTTTTGGCCCCCTAGGTGACGTTGTTTGTCACCGGTGGATTCGGACCTCTGGTCTGAATGGACGTTCTGTTTCTCATTTTTTTCGTGTTCTTTGTTTGTATGTCTTGTTTGTCTCTCCCATTTCCCCCACTTCCCCCTTCTCTCCCAAGGTGGACATGGAGCTGTATCTCTGCTTTAGTAATTTTTATGCTACTCACTTATTGTACCGTATCATTATCTGTTGCTATGTTTGACCCTCCATGAGTATTACACTGGTCTCCCAAAATGTTAACGGGCTAAATTCTCCGTGCAAAAGGGCAATGGTCTGGCGCCAGTTAAATAAATCCCGTCACCAGATAGTATGCCTTCAGGAGACTCCTCTCCTGGCACAGGATGAACCCAGAATGTCTTCTACCTTGTATCCGCACCGATTCTTTGCAGGAGGAGGCACGAAAAAGGCCCGAGTTGCTATTTTTATCAGTAGAGATGTGACATTCCAATTGGTCCGGGTGGTTGCTGATGTGGCGGGGAGATCTCTGATTCTTCTCTGTACCATTAATGATGCACCCTATACAATTGCTTCAGTGTATGCCCCTAACACCGGTCAAATTAAATTTTTTAAATCATTCTTGCAAACTATAGGAGATGTACATCACGGGTATAAATTGATTGCAGGGGACTTTAATGTCCCGATCGTGAGGACGTTGGACTGCTCTGTCCCTTCTGATTCTAGAGCGGAGGCTGACCAGGTTGTGCGCTCTCATGGACTCCATGATATATGGAGGTACTTGCATTGCAGTGAACGAGATTACACGTTCATGTCCTCCAGACATGCAACTTACAGCAGAATTGACTATATACTAGTTGATGATGTGGCTCTCCCTCACTGCTCTGCGGCTACTATCGGCAACATATCCTGGTCTGATCATGCTCCTGTAACGGTCTCACTGATTGACCCCCTGGCCTTAACCCCCCCTGCATGTTGGCGTCTCAATGCCCAGCTTCCAACGGACCAGTCTGCTGTCTCCCATCTAGAAACCTTGCTGGATGAATTTTTCCGCCTTAATGATACACCTGAGGTGCAGCCTGACACTCTCTGGTACGCACATAAGGCTGTTATGAGGGGCCACTTACTCAAACTGGTGGCATCTAACAAGCGTAAATATACCCAGGCTTTAAGGGATGCTCTGGCGGAGGTGGCATCTTTGGAGATCAGGCATAAACATACCCCCACCCCGCTCTTGCTCTTGGAGCTCGGCAGGGCCCGCCTTCGGGTCCGGGAATTACTACTGCGCTCCACCGCTAACGCCCTGCACAAATCTAAGGCCGCCTTTTACTCTATGGGTGATCGAGCGGGTGCCCTGTTGGCCAGGCGTGTCAGGAAGTGGGAGGCGCAGTCTAGGATCCCTTTTCTTGTGAAGCCAAACTCCACAAAAGTTTATAATCCCATCCACATAGCAGACGAGTTTGCCTCGTATTACTCTGAGCTTTATAACCTCAGGGATGACCCAGCGCTGCCACAACCCTCTCCTGATATTATAGCCGCCTTCTTAGAGAGGGCTTCTTTACCCAAACCTACACAATCCCAACTTGCTTCTCTGAATGCTCCCATTCAAACCCCAGAGATCCTTAGGGTTATTAATGAAGCTAAGAAACACTCTGCCCCCGGACCAGATGGGTTCTCTTTTCCTTACTATGCTCAGTTTCTTTCTACCTTGGCACCTCGTCTCCTCTGTCTCTTTGACTTCTGGGCGCAGACTGGTAGTATCAGATCAGAGGGGCTGCAGGCCTCAATTGCCACGCTCCCCAAACCGGGCAAACCACCCACCACTCCTTCTAATTTTCGCCCCATCGCCTTACTCAATGTAGATGTGAAGATCTATGCCAAACTGTGGGCAAACCGCCTCCTTTTGGTGTTGCCCTCCCTGGTCCATCCTGACCAGGTGGGGTTTGTCCTGGGCAGACAGACGAGGGATGGTACGAGACGCCTGATTGACTTGCTGGATGTGGTTGAGAGGGGGCACCTCCCCAGTGCATTCCTCTCACTTGATGCTGAGAAGGCGTTTGATCGGGTGCACTGGGGATATTGGAGAGGACACTTATTAAATTTGGACTTAATGGTCTCATAGTTCGGGCAATCATGGCCCTGTACTCCTCTCCGAGTGCCTCAGTCCGTGCGTCGGGCTTTCAGTTCCAGACCTTTTCAATCTCTCACGGGACGAGGCAGGGCTGCCCCCTCTCTCCCCTTATTTTTGCGTTAGTCATGGAGCCTCTTGCGGCCATTGCTCGTCAGTCCCCTGACATCAGGGGAATTCCTGTTGGTTCAGCTGAATATAAGATCAGTCTCTATGCTGATGACGTGGTCTTTACTTGCTCTGATCCTCAGTGCTCCCTCCCTGCGAATTTTTGCACTTCTACATGACTTCTCCTTAGCTTCTTATTATAAACTTAACTTGTCTAAATCTACTCTTTTCCCTCTTTCTCCATTCGCCTTCCACGACAGCATTGGAGGATGTCGTCCACGCCCTAGTGGGGGACAGGAACACAGAGAAGTTAAAAGCCCCTCCCCTTCCTCAGTACTCCAGTGTCTTCCTGTCCCCCTTGGAGCATGGAGAGGTTCCAGTGCTATCAGGCTGGCAGAGGCAGCATTGGGGTGTACTTACAGCCGGGCCAGGGATGGACGTCGGGGACGGCCTCCTCCTCCTTCTCGGGGCTCCCATGGTGGGACCATCCGGCCTTCCTGCGTCCTACGGGGCAAAGCAGGCCGTGTATTGCAACGCCGGAGGCCTGTTCAGCTCTCCGGCGTCTCCCTCCTCCAGCTGCGGTCCCTGGGGCATGCATCAGAGGTGCCGCAGAGGCACTTCCGGTTTCGGGTGTGGCTTTTCCGGTTCCGGGATGGCACTTCCGGTTTCGGGTGTGGCTTTTCCGGTTCCGGGATGGCACTTCCGGTTTCGGGCGGCGGCTCCTGTACGGGCTGTGGCAGGCTGGGCGCGGCTCCAGGGAACCCAGCAGGACTTTCGCGCGCTACTGCCCGCGGTAGGTTACCAAGAGGAGGGAGGGAACAGGAGTTCTTCGTTGGGGGCACGGTACTTCTGGATAAGTACCTGCCGGAAGCTACACCCAGGTAAGGCTGATCCCTGAAACATGGAGGGTGATAGGCTTCCACCTCTTCTTCTGCAGAGCCCAGCGTACCCCCAGCTCATGTAAGTGTTTCTGGGGGTGGTCACAAGGGGTAGAGTTATTTAGGCCCTGCACTCACACTGGGACCCCCTTCTCTTCCCTTTTTGTCTATAGGGAGACAAGGGCCGTCTGTGAAAGGGAGCAATAATGTGGCTGCGCCACAAAATTTCCCTCTTCCTACAATAAGGTGTCGGCCATGACTGACAGGGTTGTCAGGATGGACTCCCCATCCTTGCTTGAGGAGCTCCAATCCATTAAGGAAGAGGTGCAGGCTTCTATCTCGGCACTGTGGGGTTTTGCTGCAGCTTCCGGGCCTTCCCCTCTGTAAGAGAGGAAGCTCCAGGATTGTGACTCTGTGGATCTCATGGAGGCTGGCCAGAGCTCAGCGTTAGAGGACGGCGAGGATATTGCCGCTGTTGCCTCTGTCCAGACACGAGAATCTGGACACTACTATTTTTCCACGGAGTCCATGGGTGCATTGGTGGACACTGTCCATTGTACCATGGGAGTAGAGGTGGTGGAATCCCCTTCTGTGCAGGACTAAATGTTCAGAAGCCTGAAGGCTAAGCGGCTCACCCCATCCGAGTGGATTGGAGGGTGATGACTTTGTCTGAGAGGTCCCGAAGGTGGACATCCAGGTGGCCAGGGTAGCAATCAGCTGCCATTGTAAACCCATTGTGCATGCTCTTGACACACTGTTGAAGCTAAGCAGCAGGAGCCTCAGTCATGGGCTGGATGGGAGACCTCATGAGAGACCCAATGGGAATCTCTATGGAAGTCTCTATAAAGTCAATGGGACTTCTAACATGAAGGTCTATGGCATTATTCCATTTGGGAAGCTTAGCATATAAGACCGCGTTGCCTTTTGAAGATTCCTCCCGGTTGAAGGACCCCCTTGTTCATAAAATGGAGAGTTTCCTCAAAAAATCCTGGGAGGCGGCAGCTATGTCTTTAAAGGTGAACATTTCCTCTACATGTGAGCAGGTCTCTCTTGAAGTGGCTCACCCAGCTGGGAGAATTCATCCTACAGGGTACTCCCAGGGAGGAGCTTTGGACTCCATTCCACTTCTGAGACGTGCTACGGGCTTCCTGGCCGATGCCTCTGCTGAGTCGTTCTGCGTTGGCGCCAGGTGCGCAGTGTTGGCTAACACAGCTCGCAGGGCAGTGTGGCTTACAATGTGGATTGGGGAGGTCACGTCTAAGCTCCAGCTGTGTGGCCTCCCCTTTCAAAGGGCATTGGATGACATCCTGGAAAAGGTGTCAGCCCGGAAAATGTGTCTCCCGGTACAGGAGCCCTTTCGGAGGCAGTCCTTTTGGCCTGAGCGCAGCCAACCCTCCCAGTCTAAAGGGAAGGGCAAGTCTGGTCGCTGGGCATTCCAGTACGGGGACAAGACCCGTAATATCTTGCTCCCCCAGCAGCGGCATCACCAGCCGCCCCTAAACAATGCCGCCTTCCCCATTGCGGGGAGGCTCCTGCGGTTTCTGCCACAGTGGCAAGCAATCTCCTCGTGCCCTTGGATCCTCTCGACCATTTGGGAGGGTCTGCGCTTGGAATTCGAGAGCCAGCCCCTCCGTGTCTTCGAGTCCTCTCCCTTCCTCAGAGTGCTTCTGCGCACAAAGGTCTCCAACATTGGAGATTCTTCAGTCCCTGGGATGGGTACCCAATCTTCAAAAATCGGAACGGGTGCCTGCAACCCGACGTCAATTTATGGGAGTCTTGCTGGCCTCCTCCAGACAGACTTCGTTCCTTCCTGCGGCACATCAGCTTTTGCGCCGCGTGAATCTGACCCTCTTCCGGGCAAGGGGGTCGTCCTCCTTGCGGGAAGCAATGTCCCTGTTAGGGGCCATGACGGCCTACATTCAGTCAGTAACATGGGCTCAGGCTCCTTCCCGACTGCTCCAGGAACACATACTTAGTTCCTGGGACAGACGTCAGGATTCCTTAAACTCGCGGGTCCGGACCCCGGGGCGGGTGGTAACCTCGCTTTCCTGGGGATGAATCCCAGACACCTTCCTGTGACCTCCGTTCCCACTGATGCCAGCGGTTCCGGTTGGGGCACGATGGTAGTTCAAATCCCCTGGAACGGTGTGCGGAGTCGCTCGGTCAGTCGCCAGTCTTCAAACTTCTGGCAGTGGAGGAAGCGCTTCTTGCTGCAGCTCACGTTCTCCGGGGTCATCATGTCAAGGTCCTGTCAGACAACGTGACTACGGTTGCTTTCTTGCGTTACCAAGGCGGTACTCGTGGCTTACACTTGCAGGGGCTGGCAAGACTGTTCTTTTTGTGGGCAGTACGCCATCTTCTCTCCTCGGCAGTACATCTGAAGGGAATGGCCAATGTACAGGCAGATTTCTTGAGCCGCACGGAGGTCCACCCAGGAGAATGGTGCCTCCATCCAGAAGTATTTCGCTCTCTTACAGACAGGTGGGGTGTCCTTTCGATCGACCTGTTCGCTTCGGGCTTGAATACAAAGGTGCCAACCTTTTTCTCCCTGACGCGGTCGGACCATCCTCGGGGGCTGGACGCTTTTGCCCATCCCTGGGACTTCCGGTTGGTGTATGCATTTCCTCCAATCCCACTACTTCCCAAGACGTTGCAACGGATTCGGGCGGAGGGGGTTTCAGTATCCTGGTGGCTCCCCTGGGGCCCAAACTGGCGTGGCACGACGCCATCCGAGACCTGGGCCTGGAGGGACCGATTATGTTAGCCCACAGTCTCAACCTACTGTCCCAGGGTCCTCTGTTTCACCCGGGCCCTCAGTGGCTCAATCGGGCGGCCTGGCTGTTGCGGCCAAGGGTCTCTCCCAGGCAGTGATCCGCACGCTTCAGCAGAGCAGGAAGCCTGTGACAAACGCTATTTACGGGAGGGCTGGAATCGGTTCCTGTCCTGGTGTGCTCCTTCCATCCCGACCATGCATCATCCTAATGTGGCCCAACGCTTGGATTTTTGCAGCGTAGCTTGGATTTGGGGCTTCGGCCGAGCACTCTTTAAGTCCAGAGGTCGGCACTTGGGGCGTTTTTTGCCCAGAATCTTGCTTCCCATCCATGGCTCAAGTAGTTTTTTTACTTCTGCTTGGGGGTGGCGTCCCCGGATTCGGCCTTCTGTCCCTCCCTGGGATTTGATGCTTGTTCTCCAAGGGCTTGCTCGAAGACCCTTTGCATCCTTGTCTGCTGCATCCCTTACATCTCTCTCTCACAAGGTGGCGTTTTTGGTGGCCATCACTTCTGCTCCCAGAGTTGGAGAACTGCAGGCACACTCTGTCCAGGCTCCGTGCCTCGTGGTGTCCGTTGTTCGCATTATGCTTCGGTTGCATTTATCTTTTCTTCTGAAAGTTGTCGGCTTTCCATCGGTCCCAGGATGTGGTTCTGCCTTCAATTTGTCAAGCTCCTGCTAATGCGGCTGAGGCCATGTTTCACTCCTTCGATGTTCGTCGGACTGTCCTCCACTACCTCCGAGAGATAATACAGGGAAGAAGACTTCCAAGGCTACCATCACTTCCTGGATCACGAAGGTGATCTGTGAGGCCTACGTCGCTCCGGTCCTTGCTGCTCCGGTGGGGTTGAAGGCTCCTTCAACTCGGGCTGCTGCTACGTCCTGGGCAGAGCAGGCTGGAGCTTCATCGGAGCTGATTTGCAGAGTGGCTACGTGGTAGCCTCTCCTCACTTTTTCTCGCCTCTATAGGTTAGATCTGTCCTTTGGTAGGAGAGTCCTACAGGCAATAGTCCCACCCTGAGGAGTATCGGTGGTATTCCTCCAATGCTGTCGTGGAAGGCGAATAGAGAAAACTGAATTAGTCCT
Organism: Allobates femoralis; assembly: GCA_033576535.1. Taxonomy (NCBI): domain Eukaryota; kingdom Metazoa; phylum Chordata; class Amphibia; order Anura; family Aromobatidae; genus Allobates; species Allobates femoralis. The sequence goes on from JARQOC010000003.1 coordinate 369,739,200, forward strand.
TACCGGTAATTCCTTTTCTTGGAGCCTTCCACGACAGCATCAGTTTTCCCCTTGTTGGTGTTTGATTCCGGTTTGTATCAGGTAATCCATGGCTAAGGGTGATCTTGGTAAACACTGGAGTTCTGAGGAAGGGGAGGGGCTTTTAACCTCTCTGTGTTCCTGTCCCCCAATAGGGCGTGGACGACATCCTCCAATGCTGTTGTGGAAGGCTCCAAGAAAAGGAATTACCGGTAAGGACTAATTCAGTTTTTTCTCCCCTTGCCTCTGCAGTCTCATATTCAAGCCACCTACCCTTTGTGCTGGGCCCCTCTGGGCTTTACTTATTTGGGGATAAAAGTGACACGCCTGGCCGACATGGTAAGACTAAATTGCGAGGCTCTCGTCGCAGAGCTCAGAGCCGATGTGGGAAAATTCTCGGGGTTCTTCCTCTCTTGGATGGCTCGCATCCAGGTGGTGAAGATGATGTTGCTTCCTAAATTACTCTACCTCTTTAGATGCCTGCCTCTCCATATCCCTGCCAGACGCCTCTCCCTCTTTCAGTCTATCTTTGACTCGTTTATTTGGGGTGGTAAACCGCACAGGATTAGGAGACAGTGGATGGTCCTGCCTAGTGCCATGGGTGGTTTGGGAGCACCTATGATAGTGGCCTATTATAGGGCACCATTGTGGAGTCTCTTAAGCTATGGTGGGAAGGGTCCACTCAGATCCCTTGGTTGATGATAGAGACTCACTTTGCTCCTAAAGGTTCTCTCAGGCTCCTGTTGGAGGTCTCTCTCTTAAGATCAGATCCACCAACAGCCCTTCTTTCTACTATGGCTGCTGCGACAAAACTATGGGCGTCGGTTTGCCCTATGGTGTTCCCGTATATGGCCAGGTATGTATCCCTTGATGCCCTTGCAGTGCTTATCGACGGTTTCCCTTCCTCTCTTTGGGGAAAGGCAGGGATCACTTTTATCACCAGCCTTTTTGGTCCGTCGGGCCTTCTCCCTTTCACCGCTCTTCAATCTAAGTATTCCCTCCCAAATGCCGCTTTTTTTTCATATTTACAGCTGCACAGTTTTTTACGTACGTCGACGTTTTTCAGAGGTCCCCCGCCCCTTGGAGACTCCCCGGGCCATAGATTTTTTAAGCCTCAGACCTTTGTATCCAGGGGTGTATCGTTCTTTATAACACCTTATTACTCCACGGCCTATCACCCAAACTTTCGTGCATGGATTGTTGGGAGTCCCTTCTCTCATTTACTGCCTCAGCAGAGGAATGGTCCGCGGCCTTACTGCACCCTGCCAAGTTCTCCTCTTGTGTGGGTCATGTGGAACAGGCTAGAAAGACCCTCCTGCAATGGTATGACTCCGGCCCGTCTGGCCAAGCTCCACCTGGCCTCCTCCTCCTCCTGCTGGAAGGGCTGTGGCTCATCTGGATCGTTATCACATGTCTGGTGGGAGTGCCCCCCCTATTAGGAACTTTTGGTGGCAGGTAGAGTCGCTCATTGCTGAGGTGACGCAGATCCCGATGTCCCTAACACCCCAGCTGGCGCTATTGGGTATTTCTCTGGTAGATTTCCCCTCGCCCTTGAGACCTATCATATCTAATATTCCAGTCGCCACAAGGCAGAGCATAGCAGCTCACTGGAGGGCCCCATCTACCCCCTCCAGGGCAGAACTGATCAACAAACTCAATCTTCACTTCTGCTATGAATCCCTGAGCGCCTCATCACTATCTAAAAAGAATAAAGCCCTTACTTGGTGGGATCCCTGGGTCACCTCTATCCATGCTGCGGATATTCCGTCTTATCTGTTAAAATGACTGAGTGTTGATTCTTTTTGAGTACAATATATGTTGACATTGATGACAAGCGTTATGTAGCTTTATGTGTTTTAATGTCCACCCTCCTTTCTCCTCTCCTCCCCATCTCCTTCTCCCACCTCGCCCTTGAACTTTTTTCCCTTTATATTGGCCATTGAATGGCTTTTATGCTGTTTTTCTGTATATTGTTATATGCGAATAAAAATCTTAATGGTTAAAAAAAAAAAAAAAAAGATAAAAACAGTAAAAAGCAAGTGCTGCATAAAAAAGTGATTCAAAAAAAGGGTATTTCTCCTTCGCATCATTGGGGGACACAGGACGATGGGTGTATGCTTTTCTGCCACTAGGAGGCGACACTAAGTATAGAAAAAAGTTAAGCCCTCCTTCCTGCAGTATACACCCGTACGTGGGTGTAGCTAGTCAGTTTTAGCTTAGTGTCGCAGGAGGCACCATGTGTGTCTGTAGCTCAGACCACATCTACCATCTTTTACTCTTACTTTTAATTTTACTACTTAATTCTTATTTAACTCTTTATTATACGCCAAAGGCACTGCTCTACACAGAGCATGGGAGATCCCAAGGCAGCGCACACCACCCTTGGAGGGGTGACGGATCCTCATAGAGGGACTCCGCTCTCACTACCCCAGACCAAACAGCCTGCCAGTCACTGTGCATACCCATACCAAAGGGAGCACAAGTGCAGCACCTCTCACCTCCTCCATCAAAGGAGCAGGTGATTAGGCCACCAGGGTGCCCAGCCACCGCACCGATCCATCCCCAAGGGATCCGGTGCAGCACCAACAGCAGCAGCCTGCACACACAGGGCATGATTTCCCCCGCGGCGGCCCCAGGCTGGGACGCGCACCACCGGTAAGCTCAGGGCACGGGGCCGAAGCCTCTCCGCTGTGGAAGGGCAACGGACCCCGCAAGGCCCCGCTCTCGCTGCGTCCCCCCGGGGAAGAAAGACGGAACCCACAAAGGGCTCTGCACTCCCTGCTTACCCCAGAGCCTCTGGCCACCTGCAGTGCATCCCTCAAGGAGCTCCCATGCCGCCACCTGTCACCCTCTCCAACCAAGGAGAGGGTGATTGAGGACACCCTGGCCACATTAGCACCAACCCAGCCTCAAAGGGTCCGGTGCTCAGTCCTCCACAGCGGCTCCATGCTGGACGCGCACCGCCAGTAAGTTCGGGGTGCGCGTCCACTGCATGGGACGAAGGAACAACAGCCCCGCGGCAGCCTGCCGCTATCGCGGGCCCCGGCGCATTAATTTAGGCCCCAGTCTGGGCCTACATGTTGGCGCCGCCGGTGATTGGCCGCACATACCCATGTGACCGCCCAGCATCATAGGGGCGGGTACGATGACGCGAAGGGGCACAGATAGCCGCGATTGGCAGCTGCTACTGTCAATCACGGCTACACACGCCCAACGCTGGGAGCTGGGCCAGTAAAAGGCAAACACGCCCCCCTTAGGCAAGCAGCCAACCACTCCAAGGCCAACCTGCTTCGCCCCAGGCAACCACGCCCCCACTCTGGCGCGAAATACAACAAAGAGCCTGCATGTGGGGCACAGCAGCAGCCCCAGGCTATAAGCAAACACAATGCTGCAACCTGACCCTCCCCTCCTCCATCAACAAGAAAAGGCTACACAAAGCAGCCAACCCAGTGAGCTCTAATAAGCGGCTGTAATAGGAGTGCAAAGGCTTTGGCAACTATAACTATACTTTCACTCAACTGAAAGTTGTGAGCTTAAGTACAGGGGCGATTCAACTTTAAAATCAACCACCACACATCCCTCCCTTCTCTGTGCATCTGAAACAGAAGCTCTTCAGACCAGCACACATCATGCGGCATGACCAGTGTCAGCTCTATGCCTTCAAAGAGAACCGCTTTGTACACACCAGTACCCGGCTGCGCTGTAATCACATACACTATGACCAGTGGCGTAACTTCATGCCCAGGAGCCCCGATACAAAAGCTCCAACACAGCCCCCCAATTATGGCAAATCTCTAATGGCAGTAGTCCTTTTCTATAGGCCAAAAGGACTTTTGGGCCCCCCATAGGCTGCAGGGCCCAGGGACGATCACATCCCCTGACTATGACAGTGCTGTGTAACACAGCACATATGCTAAAGCTGAATAGCGTGCAGACAACGCGGCACTTGGGTGTCTCTTTAACCAAAACAAATAACAAGGCACCACAAGACGGAAGGCATCGGGCACCACCAGTCAGATCCCCCATGGAACCACGGATCTCAACTTTGCCTAAATTCCCCAATGCCCCACTGAGCCTACCGCTAACACAGTACCCAGTGTGTTTAACACCGCCCGCCCCCGGACCCTAGCACTGACACAACAGGCCAACTCATTAGCCCAAAAGATGCGGTCGCTTCCCAGTGCACATATAGCCAGTGACAACAAATGTCACTGCCCTTACTCTGACAGAAAATTATTATTAATTATTTATATAGCGCCATTGGTTCCATGGCACTTTACATGTGTAAGGGCAGAACAAGAACGGGTAAACCATACATGGACATTATGGGATGCTACCAGCCGGCAGTCCCCCTGCCGACCAGAAGACGAACTCATACAGGTCCAGCCCAGAGATGATCCCCTAACATGTTTCCTGTAAGTGACACACCTCGCTCCTCGTTGCTCCACTACCAACCTGAGTCACCCTCCTAACTGGGACGCCCACGGCCAGGTTCGCCCCCAGACAGTCAGACAACAAGCACCCAGCCAACGGTTGACAACCTCGTCGAGGCCGTTAACAAAACACTACTAGTCAAATACACCAGGCCACCGTTCCAGTGTTCATTATAAGGGAGAAAAAAAAAAAAAAAAAAAAAAAACCCTCTCTACTAATGTCGACTGTAAGAACTGAGTACTGGCCAGACAAGCGCTTAGCAAGTCGCAGACTTTTTATAGACAAATACCCCGTCGCCGCAGACCGTCATAAGTAACGTGGCAAGTTGCCAGCCGTCGACCCTCCAGCGTCATGCCCAGCTAACAAAGCTCTGCTGGCGCTCTCAGACAGTTCGTCTACCAAAGACCCTAACAACCGCCAACTAAACAGCCTGGCACGTTCAGTATTTGGAGCCTCAGCGCCAGCCCCTCTCACCCCCCTTCGCGGCGGCGTAGGTCGCTAAAGCAGTGGTGTTCTAAATTTCGTGCGCTACGCACACTATCACAAATCCACAACCACTCACAAGACAGCTGATTTCCTACACCATCCCTAAATGGCCGTGGAGTACCTCTTTGTACGTCCATAGACAAGCCAACTGTTATACGTTAGCAGCGGCGAACGCCATCTCAATACGCTGAACCCCATACATCAGAGGGTGGCACGCGGACTCCGCATCTAAAGGGTCCCTCATAAAGCTAGCCTACCAAGGTGGTCACCTGTTAGATGAAAAGCTTATCCAGCTAATTCCCAAAGCCATGGAGGGAAGGGAGAGGGCATACTTCTTCCCAACAAAGGGCTCAAGCGGTTCTGTTGCTACCCATAGCTGTAGTCGCGACCGCGCATCCCTCATGGAAAATCGGGATAGCCCTCATCAACCGCTAACATAGTCACAGTGCGGCCCACCCAAGGAAACCGACATGCACCAATCTCAGCCAAAACCTATACAAACAACATCTGTTGTTCAAGGCCACCAACTCTCTACTCTGACCGGGGTCATAGCACCAGTATCGGAGACCTAATAGTATAAAAGCTTTCGATTCAAAGCTGTTTGTCAGCTACAAACTATACATTTTCTAAAGTGAACTCGGACACCGCACAGGAGCTCCCCAAACCATTCACTTTAGCAAGGAAGTCCCAGGAAAGAAAAGAAAAAAAACCCCGCTAGAGACAAGGGAAACCTCTCCCTATGCTCAGCTACACGTCCAACACTGGCCCCACTCTCAGCTAGAAGCCTCTGCAGTCTCGACCGCAGACACCACCTACTCACCCGGTGGACACGACCACCTTCTCTAACACAAGACAAATCATTCCTCACAGTTCAGTGGCTACCAGTAACCACTAACACCAGCCTACTCAGCAAGGGGCTTGCCCATCGTCAATACATAACCCAGGGACCCTGCACAGCCCAAAAGCCACACCTCCCAATCAACATTCTGAAGCTGCAAGGATTCGTTCAGCGATCCAACACTTTCACCTTCCAGCCGCCCAATCTCACCCGGGCAGGGTGAGCGTGGCGCAGTGGTAACAGAAACCACTGCAGCATCAAAACACAGGTTTGAAACCAATTGAGGCCATTCCACAGTCTGTGAAGTGAGCTGTGGTTACCTCACAATATACCTGGAGCAATGATCACTATATAAGGTCGCTGAACGGACCGGCCATGGCCAGGTCACCAGTCCACACACCAGGAGTGGACAGCTAGCCAGCAAACTTCCTAAACCGCAAGAGACTGTCCTCAGTAGGATGATATCTACATCCAGAAGTCTTCATAGACCTCACAGCATCCAGTATAAACTCAAAGGTCCCGAACTTCGTGGCCAGGTTCCAAGACCCGCTAGCACTCACAGCGGACTCGGTGGCCGTACCATGGCGCGAATCCCAACTTCCAGACATACTCAGGTTTTCTCTTCAAGAACTCCTCCGCCTTTTTGATAAAGATTTTCGTAGAAAAAAGGCAAAACTAAGTTCAAGACAATTTTTTTTTTTCCATGTCCCAAGGTGCTGGGGCTCAACCTGTTCCCCTCTGGCCCTGCAGGTGGTCAAGAAGATCAAATTAAAAAGGAATCAAACAGTGCTCACGAACCCAGAATAGCGACGACGGGCATAGTACGTAAAGCCCGTACAGCTTATCGCCAACGCGCCCTACGCACTCCCAATCCGACTGGACCCTCTAACCCAGAGCCCCATTTGCCACAGGAGCTCGGGGAGTCCCCGTCTCTAACGGGGTGGCTATTTAACCCTAGCCTCGGACACAAACATGTGTTTTTCAACGGAGGTCATAACCACCATAATTAACGCCAGGTCCTCACGTGTCTATCGACTCATCTACACAACATTCCCCTGCGGGTTAAAAAAAAAAAGCGCAACTGTAACCCCTAAACTCTGGCCTAGCACTCAGCTCCATCAACGGCCAATCCTCCGCTTTTTGCGTCCTATTCCAACGCAAGACGGCAACTAAACAACAAGGCAAAACATTCGCCCAAGGGGTCATACACAAAACACCCTTGGCCGTCTGGGACCTCCAAGGTAGTGTCCTATCCCCACCTCAATCAGGGCATTATCCTACCAGCCTTTCGCCCAGCTTCGGCACACCACCTCAAACGCAGCTTCATACCCGGGACCTAGTAAAGGCCCTCACACGCTACAGCTCCCGTATAGTCTCTGTTCATTAAGCAGAAACGCCGTTTGTCGTCCCCAAAACACCTAGAAAAACAATAGCTGCTCCTAAACCCATATTGCCAATGTACATTCGCACAGCAATCCAAGATTCCTAGTTTGTCAAATGCATGACAATCCTAGTAGTGATCAGGGCTCACTCAACTATGTCAGCCAACACCAGGCTTCAGGTAACTCAGGTTTACAAGACCGCAACCTAGCCTGGCTGGCATACCTTTGCCTATTACTAAAACATTTCCACCCGGGACTCCGCAGAAGCGAGCCTAGGTAGAAAGAAGAAAAAAAAACAAAAAAAAAAACTTTACAACAGTCAATCGTACATCTGTAGGCGGCTGACGCATAATTCAACTAATTCCCACCCATGGACTGCTTTAGGACGTCCCATCGTCCTGTGTCCCCCAATGATGCGAAGGAGAAACAGGGATTTTTGTGTATTCACCGTAAAATCCTTTTCTCCTAGCTCATCATTGGGGGACACAGCACCCGCCCTCTAAAACTTCAATAGTCTGTACAGACCTCGGCTCACGCCTTTTGTATCTTGTTACATTAACATGCTCTCCTACTGCTTTAATACCAAAACTGACTAGCTACGCCCACGTACGGGTGTATACTGCAGGAAGGAGGGCTTAACTTTTTTCTATACTTAGTGTCGCCTCCTAGTGGCAGAAAAGCATACACCCATCGTCCTGTGTCCCCCAATGATGAGCTAGGAGAAAAGGATTTTACGGTGAGTACACAAAAATCCCGGTTTAGTTGATACGTTTTTTGCAAAAAATGTATACAAAGCTGCTCTACCGAACGTCAAGGTAACCCGTATCAGAGCAGTCCCTATCTGTGTATTCTTACAGATCTGTTCACTGTGTGCATGGCTCATTAGTGTCTTTCTAGTTTGTTTCTTGTTTCTGCAAGATAAGGGAGCCGCCCACCACTCCCTTTGGGTTCTGCACATGAAAGCTGTCTTCTGCAGTCAGTCCGTGTCAGACACTGGACCTGTCTGGACCCGGCTCATGTAGGTAACAATTCACATGGTCAGGTTTTTTGAACACACCGATAAGGACTGCTCTGATACGGGTTACCTTGACGTTCGGTAGAGCAGCTTCGTATACATTTTTTGCAAAAAACGTATCAACTTAAATACCCTGTTTTTTATCACTTTTTTTATGCAGCACTTGCTTTTTACTGTTTTTATCTTTTTTAACAGTATTTTTGCACGTTTTTCTGATTGTTTTTTTGTGATTCAGTCTTTTGGTGGTGTGAACAGTGTCCTACAGATCTGTTCACTGTGTGCATGGCTCATTAGTGTCTTTCTAATTTCCTAACTGCGTTGGAGCCGTTGACGGGAAACCTGTTCGGATCCTGAAGCCGGCCGGAAGTGGATCCGAATACTTCAACTATAAAAATTTTTTTCCATTGTACTGATGGCGATTGTGGATGCCTACTGTTCTTTTATTGCTGAGGATGTTGGACAATTTGGACGATGTAATGACTCCAAATCTTTCAAAGACTCGGACATGGGACAAAAACTTTACCGTCAAAATTTCAACATTCCACTGCCACGACCCCTACCAAACTGTGATGGCCCACCAACGCCTTATGTTCTTGTTGCTGATGAGGCATTTCAGATGAGTCCCAACCTTCTCAAGCGCTACTCTAGCCGTGACTTAAACCATTCCAAAAGGATTTTTAATTACCGATTGACATGGGCCAGACGCACAGTGGAGTGTTCATTCGGATTGCTTGTCTCCAAATGGCGGATTCTTGGGACTACCATCAATTTGAAAACAGACACAATTGATGAGGTTGTGAAAGGGTGCGTTGTCCTTCACAATTTTTTCCAAGTCAATGAAAAACAACGCGATGACCTAGAGGGACCTATTTTAAGCAACTTACAACGAACAGAACGTAAGGACAACCGTTGAAGTAGTCAACATGAGGGACAGGTTTGCTTCCTATTTTGTTTCCGAAAATGGACGGTTACCCTGGCAGGACGAAATGGTGTAATATCTTTCCAGAGTACAAGAGATAACCTGGCACTGACCTGATTTTCCTCCTGGAACCAAGCGATGAGGGTGGAAGCACGTTGCTCTGCTATTCAGCATAAGAGCACATAGTAAAACAAAGAAATAAGCGGCACTCGTGCTTCTTGAGTAATTCCGGTGTTTATTTAACGTGCAGGCATAACACTGGAGCTGTGTTCGTGGGGAGGGGGAAGCTGAGGGCGACGGCTAGCGAAACGGTAGCCGTCGCCCTCAGCTTCCCCCTCCCCACGAACACAGCTCCAGTGTTATGCCTGCACGTTAAATAAACACCGGAATTACTCAAGAAGCACGAGTGTCGCTTATTTCTTTGTTTTACTAGGTGTAATATCTTTGCTAAAGTTATAGTAAACCATTTTGTTTATTAAAGTCTTATTGTACAATACGTTCAGTTGGTAGTAATAAAGGTTTATGCCCTAATATCCCTATACTGAAAGTATTAGCATACCTATCAGTTTTGTATAATCCACTTTAAAAAAAAAAATAAAAAAATCGATATGTATATATCACTTGTGTTGTTTTGATTGTGTACTATATTTCTTTATGTAATCGTATTAAATGTAATTTTTGATCATGATTCATTGTAACACTTTAAACTTATGTGTAGGAACTTTTTTTTTTTTTAGAACCAACGTCCACAATTGGCAAGCTTTGGAGTGGTTTTTTTTTTTCTTTTATAAAAAGTTCCTCTGGATGATATTTTGTTTAATGTTCCCAAAAAATAAAACTTCTAAAACTATACATGTTCTTTTCCCTTCATTAATTAACTCCATGTTGTTCATATTACAACTTAGCAAATATGCAGGAAACCAAATAATGTATAGGTGGGGTATCTTGTGTTTTGGGCATGCTGCACTGGTTGTATTGGTGATACTACGGTCCTTGTGTCTCACTGCATGTGTGTTGATCGGTGTCTCCTGCAAGGGTGAGTATAGTGGTGGCTGAAGGATCTGTGCCTCTTTCGTGTGTCAGGCCGGTAGAACAGTGCCGCCCTACTGTTCTCCTTACGTTGGCGTGTCACTTTTTCCTCAGAGTGGTAAAGTGTCCAAGATGCGGAGTCACAAACCATACCTTTACTAACCGTACCCCTAGGATTCATCACCCTCTGATATGTAGACCACTTTTTTTTTTTTTACCCTACACAGACATTGTGTTCATGGGGTTGACTTTTAATGTACACACCAATTCTCATTCCATCTGTGAATGTGAACTTTGTCCACCACCCTGTACATGTCCATCCTTTTTTGGTTGGTGTAAGTGTGCCTTGTCTCCATACACAACCAATAAAGGCCTAGTGTACTTTACATGTACGTTAATCAAAATCAACCCTTAATTAAAAATACCCTTTAAAAATGAATACATATTACACAATACGGTCTTGATCATATAATGTATGGATATAGTAAACAAATCAATCCATTGTTGAGAAACCCAAAAAAATGTTATTGATGCAATCATGTAATCAAAGTTTTGACATTACATAAAGATATAATGTTTCACAAACACATCAAAATATTTTATAACATTTTATAACGGAGTGAAAGTCTTTGTGGTACCACTCGTCGTGTTGCTGTTGGCTCTGGTGTTGTGTAGTTGGAATTGTTCAACGTTTGGTGACATACTGTGATGCGGACTTGCACCAAGAACACCAAGACTTGGACCATGAACACCAAAAGTAGAGTCCAGCTGTGTGAGTGGACTGAATGATGGAGAAACAACATTTTGCAATCGAAATGAACTGGATACATTAGGAGTTGACATTACATTTTCATCTGACGATAGACCAATATTGTCCAAGAAACCAGAGGGTACATTTGAAGGTAAAGACACATTGGATAGGAGAGAGATATTGGAAGGGACAGACAGAGCAGCAGGTGTAGACACATGAAGCAAAGACACATTAGCAGGTGAAGTGGAGGGTGGTAACAATGGTACATTGTCCTTATTTTTTTTTTGGTCTACCAACTTTTTTAACGGATTCAGCACCTTTAACTGTCTCTGATGGGGGTCAATATTTTTTGTCATCTGATGCACTGATTTTAACAATTTTCTTGCGCTTCACTTTTGTTTTCATTGGTGTGCTGCTTTCTGGTCCTTGCGTTGCCTGTGTCCGCTCTTTAGTTTTAGTTTTCTTGGCCAGCGTTGTACTAACACCAGATGCAACTGACGGTACCAGTTGTTGATGCTGCAGTACATGTTGGCGTTGAGAATGTGTTGGTTGACTTGGGTAACATACCATGTAGTACCAATGACGCAGAAGTGAACACAGCCCGTGATTCCTGAAGCGAAGTGTCCGAACTGATAGTAGCCTGAGGCACCTGTGATGAGCCGTGTGTAGCTAGGTACCTCAGGTACAATGTCCATTGGTGGTGGTGGCGGCAAATTAGTGTGCGTTGCCAACCTTCGTCCTTCTTGTGGTTGAGCTGCATTTTGCCACTGAAGCTGCGTTTGGGCAGATTGGGACACCGGAACATTAGTCGTTGGCTGGTTGTAGAAGGTGTGTGGCTGGGTCCCGGTAAGGAAGCTGTTGTAGCTGTTGCTGATGCTGTTGTTGTTGATGTTGTTGCTGTTGCTGATGCTGGACTGCCAGTCTAAAAGCACCCTGTCATGCTGTCATGACATCAATCTTGAACTCAGGTGATAAGGTATCCGTCACGCACTTTTCCATACACGAAAAAAAAATGTCGTGCTGGTCTTGTTAGGTCGGCTTCCAGGCGGTCGAGTCGGCTGTTAACTTCGCTGAAAAGAGTATCCATATTCTGAAATCCCTTTTCAACAATGTTACCAAGATGACTCAAACCTTCCTGAAAGTTCGAGCTCAAGTGCAAAAATTCTGGCATGACAGTCCTATCACATGCCCTCTGTCGCTGGCGTGGAGTACCCACCAAAGTAGTACCGGGGCATGGGATAGGGGATAGCTTGTAGTGCCGGCAACTTGAGTTCCAGATTTTGCCATGTCAGACGTTGCATCCTCCAGTTTAACACTCTGGGAAGAGAGGTTCGGTGACGCTACCAACTGATTCTGACGGTATGGACGCTGCTGCGGCGGGCTGAGCAGTGCTGCTCCAAGTCCTGTAGGCAAAACAGACATACCGTAAATTGAATATTATGTAATGGTTGTTTCTATTTTTGTAAAAAAAAAAAAAAAATTACTATAAAAGTAGCCCCCAAAAAATAAATAAATAAAATATATACTTACACTCGATGGCCGACAGCTGGACGCTGGAAACAAAGTTCGTTGTGATAAATATAACGTTTCAACGTCCGCGGAGCACCACTCCGAACTTTCTGATCCTCGCGAAGATCCTTGTTGTATCGATCTTTCATGGATCGCCACCGAACTCTCAACCTCTTGACTAAAGTGGGCCAGACAAAACAGAGATAGTCAATTATCTAAACAGAATTTGTTTTCAATTTTTGTTTTTAAAAATAAACAATACTTAGCAAAGAAACTTTTGTCTTTTCTACTTGCACTGCCCCAGCCTGGCATCATCAATTCAGCTATTTCTTCCCACAGCCTTCGTAACACTGTTATATCGGAATGCTTACGGTCTTGTGTGTCCCATATTGTAACTCGTTCGTGTACGAGGGGTATGAACCTGTCAATATCAATGTATGGTTTGGATCTGGTTCCTCTATGACCCTATATAAAAACAAAAACATGTAAATGCACATGCTTTATTTTAGCATAACCACCAAAGTATAACTGCAAACACACCTTTGCTCTTCATGTCTGCTCCAAATCATCTTGAAGACTCTCGGAAGATTCTTGCTCTGCCTCTTCTTCTTCGACTTCAGCGGAGGAGTACTGCTCCTGAACAAAACCTTATCCTTAAAGTACAGTATTCAACAACATGAAAAGAAAATTGCAATTTAAAAAGACAAATTTATCATAACACGATCACTTTCTTGGCCAAGTTCATCATCGGGCAAATATTCACTGGCATTGGACATTCTTTAGCGTTCAGCAGAAAGAACAAAACGGCAGGAGAAGAACACACCAACCAAAAATTTGTTCACCAGGAAGCAGCAACAGAAACAGCAGCAGCAACACAGAGAACCAGACTTGGAAGAGCAGCTTGAATAGTGGACAAGGGAGACAAAAGCAACAAAAGGCTATGCATTAGATTTTAAGTTGGATAACAACTATGGTAAACAAATGGTTAGACATATGACAGTTTGCGATTGCACAGCGTAGCGTCACTTTGGCACTCTAGGGACCTTAGTGTGCCAAGGTGAGACTACCATGTGCAATACTCATACATACAGTGTACCTGCTACTAGAGGGGAAAAAACAACAATTCGATAACAGTGTCCATACTTACCACACGGAACAACAGCCAAGGACAACAACCACAGGAACCAGCAGCAGGTGACAGCAGCAGCAACACAGAGAACCAGACTTGGAAGAGCACCTTGAACAATTCAAAAATAGTGTCAATACCACAGGGAACAACACACAAGCACAAGAACGACAAGAACCAGCAACACAGACTACAATGGCCAAACAACAGACAAGGCGACAGGCCGACATTATGATGACTTAAAAAAAAATTTGCTATTACATAACAACTCACAACAACAAGTGTATAGTATTGCCACAGCTAAACAAATGCATTCACATGTCTGATACAATCCAAAATGTTACACTGCACAGTACAGCCTACAAACCAAAACAATGACAATTGTGCACACACTACAGGGTGCCAAGATAACAACACAAACAGCAGTGACACAATATTGATTAAAGTCTTCGTCAAATTCCCAAAATTAAACACTATATTTGGACAACAAGCAGCACAGTGATAACATTGGGTACAGTAGTGATAACAACATTGTGTACAGCCAGTTACAAAAAAAAATTATGGACTTTATACTTTACCAAGACAGCAGGGACAGCATCCAGGTGACATCCACTTGAGACCGAGATCCAGGGTGTCAGCGATCCATCCATCAAGTAGATCAACAGAGTTCACCATGGAATGCACAGATCCACTTTTTATACAGGCAGTTTGTGGGCTGGGATATGGGCGGACAATGGGAGGAACTCCAAATCTGTCTGCTGGGCTTGCGCAATGACTGGTATGCATGCGTATCAAACACAGACATCCGCAAGACCATGCGTACACTTGCGTGCCCATAGACAATAATGTGTTGTTTACACGCAAGCGTACACATGTGGATGCTTGCAGATTTTTTAGGAGCCAAAAAATGCTGCTTGATGCGTTCCAAGGGCATGAAAATTAAACGCACATGAATGCATACGCAAATATACGCATGCAAACGCATGTCATTGTAGACGAATGCGTATGCCATTATACAGATAGGTCCACAATACGCATGCAGATTGAGATTTTAACATCTGCAACATACGCTGCACTTGCAAACGCAAATGTGAAGGCAGTCTAACAGATGCTGCAGACTTTGGATCCTTGCTGTGCCTGTTACTGAGAGTGGTGATGATCCATTGAAAGTTGCAAGGACAGGAATCTACCATGTTCCTATGGGGAAGAGGAGACCATGCAGAGCTAAATTGATAAATGTAATGATTTGTCTCTGCTCGTATCTGCACATTACCAGTATACATTATGCATCATCATACAGCAGCATGTATTTGTATCTGTTTGGTGACATGATTGCTATTTGAAGTCTGGACCCCCGTCACATAGGATGGTATATCAGTGGCTGGAGTGTATGTGTGGAGCATGGGGCCGGCAGTCACGCCCCCTGCCATGCCCTCTCTCCATACAGAATTATGAGGAGGTGTTAATGTAGGCTGATCCTGCAGCCTACAGCATCCACACCCCTGACGCACCACCTGCTTTTCGCTTCTACATGATCTTCTCAGACAGAGATTTCGGTTCCCTGAGGTGGGGGCTAGAGCAAAGGAGCAGGTATGATTTTATCGATTTATAAGAGATCTATAAATCCTAAAACTGTAGTGTATGGCTCGGCTTCATCATGTAGCAGGGCAGGAACTGTACTAAAAAGTTCTCTCTCGCTGGAGTTCCCCTTTAAGGAAAATTTTCCTCTTTTTAGCTGGAGAAGGTTTTATTAAGGGGCGGCGGATGAGGTATAGCTGACATGGAAGACTGGACCTCCTGTTTAATAAGGGACTTGATACTGTCCATTAGAGATGGGTGTTCAGCTCGAAGGATATCATCAGTGCAGGGTTGGCACATTTTCTTTTTGTGCGAACCAGGCAATTTTACAGAGCAGATGCCACACTTTCGGGTAGAAGTCTTCTTTTTGTCCTTTCTGGGGCCATAAGCTTTGTCTACATACTGAGAGAGAAAAGGAGGGACCCTGTAAGGCACCAGAAAACCCACACCCAGAGGGAATGGGGGATTCAATTCTGCTACTTCCAGTAGGGGCAATTAGCGCTGGGCTTTGCAGATGCAGGCACAGGGGCTTTGTCACTCTCTTTGATGGTACAAACAATCCTCCAAGTACCAACCAGGCCCACCCTGCTAATCCTCTGAGGTCACCGGGATCAGAAGAGTTCAGGGGTATAGCCGAAGGAAAGCCTACAGTATCTGGCCTTCCTAGGACTAACAGACAAACAGACACAGAGGGTCCTACATGAGAGTGAAGCCAGACCGGGCTTTTATTAGCCGGACCCTCAGCACCAGTAGGGCTCCTTCCCCGGGTCCAGCAGAGGGAAATCATCCGCCCCATAGCCTCAGGGCACTCAAAATGGCCACCAGTGAACACCAGCCGGCCGCGCACGCTCCCTGTCAGGAGCGCAAACCGAAAGTGGCGCGGTAACCTCCATGACATCACCTCCGGTGCGCACACAGCATCGGCCGTCGACATGCAGGGAGGAGGAGAACGCCGGGGAGCTCAGAGAGACCCTAGCTATGGACCGCTCTGCTTTGCTCTCCCAGGAGAGCGTGGGAGGAGTGGGAGAAAGGTCCCAGCATACACATGAACGCATGGAGACGGGAGCGGCACCAGCAGAAAGGAGAGCTGAAGCCCCCCAATTGCAGCCGCCCGATACAAGTAAGTCCAAGTGCTTCTAGTCAACGGCCACAGGCAGTAACGAAGGAACCTCTTCATGCCCCATAGGGGACAGGAAAAACACTTGTGAGTGCAGGAAGGGGAGGGGTATTTAACCTCTTTGTGGTTCCTGTCCCCTATTTAGGGCAGGGAGGCAACCTCCGTTCTGCTATCGTGGAAGGGAACTAGAGACACAAGAGTTAAAGTCCTTCAAAACTGGATTCCTCATCATCATCTGTATGTGTAAATAGATCTTCAACTTCCGCTGGTGTGAGGTTGTCAGCATAGGCTTAGGCATAATCATCATCACTGAGTTTGCAGTCATCACCATCGCTGCTGTCATTCTCATACAAAGTGCTGTCTTCACTACCATCTAGAGCAGTGATGGCGAACCTTTCTGAGGCCGAGTGCCCAAACTGCAACCTAAAACAAAATAATTTATGGCGAAGTGCCAACATGATAATATAACCTAAGTTACAGCAGGAGTGGTAATCACAAGCGCTGCACAGGGGGGAGAGCCAGCAGATGCTAACTCTCTTCCCTGTGCAGTGCTTGTAGTCCTGAAACATTGATGATCAATTCAATTATCTTCACAATTAATTGATTTTAAACTTACCTTTGCAGTTTTCTCTTCTATTCGGCAGTGGTCAGACAGCTCATGTGTACTGCATATTGAAGCTGAGCCGCTCCCACTGGCCATTCTAGAAACAGCAGGTGGACTGATCTGTATGGAAAAAATGCAGAATATTAGACAGATAGGAGATAGATTTTATCATGGAATGCAAGCAGATTTCATACTGAAATCCTGGTCATCATCTTGTAGTAATATCTCCATCATGACCCTCTCCTTGCAGTAATGTGTCCCATCCTGACCCTCTCCTTGTAGCTATGTGCTCCATCCTGACCCTCTCCTTGTAGTAATGTTTCCCATCCTGACCTTCCCCTTGTAGTTATCTGCTCCATCTTGTCCTTCCCCTTCTAGCTATGTGCTCCATCTTGACCCTCTCCTTGTAGTAATGTCCTCCATTCTGATCCTCTCCTTGTAGTAATGTCCTCCATCCTGACCCTCTCCTTGTAGTTATGTGCTCCATCCTGACCACCTCCTTCTAGCTATGTTCTCCATCCTGATCCTCTCCTTCTAGCTTTTTGCTCTATTCTGATCCTCTCCTTCTAGCTTTTTGCTCCATTCTGATCCTCTCCTAGCAGTAATGTTCCTATCCTGTCCCCCTTCTTGTAGTAATGTTTTCATCCTTATTCCCTTGTAGTATGTCCCATCCTTGTCCCCTTGTGGTAATGTCCCTATCCTGCCCCCATCATGTAGTAATGCCCCATCCTGTTGTAATGCCCTATCCTTGTCCTCTTGCAGCAATATACCCCATCCTGCCCCATCACATAACATTATGCCCCTTCCTGCCTCCTGTTAGTATTGTCCCATCCTGCCCCCATCACATAACAATATGCCCCATCCTGCTCCCATCATATAACAATATGCCCCATCCTGCCCCCTGTTAGTATTGTCCCATACATCCATCCTCCTCTTAGTATTGCCCCATCCATCCTTCTCTTAGTATTGCCCCATCCATCCATCATCCTCTTAGTATTGCCCCATCCATCCATCATCCTCTTAGTATTGCCCCATCCATCCATCCTCCTCTTCGTATTGCCCCATCCATCCTCTTCTTAGTATTGCCCCATCCATCCTCCTCCTAGTATTGCCCCATCCATCCACCCTCCTCCTAGTATTGCCCCATCCATCCATCCTACTCCTTGTATTGCCCCATCATCCATCCTCCTCCTTGTATTGCTCCATCATCCATCCATCCTCCTCCTAGTATTGCCCCATCATTCATCCTCCTCCTTTTAGTGCCCCAACATACATCCTCCTCGTATTGCCCCATCATCCTGCCTCCTCCTAGTATTGCCCCATCATACATCCTCCTCCTTGTATTGCCCCATCATCCTGCCTCCTCCATGTATTGCCCCATCATCCTGCCTCCTCCTTGTATTGCCCCATCATCCTGCCTCCTCCTTGTATTGCCCCATCATCCTGCCTCCTCCTTGTATTGCCCCATCATCCTGCCTCCTCCTTGTATTGCCCCATCATCCTGCCTCCACCTTGTATTGCCCCATCATCCTGCCTCCTCCATGTATTGCCCCATCATCCTGCCTCCTCCTTGTATTGCCCCATCATCCTGCCTCCTCCTTGTATTGCCCCATCATCCTGCCGCCTCCTCGTATTGCCCCATCATCCTGCCGCCTCGTTGTATTGCCCCATCATCCTGCCTCCTCCTTGTATTGCCCCATCATCCATCCTGCCTCCTCCTTGTATGGCCTATCCTGGCTGCTGGTAAAAAAAAAAAAATCATACTCACCTTTCTGCCTTCACCGCTGCTGCAGCTTTCATCTTGTGTTGTCTCCTGCGCTGAGGGCGGTCACGTGACGCCGGGCGCGTCATGTGACCGCTGTCACATGACGCTGGCTGGGAGGGCGGGTCTAGAAGTGTCGGAGAGAGGAGAAATGTCTCTTCTACTCAGATACAGCTTTGATCTGCCGGCGGCGCACGCTGGCAGATCAAAGCGGCAGTGTAGTGGCGAGGCCGCGTGCCAGCGGAGACGGCTCTGCTTGCCCTCCCTGGCACGCGTGCCATAGGTTCGCCATCACTGCTATAGTGTATAGGCACCCATTGCAATGACTGGCATAGAGGAGAAGCGTCCAAGTAACGGTCAGCTAGATAAGTGATCCTGGCTGCTGCATTAAGGATGGACTGGAGAGGGGAGAGTCTAGTGCGGGGGAGGACAATTAAAAGAGAATTACAATAGTCAAGGCGGGAGTGAATCAGGGCTGCAGTGAGGGTTTTTGTGGTTTTCAAGGTGAGAAAGGAGCGAAATCTAGAGATGTTCTTCAGGTGCAAGCGGCAAGAGCGGGCGAGAGATTGTATATGTGGGGTGAAGGAAAGATCAGAGTCAAACATAATACCCAGACAGCGAGCCTGCTGACTAGGCATTATTGTGGTGCTGCATACTGGGAGGGAGGTTAGTGGAGGGTGGGAGCAGAGGTAGTTCAGTTTTGGAAAGGTTGAGTTTCAGATAGAGAGCAGACATGATATTGGAAATTGCAGTTAGACAGTCATTGGTGTTCTTTATTAGAGCGGGAATAAGGTGAGGGTAAGAAGTGTATAGTTGTGTGTCATCAGCATAAAGATGGTACTGAAAGCCAAATCTGTTGATAGTCTGTCCAATCGGGGTCCTGTAGAGAGAGAAGAGAAGAGGTCCACGGACTGAACCCTGAGAGATCCCAATAGTGAGAGGAAGAGGGGTGGAAGTGGAGCCAGCAAATGATACACTGAAAGAATGATCAGAGAGATTGGAACAGAACCAGGAGAGAGCCGTGTCCTTGATGCCAATGGAGTGCAGCATGGAGAGTAGGAGATGGTGGACAACCGTGTCAAAGGCTGCAGAGAGATCAAAAAGAATAAGCAGAGTGGTCACCATTACGTTTTGCTGTCAGAAGGTCATTGATCACTTTCAAGAGGGACCTGGGCCGGCAGAACCTACAGGAGGACGGAGGGATGCAGTGGAGGGATCTGGGCTGCAAGACTTTGAACGGGTGGCGGGAGGACAGAGGTAACTTGTGCGGGGATCTGGGAGCAAGGAAAACT
Organism: Allobates femoralis; assembly: GCA_033576535.1. Taxonomy (NCBI): domain Eukaryota; kingdom Metazoa; phylum Chordata; class Amphibia; order Anura; family Aromobatidae; genus Allobates; species Allobates femoralis. The sequence goes on from JARQOC010000003.1 coordinate 369,759,060, forward strand.
AAGGTAACCGGCGTGGGGATCCAGGCGCAGGGATCCAGGTGCAGGGATCCGGCACAAGGAGGACAGAGGTAAGCGGCGGGATTCGGGCGCAAGGTAATGAGCAAGTAGCAGGAGGAAGGCGGCGAGAGGTGATCTGGGAGTAAGCGCTTGTGTAAAAAAAATGACTGGAGGACAGAGTGAAGCTACAGGGGGTGAGGGGTGATCTGGGAGCCAGCACACACTGACAGGCTGCTGACTGACTCGAGTATAAGCCAAGGGGGACTTTTTCAGCCAAGAAAAAGGGCTGAAAATTTTGGCTTATACGCGAGTATATACAGTACTTTCTCCTTTCTTCAAATTTCTGTTTCTATCTTTATTTTTTAAGAATTAAATATGTGGAACAGTACAAAAAGGAAAATAATTTGGGTGCAAGCCCTCCTACCATAAATCCTTAGGTGTAGATATTAATAAAAAATGAGCAGCAGCATATCCTTTAGGCTGAAGGCACACGGTGCTAGGGACTCGCGCGAGTGCAATGCGAGGGAAACTCACATTGCACTCGGACCAGTGTTGCCCTATCAGGCAGGGCACACTGGTGCGAGTCCCCTGCACTCAACTTGTATTGCGAGTCAGAAGCGAGTGCAGTCGCAGCATGCTGCGACTGCACGCAATTCTCTCGCGTGAGAGGGCAATAGAAGTCTATGGGTGCAAGAAAATCTCACACCCATACACTACACTGAGCGATACTCGCATCCGTGTTTAAATTTCCCCCGCTGTGCCGGTACAGTAAGCTATCATCTTGTTCCGCTGTGACAGCAGCGGTACAAGATGTTTGGCTAATACACTGATGATTTGTGTAAAATAATGCATTCCGGGGTTATTTTAGAGACAGAGATTGCCGAAGCGGCTCAAATCCCGGTGATGAAGGGGTTAATGTGATGCTGGTGTAGTAGCACCCTGTGTGTAGTGTGTGTCCTCACTCTCTGGACACATGGTGTCATTACACCATGTGTGTGCAGGGGTTAATTGTTCTGTAAAATGTGTTAAGCTAATTGTCGGCTTTATATTTTCACTGTAAAAGCCGCTGCTCTGTTACTGGAAATGCTGAGCTGTCCCCGCTGCATGGTGCTGAACACTCAAGGTGCTGAAGCCCTGTCTCGGCTCTGGAGTGGCTGGAGATGCAGCCCATGGTCAAGTGGGCCTGCTCATTAGGCTCATGTAAAATTCACAGCATTCCCCTGTCCATCAGCTCAGCGCTGAAGCTGGCGCTGAGAGGTGGGCAGGGGGAGGGTTCAGTTCTCTACTCCCCTAGCCTTAAAATAGCTCTACTTCCCTCCACTAGGTGTTGCAGAACATTTCATAATTCTTCTAGGACTTTTGCTGTGAAATCATGCTGTGCTGAGCTATGTGTTTTTCTGCCTTGACTTCCTTTGAAGCTGCTGGATTTTCCCAGTTCATGAGTGGGGGTAGGGGCTCTTAGCCTATGGCTTATCAAGAGCAAAGGGCTAGGGTGGTGACCCAAGTCTCCTCACCTTCAGAGGTACCTTCAGGAACAGGGCTAGTCAGGAACCCCAAGTCCAAGCTTCCCTAACACACTTGCCCACCATACCATCTTGCCTCCTCATTCCCTATACATTATACCATTTTGTGAAAGGAAGTCTGGTGAGCCTATGATGGGAGATAATGGAGAGGGAATGGTCAAGAGTTATCTACGTATCTCTGATCTAGCGCAACACGTCAGAATAGTTCCAATTCTGGGGTGAGATTTTAGGATGAAATCCCGTGCCCACGGGATAGCTGACAATAGAATTTCCAAAAAGCAGTTTGATTTTTACTCATAGTAACATAGTTTTTAAGGTTGAAGGAAGACTTTAAGTCAATCTAGTTCAACCCATAGCCTAACATGTTGATCCAGAGGAAGGCAAAAAAAAACCCCATGTGGCAACACTAAGCTCCACATTGGGGGAAAAAATTCCTTCCTGACTCCACGTACGGCAATCAGACTAATTCCCTGGATCAACGCCCTATCAAAGAATCTAGTATGTATAACTGGTAATATTATAGTTTTCAAGAAAGGCATCCAGGCCCTTCTTAAATGTTAGTAGTGACTCACTCATTACAACATCATGTGGCAGAGAGTTCCACAGTCTCACTGCTCTTACAATAAAGAATCCACGTCTGTGATTATGATTAAACCTTCTTTCCTCCAGACGTAGAGGATGCCCCCTTGTCCCCGTCTCAGGCCTAAGAGTAAAGAGATCATTAGAAAGGTCTCTGTACTGTCCCCTCATATATTTATACATTATTATAAGATCACCCCTAAGCCTTCGTTTTTCCAAGCTAAATAACCCCAAGTCTAATAACCTGTCTTGGTATTGCAGACCCCTTAGTCCTCTAATGACTTTTGTCATGGTTTGTTAGAACTGTATCTAAGCAAGTCTATCACTACCGAACCAAGTAAAATAACCTTTAGACCATTTTCTGCAGTCCTCCTTAATTGTCTGCAACAAAGGAGGGAAGTTTAATTTAAACGAAGAGTCGCCATCGACAGAAAGATTGATCCCCAAATATTTCAAAGCATGAGCAGCCGAGCAAATTTAAAGGAACCCTTAAACAAGGAGGCCACATCCATAGGTTAATGTTTAAGGCTTGTGATTTAGACCAAATTATCTTGAAATTCACCAATGACAAGTATCTGCTGATATTGGGTTCTGGTACAGCCAGCGTGTGAACCGCAGCCAGATACCCAACTATGTCTCGAAGCTGATGCACCACCTGGTTTCGCAGGAGAGACACCTCCTGAGAAAGTTCCTCCACCAGGTGCGCAAAAGCTCGTGTGGACATAGCGGCTTTGGGGAAAAAATAGTGGGTCACTGATTGTCATGCTGGCGGGGCTGGCGTACCCAGAAGTAGGACGGAGCTGGGAGTCAGGGGAGCCTGCACTGGCCCTGATACTGGGGTCCCTGACTCGCCCTGATCTTGAAGGTACCTCTAAAGGTGAGGACGTCCGAGCCACCAGCCTAAGTCCCTAACTCCTGAGAAGCACTAGGCATAAGCCCCTACCACCACCCACGGACCACGAAACCCAACAACTTCCAATGGAGAGCAAAGCAGCAGCTCTGGATCAGCATCCGCTCACAATAGGTCATAGTCCAGAAGTGAACTGAATCAGCAACATCAGGTGGATGTGAGCTGACCCATGTATGGCCGAGGGGTGGGGAGCAACCAGCCCAGGCACGCCTCTCAGCTCACCTAAGCATGAGTCATATTCATCACACACACCTGCACTCTCAGCTCCCACTCATTAGGGTCCTCTCTCCACACGGAAAGCAGGGAAAAAACCACAGCAACAGCACTTCAATACTGCATGACAGTCAATACGTAACAACAAGGTTACCATAGGGCGTCAGTCTCACTGGTACATATGATGCATAGTGTCAGACTGCAACCTATTGGTCACGCCCATGCTATTAGACCAGGCGGGCTGGTCCGCACCATATAACTGCATCACAAATGACAGACGCCCCCCAGAGGGCTCAGCCACAAACTGCAAGAGATAAAAAGGTGCAATAAATAAAGGAACAAACTGTGAATTACATCTGATGTATAAACACAGAAATGGCCCACAAAGACATCAGGACACACAAGTGGCATATCCATCTGGTAGTTCTTAATACCAGGACTAAAGTCAGTAAGCCAAATGTCTAGATCTAATTCTACACTAACTACTTCATATATAGTTCATATATAATTATCTACTCTATAATTGCCTTAGGAAAAATTGTGTCGGGCCCCGAAATCGCCGTGGCTTTGTCACTGTGTGACGTCACACGCGCGAGCAATGGCCGCGAAGCGGCCATTGCGAGTCGCTGGCCGAAAACAGAACCAGAGGCTCGGCCACAAACTTAGCGATTTACCGCTGAGGTAGCGCGAGCAATGGCCGCGAGGCCATTGCGAGTCGCTACCTCAGCTGCCGCACCTGCCGCAAGTCCCCCTATACTTTCTATGGGGATCCATTGCGAGTCGCTGTGTAGCACGAGCAATGGCCGCGAGGCCATTGCGAGTCGCTACCTCAGCCGCCGCACCTGCCGCAAGTCCCCCTATACTTTCTATGGGGATTACCGCAACCGCGCCGCAAGTGTAACGGTTATGCGGCGAACGCGGCAGATGCGGTTACACTTGCGGCGCGGTTGCGGTAATCCCCATAGAAAGTATAGGGGGACTTGCGGAAAGTGCGGTTTTGCACTTGCGGCAAGTGCGGTCGCGGAAAAAAAACGGAATCAGCCGCGGTTTTTTTCGCGGCCGCACCTGCCGCAAGTGCAAAACCGCATTTGCCGCACCTGCCGCAAGTCCCCCTATACTTTCTATGGGGATTACCGCAACCGCGCCGCAAGTGTAACCGCATCTGCCGCGTTTGCCGCATACGCGGCAGATGCGGTTACACTTGCGGCGCGGTTGCGGTAATCTCCATAGAAAGTATAGGGGGACTTGCGGCAGGTGCGGCAAGTGCGGTTTTGCACTTGCGGCAAGTGCGGCCGCGAAAATCTTAAAAAAAAATTAAAAATAACAAATAAAAAAATAAATAAAAAAATAAAAAATAAATATAAAAATAACAATTACTGCTAATAATAATGCTATTAATGCTAATAATTATGCTATTAATGCTAATAATTATGCTATTAATGCTAAGAATTATGCTATTAATGCTAATATTAATGTTAATAATGCTAATAATAATCATATTAACGCTATTAATAATGCTATTAAGGCTAATAATCATGCTATTTATGCTATTCAAAATGCTATTAATGCTAATAATATTGCTATTAATGCTATTAATAATGCTATTAATGCTATTAATGCTAATATTAATGCTATTAATGGGTCATTCCATGTCAAGTGATCCAAAAATGAATATTTTTTTTCCCTGACGTCCTCAGATTTTTTAAAAATTTTTTCTATATGAAGAACAACTTTATCTAATTACAAAAAAAAAGTTTTGAATTTTTTTATTTATCAGTTAATTTTTTACAGATTTTTAAAGTTTTAAAAAAGTGCGAATTTTGGCCTGGTATGGCTTTACATTTTCTATCATATCTCGGGCTAGAAATAAGATAGAGAAACAAAATAAACACCAATCTACTCAGAACTGTCCAGGCTTTCATCAGATATGTCACAAGAGGATCTTTGTTAATATTTTACCCATGTGATCGCAAGCGCAAAACTTTAAAACGTATTTCCGAAAAATTGGCGCGCTTTAAATATTTCAAAAACTGCCCATGTGTCTGCTTTGCTCTTAGCCACATCTGTACCAAATTTCAAGTTGGGATCGCAATGGGATCATATTTTAACATATTTTACTAGTAGTAATGGGTCATTCCATATCAGGTGATCTAAATATGAATATTTTTTTTTACCTGACGTCTTTAGATTTTTTTAATTCTTTTTCTTTATGAAGTACTACTTTAGTTAATTACAAATTAAAAGTTTAGAATTTTTTTCTTCATCAGTTAATTTTTTACAGATTTTTAAAGTTTAAAAAAAGGGTGAATTTTGGCCTGGTATGACTTTACATTTTTTTTATCTCAGGCTAGAAATAAGATAATGAAGTGGGAGAGGCATCATTTTACTCAGAACGGTAACAGCTTTCATTTGAGATGTTACAAGACTATGTTTCTTTATATCAAATTCAAACTATTGACGGCCAATTGTGAAAAAATGACTGATTGTGTTCTTGGTGATTTTTGAATTGACACTATAATAGTTAAATATTTTGCACTTAGGTCCATTGAATGCGTCCATGGGGTCAAGCTGGGACAGAGTCATCACAAATTAGCCTTATTTGCAGATGACCTGCTACTTTACATCTCCCAGCCCCTGGTCTCCATCCCTTCGGTCTTAATGGAGTTTGAACGGTTCGGACAATTGAGCAACTTTAAAGTGAATTGCTCCAAAACCGAGGCACTCAATATTTCTTTGCCTGGAGAATTGGTTTCTCATCTATCTAAACGGTTCCCATTTAAATGGAAAGTAGAAGCCATTAAGTACTTGGGAGTCCTTATACCAAAAGATCTTAAACAAATATTCAATTTAAATTATCAACCCCTTTTGACTAACGCGGAATCGGCATTTACCTCCTATAGACAATTAAAGCTATCCTGGTTCGGGAGAATAAACGTAGTCAAGATGGATGTCTTGCCCTGACTCTTATATACTTTTCAGACAGTTCATGTTCTATTGGATAGAGGCTTCCTCTCCAAAATGCAATCTATGATCCTTAGATTTGTCTGGGGGGGCAAGAGGTCCAGATTGCGAATGAATATCCTATCCTTGCCCAAGACCAGAGGAGGGGTTGGACTACCCAACATACGAGCGTACTTTGTGGCTTCCTCTCTTGTTAAAGCTCTAGATTGGCATTATCATGCGTCCTCCAAGAAATGGGTAGGGGTGAAGCAAGAGGGTTTGGGGATTCCGCTGAAACACCTGCTTTGGATTTCCCCTAAAGACTCCACAGACCTAGTACCTTTGACAGACATGACCAGAAACACCTTGAAGGTATGGCACCTAGTGACGAAAACCCTCCGCTTAAACGACAGACTTAGCCCTTTGACTCCCCTTTTTTCCAACCCATCTTTCCCACCCAGATTTGACAGGCAGAGATTTTTATGTTGGCGGATTGTGGATGACACCTGAGTAGGACAGACTCTGTCCAGTGGTGGTTTGCCCCCGATGGCAGAGCTACAACTCAAAGAACCTACGAGTCCTCTTAAGTGATTCGAATTTCTCCAATACAGAGCATACTTATATTCAGCTGACCACTCTTGCAGGGTAAGATTGACGCCCAACGTATTGGAGAGGTTATTCCAACTGGAGGCTCCACCGAGGCGCAAAATATCAGTTCTATACCAGGCCTTAGGGTCCATGAGAGAGCAGGGCACCCTTTACTTCCAACGTGCTTGGGAGAGGGAATTGGGGTGTAGCATTTCAGAAGCTAATTGGCAGAAATGCTTTATATTTACTCACTCACTAGCTAGCGCTTGTTCTGCACAAGAAAGAAGCTATAAGCTGCTCACTAGATGTTACTTGTGCCCGACGACACTCCGGAACATGTTCCCTGGAACCCCTGATACCTGCTGGCGCTGTGGGGAAGAGAAGGGTACAATGATACACATTTGGTGGAGTTGTGGGGAAATCCGGCGGTTCTGGTCTGAGGTTTTCAATGCATACGCCCGGATAACAGGTAAACAAGCCGAATGCTGCCCAGAATCGGCAATGTTATCCATTTTTCCAGGTCCTATTGGGCTACAGAAGAGGGATATTCTCCGCTTTTGCATCTCGGCTGCTCGTGCTGTGATCCCGAGGTTCTGAAATCAAGCCGGGCTCCATCTCTACTTGATTGGTTCAAAGAATTGATGGACATATATCGAATGGAGGAGCTCGCAGCTGATGCGTCGGGATCTCGGAACAAATTCTTAGGGATTTGGGTTGAATGGATTCTTTTTCACGACTCTGCAGAATTTAGGAGTATCTTTTCCAGCACAGATAATATGGCTCGACCTCTGGCTGATGGGGAGCCAGTGGGATGAGTACCCTTTCTCCTTCCCATACCTCACCCGTCCCCCCCCCCCCTCCTTTTTTTTCTTTTTTTCTTTTTTTCTTACGTGGCTTTTCTTTCCCAGTATAACTTTTTCTAATGGTTTTTGTTTCTCTTCTCTCTCTCTTCTTTTCTATCTCTCTTTTCTTCCCATCTGATACATTCAGTCTAGGTATTTCCTTTGTATACCTATACCTTCAGAATTCTAGTGAACATTAGACAGGTATCGGAAACTCTGAGCTGTGAGTAGATCATTAATATTTCGTCCTTCCTTTCCGGTACACCAGTCGATAGACTATTCCAACTAGGCCTCAACGGGTAATGACCCACTTACGTGGTCAACCTGTTAGAAGGGGCCAAGTGATAAAAATCATTCTGCTGGGGCTGCTTGTCCCCTTGACATCAGAACATCTCAAAACCCTGAGAAAGGTTGTATACTTGAGTGTTTGGAATTATATTTAGATTGTAGTATATATTGCACCAGAGATAAGCGCAAAAGTAAATTTGCAGCTTATCTTAAAGTTACTAATAACTTTGTGAATTCTCTTTTTGTATATTTTATATGTCTCAAGATTTTGTTAAAAGATTGAATGTATGTCTTTCATATGTTTTTTCAAAATTTAATAAAAATGAGATTAACTATAGTTAAATATTTTAAAATATGATCCCATCACGATCCCAACTTGAAATTTGGTACAGATGTGGCTAAGAGCATAAAAGACACATGGGCAGTTTTGGAAAATTTTTATTAAAACGTTTTTTCGGAAATGTGTTTCAAAATGTTGCGTTTGCATTTGCATGGGTAAAAAATTTAAATTAACAAATATACTCTTGTGACATATCTGGTAAAAGCCTGGACAGTTCTGAGTAGAATGGTGTTTATTTTGTTTCTCTATCTTATTTCTAGCCCGAGATAACAAAATGTAAAGTCATACCAGGCCAAAATTCACCCTTTTTTTAAACTTTAAAAATCTGTAAAAAATTAACTGATGAAGAAAAAAATTCCAAACTTTTAATTTGTAATTAACTAAAGTAGTACTTCATAAAGGAAAAAAAAAAAAAAAATCTAAAGACGTCAGGTAAAAAAAAATATTCATATTTAGATCACTTGATATGGAATGACCCATTGACGCTATTAATATTAAAATATTTTAAAATATGATCCCATTGCGATCCCAACTTGAAATTTGGTACAGATGTGGCTAAGAGCAAAGCAGACACATGGGCAGTTTTTGAAATATTTAAAGCGCGCCGATTTTTCGGAAATACGTTTTAAAGTTTTGCGCTTGCGATCACATGGGTAAAATATTAACAAAGATCCTCTTGTGACATATCTGATGAAAGCCTGTATAGTTCTGAGTAGATTGGTGTTTATTTTGTCTCTCTATCTTATTCCTAGCCTGAGTTATGAGGAGAAACGTAAAGGCAGGCAACAGCGAAATTCACACTTTTTCCGAACTTTGAAAATCATTTAAAAAAAAATAAATTTTTAAAAAAAATTTTCTCTTCATATTTTGCATTGTCTGACATGCTATTATCAAATAACAAAATCTCAAAAGAATTAAAAATATAGAGGTAATAATCATTGGTTCACTTGACATGGAATGACCCTAATTGTATTATTAATGCTATTAATAATGCTATTAATGCTAATAATAATGCTATTACTGCTAATAATAATGCTATTAATGCTAATAATTATGCTATTAATGCTAATATTAATGCTAATAATGCTAATAATAATCATATTAACGCTATTAATAATGCTATTAAGGCTAATAATCATGCTATTTATGCTATTCAAAATGCTATTAATGCTAATAATATTGCTATTAATGCTATTAATAATGCTATTAATGCTATTAATAATACTATTAATGCTATTAATAATGCTATTAATGCTATTAATAATGCTATTAATGCTATTAATAATACTATTAATGCTATTAATGCTATTAATAATACTATTAATGCTATTAATAATGCTATTAATGCTATTAATAATGCTATTAATGCTATTAATGCTATTAATAATGCTATTATTTCTATTAATAATGCTATTAATGCTATTAATTCTATTATTAATGCTATTAATAATGCTATTAATGCTATTAATAATGCTATTAATGCTATTAATTCTATTATTAATGCTATTAATAATGCTATTAATGCTATTAATAATGCTATTAATGCTATTAATAATGCTATTAATGCTATTAATAATACTATTAATGTTATTAATGCTAATATTAATGCTATTATTTGTATTATTAATGCTATTATGCTATTAATAATGCTATTAATGCTAATAATAATGCTATTACTGCTAATAATGCTATTAATGCTAATAATTATGCTATTTATGCTATTCAAAATGCTATTAATGCTAATAATATTGCTATTAATGCTATTAATAATGCTATTAATGCTATTAATAATACTATTAATGCTATTAATAATGCTATTAATGCTATTAATAATGCTATTAATGCTATTCATGCTATTAATAATGCTATTAATGCTATTAATAATACTAATAATGCTATTAATTCTATTAATAATGCTATTAATGCTATTAATTGTATTATTCATGCTATTAATGCTATTAATAATGCTATGAATGCTATTAATAATGCTATTAATGCTATTAATACTATTAATGCTATTAATAATGCTATTAATGCTATTAATTGTATTATTAATGCTATTAATGCTATTAATAATGCTATTAATGCTATTAATGCTAATATTAATGCTATTAATTGTATTATTAATGCTATTAATGCTATTAATGCTAATAATAATGCTATTTCTGCTAATAATAATGCTATTAATGCTAATAATTATGCTATTAATGCTAATATTAATGCTAATAATGCTAATAATAATCATATTAACGCTATTAATAATGCTATTAAGGCTAATAATCATGCTATTTATGCTATTCAAAATGCTATTAATGCTAATAATATTGCTATTAATGCTATTAATAATGCTATTAATGCTATTAATAATGCTATGAATGCTATTAATTGTATTATTAATGCTATTAATGCTAATATTAATGCTATTGTATTAATATTGCTATTAATGCTATTAATAATGCTATTAATGCTAATAATAATGCTATTACTGCTATTAATACTGCTATTACTGCTAATAATAATGCTATTGCTAATATTATTGCTATTGATGATGCGATTATTATTTAAAAATCTTTAAAAAAAAAATAAACATATTCTAGACACCCGATGCATTTGCATCGGGCTCACAGCTAGTTATTAATAAATACTGTAAATTTGAGAATTCATAAGAAAATAATAAGTTGTACATATCATATGGTATGCAATAGTTTCTAATAGTAATCAAATTAAAAGTGCTGCTGTTTAAAGGACAAACTGCCAATTGTGAGAATTTTTAATCACCTGTGGTAGTGTGTGCTTTTAGAAAAAGGAAAACCAGAGTGTCCAAACTTCCTTAAAAACGTACTCGTAGAGAAACATTTAAAAAACAAAGTTTCCAAGCCCCTTAGGGCACGCCTAATGCGTTTCGGAACTAAACGTCCTTATTAATAGACATTGTAAGGAATAAGGCATCTTCTGACCTATTCCTACAACAGCCATCTTGTTCAGGTGTCACCATATTTTCCCTTACTCCACGAAGAGCCCCCACCTTTCACCTGGGGCTTAATCAATCTCCTGCAATATCTGAGGAAAACCTCTTCCTGGCCAGTTGTTGCCACGCAGTGAAAACTCCCTACCACTTATACAAAAGGAAGACCATCCTGAGACTTTGAAGTTTAGTGGGGAAAACCAATTTCCTTCAACCTGCAAATTGAAAAGCAGCATCACACTCAGCCCAGACACATGGCGCCGCCGAATAACTCCTAATATTTCATGACCCCTCACTCTAAATATGACGAGCATAAATATCACATCTAGAGATGTAGATGTTCATAGCATATCTTTCTACATAATTGTGTCGACCTTCATAAGCACCCCAAACTTGATATTGGTCGCAAAGGAGTGGTGTGTCCCACCATTGGAAGCTAAAATCATAACCAAACATATGAGAGCATTATCTTCTGCCTAAGATGCTCTCAAGCAAAGTTATCTATTATATAATTGTCTAAGGGTTTTTTGAGTGTGTCTGTCGGCGTAAGACAGAGGCAGCTCATTGGTGCCTGCCTGAGGCGGGCGGCAATGAGCGCAGACTATGCAAATAGGCGCAAGAATTCAAAGTTCGAATTTGCCCCAATCCTGCCTCACCGGCTCCATCCTGCCCCCCCCCCCCGCCACCATCCTGCCCCGCTCACTCCATCCTGCCCCCCCGCTCGCCACCATCCTGCCCCGCTCGCCACCATCCTGCCCCCGCTGGCTCCATCCTGCCCCCGCCGGCTCCATCCTGCCCAGCTCGCCACCATCCTGCCCCGCCGGCTCCATCCTGCCCCCCTGCCACCATCCTGCCCCGCTCGCTCCATCCTGCCCCCGCTTCCACCATCCTGCCCCTCCCGCTTCCATCCTGCTCCTCCGGCTCCATCCTGCCCCGCTAGCTCCATCCTGCACCGCTCGCCTCCACCCTGCCCCTCTCGCCTCCAACATGCCCCGCTCGCCACTATCCTGCCCCGCTCGCCTCCATCCTTTCCTGCTCGCTCCATTCTGCCCTCCCACCACCATCCTGCCCCGCTCGCTCCATCCTGCCCCGCTCGCCACCATCCTGCTCCTCCGGCTCCATTCTGCCCCGCTCACTACATCCTGCCCCGCTCGCCACCATCCAACCCTACCCCAAACCATCCCCCCCCTGCCACCATCCTGCTCCTCCGGCTCCATCCTGCCCCACCACCACCATCCTGCCCCGCCACCACCATCCTGCCCCGCTCGCTCCATCCTGCCCCACTCGCCACCATCCTGCTATTGATGATTATTTATTATTATTGATGATGATTAATTAAATGTTACTAAAAGCCGCAATAAAGAACAAACCATGGGTAACAAAACAAATGCAGACTGGGTAAAACGTATGCAATAGTTACATATTGTGTATTAGATTAATATACTTGTCTATTTTATAGGGTTTGTATGTATGAGGGACTATAAATATATATTTATGCAAGCTTGACCAACATTATACAAGAGATGCTGTATTATTTAGGATTTAAGTCTACACAATATATAAGATACAATCCCATATGAATAAAAAACTTTGCACAGTATCTCCCTATACTATGATTCCATATAAAACATGATTATTTGATGACATTAACTATTGTTTTAGTAGTTGGTATCAAAATAAGCGAAAATAATTGGATATGTAATATGGAATATAAAAACCACATTACATTGCAAGGCAGTGGCGCCATAGAAAAATTCACAGAATTACAGAATGGTAGAGTTGGAAGGGACTTCAAGGGCCATCGGGTCCAACTGCCTGCAAATACACGTTTCCTAAATTATCCCAGCTAAATGTTTATACACCTTTTGTTTGAAAATTTCCATTCATGGAGAGCTCACAACCTCCCATGGCAGACCGTTCCACTCTCTGAATGCCCTTACTGTCAAAGTTTTTCCTAATGTCTTACCTGTATCTCCTTCCTTTTTAGTTTCATCACATTGCTTCTTGTACTTCCAAGAAGCTATATCCAGGCTCATGAGACACATAAATTCCATATACATTGGCCTTGAAGACCACGAGAACAGGGAGAGGCGAAATAATTTACGTATTAAGGATCTACCAGAATCAGTTGCCACCGACGCTCTCGTCTCGGCGGCTACCTCTATTTTTAAGCAGCTGCTCTTGGACATAGACCTGTCTTCCATGGATCTAGTAAGAGTCGCAGGGCCCTCCGCCCTAAGCCTGCTCATGGAGACCCCACAAAGGATGTACTCAAGTCAGTTCTTTGACTTTTGCACCACGGACATCCTCAAGCGAGCTAGAGAAGCCTCTGACATTTTCTATGAAGTTTCTCTAATCCTCATCTTCCAGGACCTTTCTGCCACCACCCTCAGGAAACGTCTCCTCAGACCGTTCACAACGTAACTAAACCATAGGCAGTTCCCATTTATATGGCTGTATCCCTTTGGGTTTTCCATTTCAGCTAAGGGCAAGAGACTACAAGGCAGAACCTCAGCTGATATAAAAGAGATCTGTGCTAAACTGGGCATTACCTTGGAATCCTATCCAAACCTAAAGGCAGTACACCTCGCATTCAACATGTAAGCCTTGCCTTCTTCCACACCATGGCACTTGAATCTCAAGCCCAAATAACAGAGGGCCAAATGGAAGATGGCTAAGGCGCAACCTTCAGAAATTGAAGATGAACCAAATTGATCAGCACTGGCATGCTTAAGTCAACAGAGGCATCCGATACTGGGTGGTGGATTGGAGGCCTTGCTCTAGGAGGTCTAACCCTACGTCACCTGAAGAGGACAGCAGGCGGAACTAGACTATGCTAGCCTTCTTACCTACCTTTTAGTAGTTGTGCATGGCCAGTGAAATCTGGCAAAAAAATTGCACTCTTTTAAGGCCCAGTTACACACACAGATAATTGTGCAGACATTGTTCGCAGATCTCTGGTTGCAGTGAAATCATGGACACATTGTTCCTTTTTGTGGCTGTGTACAAATCTAACAATGTGTCCATGATTTCACTGCAACCAGAGATCTGTGAACAATCTCTGCACAATTATCTGTGTGTGTAACTGGGCCTTTAGAGTGACTGAGGTTTGCCCAAAGATGACTGTCTCTAACTCCCCCAACCATTGACCTATAGGAGACAATGACTGATCCACACATCAAACTCCCGACTACCTCCTCTCTGGTTTATTGAGACATTACAGGGAAGTGAGGGAGGTACTCACCCCAGCCAGGCCTTAGCTTGCTAATGATTTAACTCGTTAATAGTCTGGGTTGTTTAAGGCTAGCTTGTAATCTTATACTTCATGCCCTTGTTGTTATTTTGGTATGTTTCTATGTTATTATGTTATTGAGTTTATCACTTATAAAGCGGGATCTATCCCAAGGTGTGATCTGTTCTTACGGAATGGTTATAACCTGCAAATGTGTGAGAAATGCGCATAGGGTCTTATCCTTTTTTTAAAAGGTTATATCGCTGTAAATTAAGAACTGCTCACCTGATTCGGTCGTGTCACCCACAACCGGTATAATCGCCTGTAAGATGGCTTGTAGAATGGCTGCTGCAGCTCCGGACCTTCACGATAACCGTGGAAACAGGAATGCTGTAATGTGACCAAATGCCGGAATGCCCGCGCTGCCACACAATAAGGGACTGATATTGTTTAAAAGGTTCATAGACGATATATTTATCATATGGGATGATGATTTGAGTGACTCTGAGGAGTTCTTGCATGTTTTGTATAATAATATAATGTTGCCACATGGTTTTTTTTTGCCTTCCTCTGGATCAACATGTTAGCCTATGGGTTGAACTAGATGGACTTAAAGTCTTCCTTCAACCTTAAAAACTATGTTAGTATTAGATGGCGGCCCGATTCTAAAGAAACGAGTAGTCTAGAATATGTATGTAGTTGACATACTGTGACTGACAGAACTTGTTAAGTCAACATGAGTGAACTACATATATATATATATATAGCAGCACTATGGTATATGACGGTGCATTACAGTACATGTATAGCAGTGCTATGGTATATGGCGGTACATTACATTACATGTATAGCAGCATTATGGTATATGGCAGTACATTATAGCACATATATAGCAGCACTATGGTATATGGCGATACTCCGGTCCCCGCGGTCCCCCACTCCTCCTGGCCCCCGGTCGTCCACAGTAAAAGTAAAAAAATCCTCAGTGAGGATACTCACCTGTCTGCCGGCTCGCTCCTTCTCCGCCTTCTAGGTCCTACAGGCCTTTAGGACCTGTCGTTGCCTGGGAAACCGATCAGCTGAGGAGAGGAGGGGGGGCAGGACTGTGTTGGGGGGGCAGAATGGAGCGAATGGGGCAGGATGGAGCGGGAAGGGGGGGCAGGATGGAGCCGGAGGGCGCAGGATGGAGCCGGGGGGAACAGGATGGAGCCGGGGGAAACAGGATGGAGCTGGGGAAAACGGGATGGAGCCGAGGGGAAACAGGATGGAGCCGGGGGGAAACAGGATGGAGCCGGGGGGAAACAGGATGGAGCCGGGGGGAAACAGGATGGAGCCGGGGGGGGGCAGGATGGAGCCGGAGGAGCAGGATGGAGCCAGAGGAGCAGGATGGAGCAAGAGGGGGGCAGGATGGAGCGAGCAGGGCAGGATGGTGGGGGGGCGGGGCAAAATGGAGCCGGAGGGGCAGGATGGAGCCGGAGGGGCAGGATGGAGGTGTTTGGCGCAGGATGGAGCCGGAGGGGCAGGATGGAGGTGTGTGGCGCAGGATGGAGCCAACGAGGCAGGATGGAGACGGCAGGGTAGGATGGTGGCGGGGGGGTGGAGGTTGGAGCCAGCGGGGCAGGATGATGGCGAGTGGGCAGGATGGTGGTGAGGGTGCGGGATGGTGGCGGGGGGGCAGGATGGATACGGGGGGCAGGATGGAGGCGCTCCTCCTGATCCCCTTCTCTCCCCGCGACCCCCGTCCCTCTGGCCCTCCACTCCCCACGGCCCCCCTCCCTCTGGCCCTGCACCCCCCCCCACTCCTTCATGGTGATAATAAAAAGAAAAAACCCTCAGTGAGGATACTTGCCCTCTGCCGACTCGCTCCACCTATCTTGTAGCTCCCAGGACAGGACCTGTTGTTGCCTGGGAAACCGATCAGCTGGGGGTCAGTGGGCAAATCGGGGGTCAGTGGACAGAGTGGGGATTCAGTGGGCAGAGCAGGGGTTAGTTGGCACAGTCATTGGGCAGATCAGGGGTCAGTGGGCATAATCAGTAGGCAGAGCAGGGTCAGTAGGCAGGAGTGGGGGTCAGTGGGCAGAGCTGGGGTCAGTGGGCAGAGCTGGGGTCAGCAGGCAGAGCAGGGGTCACTGGGCAGAGCAGGGTTCAGTGGAATAGCAGGGGTTAGTGGGCACAGTCAGTGGGCAGAGCAGGGGTCATTGGGCAGAGCAGGGTCAGTGGGCATGGCAGGGGTTAGTGGGCACAGTCAGTGGGCACAGCAGGGGTCAGTGGGCAGAGCGGCGGTCAGTGGGCACAGTGAGTGGGCAGAGAAGGGTCAGTGGACACGGTCAGTTGGCAGAGCAGGGGTCAGTGGGCATGGTCAAAGGGCAGAGTGGGGGTCAGTGGGCAGAGTGGGGGTCAGTGGGCAGAGCAGGGTGAGTGGGCAGTGTGAGGGGTCAGTGGGCAGAGCAGGGTCAGTGGGCAATGTGAGGGGTGAGTGGGCAGTGTGCAGGGTCAGTGGGCAGAGTGGGGGTCAGTGGGCAGAGTGGGGGTCAGTGGGCAGAGTGGGGGTCAGTGGGCAGTGTGAGGGGTCAGTGGGCAGAGCATGGTCAATGGGCAGAGCAGGGTCAGTGGGCAGTGTGAGGGGTGAGTGGGCCGAGCAGGGTCATTGGGCAGGGTGAGGGGTCAGTGGGCAGAGCAGGGTTAGTGGGCCGTGTGAGGGGTCAGTGGGCAGAGTGGGGGTGAGTGAGCAGAGCAGGGTCAGTGGGCAGAGCAGGGTGAGTGGGCAGTGTGAGGGGTCAGTTGGCAGAGCAGGGTCAGTGGGCAGTGTGAGGGGTCAGTGGGCAGAGCATGGTCAGTGGGCAGTGTGAGGGGTGAGTGGGCAGAGTATGGTCAGTGGGCAGAGTATGGTCAGTGGGCAGAGTATGGTCAGTGGGCAGAGTATGGTCAGTGGGCAGAGTATGGTCAGTGGGCAGAGTATGGTCAGTGGGCAGAGTGGGAGTCAGTGGGCAGAGCAGGGTCAGCGAGCAGAGTGGGGGTCAGTGGGCAGAGTGGGGGGGGCAGCGTAGGGGGGTAAGTGGGCAGAGCAGCGTCAGTGGGCCGAGTGGGAGTCATTGGGCAGAGAGGGGGGTCAGTGGGCAGAGTGGGGGTCAGGGGGCAGAGTCAGTGGGCAGAACAGGGTGAGTGGGCAGTGTAAGGGGTCAGTGGGCAGTGTGAGGGGTCAGTGAGCAGTGTGAGGGGTCAGTGGGCAGAGCATGGTCACTGGGCAGAGCATGGTCAGTGGGCAGAGTGAGGGGTCAGTGGGCAGAGTGAGGGGTCAGTGGGCAGAGTGGGGGTCAGTGGGCAGAGCGGGGTCAGTGGGTAGGGTCAGGGGGCAGCGTGGGGGGGGGTGAGTGGTCAGAGTGGGGAGTCAGTGGGCAGAGCAGGGTCAGTGGGCAGTGTGAGGGGTCAGTGGGCCGAGCAGGGTCAGTGGGCAAAGCATGGTCAGTGGGCAGTGTGAGGGGTAAGTGGGCCAAGCAGGGTCAGTGGGCAGGGAGGGGGTCAGTGGGCAGAGAGGGGGTCAGTGGGCAGAGCAGGGTCAGGGGGCAGAGTGGGGGTCAGGGGGCAGAGCAGGGTCAGTGGGGGTGAGTGGGCAGAGCAGGGTGAGTGGGCAGTGTGAGGGGTCAGTGGGCAGAGCAGGGTCAGTGGGCAGTGTGAGGGGTCAGTGGGCAGAGCATGGTCAGTGGGCAGAGCATGGTCAGTGGGCAGAGCAGGGTCAGTGGGCAGTGTGAGGGGTGAGTGAGCAGAGTGGGGGTCAGTGGGCAGAGTGGGGGTCAGTGGGCAGAGTGGGGGTCAGTGGGCAGAGTGGGGGTCAGTGGGCAGAGCAGGTTCAGTGGGCAGAGTGGGGCTCAGGGGGCAGAGTGGGGGTGAATGGGCAGAGTGGGGGTGAGTGGGCAGAGTGGGGGGTGAGTGGGCAGAGTGGGGGGTCAGTGGGCAGTGTGAGGGGTCAGTGGGCAGAGCATGGTCAATGGGCAGAGCAGGGTCAGCGGGCAGTGTGAGGGGTGAGTGGGCCGAGCAGGGTCAGTGGGCAGTGTGAGGGGTGAGTGGGCCGAGCGGGGGTCAGTGGCCGAGCGGGGGTCAGTGGGCAGAGTGCGGGTCAGTGGGCAGAGTGCGGGTCAGTGGGCAGAGTGCGGGTCAGTGGGCCGTGTGAGGGGTCAGTGGGCCGAGTGGGAGTCAGTGGGCCGAGTGGGAGTCAGTGGGCAGTGGGAGTCAGTGGGCAGAGTGGGAGTCAGTGGGCAGAGTGGGAGTCAGTGGGCAGAGCAGGGTCAGGCAGAGTGGGATCAGTGGAGAGCAGGGTCAGTGGGCAGAGTGGGGTAGGCAGGTCAGTGGGCAGAGCAGGGTGAGTGGGCAGTGTAAGGGGTCAGTGGGCAGAGCAGGGTCAGTAGGCAGTGTGGGGTCAGTGGGCTAAGCAGAGTCAGTGGGCTAAGCAGAGTCAGTGGCAGAGCAGGGTCACTGGGCAGAGCATGGTCACTGCGCAGAGTGAGGGGTCAGTAGGCAGAGTGGGGGTCAGTGGGCAGAGTGGGGAGCAGTGGGCAGAGCAGGGTCAGTGGGGAGGGTCAGGGGGCAGCGTGGGGGGGTGAGTGGTCAGAGTGGGGGTGAGTGGGGGTGAGTGGGCAGAGTGGGGGTCAGTGGGCAGTGTGAGGGGTCAGTGGGCCGAGCAGGGTCAGTGGGCAAAGCATGGTTAGTGGGCAGAGCTGGGGTCAGTGGGCAGTGTGAGGGGTAAGTGGGCCGAGCAGGGTCAGTGGGCAGGGAGGGGGTCAGTGGGCAGAGTGGGGGTCAGTGGGAAGAGTGGGGGTCAGTGGGAAGAGTGGGGGTGAGTGGGCAGAGCAGGGTGAGTGGGCAGTGTGAGGGGTCAGTGGGCAGAGCAGGGTCAGTGGGCAGTGTGAGAGGTCAGTGGGCAGAGCAGGGTCAGTGGGCAGTGTGAGGGGTGAGTGGGCCGAGCAGGGTCAGTGGGCAGAGTGGGGGTCAATGGGCAGAGCAGGGTTAGTGGGCAGAGTGGGGCTCAGTGGGCAGGGTCAGGGGGCAGCGTGGGGGGGTAAGTGGGCAGAGAGGGGGTCGGGGTAGAGTGGGGGTGAGTGGGCAGAGTGGAGGTGAGTGGGCAGAGTGGGGGTCAGTGGGCAGAGCAGGGTCAGGGGTAGAGTGGGGGTCAGTGGGCAGAGCGGGGGGTGAGGAGGCAGAGCGTGGGTCAGTGAGCAGCGCGGGGGGATGAGTAGGCAGATGAGGTTAGATCGGGACAGGACCTTTGATGACGTCACGGTCATGTGATCTGTGACTCCACCCATCATCGTGACGTCATCAGAGGTCCTGAAGCGCCAGGAAAAGTGCAGCGGCGGCCAGCTTGAGGGAGCTGTGGTAAGAGGCGGGGGGGAAAGACTGGACAGTGGAGGTGGGCTGTGTTGACAGGTGGGGGGTGAGCGGACAGTGGAGGGGGGCTATGGTAAGAAGCAAGGGGGGTGATCGGACAGTGGAGGGTGGCAATGGTGAGAGGCAGGGGGGTGATCGGAGAGTGGAGGGGGGCTATGGTGAGAGGCAGGGGGGTGATCAGACAGTGGAGGGGGGCTATGGTGAGAGGCAGGGGGGTGATCGGGCAGCAAGGTGGGGGGACTGTGGTGCCTGTCATTCCATGTGTAGGCATTAGCCGGTGATCTCCCGAAGTGGTGTGTGACTGCTCAGGGGTGTGGTGTCGGGATGGCAGCTCGCGGTGGGCGCTAAAGCGCCACCGCTCGCTGCCATCTTGGATCACCCTGAGCGGGTGTAGTGCCCAAGCCACTTCCGTCGTGTGACGTCCTTTTTGTCCCTTGAAGACGGAAGTGGCTTCGGCTTTTATATATTAGATGTTACTATGTTAATTCGTGGGCTCTTAAATTTGAACCTCATTGACATAGGAGTACTATTGATTTCCTTGATTTAACAATTTATAGAGAAAATGATCACATATTAACAAAAACCTTTTTTAAACGTGTGGAAAGAAATAGTTCTGTCCACTTCACAAGTGGACACTACAATAAATGGCTAGGAACATCCCTGTTAACCAGTTTAAAAGAATAAGAAAAAATTGTTCCCATAAAGACAATTTCATTGAACAATCAGAAATTCTGAAAAAAAGATTCAAGATACGTGAATATCCCACTAAACTAATAGAAAATGCATTTAAAGAGAGCAGCAAAATTTCACAGGATTTCCTCTTGAAACAGAAAGTAAAAAATGCAAGATTAGAAGGTGCCCCTTCAAATTTTAACCTTATAACTACTTTTAATAAAAAACAGAGAGATAAAGAATATTTTGAGCAAACACTGGCCTATATTGATGAATGACCCAATTTTGGGCAAAATATTGCCAGATCGTCCAGGAATAACCTTCAGAAGGGCCCCTACAATTAAAAGTATTGTTGCCCCCAGTAGATTAAGAACAACTTCCCACAAACAACAAATAAATTCAGATCAAACAAATAGAGGTACCAACCGTTGTGGTAAGAAGCGTTGTCTATGTTGTAAAATGATGACACCAACTAAAGAATTCATCTCCAATTCCACTGGTGAAAAATTCCAGATAGCCCATAAAATAGATTGCAACACGAAATTTGTCATATATCTTTTAGAGTGTCCTTGTAACCTGCAATATATTGGCTGTACAACACAGGAGCTCCACAATAGGATTAATAAGCATAGATCCAATATTAAAAATGGTTTTAAACAGCATGGGGTGTCAAATCATTTTGATGTACACCACGATAGAAATTATGGGGGTCTGAAGGTTACAGCCATAGATCATATTCCTGAGAACACCGCTAATAGATTGGGTGCTCTCAATAAGAGAGAGAAGTACTGGATTTATAAGATGAACACACTTGTTCCTAGAGGACTAAATATTATCTTAGAAATTATCTCCTAAAAACCCTGGTTTTAATATATCAATTGAATCTTCCCCGTTCTTCATTCTGCCCCTAAAAGAACTCAACTCAGCTAAGCTTGTTTTTATAGGTTTTTTATAAGGATTTTATAGGTGTTCTTATAGTCCTGTGAATATATGATCATGTTTTTACTAGAAGCACTATTATATTTATATTGTATTTATTCATTTTCATTTTTATCAAACACCCATAAGGTCATACACAATTGTTTTTGTTTTTATATATATTTTTATTTCTATATATATTCTTAAATTCCTAGCTTTTATCTCACTATATATATTTTCATCTCACCCTTATAAATACAGAATGCTCTTTTCTTTCTTTCTTTCTGCCTAATTCACCCTAATCAGAGATTTATATACACTTACTACTCGCTTATTTTTTCTTTTACCCATTCTACCGTCACAACTTAACTTTTAACATATTAATTGGAGACACGATTTCTAATAGATAAAGAAACAACATTTTAATCTTAGGCACACGCCTGCCACGCTCTTATTTTATATATAACACTAATAGATCTCACCACGCTTATCATTCTCCCTTTTCACTAAGGAGACCGTCGCACACAGAGATATATTGCTTGCAACTCACTGGTTGCAGTGAGATCATGGACACATTGTTCCATTTGTACACGGCAACAAAACAGAACAATGTGTCCATGATTTCACTGCAACCATTGAGTTGCATGCAATATATCTATGTGTGTGACGGTACCTTTGGATGGAATTATACTTATGCACTGCTGAGGAACTGAACCTGTGTTGTTCTGACTTTTTGAAGTCTCTTTAGATGGACTTTTAGAGCTTAATTGGAGGCACGCGCCACACACAAGACTGCTAACCACAATTAGCTTTGAAGTAGTAACATTGTAACAGGCTCTAAACGATGGCACCCGAATCCAATCTGAACTCTGTCATTCCTTTGACTCTTAACAGGAATATCATTTGTACACCAAACATATAGGAATACATTCATACATTCTAGATATGTTTATATACCTTTTTAATTATAATAAAAAAAAATTTATTCTTACATTTCCCATTTTTAGATTTTTCTACTAAAATTTATGTTTCTGCTATTTTTAACAAAATTAATAAAATTTAAGGACATATTACAAATAAAAATAGCATATTTCAAATAAGATATTTTAACAAGGCAATTTTTTACTCAAAACATTTTTTTCCTACATTTCCCTTTTGGCACATTTCTTATTATTCTTAGGTCTACAGAAAAATAAACCAAATAATTATTCTAATAACCTTTTAAACAGTCCGCTTTATTTCTTTCAGTTTTCATTAAAAGTTTTTTATTAATTTTTTTATTAATATTTATGAACCAATATTTATTTTATATATATGCACCAATATATATATTTTTTTTTCCCAAATAGATTCTTCTATATAATCACACACAAAAGAATATGGTGTATCCTATAATATAATGCATTTTTTCATGAGCACCTTCATACATTTGTATATTTTATAGGATTTGTCTTTAAGTCTAATTCCTCACATTTATTAACACATTTCTGCACGGAAATTTCACTCCCTGCAAACATACATATTTTGATGGTGTATTTCATCGGATTATATAGCACAACTAGATAAACTGACTATATTATAAGTTAATCAGAACAATATATATTATGTCTTGCGAGTTTGAATCCAGCTCATCTCTTTTTTTTCCTCTTTCTTTTTTTTCTCTTCCTTTTCTCTTTTTTTCTTTAATTATTTTTTTTCTTTAATTATTTATTTCCCTTTGTAGAAAAGTTTTTAAGCGGTCTCATTTGACTTGAAAAGGAGCAGCAAATCAACTTATGAACAATTGTATGGAATTGTTTGTGTTTTTGACAGTTTTTACGATGTAATCTTTACAAACACTGTGATGTCACATTGTTATCCACCCTATCACTGACGTCACAGCTCAGGGGCTGACACTTCTTTCTTGGCGCCTTTTTGGGTTTAAAGGGAACCTGTCAGCTGGTTTATGCCCCCCAGCTATCACTGACTGTAGCTGCAGCTTTATAATACTATTCTAACCATCACTGTCTGAGCTCATAGTGTAATGTGAAAGGTGAAAGAAAAGCATTTATACATTTACATTTCAGTCCCCACCTTGGAGGAGGGAGACTGTCTGGCAGGATAATAGTTAACTCAGTTTTAACTTGGATAGCTAAAGGACCTGTGTGATGTAACGATCATGTGACCATAGTGGGCGGAGCTAAGCCAGCAAAAGTATTATGTTCTATGAGAACTTCGCTCCGTCTATTGTAGTCACATGGTTGTGACATCACATCAGGTCTCCCAACATGTTGTAGCACAAGGCTGAAATGTTAACTATTAACCTGCCAAACAGTCCCCGTCCTCCAAGCTGGGGACTGACTGCCTCATTACATAAGGAAATGTAAGTGTATAAATGCTTTTTTTTCCACCTTTCACATCACACTATGAGCTCAGACAGGGATGATTAGAATAGTATTATGAAGCTGCAGCTACAGACAGTGATAGCTGGGGAGGCATAAACTAGCTGACAGGTTCCCTTTAAAGAGGACCTGTCACCAAACCAGGCATGGTGATCTAATTACAGCACTGGATGCAGTATGTCTGCAGCATACAGGCAAGGGGTCACCCAGCACTTGAGCAGCCCTGTACCCCGAGATAATACACTTAGAAAACTTACATGCTCCAGCCAAATAGGAGGTGGCTAGGGGCTGCAGCCAAGGGCATATTCACACCCCCTGCATGTTTAATCTGCCCACCGCTGCCAATCATTCTCTCCCTCTTCAGCAGCATATAAACTGGGTTTTTTTTTTTTCTTCAGAACTTGCCGGGAGAGACTTTCTGGGAGAGAAAAAAAAAACCCTCTGTTTTAGGCTGCGTTCACACATCTGCGTATTTTGCTGTGCTTTTTTGCGTGCACTTTTTGCTGCGCTTTTCGGCCGCGCAAAAAAGCGCAACAAAACACGCAGGGGCTTTCACACACTGCGCTTTCTTTACCCCAGAAAGCACAGTGATGTCACAGAGGGGAGGAAGAATCCTGCTTCCTCCTCCCCTCTGTAACAGCCCCATTAGATCTCACAGTAAAAGCAAGTGTATGAAAAATAAAAATCAATGAATACTTCACCTGTCCGACGCCTTTTCCCGGTGTTCGGTTCCAAGTGAGATGTCTTCTGCCAGGACCTGTGGTGACGTCAGAGGGGCGTTCCCGACGCTGATTGGCTGCTCGCGGTCATGTGATATGTATCACATGACCGCGAGCAGCCCAATCAGCGCTGGGAACGCCCCTCTGACGTCACCACAGGTCCTGGCAGAAGACATCTCACTTAGAACCGGACAACGAACACCGGGAAAAGGCGTCGGACAGGTGAAGTATTCATTGATTTTTATTTTTCATACACTTGCTTTTGTTTAATTTAGATTTCGCAGTGTATATTAATACACTGTGAAATCTAATGGGCGGCCACAGCTGTCAGAGGGGAGGAGGAAGCAGGATTCTTCCTCCCCTCTGTGACATCACAGGGAGAAAACGCAAGAGCAGCTGCGTAAAGAATTTACATCTCAATTCTTTACGCAGCTGCGCTTTCTCCCTGAAAACGCACTGCGTATTTTTACGAATTGTCTGCACGGCAAAGTGAATTTCACATTCACTTTGCTGGCAGACACAAAACATTGCGTATTTTGAAAAGCTCGCGTAAAAAAGTGCAGCAAAATACGCAATGTGTGAACGCAGCCTAAATGCTGCTGAAGAGGGAGAGAATGATTGGCAGCGGTGGGCAGATTAAACATGCAGGGGGTGTGAATCTGCCCTTGGCTGCAGCCCCTAGCCACCTCCTTAATGGCTGGAGCATGTAAGTTTTCTAAGTGTATTATCTAGGGGTACAGGGCTGCTCAAGTGCTGGGTGACCCCTTGCCTGCATGCTGCAGACATGCTGCATCCAGTGCTGTAATTAGATCACCATGCCTGGTTTGGTGACAGGTTCTCTTTAAATAAGATTATTTCCATTGTACTCTTGATTTACCCTGAGGAAGGAGCTCGGTTAGTGGCTCCGAAATGCGTAGGATGATATAAAGAAAAATCTGCCCTATTAACTCTTTGTTTCATGGTGATTCCTGGTGGCAGCGCGGGCATTCCAGCATTTGGTCCTATTACAGCTTACGGAATGGTTATCACTTGTTTTATTAATTTACCTTCTCTCTTTTTCTTCTTAAGGCCCTGTCACACATAATGATATTGCTAACGAGATCGTTGTAACGTCACAGATTTTGTGACGTGACACGTACGAACGATCTGGCCCCTTCTGTGAGATCGTTGATCATTACATACTGTTCTGGGTCATTTCTACGTCGTTGCCCTCCCGCTGGCAGCACTACATCGTTGTGTTTGAAAGGGACAATGACCAACAATCTCAATGCTATGCTATGGAGTGACAATTCCCAACGACCTCGGTATAATTCTGGATCGTTGCTGAGGTTGTTGGTGACATCGCTGGTGAGATACCTGTTTGACATCTTGCCAGCGATGTGAAAAACGACGCACCAGCAATCCAGGCCAGGTCATATCGTTATCGGTATCGCTGGTGTGTCGTTATGTGTGACGGGGCCTTTACTACTATACCTTTATCTCTCCCAATCAATTTTCCTCCCTTCTGTGGTCTTGGCTCAGAGGGAAACTCTCCTGAACAAAAGAAATCTCGAACAATAAAAACTGAATGGATAAGGACAAGGCACAAAAGGTTTTCATACTAATAACCTATAATGCAAACGGCCTAAACTCCTCAATTCCTAGATCCCAAACGCTTAGACAACTCAAAAAAGAAAAAGCCAACATCTTGCTGATCCAGGAAGCCCACTTCTCAGACAAAATCCCTTCTCTCGAATGGACCTACTTCAACCAGTGGCTCCATGCTGTCTCCTTCTGGAAATCTAGAGGAGTGTCCATTTCCTTTGCAAGGGATGTACCCTTCCTCCTCATGGAGTGTTGGACAGACCCAGGAGGTCGCTATATTTTTGTATAAGGTCTATTAGCAGGCAGCATGGTGACCATTGGTATCTTATATGCCCCCAATAAAAGACAAAATTGCTCCTGGCAACATTAATGAAGTTTCAGCTAGTCCTGGAAGACACCCCAATAATTGGTGGAGACCTAAATCTAGCTTTGGACCCGACTATAAAACTTTATCAAGATTTACTCTTGAACAACTGACATTTAAACGCCTCAAGCTCAAAGAGTTACTGAATGAGCAAATGGAAAAATATCACTTTAACTGGAGAAATAAAATGCAGGTCCATGGTGATAGGGCATCCAAATTTATGATTTCCTATATTAAAAGCCGCCAGTCTTGCACATACATTCACGAAATTAAAACCAATACAGGGGCTGACACATTTGATTATTTCCATATAGCCTCAGAGTTTTTGACTTACTTTAAAAACCTATACCAACTTCATCCAGATGACCCCACCTGCCATCCGGGAAAACGCATGGACACAATTTCTGTCCTAAACGCTCTGCCCCTCCCAACTCTCTCGGATGATCAGGGGGCGGACTTGACAAGGCCATTCTCTGACCTGGAACTTCAATCCATCATGTCACGATGTCCGAATGGGAAGGCATCGTGGCCACATGGCTTTCCATCATCATATTATAAGGCGTTCTCTGCTCCCCTCTCTGGCCACCTGCTCAATACGTGCAGTGCTATCCTACAAGGAGACGCTATTGCATATCAAGCACTTGAAGCTAACATTACTTTAATACATAAAGAGGGCAAGGATCTGGAACTCTACTGGAGTTGCAGGCCAATCTCCCTCCTTAATGTAGACCTAAAATTGTTCGCCAGTATGATGGCACGCAGAATTGCAGAACTGTTACCCGGCATTATCTCTGCGAATCAAACTGGGTTTGCAAGAGCAGAGACAATTCTTTAAAAGCTTTACATATACAGCAAAACTCCCTTAATCTTCCTTGGCATTGACGCTGAAAAGGCGTTCAACAGGGTGGACTCGACCTTCCACCGCGAGATGCTAACCAAATTTCAATACCCTTCTCTCTTAATTGATGCAGTTTTTATTTAGCCAGGATTAAGATAAATAACTTCCTTACTGACACTTTTCAGATTAGTAACGGAACATGACAAGGCTGTCCCCTCTCGCCCCTTTTATTCGTCCTAGCAATAGAATCTCTTATCCTGGCTATCCAACAGTCTCCAACGATAAGTGGAATTCAAATAGAATCATCATGTCATAAGATAGCAACTTTCACAGTCTTTCTGACCAAACCACTCAAAGACATCCCTGTGCTCCTACAAACATAACGCTGTACGGAGAACTATCCAGTTTTAAAGTCAGTGCAACAAAATCTGAGGCTTTCAGAGTCAAGGTCCCTGAACCCCAAGTAAACGCTCTTAAAAAAATATATCCTTTTCATTGGCTTCCCAAATACATAACCTATTTGGGGATCAAATTAGGCCGCACGCTTAAAGAGCTTCTAGGCCTAAATTTTCGCCCACTACTTCCAGAAATAGAGGGCGATTTTTACATTGTAAAATCGCTTGATTTCACGCAACGACGCACAGACGATATCGCTTAAGCGATATCGTTCTGAAAATCGATACGTGTGACGTGGCCCTTAGACATATCACAATTTTGGACTTTTCAGAGCTTGTCAAATCTCTCTTCTGACCCATTTTGCCTAAGGAAAGGCATTATATAGGGTGATGAAGTCTACACCACACCCCTCCTCATTACAAAGATGCACATCACCTGATTTACTTAATTGGTAGTTGGCTCTCAAGCCTATACAGCTTGGAGTAGGACAACATGTATAAAAAGTATCATGCTATCAGAGCTGGGAAGCGCTAATTACAATAGGCATTGAAGATCACGCCTATTAAGGCATGCTATTATGACGAACATGGTCCGCCGGGGTGACTAAAGAATATAGCCCCTGCTCATAAACATCGATAATGAGCAAGTTATATACTGTTTTTCTACACTTTCACAGTCTGCTTTTATGAGCAAAAAGGAGTGTGGGATTAGTGAGGGAATGCTGCAGGGACATGTTTTCATAGCTTAGGAGGCGTTTTGAGGGTAACAGGATCCCTTTAAACTTGGAGTTATTTAGTTTGGAAAAACGAAAACTTAGGGGTGATCTTATAATAATGTATAAATTTATGAGGGGACAGTACAGAGACCATTTTAATGATCTCTTTACTCTTAGGCCTGAGATGGAGACAAGGGGGCATCCTCTACGTCTGGTGGAAAGATAGTTTAATCATAATCACAGACGTGGATTATTTACTGTAAGAGCAGTGAGACTATGGAACTCTCTGCCACATGATGTTGTAATGAGTTACTCATTACTAACATTTAAGAAGGGCCTGGATGCCTTTCTTGAAAGATATAATATTACCAGTTATATATACTAGATTCTTTGATAGGGCATTAATCCAGGGAACTAGTCTGATTGCCGTATGTGGAGTCAGGAAGGAATTGTTTTCCCCAATGTGGAGCTTAGTGTTAACACACAGCAGGGTGGATTTGATTTAAATCTAACTGATTTAAATCACGATTTAAATCACTAGTCAGTAAGGCTTGATTTAAATCAGTGATTTAAATCAAAGTTTCTACCTAAACTAGTTCTTGCTACTTTAACATGCAAGTAGATGAAGATTTTTAGAATCACTTTTTATATTACTTTTTTTTCCCCAGTTTAATGGGTTAATCATTCATATTTGGACACCACTGTTCTGTTGTACTTAGGAAGGAGAAAAATAATCCTGACCTTAATAACAATTTTAATAGATTTATTCAACTGAAACAATAACAACATTACAGCATAAGTTATTTGCTTAAACAAACATCCATGTTTGTTAACTAATTTGGCTAAACAAAATATATATATATTTTAAGAAACTTAGACTGTCAGCCCAGCCGACACATGAAAAACTTAAATACTACTGTCCCTGCTGTCCTCTGTAGCTCACTTGTCGTCATCTTCATCATCATCTTCTTCTTTGTTCCTATTCATAATCTGGAAAAGAAAAACAAGCTTTCCTGCTTTATTGGGTCCCAACCGATTTCTCAATTTAGAATGAATGAGTCCAAAGGAAGAGAATATTCTTTCAACGCCTGCAGAAGAAGCTACTGCTGTTAAAAGTGAAATCAACATTAGCTTTATTTCTGGAACACTTAAGTCTTTGGCTAAGAGGTGCAGCAAATGAGCACTGCAACCATATGTTATTAGCAGCTTTGTATTCCCTCCCTGCTCTTCTAAATCTATTCTCATCTTGGATACGTTTGCAGCATTGTCAGTGACCAAACTGCGTACTAGACATTTGAATTTTTGTTCACATGTCATTATAGCTTTTCCTGCCACTTCTTGTAAGTATTCTGCTGTGTGTGCATTTCCTGACGTATCAGTTGTTTGTGCAAGGAAGACTTTACCTTCTTCTGTTGTTATACAAGCACATACAATAGGATCATTGTGGACATTACTCCACCCATCAATACCTAGGTTAACAATTTTACCCTCCAGAGCTGTTGCACATTGCTCCATTTCTCTGTCATACACTTGATCCAGCAGTTTCCCTGCAACATCAGCTCTGCTGGGTGGACTGTATCCTGGTCTCAGTGACTGAACCATATTAATGAAATGTGGGTTCTCAGTCAGACGGAAAAAAGAGTTTGTTGCATAAATAAACTGGACAATTTTTTCATCAATCAACTCTTTTTCTAATCTGCTAGTTCTTATCACAAACCTATCTATGGTGGTTCCAGGAGGTAAAGGTTTTTTCTTCCTTTTGGGTGATGGTGATATGTGGCTGTGGGTGTCTGATGATGATGCTGCTGCTAATGAAGCACTATCCTTGATGGATAACTCTGAAACTGTAGAACAGGATGATGGTGATCTTGGAGGTGGATAGTTTCCAGAATCCATGAATTCCCCTAAACAAAAAAAGTCAATGTTATTTTATTGTTTATTATACAATTTCTGCTTATTGTACACAGCACATCACTGCCCCTGCCCCAAAAGGAATATTTGTTTTTCTTCATAACTGTACCAAATGACAGTAACATGCAGTAATAAGAAATATAATTTTTCTCACACATGACAGTTCAGTCTTTAGAAATAGGATTCAATAAAAATGAAGATCCTGCTTGTTCAGAAGTGTTTCTTTGGTCATCTTCATCACCGCACTTCTCATGATGTTGCCTTATTCGCGCCACCAGGCCTTGCATCTCTTTGTTGCATCGTTTGCATTTTGCACGCATGCCTGCCTTACCGATAGGCGATGGAGCTTCATTAAAATATTCCCAAACTGGGTCTCTTTTACGGCCTGCTGCCATTATAAGGAAAGAATGTAATAAACCTCAGATCGTACACACAAACAGATCCAGACTTGTCTGTCTGTGGCTATGCTGCAGTATTGTGCTCAAAGTTTCACTTTCATTTTCTTGTCTGCTTGCCCTTTCTCCTCCTCACACTTAGATTCACATTCTTCTTGTGTTGTGCAGATCTATTCCACTCCAAGCAATCGGAAACATATTGTCTAACTTCTTGGACTTGGCACTCAAGGGCTTGATTCTGTATTCATAGGTTTGTAGAACAATAGGATTAAGGTCTTTTTCTCAACTCTGTTCATGTTGTAACATTTTTGCCGTGAAGAAGAGGCTGGGACCTCTGCGGAGTCAAATTCAGTTTTGAGAACTGCGTAAGTAAAGCGAGCGTCTGTGATAATATAGGAGAGAAACTGCCCACTAATCCTACAGAAACCTCTGGAAGAGCACGGCATTGTGAATGTTACACATATACAGCCTTTATTCTACTGAGTTAAACAACTCAGCTTTATCTCATGATGGAAGAACCTTTGGATGGTAAAATATTTTCCTCAAAAAGCAGTTTATTGAAAAAAATCCGATTTAAATCAAAAAAATCCGATTTAAATAAAAAAATCCGATTTTTTTTTTTTATTTAAAAAAAAAAAAAAACATTTATTTTTATCCACCCTGACACACAGGTTTTTTTTGCCTTCCTCTGGATCAACATGTTAGGCTATGGGTTGAACTAGATAGACTTAAAGTCTTCCTTCAACCTTAAATACTGTGTTACTATTTTACAATGTATGTTACGTTCTAGAATCCCCTGGCACGATAGAATCGGGCCCCCGTCTAGTATATTAGACCAGCGATCAAACCAAAAAAGCTAATGTCCCATAAAGGGACTAAATATTGGAAAAAAAACATTTGGTATTGCCACAGCCGTAACAACCTGATAAAAACTGAGACACTAATTAACCCTCTTCAAGGAACATCATGAAAAAAAATAAAAAGGTAGCAAAATCTGTCTTAACTTTATATTGCTGACAAAAAAAGGAAATAAAACAAAATCAAAAAGTCAAATGTAAATAAAAATGGTATAGCTGAAAACATCTTGCTTTGCGTAGGCGCAAGACTTCGGGCATTGTGCGGCCTCTTCAATAGGACACTGAGGCACACCACTGCGCAGGCAAGAGACTTGTGACTTGTGTGGATCAAGTCGCTATGTGATTCACTTGCATACACTGAGTAGGGGCAGCGTTTCCATGGAGCGTAGCGGCGATAACTGCAATGTTCAGACCCCCATAACACCCTTAAAAGAAATTGGCATATGGCACTGGACAGATTAAAAGTAGTTTGATGAGGTATACAGGGGTACATCTTGGGATATTATAGGGTTTCAGGAACCCCAAGTTCATCATGTTAAAGGTAATGAGCCTGGTTTAGAACCCCCAAAATTGGTGACAGTTTCCTTTAAGCCTGTGCTCTATAGAATGGCACAGAGATGCACTGGTTAAAGCACTAATTCGCACACAGTATGTCAAGCTCTGAATTCCTGTGCCCACTGGGGGAATTAGATCAGCTTTAGGACTGCCCAAACTATGCTAGAGTAATAGTTAGGATTCTGGATAAGGTGGGTATATGATTTTTTTTAATTTCAATTAAATAAAACTTATGTTATGATATTGGAGTCATTAAAGTATAGGGGATGTGATAAAGTGTGAAAGTTTACTGTTGGTTGACTGTTGGGGCCATCATTAAGTGATGAGACCATTATACAGTTTGAGGCTAGTGGGGGGTCATCATACAGTGCGAATGCAACTGTAGGGACCTGTAACACTCGCAGAGGTTCGAGTTGGAATGGACCCATTGGACCACAGGGGGACTCGAGGCTTACCATGACATGGGAGGGGATTAAAAAAAGCATCTGCCAGGTGTTTACCAGAGCCTTAGACGCTGAAGATGGGCTTGGCTGCAGGTAGATGCCAAATGCAACTCCTAAGGCAATGTCCGGAACTGTGGCAGCTGAGCAGAGTTGGGTAACAGCAGGACAGTAGAACAGGATTGGATGGGTACTAGAGTCAGACAGGGCTGGCACAGGAACACAAACAAAACTGGGACAGGTAAATGCACAGGACATCAGGGAGAGGTCATCTGGATCAGAAAATTAGGCAGAGGCCATCTGGCACAAAACATTTGGTGTAGGCACACAAACAAGGAAAATAGACTAGGCAGGTGCAGTCACATGGATAGAACTGGAGTTTCTGGATTCAGGATATGCTGGTCACTGGATATGCTGAATACACCAGCAGCAAGGTAAGCTGGATTCAGACAGGATACGAGACTCAGGCAGGTCACCAGACTTCAGACAGGACATAGGAATATGTGCAGGATTCAGGCTGGTACCAGAATATCACAACGGACTAGGAATACAGGCAGAACAAGTCCAGGAATAAACAAAACAGACAAGAATTCAGGCTGGATAACCATAAGCAAACACAGAACTACTTGAAGGCAGGACTGTTGCTGGACATGAACAAACCATGAGCAACAGCCTGAACTAACTGACTGGATTAGGTAAGGAACCTAATAAGATGCACAGGCTATGGCCATCAGGGTGAGGGAGCCTTAAATACCTGGTGCCTCCCAGTCATAGGCTGGGGAAATCTATTCATGGTGCGCACACCACCCCTTTAAAGGGATCCTGTCACCCCAAAAACACCTTTAAAGCTATTAAAACCTGTCCCTACAGCATATTAACACTTTCCCTACACTCTTTTTAGCTCCTAAATGCAGTAAATGATATTGCATAAAAACGTTTTATAAGTACCTGATTAGTGATGATAATGAGTGACTATGCTATTCATAGTCACTCATCAAGACTGCCCCTCTGCTTCATAGCACGCCTGAATAGGCGTGATCTACATCCAGGATTCAAAATCGCGCGTCCCTTCTGTGCCCTGTGTCGTAGGAGGCTGCAGTGTGGCTTGTGACGCGATCCGCGTCATTCCCGGCGCCCTGTGACGTATTTACAGCGGCGCCGCGCTGTCAGCTTCAAAATGCACACTGCGCATGCGCATTGGGCATGCGCAGTGCACATTTTGAAGCTGACAGCGCGGCGCCGCTGTAAATACGTCACAGGGCGCCGGGAATGACGCGGATCGCGTCACAAGCCACACTGCAGCCTCCTACGACACAGGGCACAGAAGGGACGCGCGATTTTGAATCCTGGATGTAGATCACGCCTATTCAGGCGTGCTATGAAGCAGAGGGGCAGTCTTGATGAGTGACTATGAATAGCATAGTCACTCATTATCATCACTAATCAGGTACTTATAAAACGTTTTTATGCAATATCATTTACTGCATTTAGGAGCTAAAAAGAGTGTAGGGAAAGTGTTAATATGCTCTAGGGACAGGTTTTAATAGCTTTAAAGGTGTTTTGGGGGTGACAGGATCCCTTTAAGAGAAGAGCAATGCGCACACCCAAGGCTGGAGACCATGGACCTCAACAGGAGCCAAGGGCTGAATCACACGTGGGCAGCCATGGAGGAGAACCGGGGTCTGCACTACATGTAGGCGGGCATTCAGCAGAGCAGGGGTCTGAGGCACACAGGAATGGCAGAGGACCACACAGCACATGCACACCTGCATGGACAAGTGGGTAGCCAAAGAGGTAATGGCATTGGTGTCCCTGCTGAGCAGGGGAGAGAGGTTAGCACAAGGACATCGGAGTTAGGAAGCACTGGGACACCGGTGTATATAGGGACAGGGATATAGTTGTTACATGGCCGTAATATAGAGTAGGGGCTCTATATTATAGCCCTCTAACACCAGTATTCCTGTCCATATATATGCTGGTGTACCAGGAACTCCGGCATATATAGGGAACCATTATAAAGTGTCAGGCTTACTCTGAGTCATTTAGTGTAGGAGGCATTATACAGTACGGGCGCAATTGTGAGTATAAGGGCTACTGTAGGGACCATTATACACTGTATGGTCCATTATACTGCGTGGGTGCTACTTTTGAGTGTATACTGTGTATAGGCGAGATGTGAACCCATCGTACTGTATATAGGGAAGCTGTGTGTTCATCGTGTGGTATATAGTTGAATTATAGAATCACCATGCTATGTATAGCGGAACTGTGGACCCATTACTCTGTGTATTGGGAAAACTGTCAGCCATAATACTGTGCATAAAAGCTGTTGGTCCATCATACTCTGTATAGGGGAGCTGTGGGCTCAATATACTGGGTATAGGAGAGCTGTCAAAATCAAAATACACTGTGTGCAGAATTATTAGGCAAATTGTATTTTAGGGGATTATTTTTATTATGGATCAACAACTATGTTCCCAATCAACCCAAAAGACTCATAAATATCAAAACTTAATATTTTTGGAATTTGGAGTGTTTTTTTTTTTTACATTTGCCTATCTTGGGAGGATATATGTTTGTACTATTACTGCACAGAATTAATAGGCAACTTAATAAAAACCAAATATATTCCCATCTCACTTGTTTATTTTCATCAGGTAAACTAAAAATTAGAAAAAACATTTCGGACATGCAAAAACATAACACAAAAAAATTAGTGACCAATATAGCCACCTTTCTTTATGATGACACTCAGCAGCCTTCCATGAATAGATTCTGTCAGTTGCTTGATCTGTTTACAATCAACATTGCGTGCAGCAGCCACACAGCCTCCCAGACACTGTTCCGAGAGGTGTACTGTTTTCCCTCCCTGTAGACCTCAGATTTTAGGAGGGACCACAGGTTCTCTCTGGGATTCAGATCAGGTGAACAAGGGGGCCATGTCATTATTTGTTCTTCTTTTAGACCTTTACTGGCCAGCCACGCTGTGGAGTAGTTGGATGCATGTGATGGAGCATTATCCTGCATGAAAATCATGTTTTTCTTGAACGATACCGACTTCTTCCTGTACCACTGCTTGAAGAAGTTGTCTTATAGAAACTGGCAGTAGGGCCGGGAGCTGAGCTTCACTCCATCCTCAACCCGAAAAGGTCCCACAAGTTCATCTTTGATGATACCAGCCCATACTAGTACCTCACCTCCACCTTAATGGCGTCTGAGTCGGAGTGGAGCTCTCTGCCCCTTACTGATCCAGCCTCTGGCCCATCAAGAGTCACTCATTTCATCAGTCCATAAAACCTTTGAAAAATCAGTCTTAAGATATTTCTTGGTCCAGTCTTGACGTTTTATCTTATGTTTCTTGTTTAAAGGTAGTGGTTTTTCAGTCTTCTTTACCTTGGCCATGTCCCTGAGTATAGCACACCTTGTGCTTTTTGATACTCCAGTAATGTTGCAGCTCTGAAATATGGCAAAACTGGTGGCAAATGGCATCTTGGCAGCTTTACGCTTGATTTTCCTAAATTCATGGGCAGTTAACTTGCGCTTTTTTTTTTTTTTCTTTTGGCAATTTCAAGACTGCTGCATACCTCTGTAAGGCTGGCTTCACACTGCAGTTTTTCACTGATCAGTGTCCATCAGTGTTTGGGTGCCAAAATAAGGAGAGGAACCAGGAAAGGAACTTGCAGAGAAGAACTATAATTGAAAGATTGACACCTGTTCTGAGTTTTGGAGACACTCCTGGTTTTGGCACCCAAACACTGATGGACACTGATAAGTGAAAAACTGCAGTGTGAAGCCAGCCTTAGGGTGCCGTCACACCCACAAGTTTAGTGAACAATATTGTTAGCGATCACATGCACGCACGATCGCTAACAATATTGTTCACATCGTTGGTGAGCTGTCACACAGGCAGACTCACCAATGATGTGGACCAGTGAGATCTCTGGTAACCATGGTAGACTTCGGGTTACTAGGTGCCGCGCAGCGCTTAGTAACCCGATGTTTACCATGGATACAAGCTCCCAGCATAGGCTGCGGGTCACAGTCATAGGTCTGTTCCCTTTAGCAACCCCTCTTGTCCTCTGCTCAACGCACTGAGCAATCACCACGCCTGCAGCACTACCCCTACTTAGGACCATCTGACGCGGCAAGAGGGGGCGGCACGTGACGTGGCCGGTCACGTGCACGCCCAGCTGAGCCGCAACCAGGAAGCAGAAAACGTGACAGCGAGCAGCAGGCTATCACCGCAGAAAACTCCCCACTCATCACCACCAAACTGTTAGAGACACTGAAGGAAAGACATCACCATCTGCAGCACATACAGTGTTGGCCAAAAGTATTGACACCCCTGCTATTCTGTCAGATAATACTCAGTTTCTTCCTGAAAATGATTGCAATCACAAATTCTTTGGTATTATTATCTTCATTTAATTTGTCTTCAATGAAAAAACACAAAAGAGAATGAAGCAAAACATTGATCATTTCACACAAAACTAAAAAATGGGCCGGACAAAAGTATTGGCACCCTCAGCCCAATACTTGGTTGCACAACCTTTAGCCAAAATAACTGCGATCAACCGCTTCCGGTAACCATCAATGAGTTTCTTACAATGCTCTGCTGGAATTTTAGACCATTCTTCTTTGGCAACCTGCTCCAGGTCCCTGATATTTGAAGGGTGCCTTCTCCAAACTGCCATTTTTAGATCTCTCGACAGGTGTTCTATGGGATTCAGGTCTGGACTCATTGCTGGCCACCTTAGGAGTCTCCAGTGCTTTCTCTCAAACCATTTTCTAGTGCTTTTTGAAGTGTGTATTGGGTCATTCTCATGCTGGAAGATCCATGACCTCTGAGGGAGACCCAGCTTTCTCACACTGGACCCTACATTATGCTGCAAAATTTGTTGGTAGTCTTCAAACTTCATAATGCCATGCACACGGTCAAGCAGTCCAGTGCCAGAGGCAGCAAAGCAACCCCAAAACATCAGGGAACCTCCGCCATGTTTGACTGTAGGGACCGTGTTCTTTTCTTTGAATGCCTCTTTTTTTCTCCTTTAAACTCTATGTTGATGCCTTTGCCCAAAAAGAGAGAACATTCTTCCAAAACGTTTTAGGCTTTCTCAGGTAAGTTTTGGCAAACTCCAGCCTGGCTTTTTTATGTCTCGGGGTAAGAAGTGGGGTCTTCCTGGGTCTCCTACCATACAGTCCCTTTTCATTCAGACGCCGATGGATAGTACCGGTTGACACTGATGTACCTCAGACTGCAGGGCAGCTTGAACTTGTTTGGATGTTAGTCGAGGTTCTTTATCCACCATCCGCACAATCTTGCATTAAAATCGTCAATTTTTCTTTTCCGTCCACCTCTAGGGAGGTTAGCCACAGTGCCATGGGCTTTAAACTTCTTGATGACACTGCGCACGGTAGACACAAGAACATTCAGGTCTTTGAAGATGGACTTGTAGCCTTGAGATTGCTCATGCTTCCTCACAATTTGGTTTCTCAAGTCCTCAGACAGTTCTTTAGTCTTCTTTCTTTTCTCCATGCTCAATGTGGTACACACAAGGACACAGGACAGAGGTTGAGTCAACTTTAATCCATGTCAACTGGCTGCAAATGTCATTTAGTTATTGCCAACACCTGTTAGGTGCCACAGGTAAGTTACAGGTGCTGTTAATTACACAAATTAAAGAAGCATCACATGGTTTTTCTAACAGTGCCAATACTTTTTTCCACCCACTTTTTTATGTTTGGTGTGGAATTAGATCCAATTTGGCTTTAGGACAATTCTTTTTGTGTTTTTTTCATTGAAGACAAATTAAATGAAGATAATAATACCAAAGAATTTGTGATTGCAATCATTTTCAGGAAGAAACTGAGTATTATCTAACTTCTGTCAGAGGGTGTCAATACTTTTGCAGGAGTGTCAATACTTTTGGCCAACACTGTAGTAAGTGACCATCAATTGCACAGCTCAGTCCATATATAATGATTACCGGAGTGTGGTATAATGACAAAACTGCAGTATTACAACAAAACAGTAATTTGTAGCTCACTAAATTAACCCCAACAGTGAGATAGACAATTAACCCTCCAACTCAAAGAACAAACTTGATTATATATTACAAGTGTAGACAGAGGGGAGGACACAAATGATTTTAATGTGTTATAGGTAAAAGAAAAGAAAATTAACATCCTAGAAATGTCTAACCACAAAATGGAAACAAGTTAATGACAGGTATACAAATAAGCTGCAGCTAATTTAACTCAGTAGAGGTACTATTGAGTAATATTAGGGCCACGTCACACACATCAATTTAGTGAACGATATTGTTAGCGATCACATGCACGCGCGATCGCTAACAATATCGTTCAGATCGCTGGTGAGCTGTCACACAGGCAGACTCACCAGCGATCAATGGACCAGAGACATCGATGAAACGATTTAAATATCGTTTCCACGATGTCTTGCTCCCGTTGCCAGCCTGCGGTATGGGGGAGCAGGCTGGTCTCCAAGGTAAACTGCGAGTATCTAGGCAGCGCGCGCTGCCTAGATTCCCGATGTGTAGCTTAGTTACCAGCCTCCTCTGCTCACCGCCTGGTATCTAAGGTACACAGTGGGTAACTAGGGTCCCTAGTTACCCGCTGTGTACCTTAGATACCAGCAGGTGAGCGGAGGAGGCTGGTAACTAAGGTATACATCGGGTATTTAGGCAGCGCGCGCTGCCTAAATACCTGCAGTTTACCTTGGATACCAACTCCCAGCGCTTGTGAGAGGTGCTAGGAGCTGGCTTATCGGTCGTCTGCCGGTGTCACACGCAGTATCCACTGGCCGACCAACGACAGATTTGTGAACATGTTACATTGTAAAATCGCTTGATTACACGCAGCGACGCACAGACGATATCGCTTAAGCGATCAAAAAAGGAGATCGCTCAAGCGATATCGTTCTGAAAATCGATGCGTGTGACGTGGCCCTTAGTTTTTCTTTTAGGACAAATCAATACCTCATGCAACCAATTTTCAAAGATCAGTTAACCCATCACAAATCAAAAGATGGGTATAGAAAATAACTTTAAGGTATAAATCAAGACAAATATCCTATCAACTAATCCAGGTGCATTTCATATATTTTTAGCAACACAACAGCAAGTGCTTTACTTAGGCTGGCTTCACACTGCAGTTTTTCACTGATCAGTGTCCATCAGTGATTGGGTGCCAAAACCAGGAGAGGAACCAGGAAAGGAACTTGCAGAGAAAAACTATAATTGAAAGATTGACACCTGTTCTGAGTTTTGGAGACACTCCTGGTTTTGGCACTCAAACACTGATGGACACATGATCAGTGAAAAACTGCAGTGTGAAGCCAGCCTTAGGGTGCGTGCACACGATCAGTGTACACAGTGTTTTGGATGCAGCCTCTTGCCGCTGCGTCCAAAACGCTGCGTAGTACAGTAATAGCATAGTGGATAAGATTTCAGGAAATCCCAACCTCACTATGCTTAACCCACCCGCAGCGTCTCTGGAGCTGCGGTGCGGGTTGCCGGGAGTCCGCTCCTCCGTAGTATGTTCATTTCAAGCTGCGGAGTCGGAAGCGACTCCCATCGGGTGACTGCAGGGAGAAACCGCCCTGCACCCACCACAAATGGTGAGTACAGGGCGGCTGCGGTCTCCCTGCGGCCACCCGCGGCTTCCCTCAGGTCCGGAGGAGCTGCTTTCAACACGGAGCTCCTCCGGACCGTGTGCACGCACCCTTAAAGAAAAAATTCTGTGCAAGTAAAAGGTGAAACCCAGAGGATTAAACATCATATAAAGAGACATTCTATCCAGAG
Organism: Allobates femoralis; assembly: GCA_033576535.1. Lineage (NCBI taxonomy): Eukaryota > Metazoa > Chordata > Amphibia > Anura > Aromobatidae > Allobates > Allobates femoralis. The sequence goes on from JARQOC010000003.1 coordinate 369,799,427, forward strand.
GACCTAAAAAATAGCCCAGTGTGAAGCCATACCAGAACACTAATTTGAAAGAACTTCAACCTTCTCCCCATTTTTTTTGTCTTTTAGTTGTTTATATTTATATACAACTTTATTAAAATGCAGAACAGTTTTTGTATTTACACATATTTATAGCCATTTTAAACCAATATAATTTAATTGAGGAGTGTTATAAGTTAATAGAATTCCTTTTAGTGTGTCTATGTTAAGACATCGTTTTTTCAGGTAAGCCATACCAATTGCGCTGAACCCCAAAATAAGATTTAAAGCGAACCTGTCACCCCCCCTGGACATCAAAAGCTATAATAGCCACCTTCTGCAGCACTAAGGCTGCATTCAGAGAAGGTGGCTATAGGCTTTTGATGCCCTATATACTGTTAAATATTCACTTATATAACTGCTTACACTTAAGACGACCTAAGACCGGGAGGCGGGGTTTCGCGCTCCTCCGACCCGCCCCCTCTTGTCAATCAGCCTGGTCGCCTGCTACTGCCTCCCCTCACAGTCTAGCATGAACGCGCGCCTCCGTTCTCCTCTATGGCGCCGCGCATGCGCTGTGCGCCGGGTGTCCAGGAAGTCGTCAGGCTGCGCGCACAGCGCATGCGCGGCGCCATAGAGGAGAACGGAGGCGCGCGTTCATGCTAGGATTATGAATAGGATTATGGCAGTGGCAAACTTGCGTAGATTATTTTTATTGAAGTAGTGAAAAAAGTTTATTTTTTTTTTATTTTTTTTTTTATTTGTGGTTAATCTCTTTTTATTAATTATAGAAGAAAAAGATATAACAGAACACACCATACAAATAGGTAAAAATCAAAGCATCAAATGAGGAATACACAGTAAAGTCCCAAAACAAAGAGACAGTCAATGTACAATCACGGAGTGAAATACCTTCCTCGATTGTAGGGTAATCTTTATCTTATTCAAAAACCGTTTTTAGAGGAACGTGAGACCCCTTCCTTGATCATGGGACCTCTGAACTAAAAGGAGTTGGTAATCTCTCAAAAAATATAATAGTATCTGACTCCATTTTGTCAAATTAAGCAGTAATAAACAGACCACTATTGGTGTAACACTTACTATCTCCGTACTGACAACATAGCATCAGTAAAGGTTAGGCCCCACGGCGTCATCAGGAAGTGCAGTCCCTCTTAAATAGATTTGCCTCTAACAGAGTACCTCATAGTGACAGGTATGGAGCTCTTATCAATATTGTTTGAACTTTCATAAAAGGTTAAACCATCAGGTAATCTCCAAAACTAAGACTAATAGATAACCTAGAGTGTGTAAAAAGATGATTAAAAGAAGAAAAGAGAAAAGAGATATTAGGAGGGAAAATAGAAACTGGATTAATTCAATCGGGTCTGGGTATGAAGGGAATAGGTCTAAAGAGGGAAGGGAAAAAGGAATAAAGGGGACCTCGAGCCCATGCCGACCATTTATCAAACCGTCTAATCAACCTCAGAGGGAGTTCTCCCCAAGTCAATCGAGTCTTGGTAAAGAATCCATTCAGTCCAGGTCACTGAGAATTTGTCACGGGAACCTAAAGCATCAGCCGCCAATTCCTCCATTCTAAATAGGTCCATCATCTCCTTGAACCAGTAAAGTAAGGAAGGTACCTGAGAGGTTTTCCAGAATCTCGGAATTAGTGTACGGGCAGCTGAGGCACAGAAACGAAGTATATCCTTCTTGTTAAGTCCAATGGGACCCGGAAAGATGGATAATAGAGCTACTTCAGGGCAACACTTAACCTGTTTACCCGTTATTCGTGTATAAGTGCCGAACACCTCAGACCAGAACCGCTGGATGTCATCACAACTCCACCAAATGTGGAGCATCGTCCCTGGTGCTTTCCCACAACGCCAACATCTGTCTGAAATTTCAGGGAACACACGGTGTAAATCTTCAGGGCATAGGTACCATCTGGTAAGCAGTTTGTAGCTCTTCTCTTGTGCGATGCAGACACTGGCTAATTTATGTGTAAATATAAAGCATTTTTGCCACTCGTTGACAGCGATGATCCTGTTTAATTCCTTATCCCAAGACCGTTGGAAGTGTAAGGAGTCCTGGTAACACAGGGAACCTAAAGCCAGGTATAAGGTCGAAATGTTGCGCTTCGGGGGGGAAGTCCTGTTGAAACAATCTTTCCAGCGAATTTGTTGTCAATCTCACCCTGCACTCATGTCCGGACGGGAATAGGAATGATTTGTATTGGAGGAATTCAAACCATCTAAGAGGTCTAGTAGGCTCAATAGATTGCATCTCCCTCATTGAGGGTAGATCCCCATTGGAAAGGGTCTGTCCCATTCGGGTATCGTTCATACTCTGCCAGCATAGAAATCTTTGCCTACCAAACCCAGGCAAAAAAGCCGGACTATAAAAAAGGGGAGCGAGAGGACCAAGTTTGCCATCTGTAAACAGTGTTTTGGTCACCGAGTGCCATATTTGCATAGTGGTCTTGGTCATGTCAGGTAGGGATGGTAGTCCTTTTATATCCCTGGGGGGAATCCAGAGTAAATGTCTTAGCGGGATCTCCGACCATCCTGTTCTACTTCCACCCATTTCTTGTTGGATTAACAATAGTGCCAGTCCATGTCTCTGGCAAGAGAAGAGGCTAAAAAGTATCTATGGATATTGGGCACCCCGACCCCTCCTCTATTTCTAGGTAAGGAAAGTATATGAATCCCTAACCTCGATTTCTTCCCGTTCCAGGTAAATTTAATAATGATTAATAATGAGGGATTGTAATTTAGCAAAAAACATTCTGTCCGGGGGAATAGGCACTGTTTGGAAGATATACAGGAATCGAGGTAGAACATCCATTTTAATAGCGTTCATTCTCCCGAACCAGGATAGCCTCAATTGACGATATGAAGAGAAAGCTTTCTCTGTCAAATAGGAGGGGAAGATAGTTCAATTTAAAGGGAACCAACCACCCCAAATGACCCCCCGGGACTGTTAATATGTGTCCCTACACCCAGCACACACATTTGGGGCAATCGTTTTTGCTAAAAAAAAACTGTTTAGTAGAAGCTAAGATATAGCTTTATAAACTTTAAAACATGTGGCCGACTGGGTTTTACCTAGCTTGTCCTCCTGCAGTGTTCGTGCCTGTCAGCCTCCTCTCTCCCCCTCCCTTCAGTAAAGCCCTGCCTTTTCAGCCTCTCAGGTTTCAGCCTTTCAAGTGATCCTAAACCCAGAAACTGACCCCCCCCTTATCTTTAGACCTGTCCCTGCACCCCCTCTTATCATTCCTAGCCATCCCTTTTGCAGAAAAAAAAATCGCTTTTGTAAAGTAAGAGAAAAGGTTATAATACTTTGACCTGTGTGAGTTCTCTCTTTCTGTGGAAGCCGAGATGGGCCGGGCCTGTCTGCTGCTGCCTGGTAATTATGCACGCCCCTCTCTGCTTCTAAGAGCCTGGCCGCGTCATGAAAGGGGCGGGGCTAAATCGCGGTATGCCGGTGGGGGGTCATTTGGGGTGGTTGGTTCCCTTTAAACAATTGTCTAAGATCTTTTGGAATATAAACTCCCAAGTTTTTGATAGCTTCCTCTCTCCATTTGAATGGAAACTGTTTGGACAAGTGAGATACCAAATCTCTGGGTAGAGAGATATTAAGAGCCTCCGTTTTTTTGGCCTTGGCTATAAGGAGGAGGGTCCTAATTGTGTTATCCCTAGACTCCCGGCCTCTGACAAAGCCCACCTGGTCCGAGTCAATCACGGAAGGGAGAAGCGGAGCTTAGCGGTCCGCAAGTATTTTAGAGAATAGTTTGACGTCCACGTTCAGCAGCAAAATCGGCCTGTAATTTGATACTGAAGATGGGTCTTTCCCTGGTTTAGGTATGATGCTGATATGGGCTTCTAAAGATTGAGGCACGAAATCAGAGCCCCTCAACACAGAATTAAAAGCCTCCAACATTGCGGGGGGTCAGCTGGGCCCGAAGTAGTTTATAAAAGTTAGGTAAGAATCCGTCAGGACCTGGACTTTTCCCAGCCGAAGTAGACTGGATAGCCAGTGTCAATTCCTCTTCCGAGATCTCCTCCAACTTCTCACCCGCCTCTTTAGCTAGTGTAGGGATCGCTGTTTTATCTATGTATCTCTTAATCTTGTCCGACAGCTCCAATGGGGACATATCTGACATATGACCCTTGATATTATAGAGATCAAGGTAATACTGTCTAAATTCCTCCAGTATTTCCTTCGGCAAAGATGTACGGCCTCCCGTTTTAGTGGAGATGGTAGGGATAAATGTCGGGCTTAACCGAGGATGGAGCAGTCTGGCCAAGGGACGACCGCATTTATCTGAATTAGAATAAAAATAACTTCTAGATTTTTCAGAATATCTACGGTATTTTTAGTCTAGTATACCTTTAAGCTCTTTCTTCTTTAAAGTCTGTAAGAGTCTCATTAGCCAAGGTCTGTTTATGTGCAGTTTCCAATACGTGAATCTGAGAAAGTAAGTCTTCTGTTAATTTTGCATTATTTTTTTTCAGACGAGTGCCATGTTTTGTAAACACCCTCTCAATACACATTTCAGGGTCTCCCATTTTGTGGGGTGAGGGGTGGGGTCAGTAGCGTGGTCTTGGCCAAAGGACTGTATAGTCTCCTTAGCCTCCTTCATACATATCTCGTCTTTTAATAGGTGTTCATTAAGTCTCCAGCTCCAGGGTCTACTACCAGTGTTTGGCAAAGTAAGAGTCAGGTAAGTAGGAGCATGATCTGACAATAAAATATCCCCTATGGTTGCCTCAGGATTCCAGGAAAGTAAGTTATGGCTAGTGAAAAATATTAAAGAATACTACTGTACGAGTTATGTACTGGGGAAAAATATGTGAAATCTCTCCCTTGTGGATTTAAAGTCCTCCAGATGTCTATGAGCCTCAGAGTGTGAAAGAGTTTTTTAATAGAGATAAGCTGTTTATTTGGTATAGATCTCTTACCAGAGGATGAGTCTGCCACCGGGTCCAGGGTGAAATTGAGATCCCCTCCGATAATGGTTGATCCCTCCGCAAAGGCTGTCAGCCGCAATAGATACGCCCTGCACGTCTTCGTTTGAAACCTATTAGGCAGGTACCAGTTAACGATAGTTAGCAAAGATCCAGCAATCCTCATCTTAAGAAAAATGTATCGGCCTTGTGGGTCAATACATGTGTCAAGAATCTCGTGTGTCAGTGACCTGTGAACCACGATGGAAACCCCTTTCGTTCTCGCTTCTGGGTTTGTACCATGATACCAAAGAGAGAAGTATCTGTTACGGAGACTCGGTACATGCCCTGATTTAAAGTGAGTCTCCTGTAACATCAGGATCTGACACTTCTGCTTATGAGCAGAATATAAGATCTGAGACCTCTTTTGGGGGGTATTGAATCCCTTTACGTTGAGGGAGCAAATTTTTAAAGTTGACATGGTCGGCACTGGGATTAAGGTAAGGGAGGGTAGAAAAGAAACTAGGAGACTAGAAAAGGGGAAATGCATAGAAAGGGGGAAATATAGAAGAAGTGAACCAAAGGTCCAAGAGTGGTTATTTAGTAGAAGAGAGAAAAAGGGGAGCAAGAGAAAAAAGAGAAGAATTAGGAACAGAGAAAATTCCCAGAATAATCTGGGATAACTATTTGGGGAGGTCTATTCGACCAGTCTTCCTAAAAACAGGTGACTATGTTCCGGTGAGGTGTAGCCTGTCTACCGAGGAGCTGCCCCCCCCCCCCACCCCGAGCTATATTTGTATTCTTATAAAATAGAAACAAATAAAAATACTATATCTCAACAACAGAACCTAGACCTAAGTAAATTGTTTAGAGTTATAGTCAGGTATGTTTAAGATGCCTGAGCCGGTATACATTCTATATACCCCGTGTTATATTGATAAACTTAGAACATATTATGTATAACAGAAGAAACATGTGGAACCTTAATATGCATGCAATTTTGTTAGAAAGAGGAGTCGTCACGAACCACCACCTCCATCATTTCCTCTGAAAGAAAAGACCATTAAAACGCAGGGGAACAGTTGACATAACTTTCAAGGCTGAAAAAAAAGTTTACATCCTCATCCATTGCTAAACGAACCCCTTCTCCATCCTCTGTTCCTTCCTCTCCGTGAAGCCCCCCTCCCCCTCCTCCTGCTTCCCCTCAATGTCTCCGGGTTCATCTGCATCCAGTCCAGGTATCCAAACTGTCCCGGCCATTCCTCCGGAGAAATATTCACTGGAGGGAGCACCAGAGCCTCCGTGAACTCTGGTACACCTCTAGGATGGGTGACATAGTGTAGCACTCCGTCTCTCCGCACTTGGAGGCGAAACGGGAAACCCCAAGTGTAGGGTATGTCCTGTCGTCTTAGTATCTCCAGTAGGGGGCGGAACACTCTCCTTTTTTGCAGGGTGCGCCTTGAGAAGTCCGCCAGTAGCTGAAGAGGGCAATCTTGGTATTTAATCTGTCCTTTAGCTCGGGCTTTAGTAAAGATTGTCTCTTTGATCTTGTACTTATGGATCCTACACACTACATCTCGGGGTCTATCTCCTTCCATAGGTGGGGGTCCCAGAGATCTATGAGCCCTATGAAATTCTAAAACAGAATCCACGGACACCTCCCTGATCGAATTGAATATGCTTTTAAGGGCAAAATCCAAGTCTTTAGGGCCAATACTTTCGGGGAGACCCCTGATCTGGATATTGTTCCTCCTCTCCCGGTTCTCCTTGTCTTCCATGGAGTCTAACATTCTTTCTAGCTGAGAGGCTTGTGAGGTGACTTTGTCTTCAAGTATCCGTAGCCTTTAGTCTACGATCTGGGAGGATGATTCAGTCGAAGATACTCTCATATTGAGTTTATGAACTTCACCCCGAAGTTTGGTCGCCTCAGCTTTGAAGGATGCTTCCATCCGGATAATAAAGCCTTCCATTTCCTCTCTGGTAGGAATAGTCTGGATACGTGACCTGAGGTCATCCCAAATCCCCTGACCTCCTGGGGTGTTGGTCGTCATTGTCTGTCCATGAAATAAGGGGGGACTGGTCTATGTAGAATTCCCCAGTGGTGAGTTCGCCAGGGCACAGGGGGATCCCCTCGTATTATCTACAAAAACCCCCTTTGGTAATGGGTTTTGTGTGGACTCCTCTCCCTCTGTACGTCTCTGTGATGCTTCAGTCGCAGTCTGACCCCTCTCCATCAATGTACTGGTCAGTGCTTGCTGCCTATAGTCCTTTAAGAACGAGGTAGTTTGTGCATCAGCTTGGTGCTGCACCTGGGTCTCAGTGGCGACCTCTATATTTGTCAGAGCGGGGTCTCCGCCATCTTGGGGGGCCAGGTGTAAGTTATGTGCCAGGGTCTCCTGGGTATCTTTCCCCCCACTGGCCTGGTAAGGTGGTTGAAGAAGCCCAGGGGTCAGTGATATAGTGTGAATGGCGCTGCCAGCCTGCTTGGTGCATGTCAGAGGAGGAGGGAGAGGGATACACATTACCGGCTGCTGCTGAAGCTCCCGGTCCGGCGCCTGCGGTCCCTCCCGCTATGCGGCTATCTCCTCTATGTCGCTGCTGCTTTCAGCAGCGTGGAGCTGCCTTTGTTCTGCCGCCCTGCCTGTAGCTCCGGCCGCCATCTTCCCAGCGGCGGTCTCCTGCCCCAGGGCTGTGCTGCGCAGGTAATGAGAAATTCTCCCTGTGGGGGGCACTGACCGCTCCCGGACTTCCTGGGATCGGGTGCCCTTCTTCTTAGATGGCATGTGTGTAGGATTGAGGGGTCAGGAACCGGCTATTTTAGCCCGGCGATGGGTTAAAGGCAGGAGCTCCAGTGTTCAGCTCCCGCTCTCCTCCATGTCCAGGCCACGTCCCCCTATTTTTTTATTTATTTAATTAAGAGGATTACAAATATTTACTTGTGTTTTGACAATGCCTTTCTGCGAACTAATTTTATCGTTTAATTGACCAGACAATTACAGATGTGCCAGTACGGGAAAGAATTAAGGATTCTCTTTTTTTAAAAAAACTTTAGTTTATTTTACCGGGAATTTGTACCAGAGAGCTTGTGCTGTATGCTGTAGTATTACAGCATATTGTGTAAATCATGATCTCTAAAAGGCTCTGCCAGTGGGCTTTACAGGTGAACCAAGGTAGCCCTTAGCTCAGTGGCTTGCTATGAGGGCGTAGAAGTGCATCTGCACACTGGCAAGTGTTTTATTTAAATGTCACAATATTGCAGATTGACCACAGCATCTAAATGTTGAGCAGTGCAATCTGGGTTTAGCTTCAGCCACTTCTATTAGTAACAGTCATTGGCTGTGTACCATGGCTCCTAAGGGTGTGTTGCACACGATCAGTGTACGCAGCGCTTTGGACGCAGCATCTTGCCGCTGCGTCCAAAACGCTGAGTCGTACAGTACTAGCATAGTGGATGAGATTTCAAGAAATCCCATCCTCACTATGTGTAACCCATCCGCAGCGTGTTTGGAGCTGCGGTGCGGGTTGCCGGGAGTCCTCTCCTCCACAGCATGTTTATTTCATGCTGTGGAGTCGGAAGCGGCTCCCATCGGGTGACTGCAGGGAGAAGCCGTCCCGCACCCGCCACACATGGTGAGTACAGGGCAGCTGCGGTCTCCCTGCGGCCACCCGCGGCTTCCCTCAGGTTCGGTGGAGCTGCGTCCAACACGCAGCTCTTCCGGACCGTGTGCACGCACCCTTAGTCTTCTCCATATTTGTGGTCCATGAAGAAGACATACAGAAGGTTAGTCGAGGATGACTGGTAGGATTTCTACTTCTAATATGTGGCATTATAGGCCCCTTTCTCATCCTCTATGAAGAGGCTATTGACATAGATTCACAAATTGAAACATTTCATGAAAATGAGGAATGTATCCTAAATTTTCCACTCGGCCTTTATGTGAAGCTGGGATCAAATTTATAAGACTCTTGTAGTTGCAGCTCATGCTTAACGTCTTAACTTTTTGAAATTTCACTATATACATTGGGGAAAATAAGTATTTGATACACTGATTTTGCAAGTTTTCTCACAAAGAATTGAGAGGTCTGTAATTTTTATCGTAGGTAAACTTCAACTGTGAGAGAGAGAATCTAAAATCTAGAAAATCACATTTTATGATTTTTAAATAATTAAATTGCACTTTATTGCATGAAAAAAGTATTTGTCACCCATCAACCAGCAAGTATTCTGGCTCTCACAGACTGGTTAGTTTTTTTCTTTAAAGGGATCCTGACCTTGCAAAATGTGCCCCCAGGCTCTGTATACCTGTCCCTGCACCATATTAATAGATTTCTAGGCATCCCTTTCTGCTTCTAAAGCAATATAGTAAACTTTAGATAAGTTGTTATCATACCTTATAATCTGCGGCTTCTCATTATTTGAGAAGCCACAAATGGCATTCCTTTCCATTTTACGTAAAATCTGGGAGTTCAAATTCATAAGAATGTTCCAATCCTTAACAAAAGGGCTTAATTTGACACCTGGATTTATGATTCATTACCTAGACACAATTAACACTTCTACAAGAAGATCTTCTGATGTGTAAAAGACCATTGCACGTTATCTACATGATTAACAAAGACTTCATTTTAATTTCCTTAGCACACCTCCATTTCCTTATGTCTTGCTGTATTTTGGATTTAAAGGGAAGGTGCCGCATTTTTTTTTTTGTATTAAAAATAATTAATTATAAAAACAATTATTTTTAATACTAAATAAATTTTTGTAACTTTAATACTTTTTTCATTATTAACTGTTTTTGCAGCCACTGGGGGCTGCCATCTTGCTTTGCAGGAGTGTGAAACGACACTTCCACTCCTGCAGTTACGGCAGCCCTGGGCATAGACACCAATGGTCGGATGCCGACCCTATACTTAGCATTGAGCTGCCGTCCTGCTGTGTACTGGGCACGCCCCTGGGCTGTCCAGAACACAGCAGAGGGAGGAGATCGGCGCCATGTTTGTGGAGCTCACAGTGTCTGCTGTGAGCTCCACACTTTCCTCCTATACCGATCGCCTCAGCGTGAGCTGATCGGTATAGAGACAGAGGACGGGATGCGGCAGGGAGAGAGGAGCACAGTCATCGGAGGTCCGGGGTGAGGTAAGTATCGGCGGGAAGCGGTGATCAGCGATTCTATCACCGCTCCCTGCCAGCCTGCAGTGATCAGAGCACAAGGAGTGTTATCATCACACCGTGCTCTGATCACGCAGGGAGAGAGAAGACACGCTGGGGGAGAGCAGACATTAGAAGGGACACTAAGGGGGACAGAGAGAGCGAGACACGCAGGGGGAGAGAGAGTGTGACATGCTGGGGCAGAGAGAGAGACACCCGCAGGGGGACAGCAGACATAAGAAAGAATACACACATGTGGGGGAGACAGGCATGAGGGAAGAGACATGCAGGGAGAGAGAGACATGGGAACAGACATGCAGGGGGAGAGAGCACACATGGGGAGACAGACCAGTCATAGTGGGAGAGAGACCGGGCACAGGGGATGAGCACACATGGGGAGAGAGACCGGGCACAGGGGGATGAGCACACATGGGGAGAGAGACCGGGCACAGGGGGATGAGCACACATGGGGAGAGAGACCGGGCACAGCGGGATGAGCACACATGGGGAGAGAGACCGGGCACAGGGGCATGAGCACACATGGGGAGAGAGACCGGGCACAGGGGGATGAGCACACATGGGGAGAGAGACCGGGCACAGGGGGATGAGCACACATGGGGAGAGAGACCGGGCACAGGGGGATGAGCACACATGGGGAGAGAGACCAGGCACAGCGGGGTGGAGACAGCACAAATGGGGAGAGAGACAGTCACCTCCAGAACTGCGCTCACTTTTCTGCTGCTACAACATGTCTTCTCCTCCAGTCACCTCCAGAGCTGCAGTCAGTATTCTGTGACCTCATGTAACAGAAAAGTGACTGCCGCTCTGAAGGTGACTGGAGAATAAGACATCCTCTCTTATCCTCCTGTCACCTTTAGAGCTGCAACAAGTTTTCTGCTGTTACATCGTGTCTTATCCTCCAGTCACCTCCAGAGCTGCAGTCACTATTGTGCTGTTACATTGTCTTATCCTCCAGTCACCTCCAGAGCTGAAACAACTTTTCTGCTGTTACACATTGTGTCTTATCCTCCAGTCACCTCCAGAGCTGCAACAACTTTTCTGCTGTTACATCGTGTCTTATCCTCCAGTCACCTCCAGAGCTGTGGTCAGCATTCTGTGACCTCATGTAACAGAATAGTGACTGCCGCTCTGAAGGTGACTGGAGAATAAGACATCCTCTCTTATCCTCCTGTCACCTTTAGAGCTGCAACAAGTTTTCTGCTGTTACATCGTGTCTTATCCTCCAGTCACCTCCAGAGCTGCAGTCACTATTGTGCTGTTACATTGTCTTATCCTCCAGTCACCTCCAGAGCTGAAACAACTTTTCTGCTGTTACACATTGTGTCTTATCCTCCAGTCACCTCCAGAGCTGCAACAACTTTTCTGCTGTTACATCGTGTCTTATCCTCCAGTCACCTCCAGAGCTGTGGTCAGCATTCTGTGACCTCATGTAACAGAATAGTGACTGCCGCTCTGAAGGTGACTGGAGAATAAGACATCCTCTCTTATCCTCCTGTCACCTTTAGAGCTGCAACAAGTTTTCTGCTGTTACATCGTGTCTTATCCTCCAGTCACCTCCAGAGCTGCAGTCACTATTGTGCTGTTACATTGTCTTATCCTCCAGTCACCTCCAGAGCTGCAACAACTTTTCCGCTGTTACATCGTGTCTTATCCTCCAGTCACCTCCAGAGCTGCAGTCACTATTCTGCTGTTACATGTCACTGGTACCTAATCCATACCATGAGATGTCACATGACTGGCGACCCTTTATGTTTGCATCAACAGTGAAAATACAAATGACTAAATAAAACTGAAACATTTACATTTATTATATACAAAATAAATAGTAAAAACACAAGGACAATATTCAGTCCAGGCCTGGGCCACAGAGCTGACACTCTAATATCAGACTTCAGGGTCCAGAATATACTGTATATGCAGGCCTGGGCTGCAGAGCTGACACTCTAATATCCGACCTTGCTGCGTAAGGATCTGCATGTAGTTGTGTGTTGGTATCATTCTGTGTCTTCAACAAAATGGCTCCTCACTGTGATTGACCCCAAATGTCATTGTCTTTTATCCATTTGTTAACACCCAGAAAGGGAAGGGGGCAGGAGACATCACACTCATTGAACAAATCCAGCCCAGATTTTCAGCAGTCGTAATGCATGCCTGCTGTACACTAGGTTTTCATGCCAAAGTTTCAGCAGCTGCTCCCCCTAGTGTTTCAAAGTGGAACATATCAAACTTTTTATATTATTTTTCATATTTTACTCCATAAAAACAATATGACAATATTGGAAAAACAAATCAAAACATTAATACTTTACATTTTTACAATTGTTAAATTTTTTTTTTTTTGGTGGCACCTTCCCTTTAAATGTCTCAGTAACTCATTTGTAATAATGTCTGATGAAGGAGCCTTGAGCTCTGAAAGCTTACAAATATATTTTTTCTTGTTAGTCAATAAAGGTATCACTCCTATAATACTTTTCTCAACCTTTTTTTGGGACTTAAGTATTTCCATCAATTAGTAAATGCAAGAAACACAAGATGACTGTCAATCTTACTTGATCTGGAGCTCCATGCAAGGTTTTGCCTCAGGGGGTAGGGATGATTCTGATAAAGGTCAGGAATCAGCCCAGAACTACACAGGAAGACCTATTCACAGACCTGAAAATAGCTGGGTCCAGAATCTCAAGGATTACCATTAGTAACAGACTAAGGTGTTATGTTTTTAAATTGTGCAGGGAACGCAAGGTCCACTTGCTTACACCTGCACATATCCAGGTCAATTTGAAGTTTGCCAATTACCATCTGAATGATTGAAAGGAGGCATGGGAGAAGGTCATTTGATCAGATGAGACAAAATAGAATTTTTTGGTACCAACTCCACTCAGAATGTTTTGAGGAAGAAGGATGAGTACAACCCCAAAAACACTGTCCCAATCATTGGCATGGGAAAATCATACTTTAGAGGACAGGATGACTGTACCACATTATAGGGAGGATGGATGGGGTGACATATTGTGAGATTTTGACCAACAACCTTCTTAACTCAGTAAGAGTATGAAGATGGGTCATGGCTGGGACTTCCAGCATGATAATGACCTGAAATACACAGCCAGGGCAATTATGGACTAGCTCCGTAAGAAGCAGTTCAAGGTCCTGGAGTGGCCTAGCTGATCTCGAGAGCTGAACCTAATAGAAAATCTTTGAAGGGAGTTGAAACTTCATGTTGCCCAGAGACATCCCTGAAACCTGAAAGATCTGGAGGATATCTACATGGAGGAGTGGGCCAAAATCCCTCCTGTAGTGCATGCAAACTTGGTCAAGAACTGCAAGTAACATTTGACATCTGTAATTGCAAACAAAGGATTCTGTACCAAATATCAAGATCTCTTTTTCTGGGGGCGTGACCTGGCCATGGAAGTGTGAGGAAGCACCTCCATAAGCTCTGCAGACCCGGGACTTTATAGAGCTATTCAACTTCACAATCTCTGCTCCAATGTCACGGAGAAAGAAGCCTGAAGATGCTGTGACAGCCCTGACACCTCCTGAGAAGCAAGGGAGAGAGGCAGGCATGGCAAAACTGTTTGGGACAGCAGGAGGAAAGGCAGCACACTCCTCTGTAATGGCACAGGGAGGACCTCATGCTCAGAAGCAGCAGGCACAGTCACCTTCACAGCTGCCACAGAGAAACCCCCGCAAACAAAACACTGGAAGCCAGGTAACAGCTGTTATCAGCTCCTCGGATAAGGGGAAGGAGAGATCAAGGGAGTCTGCAGTTGTGGAAACATTAGAGGAGATTGCAGACACTGGAGTGGAGACCGAGGAGACATGGAGGGATACTCCCCCCTCCCCTACACAGGCTGCAATAATGGTGCCTGCTTCAGACCAGTCCAGCAGCTCCTACTCTGAACTGAGGGCTATTAGGAGCATGATTGCTGCTCTCCCCACCAGACAAGACCTAGACTGTTTAATGGCCCGCATGGCGGCATCCCAAGCCAAAGCCCTGAGCCCCATTAAGGAGGATATAGAGACTCTAAAGTCACAATCCACTGCTGTGTCTGAGACCATAGCTGCCATTGAAGAGAGAGTCACTGCCTTGGAGAGACATGCTACACGCTCTAATGCACATATTGTTGCCCTGATTCTACAAGCAGATGACCAGGAGAATAGGGAAAGGCGCAACAACATACGCCTGAAAGGATTGCCTGAGACCATTACAGCTAATATGCTCCTTGACAGGTCTCTAGACATCTTTAATACGGTCCAAGAAATAATAGAAGGACAGCGCCCAAGCTGGAAAATTATATCTTCATACGTTTATTCCATCCACCACAGCACAACGTTTTGGTAACAACCTTTTTCAAGTGCATACCTCCCACAGATACAAAGTGTTATTTATAGTGTGTAACTCCACCCCCAATAACACAGCACCAATCAATGAACAATACATAATAAACAAAGTTAAAAATCACCTATCAACTAGACAAAGATCTACTACATATATTTCACCCAAGTGTAAACATGCTTTCCAGCTAAACCGCTCATTGGGTATAAACATCGCCATTGTTCATGTCACAGTAAATGCAATAGACATAAAAGAGAATAATCGCGCTCCGCGACCAATCAGAATAAAGCATTGTCCATCGCCATAGAAACAACTGAAGTCAGCGTTTCTACTCCAATCCGCGGCACTCGCATCCGGTATTGAATCACGCATGCGTCGGCGTCCTCTTGGGATTGGATATCTCCCCTGTCCTTCAATGCGATGATCCGGTGACGTATTTCCGGAAGTCCGTATCCTTAGGAACAGAGAAGCTTCTTCACCTCCCTCGCGTATTAGTAAACACCGCTATACAAACAGTCTCGGGCAGCGATTCTTCAGAAAAATAGCCTTATCACAACATGACCAATATTATAGAGACACATGTATAGAGAACTTAATGGGTTATTTAGGTTTTGCTGTATATAAGAAACAACAGAAAAACCCTATTACCGTATATACTCGTGTATAAGCCGACCCGTGTATAAGCCGACCCCCCTACTTTTGCCCCCAAAACCTGGGAAAATCTATTGACTCGTGTATAAGCCGAGGGTGGACCCCAGCACAGGTATACAGCCCCCAGCAGTGTGGTATACAGCAGCCTCCCCAGTGGTATATACAGGCCCCAGCAGTGTTACAGCAGCAGCCCCAGTGGTATATACAGCAGCAGCCCCAGTGGTAGTATACAGCAGCCCCAGAGGTATATACAGCAGCCCCAGTGGTAGTATACAGCAGCAGCCCCAGTGGTAGTATACACGCAGCCCCAGTAGTATATACAGCCCCAGTGGTAGTATACACGCAGCCCCAGTAGTATATACAGCCCCAGTGGTAGTATACAGCAGCCCCAGTGGTATATTCAGCCCCAGTGGTAGTATACAGCAGCCCCAGTGGTAAATACAGCCCCAGTGGTAGTATACAGCCCCAGTGGTAGTATACAGCAGCCCCAGTGGTATATACAGTCCCAGTGGTAGTATACATACAGCCCCAGTAGTAGTATACAGCCCCAGTGGTAGTATACAGCCCCAGTGGTAGTATACAGCCCCAGTGGTAGTATATAGCCCCAGTGGTAGTATACATACAGCCCCAGTAGTAGTATACAGCCCCAGTGGTAGTATACAGCCCCAGTGGTAGTATATAGCCCCAGTGGTAGTATACATACAGCCCCAGTAGTAGTATACAGCCCCGGTGGTAGTATACAGCCCCAGTGGTAGTATACAGCCCCAGTGGTAGTATACAGCATCCCCAGTGGTATATTCAGCCCCAGTGGTAGTATATAGCCCCAGTGGTAGTATACATACAGCCCCAGTAGTAGTATACAGCCCCAGTGGTAGTATACAGCCCCAGTGGTAGTATACATACAGCCCCAGTAGTAGTATACAGCCCCAGTGGTAGTATACAGCAGCCCCAGTGGTATATTCAGCCCCAGTGGTAGTATACAGCCCCAGTGGTAGTATATAGCCCCAGTGGTAGTATACATACAGCCCCAGTAGTAGTATACAGCCCCAGTGGTAGTATATAGCCCCAGTGGTAGTATATAGCCCCAGTGGTAGTATACATACAGCCCCAGTAGTAGTATACAGCCCCAGTGGTAGTATACAGCCCCAGTGGTAGTATATAGCCCCAGTGGTAGTATTCATACAGCCCCAGTAATAGTATACAGCCCCAGTGGTAGTATATAGCCCCAGTGGTAGTATACATGGCCCCAGCAGGGCCCCCCTCATAATTTGGCGCCCCCACCTCCCTTTCTGGGCCCCCCCGCATGCAGCGCTGCGCATATACATTACCGGTCTAGCAGCTGTCACCCTCCGATGGCGGATCGCGGCTCCCGGCTCCGGGCTCCATCTTCCTCGCTGTCTTCCTGCCTTGTGACCGGGGCTCATCGCGCATCGCGATGACGTCATCGCGACGCCGGCCGGTCACCTGACAAGCAGGAAGACAGCGAGGAAGATGGAGCCCGGAGCCGGGAGCCGCGATCCGCCATCGGAGGGTGACAGCTGCTAGACCGGTAATGTATATGCGCAGCGCTGCATGCGAGGGGGGGGCCCAGAAAGGGAGGTGGGGGCGCCAAACTTTGAGGGGGCCGTATTGACTTGCGTATAAGCCGAGGGGGCACTTTTCAGCCCAATTTTTGGGCTGAAAAACTCGGCTTATACGCGAGTATATACGGTATCTTATGATTTCAAAGGGCCATACAGTATAAACCCAAACGGTGAGTAACATGGACACAGTATATATTTCCCCCTTAACCATCATTGCATATGATTAACAGGGATACATAGGTTATTATAACGAACCCATAGTTAAACCATTATTCAACAGGTCACATATATGTAGGGACAAGGTAAAAGAACCCTATCACCCACCTATGCAATCAACACTTATGCGTCAAAAAACTTAGATGCAAAGTACCCGAACTAGAGCCAACCCCCCTTAAAAAATGAGGTACACCCATCCCAAAAGGGTTGGTCACATATATGATAATCAACTTTCATGTAATGAAAGGAAATCCCTCGTTCACCCCATGTATCCCAAATCATATACGTTACCCAACAAACTTGTATACATGTGCCAATCTATCGGTCCTCTCAAATGACATGTAACATGATCCATGGACGAAAAATGTCACTCCATAATACATGTTTAATCTTCCGTCTAGTATGAATCTAAGGTGATATTAAAATAGTAAAAACAATTAATACAAACAGATGAAAAAGGGCAAAAATCAACCAGACCCCAGTAGACACCCCCGCTGATCGTACTCCACGTTCATACCTTTTGGGGACAAGGTGTCAAGTTCAAATATCCATCTCAGCTCTTTCTTTTTCAATAAGGCCAACCGGTTCCCACCCCGCCTCAACGGGGGCACATCGTCTATTACTCTAAATCTGAGCTGGTTGACCGTATGGCCCATGGCATGAAAGTGTCTAGGGACAGGTAATTCTGTTAGACCAGTTCGGATTGTACTCTTATGCTTCCCTATGCGGGCTTTTACCTCCATAGTCGTCTCCCTACATAAAGGAGACCGCATGGGCAACAAATTGTATACACAACATAATTGCTGTTACACGTGTATCTTTTTCTAATATCGTACCTTTTTCCAGAACGTGGGTGACTGAAG
Source organism: Allobates femoralis (assembly GCA_033576535.1). Classification (NCBI taxonomy): domain Eukaryota; kingdom Metazoa; phylum Chordata; class Amphibia; order Anura; family Aromobatidae; genus Allobates; species Allobates femoralis. The sequence continues at coordinate 369,817,189 of JARQOC010000003.1, forward strand.
AAACTGCCCTTCAATAAATTGCCACAACAGGCACAACCCAGGCAGGGGAAATTCCCCAGACTGGGAGGTGCAAATGTCTTTTGGATATCCCTTTTTGAACTACCTATGTCCGACTGGACCAGATCATCCTTCAGGCTGTGTCCCTTCCTATATGAGATCAAGGGAAACAGCTTGAATTCCTCAACTTCTTCATGACCTTTTGTTAGTAGAGGCCAGTATTTTTTTACAACATCCATAATTATTTTACTAGCACCACAATATGTGGTCACAAGTGGAATTCTCTTAGGAGGAATCACCTTTGGTTTCAGGTTCAAAAGGTCACCCTGTTTGATCGCCAAAGCTTTAGTCTTGTATCGTATAAGATCTTTCTTTGGATACCCTCTCTTCAAAAACCTATTTACCATCTCCTCTAGTCGACCATCAATCTTAACATCGTCTGATACAATTCTACGTACCCTTAACATCTGACTCCATGGGAGTGACTCCACCATTTTTCTAGGGTGCTCACTTGTGAAATGCAATGTACTATTTCTATCAGTGCTCTTAATAAAGAGATCAGTCTTCAGTCTCCCATCCTCTTTATAGACCAAAGTGTCCAGAAATTGCATTTCCACTTGCGAGCACACCATAGTGAAACCCAGTCCAGGGTGGACGTCATTGAGTGAGTCAAGGAAAAACCCCAGCTCATCTCTATCACCATCCCAAACAAAAAAGATGTCGTCGATGTAACGTCGCCAACCTCTAACATGGCGCCAAAAGGGGGAACTGTACACGTATTCGCCCTCGAGGACAGCCATGTAGATGTTAGCATAAGTTGGGGCCACGTTTGACCCCATGGCTGTCCCCCGGCGCTGCAGATAGTATTCATCCCCAAAGAGGAAAAAATTCCTCCCGAGGACGAACTCCAGCAGCGCCAGGGCGAAACGTGCACAGTCAGGCGCCATGTCAGAGGCGGCGAGCGTTACATCAACAGCATACAAACCTCTTGCATGTTCGATCGATGTGTATAGTGACACAACATCGAATGACACAAGCCATGTTGTGTCACTGACCGAAATCTCAGACAAAGAGCAAATAAAATCCCCAGTATCTCTTGTATACGAAGGAGCCGCAACGGCAAACCTACGCAACAAGTGATCCAAAAAAATGGAGACCTTGTTACACAGAGACCCCTCCCCGAGACGATTGGTCGACTGGGGGGATTTTCCAGATCCTTGTGGATTTTTGGTAAAGCATATATGGTCGGCACGACCGGACATTCCACCACTAAATATTCAGAAAGTCCAAGGTCAATGACACCATCCATCAGAGCATCATTCACTATGGACTTTAGTTCAGATTGAAACCTTTCTGTTGGATTGCATGATAATTTCTCATAGACCAAGACATCATTTAGTTGTCTCATGATTTCACCATGATATTTTTTGGTGTCCATCACCACAATCGCCCCGCCCTTATCGGCGGGTTTTATGGTGATGAACCCATCATTTTTCAACTTCCTGATCTCCTCTCTCTGAAAATGTGTAATATTAGATCTACCGCCATAATAGCCATTTTTTCTCAATTTTGCTATATCATTTTTAACCAATTTTATAAAGGTTTCAATCACGGATCAAGTCCGGGTGCTATAAAATTGCTCTTTCTCCTTCGCCTCATTGGGGGACACAGGACCGTGGGTGTTATGCTGCTGTCCACTAGGAGGCAACACTAAGCAGAATCTGCAAAAGAGTTAAGTGGCTCCTCCTCTACAGCATATACAGCCTAGAGCAGGAAGTGCTTCTCCAGTTTTTTGCTTAGTGTCGAAGGAGGCACACTTACATTTTTACTCTCTACTTTTTCTCATCTATTTTTCTTCCACTGAAGAAAAGTGGGTCCGGCATGGCCCCCGGCATGCTCCTTCCTCGGCCACCCACTGTTGGGGCGCTGGGTTGAAGTTGAGAATCGTTACATATGTCGTACTCCTGTCTCGGCCTCCCACTGTTGGGTTGCTGGGTTAAAGTTGAGACAGCCCAGCATAACATCCACCTTCCTCACTCCCTCGGGGTCCTGAGTTGAAGCCAGAGCTGGACTTTCTGCCAGATGACGTCCCCCTAATCACCCTCTGGGTGGTTAGGCTGAGGCACCACAGGTATCAGCAGCACATGCTGCATTCTGGGCTGGGATTCTGGATGGATGCCTGCAGGAGCACAGGCTCAGAGATGACCCCCTAATCACCCTATGGGTCATTAGGCTGTGGCACCACAGGTACCAGCAGCACATGCTGCAATCTGGGCTGGGATTCTGGAGCAGTCCCCCCTAATCACCCTGTGGGTTATTAGGCTGAGGCACCCGGCTGCCTGCAGGAGCGCAGGCTCACAAGCTTCTCAACCAAGCACAGCAGTCCCCCTAATCACCCTGTGGGCTATTAGGCTGAGGCACCATAGGTACAAGCAGCGCAGCTGCACTTATCTACCCCAGGATCCTGGTGGGGTCCGGGTACAGCCCCACTCAGCCCTGCAGGGCCAGAGGTGTCTACCTGTCCCCCTTCTCCCTGCACAGCTTCCACAGCCCAAGGCAGGGAGAAGAGGTACTCAGCTTCCCCTACGCTGCCCCTGCAAGAGCAGGCAGCAAGGTACCTGGGGTGGCAGGGACCCGTCATGGCACCCCTCGCTGCCAGACCGGCGGTTCTGGATCCATCCCGGACCTCCGCGCCGACCCCCCCCGCCATTGCGGGGCCACAAATCACGCTAGGCCCCGGCTTCAGGCCTAGCGTGGAAGGCACCGCCCGCCCTCCGAATAGTGTCAAATGACGCGGCGCCGCATCACGGAGAGGGGCGGGAAGTTCCTTTGGGCACTTGTATTGCGCGCCCATTCAGGTTCCCGCCCCCTCCTTGTTCCTCCTGGCGGCGCCAAAAACGCTCTGGGCGCCATTAGGATGTGGGCACAGCACACTGTTAGGCACAGCGGCCATTTACAGTGTGTAATGGCTATGGGGGCATACAGGTTATGGGGGCATGTATCAGACCAGCAGGGATTGTCTCCCTGCTGCAGCTCTCTGCCCCCTGCACACCATGAGTGACAGGCTGGGGGGGGCAGATGCAGGGCTGTCAGCAGGAATATGATTCCCTGCTGCAGCCTCCTCTCCCCCTGTACACCATGTGTAGACTATGCCACGTGTGACAGGCTATGCCACGGGTCACAGGCTACATAGGCATTTACGAGGGCCAGTACAGCAAGTGGGCTGACCGACGTGTTCTGCCCTGAAATACTCTGTGCTGCTGTGAATACAGTTTTTGTGAATATTTCAACTTCATCAACTGCTGCAGCACGGTGTTGTCATCACTAACATCACAATGAGTGTACCGTGCCCTACAAGATCTCTCCTGACATACTCTGTGCTGCTGTAAACCTTTTTGTCAGCAGCTACACATAATCTCAGTGAAGAAATTAGGCGTCAGACTATTCTCAGTACGCACAGGGGAGAAGTGATCCACTCAATGCCCTATGGATGTAATGTGTTTATTCTGTGTCGTTACGATGACACGGCTTCGCCTATGTTCACATCCAGCGAGCAGAGTTCCTCTGCCTAGTGTGGGTGACACACTAATAGGCACAGCCTGGCTTTCCTTGCATCGTTTCAGCCGATGATGCCAGTACCTATCAGAGCACATAATGCTACATCTAGGTAGACAGCTTTTACGTCTGCGACTATGTCGCAGCTTATGGGAAACAAGCATGCAGCAGGATGATGGCTCCGACTTCTGATGGTTTTCGCAATCCAACCCCAGACTCGGACCTTTATGCATCTCCAAATCAACGTCCCATCTCAAAGGAAGCTAAATGTCGATAATTCGAACATTCAACTGTGTCTCGCAGGACGCAAGATCATACCCATGGGACCCTCAGCGCCCCACTTACCATAAGGGAGTTTTGTTGGATTTGGACTCTATGGCAAGGCTCGTACGGTACCCTATCTGACAACAGGTTTTCCCTAGGGTCACAGTTCTGCTGAACAGAACACAACAGTGAGCATCAGAGTCCGCTACCATACCTTGAGGATGCCAATCGCAGCACCAGACGGTGCCTCACTCGCAGTCAACAATCCAAATTGCAACCTCTTGGGAATTCATTTAACGGATCATCGTCTAGATCAACCCAAACTCGATCAACGCACATGTAGCGATCACAGACAACCCTCAATTCAGGGAGTCGTTATGCCTGTGCTACACGCAGAGCGTGTTTAAAGGTTCTATGCCTGTGCCACACACACAGCAGGGTTTTAAAGGCTCTATCCCAAATATCTTGTAGCCCATAAACAAGAACGTGCAGTACGTCCCGTGCTAGACTGACACAGCTAGACAAACATACCTGGGACAGATTTTTCCGCACAGATTCTCTCCGCTCCATAATAATGTTTCATGGAACACGGAGAATACCTTGTATCCTTAGATATACAGGATGACTACCTGCATGTTCCACTTGCAGCCACTTATCATATTTACAATTTGCAAAGGCCATTCCTAAGTGTGGCGTTTCCGTGCACACTTGTTACAGTTCCCTAAGTGGTCACAGAGGTTATGGCAGTTGTCTGGGTTTTTCCTGCATTCCAGGGACGAGGTCACTCTTCCATACCTGGAAGTTTACTCCTCAATACACGACCTTCAGGGATTGAGAACGCAGCGTCTCTATTACGGTGAACACTTTATTAAGACTTGGTTGGCTGGTCACCCTCCACAAGTCTACGCCAGTTTTCACTGGAGTCTTTAGTATTTTCGAAACGCAGTTCAATATATTCAAAAGACTAGTCAGACTTTTCCGAGACTAGGCATAGGCACTTCAACTGGAAATCCGCACTCTCCTTCAACGGTCACCTCAGCCTGTCACAGCTGACATGACGGTCAGAGGCAGGACGGTGGCAGCACTGGTAGTTATTCTTTGACACAGCTGCTCCTCAGGCCTTCCCAGTTATCCATGCTCACGTCATGAGATGAGATGGTACGATCACGTATCAAGAGTTGTCATCTTCCAGTACCAGCAATATGGTATCTTCTGTGGTGGCTCAGCCACTCACTAGTACGCAGGGGAAGTATCTTCTTACACCAAGTTGAAGGGTACTATTCACGGACGTGACTCGGACAGAGTAAGGCGCGCTGTACCTACATCTCAACACTCGGAACAATTGGTCCTGATCGGAATCAATGATACTCATCGTCCTTTGGGAGATTTGGGCGAGATTCCCAACACTGAAGATTTTATCCCTTCTTCTGGCGTACCGCAATTTCAGAAGGCAGTCTGACGATGCCATGGCTGTGGCATATGTCGATTCACTAGAGCGAATCCCGAAGTTCTCAGGCAATGAAGGACGTTTACCACATTCTTCACTAGGCGGGATTCACAAACTCCGTATTACCGGCTACTATTCTACGCTCGTAGATGATTAAAACAAACAGTTCCTCCGTTGCCAAGGGCTTACCTCAGAATAGGGTTCCTACATCCAGGTGTCTTCAAAGAACTCTGGCATCGCTAGAGAACTCCGGGAACATCCGTAGTGGTGTCACACCTCATTACCAAGGTTCCTAGCTTCATAGCCAGGTCCCACGACCCACAGTCATAGATGGCGGAAGGTCTAATCTTAGACTGGACCAAATTCCAACGCCACTCCTTTTTTTTTCCCAGACTACCACTATCCTAAGGTAGTGAAGATAATCAAACTGGACTGTCGACAAATCATCCTTGTGGCCACACACACTAGCCCAAGCGCGCTTGGTATGCTGATCTCGGTCACTTCATAGCTGACGTGCTATGCCACCTACTTGATCGTCCAGATCCACTCTTGGACGACCGTCTTACCATCATAATCCATCGGCTCTGAATTCGACAACGTGACCCTGGACACCTGGGTGTTCACATAATGTTGTCACAACCTCAATCAGAGCGCGGACACAGTTTTTCTGAAGAGATATTCCATCAACATGGGAAATCATTCTCTTTCCTTTCTTCTTGTGCTTTTTATCACCTCAGCACGGTTTCCTCCCAAGGATTCCCAGTCCCACGCAATCGGATCTGCACTCGCGCCTGTTCCTTAGGTCCCCTCAAAGGACAAGTTTCAACCCTTTTCATACCCCTATCGGCATCGCCTTGTTACCAGACCTCAATTTTTATCTTTTCTTCAAGGAGTCTGCTGACTTGTTCCTCCCTTTCAGTCTACTAGACCCAGGGGTCCTGACCCTCGTCCTCGCAGGTTTACGCTACCCACATTTTAAGCCATGGGGGACAAATCCCTTTGTTTTCTCACACAGGGACTTGTTTTTTTCTGGATGGCAATTGCCTCTCTCCTCAGAGTCTTTAAATTTGCAGCGTTTTCAGGTAAACCACCTTTTTTGTTTTTTTTCTGGTCTCCCAGACAATGTTGTCCTACGTCCGGTTGGTTTTTTCCTCAAGATGATGGTGTCCTTTGTTGTCCGCCTACCTGAATATATATTTCTGACGGCCTAAGCCCAGTTCATCCGGTCAGAATTACACTACATTACTAGACCTTGGTCAGAACCCTACGCATATACGCGCCCAGGACAAGTTCCCTTTAGCAACCTCTTTTCCTTCTTCCAGAAGGATAAACACAGCAGGCAGGCCAGGTTCTACAAATACTTGATCAAATGGCTTAAATCCACCATCCATGCTTGTTGCATTGTTACAAAAAAAAAAAAGTGAAACATAAATTAATATCGTTTATATTATTAGTACTCTTATTATATTATTAATTTTTAGGTAGCACCATTCATCCATGGTGCTGTATCCTTCCGGCTGCGGGCACAGCACATTCTACTATGACTGCTGGGGTCTCCTGGGCTACTGAGCTATTAGGCACCAGGAATTACCACAACAAGTGTGTAAGGCATCCACGCGGCCAGCATGCTCATGCTTGCCACACGCTTTAGGTTTTCACTCAGTCCTCTGTAAATGCAAGTCTGGGAAACTGTACCCTCCAGGTGGCAGTAGCCCACCTGTAGGTGCATCGTTATTTTTATCATTAGTGATTTTCCATTGCTGTTCCCACCCAGGGACTGCTTTAGGAGGTCCCACGGTCCTGTGTCCCCCAATGAGGCGAAGGAGAAAAGGAGAATTTTGTGTACTCACCGTAAATTCCTTTTCTCTTAGCCTCTAATTGGGGGACACAGCACCCACCCTGTTGCCCGTTTTGGGCCGTAACTAGGTTCTCATCTTACTCCTGAGAGGTTATATAGTTGCCTGTTTATTTTACAGGCCTGCTTATACTGTTATTACGTAGTTGCCTGTTCGGTTACACGTTTTACCTTACTGTTAATATGTGGCTGCCTGTTTACTTAACAGGCCTTATTTTACTGTGATTCTTGTCTTTCTTCTGTTAATTCTCCTACTGCTTTAACACAAAACTGGAGAAGCACTTCCTGCTCTAGGCTGTATATGCTGTAGAGGAGGAGCCACTTAACTCTTTTGCAGATTCTGCTTAGTGTCGCCTCCTAGTGGACAGCAGCATAACACCCACGGTCCTGTGTCCCCCAATTAGAGGCTAAGAGAAAAGGAATTTACTGTGAGTACACAAAATTCTCCTTTTTTCCATAAATTAACCTTTTTGAGAGAAAGGACATCATTAGAAGTAGTGGGACTTGTGTCCACTCTACCAGAAAAATATTTTGCCAGGCCTAGTCTACGGAAAAACAAAAACAAATCATTGTCTATCCCGAACCAATCAACATGCCCTGTAGGGCAAAAGGTCAATCCTTTAGCAAGGATTTTACTTTGTTCATTAGTAAGCATAACAGATGATATATTTACCACAAGATGATCCTCCTCGGTTAACGTCTCCTCGACCTGGATCTGGTTACCGGCCTCTGTCCTCCTGCCCCTGTGTTTCCTGCCACCCCTGTGGCCACGCCGGACCCGGGACCTGGGCCTTTCGGTTTGGTTAGAAAACCCGCCCCAGATGCATTACCACCATCGTCCGTAGAATCCGACTCTGCTGTAAAGCCAGATTGATTATTAGGTGCTGAAGGTTTAAACGGTTTCCTAGGTTTCCTATTGTTAGGTCGTCTAGGACCCGGTTTGGGCTTGGAGCCTTGCGGTATAGTGGTCCTGAACTGCCACCCATATATGCGTCCACTATTATAATCTTCAATATCACGGAACCACTTAGATCTTTTAGTGTCCTCCAGGTTTGAACGATATTTCGTCAGGATATCATCCATTTTTAAGTCTATATCACTCAGTTCTTCCTCCGTGGTTCCCTCCTCTAGTGCAGTTCTTGTCTCCATCAAACGCTTTTTAAGGGATTCAATCTCTTTTTTTATAAACTCGATGTTAAGGAGCATGATGTCAAAGGCGTATTTGTTGCTGATGGCCTCAAATCTAGCACAAAAACTAGTATTATTAGGCAGTAATGTTGGTTGTAGACTCGGGCGCAACCCTCTAGGGATTCGCCGAACTTTGTAATATTCTACAAGGGTAACGACATTTTTCGTCCATGGATCATGTTACATGTCATTTGAGAGGACCGATAGATTGGCACATATATACAAGTTTGTTGGGTAACGTATATGATTTGGGATACATGGGGTGAACGAGGGATTTCCTTCCATTACATGAAAGTTGATTATCATATATGTGACCAACCCTTTTTTTAAGGGGGGTTGGCTCTAGTTCGGGTACTTTGTATCTACGTTTTTTGACGCATAAGTGTTGATTGCATAGGTGGGTGATAGGGTTCTTTTACCTTGTCCCTACATATATGTGACCTGTTGAATAATGGTTTAACTATGGGTTCATTATAATAACCTATGTATCCCTGTTAATCATATGCAATGATGGTTAAGGGGGAAATATATACTGTGTCCATGTTACTCACCGTTTGGGTTTATACTGTATGGCCCTTTGAAATCATAAGATAATAGGGTTTTTCTGTTGTTTCTTATATACAGCAAAACCTAAATAACCCATTAAGTTCTCTATACATGTGTCTCTATAATATTGGTCATGTTGTGATAAGGCTATTTTTCTGAAGAATCGCTGCCCAAGACTGTTTGTATAGCGGTGTTTACTAATACGCGCCGGGAGGTGAAGAAGCTTCTCTGTTCCTAAGGATACGGACTTCCGGAAATACGTCACCGGATCATCGCTTTGAAGGACAGGGGAGATATCCAATCCCAAGAGGACGCCGACGCATGCGTGATTCAATACCGGATGCGAGTGCCGCGGATTGGAGTAGAAACGCTGACTTCAGTTGTTTCTATGGCGATGGACAATGCTTTATTCTGATTGGTCGCGGAGCGCGATTATTCTCTTTTATGTCTATTGCATTTACTGTGACATGAACAATGGCGATGTGTATACCCAATGAGCGGTTTAGCTGGAATGCATGTTTACACTTGGGTGAAGTATATGTAGTAGATCTTTGTCTAGTTGATAGGTGATTTTTAACTTTGTTTATTATGTATTGTTCATTGATTGGTGCTGTGTTATTGGGGGTGGAGTTACACACTATAAATAACACTTTGTATCTGTGGGAGGTATGCACTTGAAAAAGGTTGTTACCGAAACGTTGTGCTGTGGTGGATGGAATAAACGTATGAAGATATAATTTTCCAGCTTGGGCGCTGTCCTTCTATTATTTCTTGCATGTTGATGAAGCTGGGTGGATCTCCCTGGCTTAGGCCGTGCGTCCTGACGTGAGGTACTCAAAGAGTTCCGTTTCCACGTGGTGCTGTGGACATTTTCTATCTTTAATACGGTAACACAAAGATCACCAGGCTCATCATATAAAATTGATAGGATACATAGAGTGTCTCGCCTGGTCCAATTGACCCAGACAACCCCAGAGATGTTCTGTGTAGACTTCATAATTTTACAGACAAGTATGCTCTGATACAAGCGGCTTGGTCCTTTGGCGACATTCTGATTGACAACGTAAATGTTCGCCTCTTCCCAGATGTTTCTAGTCGCACCTTGTATATGCGACGGCAGCTGCGCCCCTTACTTGTGAAGATTAAAGAGCGGGGAGCCACTTACCGCTGGGGTCATCCCTTCCATCTTATTGTGAGAAGAAACAACAAGACATATTATCTTTGGCATAGGGATGACCTTCCTGGACTATTTTCGTTCTTGGATATCCCATCCATCCCGATCCCGGATTGGCTCTCTTTGGAAGGATTTCAGAGGTTCGCAACAATGGGCCGCCAACGCAGTTCCCTTTCAGATGCTGTCCGCAAGAGGAAGACACGGAGTGGCAATGCTCCACGTACGCCCTCGTCACAGCCTGGCAGCCCGATGGGCGGAAGAGACGAGGCGTTTGCAGATCTTCCAACCTGACTCTTGACTATTAATGCATGCATTTGATGTGATTTTTCCCCCCGGATAAGATCAAGATATGTTAGGGAGGTTGGTCGTATGGAGTAGTAAGCACCAGCTGTTATTTTTGTTGTTATTTGGACGTTTACTTATCTCTGTTTAGGTCCAGAGAGTCGCTGGCGTCCGATAGGATAGATTTTCCACCCTCAATATTAACTGGTAGTTGAGATTAGCGGGATATCTAACTGACCAACGTATTGCGAATTTGTCCCGGGACTGCGGATCGTTATCCGTGGTCGATCACATTCTCTACGATCCTCTCATCTTTTTCTATTCTGAGAGGATCGTGAAAGCCGATCTTCACGGCATAGACTTGTGAAGTCTCTATAGTCTCCCCTATTAGTCCCCTTGGGACGAGTAGTGTCTAACCTTTTCTTTCTTGTTCTACTCCCCCCCCCCCCCCCCTCCCTTTTTTTTTATTTTTTCTACATACACCTCCTGTCTCTCCCTCCCTCCTTCTCTTCCCTTGTCGTCTTTTCCCATCCCCCCTCCCTTTCTCCTTTCTATTTTAGCTTTATTTTTACCTTTGAGCCTTGGTTTTACCAGTCTCACAAGAATGTCGCATAATGACCTAACAAAGGTAAAAATAGGTACGCTGAACTTACAGGGTTTACTCGATGTGGGAAAGAGATCAATCCTGTTTAATTACTTGAAAAATAACAAAATACATGTTGCCTTTCTCCAGGAAACTCATCTTTGTGCGGCTAAGCCATACAAATTCTCCAGCCACTGGTACCCTTCGATGTATCACAGCTTTTCAACTAATTCTCACTCTTCCGGTACCAGCATTGCAGTAGCAGGATCACTGCCCTGGGAATTCATAGACTCTGACGGCAACGGAGATGGGAGGATGCTTATGGTCAAAGGTAAGATTGCTTCACAGACATATACTTTTGCCTCGCTATACCTCCCCAACTCGGGTCAGATATCTGTGCTCCTGCGTTTCCTGGACAGGATTGACGCATTTGCAGAGGGGATACTGGTCCTGGGGGGAGATTTTAATGTCACGCTGGAACCAGACCTTGACACCTCCAGGGGTAAAACTAGTCTATCTAAGGCAGCAAGTAGGAGACTACATCTTGCGCTACATGATCACCAATTAATAGATGCCTGGCGTCTACTGTTCCCGACATGTAAAGACTTTTCATTTTATCTCAAATACACGATACGTATTCTAGAATCGACTTTTTCCTTATGAAACACGCTGACCTGACGCACTTAACTGACGCCACAATAGAACCGATCTCTCTATTAGAAGATTCAGTAATATTGGCGGATGTCACAAAAACGATTGCAGATTATTTTGACCTAAACACCGCTCCTGACATGTCACCCGTGACAACATGGCAAGCTCATAAGTGCGTAGTACGAGGCATCTTAATAAAACACGGGGCTAGACTGAAGAAGAGTAGAGACGCTGAGATCCGAGACCTTATGTCCAAACTGAGAGAGCTCGAGACGAGACACAAACGGCAGAACCTCCCGGCTTTGAGGAAAGAGCTGCTCGACGTTGGAGAAAAGCTACGCTCTGTATTGCTCTATAAGGCGAAGGGCGTGCTTTCCCGTTGCCGTCGTCACTTCTACGAGTATGGGAATAAGGCGGGCAGGTCTTTAGCTAAGACCTCACGAATTCACAGGGCGACTACGTATGTGCCTGAAATAACGCATCCCACTACCTCACGACGATCAAAACTCCCCATGGACATAGCTGAGGCCTTCAAGCAATACTACTCTGCCCTGTATAATTTAGACACCACTAAGTCATCCCTGTCTGGCAATACACTTAAGACACATATTAAAGAGTATATACGATCTTCGGGGCTGCCAAAACTTCCGGATGTGGCGCTGCAATCCCTAGATGCTCCGATTTCGGACCAAGAAATTATAGATGCGCTGTCCTCGACCAAATCAGGTAAAGCACCTGGCCCCGATGGGTTTACAATTGGCTACTATAAAAAATTTAAAAAGTCCCTACTGCCACACTTGAGAACATTCTTCAATGCCATGTCGTTAAAAGTCCCACCCCCGAGAGATGCGCTACGCGCCACCATCACAGTAGTTCACAAATCAGGGAAGGACCCCTTGGTATGCTCTAGCCACCGCCCCATATCTTTATTAAATGTGGATCTTAAGCTATTTGCTAAAATCTTGGCGGCGAGGCTTTCCCCATTCATACCAAGCATCGTTCATCCAGATCAGACTGGGTTTGTCCTGGGACGAGAGGCCAGGGATGACACCACCAAGGCCATAAATTTAATCTATAACGCAAAACTCTCTAACACCCCATTGATGTTGTTATCCACGGACGCCGAAAAATCGTTCGACCGTGTACATTGGTCCTTCATCGAAGAGACACTGTCTCATATCGGTTTGGGACCAAAGATGCTTGAATGGGTCTTGTCCCTGTACTCCGTCCCATCGGCAAGAGTGAGGGTCAACGGAGTCCTCTCAGAATCTTTTGATATTGCCAACGGCACTCGCCAGGGATGCCCGCTGTCCCCACTGATTTTTATTCTGACCCTGAAACCTTTGTTTCATATAAGGATGAATGGAGATATTTCTGGCCTACGAATTAAGTCGACGGAACACAAAATTGCCGCATATGCCGACGACCTTTTATTTTTTGTGACGCGCCCTGAGATCTCTCTGCCAAACTTGCTGAAAGAATTGGAGACTTTTCATTATCTCTCTAATTTTAAAATTAACAGAGCTAAATCGGAGGCATTAAATGTTTCCCTTCCCGACAGCTTGGTAGACAGATTAAAAGACGCCTTTACATTTCACTGGTCACCTAAGGCCCTCCGCTACCTGGGATTGCTAATCACACCGGACGTCCGAAATTTTTATACTGCCAATTTCCCTTCTTTGGTAAAATCAATTAGAGCCGACTGCGAGAGGTGGTTGTCGTCCACCTTTACGTGGACGGGTAGATGCCAACTCTTTAAAATGACTATTCTTCCGAAGATCTTATATTACCTACAGACACTCCCCGTCAGCATACCGTCATCCTTTTTTAAGATAATCTCACAAATTCAGACACGATTCATTTGGAATAATACAAAACCGAGATTGGCAAGATCTATTTTACACAGACGTAAGAGGGAGGGTGGCGTGAATTTGCCAGATATCAAATTGTATCACATAGCCAGTAATCTCGCACGGGTGGTAGACTGGTGTAGACACGGAAAGAACAAAATCTGGGTACAGATTGAACAGGACTCTACTTCCCTAAGACTACAGACCTTGCCTTGGACATCAATCAGACGAGATGAGACGGTTTGCGACCACCCGACAATTGGGGCTACCCTCAAGGTATGCGACTATACCCTGGTCAGATCCTTGATGATTCCACACACCTCGACTTTATGTCCGATCCTGAGTCACCCTGATTTTAAACCCAGCATAGATGACCCTGTTTTCCAATGCTGGATTGCGGCGGGACTAGACAGAGTTGAGAGTTGGGGCGTTGGTGACACTTGGCCCACGCTTGAACAACTTAACTCAATTACGGACCCGAGGGCTTTGGGATTCTGGAGATGCTTACAGCTCACGCATTACCTCCGGAGGTTTCCTACAAAGTCGTCCTTTATAGGGCTGAAGACGTTATTTGAACATATGTGTCTAGATGCGGATGACTGTAGACATGCGGTGTCGAGGATCTACGCGTGTTTGATATCCCCCCCGGACCTGCCGGTTCCCCAATTTATGCTTAAGTGGGAAGCTGATCTAGGTCTGGAGCTGTCAATGGACCAGAGATCTGATATATTTACTTTAGCTCACTCCACATCAATATGCTCTAGACTGCAGGAAGCGAATTATAAAATATTGACAAGATGGTAAAGAGTTCCTGCCCAATTACACAGGGTTTTTCCTTCTACTGATCCGGGTTGTTGGAGGTGTGGGCGAGGCAGACGGTACCCTACTCCACGTATTTTGGGAGTGTAGGAAGCTTAGGCCGTTTTGGTCTGAAGTGACAAAGACCGTTAGGATTGTCACAGACTGTACAGCTGACCTGGGCCCGACCCTTTTCTTGTTACATCACTGTCAGATGCCCCTTCGTAAATATAAGCGTTCATTGTTGAGATTTTTAGTTATGGCGGCTAGATCGTGTGTTCCAATGCTCTGGAAGACGGAGAGATGCCCCTCCGTGTCAATGTGGTTGGAGAGGGTGAACGACCTCATGCACCTAGAGGACTTGACCTCCTCAATCCATGACACGTATGTAGCTTTCCGTAATACGTGGTTTTCCTGGATGATGTTTCAACAGTCTGATTTATATAAGACTTATAGAGACTGTTAGAAAACCCTTCCTTGGCGGACTCGCCAATTAATTTGGCTGGTCTAGTGGGGTCGCACCTTTTCACCTACGTAGAGGCTTCGCGTTTCCACATAATCTGACACCATCCCTTTCCCCGTCCCTTCCCATCCTCCCCCTCCTCCCCCCCACCACCCCTCATGACTACTCTCTTAGGGTACCTTTACACACGGCTACATTTGTAGCTTGTCACCAGGTAACTTACTGGTTGCAGTGAAATCATGGATACATGGTTCTATCTTGTTGCTGTGTACAAATGGAATCATGTATCCATGATTTCACTGCAACCAGTAAGTTACCTGGTGACAAGCTACAAATGTAGCCGTGTGTAAAGGTACCCTTACTGTTCTTTTTCCTCTCTCTTTGGTTTTCCTCTCTCCCTTTTACTTGGTCAACTGTCAATATATGATGTTGCAGCAATGACTTCTACTGTGAAGATTGAATATTGATGTAAGGTTTTAAATGGAACATTATGTTGTAGATTCTAACACTTTAAGGCAGTGTCTACTCTGTAGACGCATAAAAATATATAGTATTTGCTGAGTTTGGGCCTAACTGGTTTGGCCACCATATCTACGTGATATTTGTTTGGATATACTGACTGAGAAGTAATGTGTGTTTTCTTCCATGTTATGAAAATTCAAAACTTTTCTAAAATAAAGAATTATATATAAAAAAAAAGATCTCTTTTTCTATTGTATGAAATACTTTAGTCATGCAATAAAATGCAAATTAATTCTGATTCACAGTGGAAGTGTGTAGGTGGGAAAACTTGCAAAAATCGGTAGTGTATCATAATATTTATTTTCCCCACTGTATGCGCTTGCTTGAATATTCTTCGCTTATTGAAATTTTCATGTGAAACTCTTTGTTTTTCTAACTGTCCTCCCAAATGGAATAAAGGAAAAAAGCTAAAGGTGAACTGTGTGGGTTACTAAACCTTTGTAATTTTGTGCTATTGCAAAGCAACAGAATTTACCATTTGTATATAAAAATGTGCTATGCATAACTTGATTTGTAACTTAATAAATAACAGAATATTTAAATGAACGCGTTTATATTTTACATAATGCACCCAGATAGTATTGAATAGGATTCAGTTGTTAAAAAAAGCATTTGATTTAAATGTTCACGGCACTTTGAAATGATAAATTTCCATTTTAGTTACAGCTACAGAAGACCCAATATTTGCAGTTGGGCCAGAACCGCGCGCAGTTCTATGGGGGGTCTCTACCAAACGTCAATCAGATTGGGAACAGTGTTGTTGACCTGCCTTTTCAGGTAAGGATCTTCACCCATGTTTGTATGTCCTTGGAAAGCCAGCTATTTTTCTTGCTTTTATGGAGTTGTGCTATTCAATATTAAGCTAATGTAAACGTAGAACTATCCAATTATTTGCTTAAAGTCCACAATTGTGCTTAGTTTTGTATATCCATTAGGCAGACATTAAATCTGACAGCCAACCCTATCTAAGTACTCTTACATGGGAAGATGACGATCACTTTGTAAACCTGAGAAGCAGGACTTATTCAATGAACCAAACATTCAGAAACAACTCTTTACACATTTACATAGGTATTTATTTTCTTTTAGAAATTAAAACATCCAAGTCTTTTTTTTTTTAAAGCATGAACAGTTCACAAAGTGACTATTTTGGACCTCCTGGATATCTATATATTCTCCACTACTCTTAATTAAGGCCAGTTGACATTTTATATATAATCAGGGCTCACCAGTTGTTTACCCTTTCCTTTTTTCTTTGCTTTTTAATACATTACTACCTTTGGCTCAAATAAAATCTTAATTCTTTACGAATCTTCTACCTTTTTTTGACACATTTGGTGTATATTTCTTTAGCAAACTTAGTTTTTATTTTCACATGTTTTATATCTGGATTTATAGCTTTGGTACTTATCTATATTTCTACATCTGATACTCGAATATATTGTATTATACAGTGATTCCAAACCTTTTTATCTATAATGTGTAGATTGTTTGCTTTTCCTTCCCCCTTTTTCATCTGTACCCTTCTCCTTCTTTTCCCATGATTATTTCAAAAAACGTTTTCATTAAAAATATCTTGAAACACAGTGACTATCTTTTGAGGAAGACTTCATGATTCTTATGGCACAGAAGGCCTGTCCACTCTGGTGGTTGAGCTTTTCTTTCTCCAGTCACTGCCCCTTTGTCTTATGAGGGAAGGGGGGGGATTACATGCCTAATAAAATCTGAGACATACAGAGATATGGTATTGCTCCATGAACTACTGTATTTGCCTACTGCAATCACTTTTTATATGACCTTGCTATGACTTGTGTGACTTGAGCATTCGCTGTTAGACCAGTTAAAGACTATTCTCTTCCTTTTTTTCAAACAAGTTCAAGTCAAACCTACAGATGTTAAAACATTTTTTTTTTTTTAATTAGCTGAATCCTCCATCTGATTTTTTACTTATGCTTTGCAATTATTACATTGGAGATTGTATTTGGTATTGTAAATATTTTAACTGTTGATGTATAAAAATGGATCTTGTAAAGAAAAAGTACACAATAACTGCCTTTTTATATGTATAGAAAAAACAGACTTAGGGCTTGTTGCCCACTGGATGTTTCTACTGAGTTTTTGGGATCTGTTTCTGCAGCAAAAATGGATCACTCACAGCATTTACATTTATCGTATTTTTCGGATTATAAAACGCACTTTTGTCCCCCCAAATTTTGGGTGAAAGTGGGGGTGCATCTTATAATCCGAATATACGGATTGTGACGACCATCCACCGTGAGGCCGAGCTGCTGGTAGGCAGCACCCCGAGAAACCCCGAGACCCTTAACCCCTATACAGGGATCTGGAATTATAGCGGAGCCCAGGGGGTAGCTGCCTATATGAGCAACAGAGCCGAGGAGGTCGCCAGGGGAAAATCAAGACCCGAAAAACGAAGTCAGAAGTCCGAGTCAAAAACCGAGAGGGCAGCGAAGGTACAAAATCGTCAGGCAGTAGCAGAGTCAAAAATCCAGGCAAATGTCAAGGGCAAAAACCAAGAGGGCAGCTGAGGTACAAAATCAATAGGCAGAGGCAGAGTCAGAAATCCAGGCAAGGTCAGACACGAAACTAAACACACTATCACTGGGGAACCAAAACTATATCTGGCGGCCTGCAAGCCAGGCTCCAATGTACTTGAAGGGCACGGCTACCTCCCATAGGCTGGAGCTCACAACCTGATGACCTCATCCGGACCGCCCCTAGATTCAGGCCAGATGGAGATGCACGACTGGCTCCACCCACGCCACCTCTGACAGAAGAACGCAGGCTGCGCCTAACGGACACCTCTGCAGGGCCCTTTCCTCTGCGACCAACACCACCCAGAGGGGAAACACAGCGGCGCTCAGCGACAGAGGCAGACGTCACGGGAGCAGTTCCATATGAGGACAAGGCCCTCCTATCACCGGCGCCACCAGCCGAAGGAATCCGGCTCCTCCCAGCGGCCGAGGCAGGAACACCAGCCACCGAGTCCAATGGCGATGTGACACGGATCATATACTGCAGGGGAGGTGGGGACATCTCTCGAGTGTGTCCGGGGGCTGGGGCGGGCTGGTGCAGGCTGCAGGAGGCAGTGGGAGGTCATATGCCCCTGCTCATATAATATGCAGCTCCGCTGTCCAGCTGAAACCGCACTGAGGTGATGGACTGGGGAAGCGGCGCATATTATATGTGCCTGCACCCCCCCCATAGATTGCACATGCCCCCCTGTGCTGGCTATGGCCCCACAAGCTGCTACCCATAGAAAAATAAAAAATACTTTAATTACCTTCTCCAGCGCTGTCCTCCCCGTGTCTTCCTGCTTGCCGCTGTGAACGGGCATGCAGAGATGATGTCTCTCTGATGTGCCGAGCACATGACCGGCATTAACGAGAACCAGGAGGTGGAGGAGCGCAGAGGCACGGAGGGAGGAGACACCGGGAGGACACCACTGGGGAAGGTAAGTAAAGTCCTTTTTATTTTACTATGGCCAGCAGCATGGGGGGCCATAGCCAGCAATTGGGAGCATGTGCCAGCAATAGGGGGCATGTGCCAGCAATAGAGGGCGTGTGCCAGCAATGGGGGATGTGTGCCAGCACTGGGGGACGTGTGCCAGCACTGGGGGACGTGTGCCAGCACTAGGGGACATGTGCCATCAGTGGGGGATGTGTGCCATCAGTGGGGGATGTGTGCCATCAGTGGGGGATGTGTGCCAGCACTGGGGGATGTGTGCCAGCACTGGGGGATGTGCGCCATCAATGGGGGACGTGTGCCATCAGTGGGGGACGTGTGCCATCAGTGGGGGATGTGTGCCAGCAGTGGGGGATGTGTGCCAGCAGTGGGGGATGTGTGCCAGCAGTGGGGGACGTGTGCCAGCAGTGGGGGACGTGTGCCAGCAATGGGGGACGTGTGCCAGCACTGGGGGATGTGTGCCATCAATGGGGGACGTGTGCCATCAATGGGGACGTGTGCCATCAATGGGGGACATGTCATCAAAAGGGGATGTGTGCCATCAATGGACATTGTTTGAGTGGCTCTCTGTCATTACCTTCCAGTCTATCCAAGTCAATTCCGGTCCATTTCAGGTCTATTTCATAGCAGGGTCACCTTCATTTCTTGCTTTATTTATTGTATTTTCTTTTTTACATTCATTCTATGCCTATTGTTTTGTATCCAATTATTGTACTGTATTTGTTCTCTACTGTAATCACTTACTGTATTATATTTTCTGTATTCCAACCCCTACATTGTAAAGCACTGCGGAATATGTTGGCGTTAGATAAATAAAGATTTATTATTATTATTATTATATTATCATCAATGGGGGACATGTGCCATCAATGGGGATGTTTGCCAGCACTGGGGGATGTTTGCCAGCACTGGGGGACGTGTGTCATCAATAGGGAACGTGTGCCAGCACAGGGGGACGTGTGCCGCCAGCACAGGGGGACGTGTGCCAGCACAAGTGGACTATATCCAATATAAGGGGGCCATATCCAGATTAAGGGGGCTAATTCTAGGATGGGGGGCTATATCCCAGGGTGAGGGACAGTGTACCAGGATGAGGAGGCTATGAGGGACATATACCCTATATGATTTATTAGACCCTGGCATTATAAGGCAGACCCCATTTAACACTAAAAATAATTTTTTTATTTTTTCCTTCACCAAATTTGAGGGTGCGTCTTATAATCAGGTATGTTTTATAAAGCGAAAAATACGGTAAGTCTATGTGATTTTAAAAATGCTGTGCCTGCATGTGCGTTTTTATGTGGTTCGTTTTTGCTGCAGAATTCGGATGCGCTCAAAAATGAGCATAAATTATCGTACCTGTTTTTGAGGTGTGTGTTCACCATAACCCCCAAAAAAGCAATACAAATGGATTGGTATTCACACAGTTCGTCTGTAATACTTTTTTACTGCGGTTTCCAGAGCGATAAACCCTCAATTACTTACCCTCCGGGCGATCCCATGGCAAACCCCGGCAAGGTCTTCCTTCCGGGCACAAACAGGACCTATGTGAAGTGACTTATAGGACCTGGACATGTGACTCAACCTGAGCACATGGTCAGGTCCTGTCAGTGCCGTTCCTGCAGGTCTTGCCAGTGCCCAGAAGGAATGTACGCCGTGAGATCACCGGGGAGGGTAATAAAGTCTGTGTAAATGAATCTTTAGGTCCAAGATTAAAACTTGATTTTATTAATCATCTTTAAAATTAGTGGACAAATTAAAATGTGTGAAACACCTGACACATTTCAGATCCTGCTAGATCCTTACTCACAGGTGATATACTTAAAAATAACACATATATATTGTGAGGTAGCGCTGTGATTGCAAAACAAAAGGCAGTGAGCGTGGTATCAGTTCACACAGTACCTGGGTTTATTGATGAAGCACAGATGTGGCACAAGTCGCCGGGTTCTGGGACGCAGTTGGGTATGCTGCATACATCCACCATATAGTAACACGGTCCCTCTAGGTCAGAGGTCCCCAACTCCAGGCCTCAAGGGCCGCCAACAGTGCAGGTTTTCAGGATTTCCTTAGTATCGTCCCTGGGAGCGTTTGGGACAGCTCAGCTGCAGGATCCTACCCTGACCGGGCACGGGAACGGGTCATACATAGTTTTTTTTTTTAAGGTTGAAGGAAGACTTTAAGTCCATCTAGTTCAACCCATAGCCTAACATGTTGATCCAGAGGAAGGCAAAAAAAACCCCATGTGGCAACACTAATCTCCACATTGGGGAAAAAAATTCCTTCCTGACTCCAGATACGGCAATCAGACTAATTCCCTGGATCAACGCCCTATCAAAGAATCTAGTATGTATAACTGGTAATATTATAGTTTTCAAGAAAGGCATCCAGGACCCTCTTAAATGTTAGTAGTGACTCACTCATTACAACATCATGTGGCAGAGAGTTCCATAGTCTCACTGCTCTTACAGTAAAGAATCCGCGTCTGTGATTATGATTAAACCTTCTTCCCTCCAGACGTAGAGGATGCCCCCTTGTCCCAGTCTCAGGCCTAAGAGTAAAGAGATCATTAGAAAGGTCTCTGTACTGCCCCCTCATATATTTGTACATTATTATAAGATCACCCCTAAGCCTTCGTTTTTCCAAGCTAAATAACCCCAAGTTTAATAACCTGTCTTGGTATTGCAGACCCCTTAGTCCTCTAATAACTTTTGTCGCTCTTCTCTGGACCCGCTCTAGTTCAGCTATGTCTTTCTTATACACCGGAGACCAGAATTGTACACAGTATTCTAAGTGTGGTCGCACTAGTGACTTGTATAGAGGTAAAATTATGTTCTCCTCATGAGCATCTATGCCTCTTTTAATACATCCCATTATTTTATTTGCCTTTGCAGCAGCTGCCTGACACTGGCCACTAAATGTGAGTTTGTCATCTACCCATACACCCAGGTCTTTTTCAGTGATAGTTTTGCCCAGTGTTTTATAATTAAGCACATAATTATACCCTTTGTTTCCTCTGCCCAAGTGCATGACTTTACATTTATCCCCATTAAAGCGCATTTGCCATTTAGCAGCCCAAGCTTCTAGTTTACATAAATCCTCCTGTAATATAAAATTGTCCTCCTCTGTATTGATTACCCTGCAGAGTTTAGTGTCATCTGCAAATATTGAGATTCTACTCTGTATGCCCCCTACAAGGTCATTAATAAATATATTAAATAGAAGCGGGCCCAACACTGACCCCTGTGGTACCCCACTGTTAACTGTGACCCATTCTGAGTGTGTTCCATTAATAACCACCCTTTGTTTCCTATCACTAAGCCAGTTCTTAACCCACTTACACATATTTTCCCCTATCCCCATTGCCCTCATTTTATGTATCAACCTTTTGTGCGGCACCGTATCAAAAGCTTTTGAAAAGTCCATATACACCACATCCACTGCATTTCCTTGGTCCAGTCCAGAACTTACTTCTTCATAGAAGCTTATTAGATTAGTTTGACAGGAACGGTCCCTCGTAAAACCATGTTGATAATGGGTCATGAGGTTATTTTTGTTCAGATACTCCAGTATAGCATCTCTTAGAAAACCCTCTAGGATTTTACCCACAGTAGAGGTTAAGCTTACTGGCCTATAATTTCCAAGTTCAGTTTTTGTCCCCTTTTTGAATATTGGCACCACATTTGCTATACGCCAGTCCTGTGGTACAGACCCTGATATTATGGAATCTTTAAATATTAAAAATAATGGTCTATCTATGACAGTACTTAATTCCTGCAGCACTCTGGGGTGTATCCCATCTGGGCCCGGGGATTTGTCAATTTTAGTGATTTTTAGACGATGCCGTACTTCCTCTTGGGTTAAGCAGGTGACGTTTAATTGAGAATTTTTGTTATCACTGATCATATTGTCTGTCATGGGATTTTCTTGTGTAAATACTGTTGAAAAAAAGTCATTTAGCATATTTGCTTTTTCCTCATCCTCATCCACCATTTCACCCAGACTATTTTTAAAGGGGCCAACACCATCATTTTTTAGTTTCTTACTATTTATGTAGTTAAAAAATATTTTGGGATTCTTTTTACTTTCTCTGGCAATGAGTCTCTCTGTCTCAATCTTTGCTGCCTTGTTTTGCTTTTTACAAATGTTATTTAATTTTCTGTATTTATTTAATGCTTCATCACTACCTACTTGCTTTAATTCCCTAAATGCTTTCTTTTTGTCACATATTGCACTTCTTACCGCTTTATTTAGCCATAGTGGTTTCCTCCTATTTCTAGCATGCTTATTCCCATAGGGTATATATTGTGCACAGGTCCTATTCAGGATGCTAATAAACATCTCCCATTTGTGTTGTGTACTTTTATGTCTCAGGACATCGTCCCAGTTTATTGCACTAAGATCATCTCTCAACCGTTGGAAATTTGCCTTCCTGAAGTTTAGTGTCCTTGTGGCCCCTCTACTACACGTCTTAGTAAAGGATACTTGAAAGCTTATTAAGTTATGATCACTATTACCCAAGTGACCTCCAACCCGTATATTTGATATGCGGTCTGGCCTGTTGGTTAATATTAGGTCCAGCAGTGCCCCCCTTCTTGTTGGGTCCTGAACCAGTTGTGAAAGGTAATTGTCTCTTATAGTTTTCAAAAACTTATTACCTTTGCTAGAACTGCAGGTTTCTGATCCCCAATGTATTTCAGGGTAGTTGAAGTCCCCCATAATAATGACTTCTCCCTGAGTCGCTGCTTCATCTATTTGCTTTATGAGGATATTCTCCTCCACTTCCATTATTGTTGGGGACTTATAACAAACCCCTATCAGTAATTTATTATTTTTTCCCCCTCCCCTTATCTCCACCCACAGAGACTCTACATTTCCATTAGATTCACCTATATTATCACGCAGGATGGGTTTTAAGGATGATTTTATGTATAAACATACACCTCCTCCTCGCCTATTTGTACGGTCATTTCTGAACAGACAATAGCCCTGTAAATTAACAGCCCAGTCATGGCTCTCGTCCAGCCAAGTCTCCGAAATCCCCACCATGTCATAATTATTTTCCAACAAAATCAATTCTAATTCCTCCATTTTGTTGGTGAGGCTTCTGGCATTAGTGAACATGCACTTTATGCATCTCTCTTTACCTCTATTCCTTCCTACTAGATTGACTGTTCTAACCCCACCCCCCATGCCACCCCCACTTTTATTACTTGTGCCCAGGTTACTGTTTACACTATCTTCCCCTCCTATACAATGAATACCCTCCCCCCCAATCCCTAGTTTAAACACTCCTCCAACCTTCTAGCCATTTTCTCCCCCAGCACAGCTGCACCCTCCCCATTGAGGTGCAGCCCGTCCCTAGCATAGAACCTGTAGCCAACAGAGAAGTCGGCCCATTTCTCCAGGAACCCAAACCCCTCCTTCCTACACCAATTCCTGAGCCACTTATTTATCTCCCTAATCTCCCGTTGCCTCTCTGGTGTGGCACGTGGTACAGGCAGTATTTCAGAGAATACTACCTTGGAGGTCCTTGCCTTAAGCTTGCAGCCTAATTCCCTGAAATCATCTTTAAGGACCTTCCACCTACCTCTAACTTTGTCATTTGTGCCAATGTGCACCATGACTGCTGGGTCCTCACCAGCCCCTCCCAGTAATCTGTCAACCCGATCAGCGATGTGCCGGACTCGAGCGCCAGGTAGGCAGCACACTGTTCGACGATCCCTGTCTTTGTGACAGATTGCCCTATCTATTCCCCTAATAATTGAGTCCCCCACTACCAGCACCTGTCTGGCCTGCCCTACTCTCCTGTTTTCCCCCTTACTGGAGCAGACACTCCTCTGGCTTTCAGAGGTCATGCCCTGCTGCAGCAGTGCTGTACCTGAACTCACACCCCCCTCATCTGCCAACATAGCAAATTTATTGGGGTGTGCCAGATCAGGGCTAGCCTCCCTGGCACCCTTCCCTCTACCCCGCCTTCTAACTGTCACCCAGCTAGCTACCTCATGGTCCTGAGGCTCCATAGTACCATCCTCCCCCACATCTATCCCATTGAGCAGCTGTTCAGTGAGCAGCAGACTCCTTTCCATATTGTCTATGGATCTCAGCGTTGTCAGTCGTTCATTTAGATCCAGTATCTGGGCTTCCAAATGCACAACGTACTCACATCTCACACAGCAGTATGCACCCTCGGCCGGCTGGTCAAGGAATGCATACATGTGGCAAGATGTACACTGGATGGCATTGCCAATCATGGAGCTCATTTCCTAATGGGGATTGCACCAGACAGAAATGATAAGTAAAAAGAAATGCAAAGTATTAATAAAATACAACCAGCAATTCAGTAAGTCCTCCCTTCCAAACTCCCTTAATCCAAAGTCACTGAATCACAAGTCACACACTTACTTCTGTCGCACTTGCTCTGTCACACAAAGCTCGCGGTCACACTCGCTAGAGAATCAGATATAAAGAGGTTTTTTTTTCTTCTTTTTTTCCCTTAGCAGCAAATCAGCCTGTATCTCAGTGCACTTCCAAAGGGCACCGCCGACATCGCCCCTTTACATGAGGCGACGTAGGGGTGATGACGCCGGCGATAGGCCACGCCCCCACGTCGCCTCTGTAATGGGCGGCGATGTCGCCCCGTGTGATGGGGGCTTAACATCCATGCTTAAAAAGGTAGTGCCAAGGATGGACAGGATTGGTACATGTTGCTGCCCTATTTTATGTTTGCCATCCGGGAGGTATCGCAGTCATCTACGGAATTTTCCGCATTTGAGTTATTATACGGCAGATATCCTAGAGGGTTGTTGGATGTCGCCAAAGAGACGTGGGAACAGAACCCACTCCCTATAAGAGTGTGATTGAGCACATGGCTAATATGCGGGACCGGATCACCACGGTCATGCCTATCGTAAAAGAGCACCTATTGGATGCCCAGGGAGCTCAAAGACACTTGTATAATAGGAGGGCCACCGTCAGGCCCTTGAGGCGGGGGATCGAGTGATGGTTGTAGTGTCCACTGTGGAGAGCAGGCTCTTGGCCAAATGGCAGGGGCCGTATGAAATCCGGGAAAAGGTAGGAGAAGTGAATTACAAGGTGTATCACGTTGCAACACAGTCCCTCTAGGTTATGGGTTTTCACCTGTCTAGGTCGCCACACGCATATGATCCCCCGCACTGTCTCACAATATAGACAGGGGACTGGAAGCATAGGAGTGTTGTGAAAAGCAAGGGGGAGGAAGAGTGAATACCTCTTAGACAACGGCAGATAAATTACAAGCAATCAAATGAGCAGAGAGTTGAACCATGGCAATACAAGTGGATTTTGCACAAGAAATACATAAAGGGAACAATATTAATTGTCCAACAACATAAAATATATCTACAAAATGACCTTCTGTTTAAGAGCCACATTCCAATACATTAGTACAGAGGTAAGTGTAGCCTGCCCAGATCCGTGGCCCCGGGGGACAGCCTAAAAGAAGGGTTTTTTTTTTTTTTAGTATTTACAAGGGATTAAAGTCTTTGTCTCGCGACGCCACCTGTATTACCTGGTGAGTCCTCCGGAGGGTGGTGATATTGTAGCTAGGGTGGAGCAGCTCCCTACAGGTAGAGCTAAGAATCCGGGGCAGGGTTACCTGTTGCCAGGACAGTGCAAACCGTTGAGAAAAGTCGATGAAAGCAGGACAGGAACACAGAGGCAATTCACTCTTCCAGGAACTTTACTTGCAAAAACTGATCAAGATGGTGATACAGCTCACAGTACTTCCCGCAGGACAGCCGGCTGAGTAGTCGCATCAGAATGCAGAATCTGTGGAAGTCTCTGGCGGTACCTTCCTGGATCTACCCTTGTCCTGTCCCTTCTCTCTCTTCTCGATGCCTGCTTCGCGAGCAGAAGTACGTCACAGGGGATAAACATCCTGAGAACTTCTTCGGAGCCGGGACGAATACGGTTGGAGGGTGAACACTCAAGGCTGCGTTGTCAGACCCGTGCACTCCAGGTGAACAAGTCAGGACCTTTCTGTCTGGGCTACTTCTCTCTCTAGCCCTCTTTTGAAGCCCCCTTTCTCTCTCGGATAAGCCCACGTTCTCTGTCTTTGACGTTCTCTGTCTTTCCAAATATGGCTCTAAATGTTTTTTTCGCCGTTTTATGAACTCTTTTGTCTCCTTCTTCACTCTTGAGTTAGGGAGTGATAAGACGGCGAGTTATAAGGCATTAAGGGTCTGTTTGACCTCGTGATATACAGGATATGACCTGATATGATGTTGTAGTAGGATGTAATTATGCTAATACACTGGTTAGAGCCATGGATCCAGGGTGACAAGAGTATATTTAATTATATATGAGTTGGGAATTATATTGGATGGATCTGTAAGGCATATTGCTGCACCTATATCTGCCTGATCAGACGATGGGTGTTAGTAAGGGTTCTGCAAGTCTTTATATACTACATGATCTGACAAATACATGACTTTTAAGGTGAGAATGATCTTGGCAGTATATGATGGTAAACCAATATGGATACATTACCCACTCCTGTCAATGGGGTTTATTGTTCTGAACCTATGGATGTTAAAGTATGATTATTCATGCCTGTAAAACATATTGCAGCACCTGCATCTGCCTGATCGGACGATGTGGGTTAGTAAGGGTTCTGCTAGTCTTTATACACTGCATGTGTTAATTAACGATCTTGACAGCATGTAAAGGTAAAGCAATATCTTATTACCTACTCTTGTTAATGGGGTTTATTGATCTGAACCTATGGGTGCTAAAGTATGATTATTCATGCCTGTATATAATAATGTAATTTTGTTATTCATAAGACTCCTGGATAATTCTAAGGGTACCTTTACACGCGGCAACATTTCTAGGAATTTCACTGGCAACTTACTGGTTGCAGTGAAATCATGGACACATTGTTCTATCTTGTTGCTGTGTACAAATGGAACAATGTCTCCATGATTTCACTGCAACCAGTGAGTTGCCAGTGAAATTCCTAGAAAAGTTGCCGCATGTAAAGGTACCTTAATGCTGGTAAGCCTATATGTAGGTAGTGAAGGAGTTAACTACGAGGGAGTATATTCCACGGTGCACAGGAAAAGGAAGCGTCAATGTCTGAAAATGTGCCAGTCAATTGCGGATGCTGGCGCATGTGCAATGCGCAAACATCGATCAACCAATGAGAAAGGACAATTCAGCGCATGCGCAGTATGAGAATCAATACTATTGGCTGTAGATGACACCCATTGCATTCTGGACGTTGTGATGTGGTAGACGCTGTAACCAGTGACTGTGATTTGAGGATTCTCCTGTAATAGAGTCTATGGACTGTCAGAATAGGAGAGCGATCATGGCTTTTCATGGCTGTGTATCTTGTGCTTGAAAAAGGACACGTATTGTCCGAAACGTCGCATAGGGGAAGAAATAAAGGCAAGTTGAAAAGTACCACCTTTTGTTAGAAGCTGTCTTTATGGAATATGGATTGATATGTACCAGGATTGACTCACTGGATGGACAAGCGCCATGAATGAGGGTAAATAACCCGCTCAGTGCCAAGGTGCTGCAGGCCATCAATTTTTTGTTAAGCTCCCGTTCTCTGTCTTTCCTCGGGGAGGACACTCTTGAAGACTCCCCGTGCATTCTACCTGCTCATCTCATACTTTCCACTCTCCAACTCTCTTTTTGGGACCTCCCCCGGTTGCATTGGTGGGTGTGTGTTGGGATCAAATCCTTCCACAGTGTTCTGCATTCTACTTGCGACAGGGATAACCACACGCTCATCTTTGGGTGCAGTACCCCACTTGTGACGCCTGACCAGTGGGGCACCACATTCCCCCTTGATGGAATATACTCGTCCAAGAGTATGGTGTTACAGGGTTTATCGGAAGAGTAAAAAGTTTTCTAATTTCATTAAACAATAACAGGTAACCTATTTACAAACCAGCATCCTTCTTCTTCCCTTTATGGAAGGCCCGGTTCTTTTTAACGTTACTAACCAATACGAAAGCTAGCTAATACTACAGACCTCGGTGTCCTCGGGTCACCTTTTGGCCAAGATATTGTTCTCCGGTTCATAGCATCTTTCTTTATACACATTTCACTTTAAACAACAATAACATTACCTAACTCTTCATCGGCCACATGGGGACTGGTAACTGTCCGGGCTGCTTCGAATAACTACATGATATCACACGAGAGTCTCTGGCTAAAACAGGTTAATAGTCTAGGCTCAAGTGACATTATACACTCATGGGAGGGAAGAGTTCTCATGGAAGTCTGAGTCTCCACTTAAATCAGGGAATTTCACATACTTCTTTAATGCAAAGGAAAAGAAAAACAAAAAGTTCACTCTGCAGCAAAAGAAACTATTCACATCTCAAGTCTGTGGCGATAACAGGTACTTAATGGTGGGACGTACGAATAGTGAACCCCCCAAGTGGCCGCGCGTGTCTTTCAGAAGTTACTTCGTCTCCACGGTATACATCCTAGTCCGGGTGACCATGACGCAGGTGTGACTCAATGTCTTTACACCCAACAAAGATTTCGTCATGCAGTCGTGGCTCACGTGCGATCTCCAGCAGCTCCAGGACGGTAAAACAACTATTCGTTTTCCACTGAGTCATCCTCGGCTAGGTTGGTGATGTTATCCAGGCCGTCATCAACCTCCTCCACAACGATGTCCGGTTTTTCCTCCAAGGTTGGGTGTCACGTCCTACTGACGGACTCCACACGTGGACCCACTGGACCGCGTAAAGCGGATGCTGATACCGGGATGACAGAGAGACGGACCAGTACAGTAGAGTCAACAGGTTTATTTGCACAATACACACACCCACGCCCCAGGGGAGGGCCACACGGCCACAGCACCAGAACACCACCGAAGGAGGCCCCAGAGCGCTTAACCCCTATACAGGGATATCGCCGGTACCAACCTCGGAGGGACCGATGAAGCGGACACGGGTGTTAAACCGACCCAAGGCAACGTGGGAAACAATACAGCAACCGGGTATAGGATCGGACACGGGGAACCGGGAACACGGGGAATCCGGAGCAGGACTTGAGACAACGAATCAGCTTGGAAGAGATCCGGGAAACAGGCCTGGAACACGGAAATCAGGAAGGAGCCGGCAGGAACACGAGGAATCCGGGGCCAGGCTTGAAACAGCGATCAGCTTGGAAGAGATCCGGGAAACCAGCCAGGAACACGGCGGTCAGCAAGGAGCCGGCAGGGCAAGAATCTGTAGGAAGGAACACACAGATATCAGGTAACAGGCCAAATAAGGACCGACCTGACCAGACCAGGAATGGCAACTCCACTGGGGGAAGTTGCCCTGGCCCCGACTGACTAGAAACGGGAAGTTTATATCATAGCAGGGCAGTCCTGATTGGCAGGACACAGATGCATGGTGATTGGCTGAGGGGAGGAGCATGCTCCCTGCAGTTTCTCCAGCAGAAACAGGTTTGGAGATGTAGTTTCATGTGCTCAAGCAGTAGCCCCGGAAAGGGAGGAGAAGAGCAGCGCTACTCCAGCAGAGGGTGCTGGAACCCTGCGGCAGACCCCCGAGGGGTAACATCGGGTCTCTACCGCCGGGATGTTAGCGGGAGCAGCAGGCAGGTCCTCGGCGACATCAGTTTGGACTCCTGCC
The DNA here is from genome assembly GCA_033576535.1 of Allobates femoralis. Classification (NCBI taxonomy): domain Eukaryota; kingdom Metazoa; phylum Chordata; class Amphibia; order Anura; family Aromobatidae; genus Allobates; species Allobates femoralis. Next base: position 369,847,495 of record JARQOC010000003.1, read on the forward strand.
TCTTGAATCTGAACAGGTGGGATGGCGGCCAAGAGATCGGCTACAGCCTGTGCAGCGGCTGTGGCATCTCTCGCTCTTTTAGCCAACCCCTGAGCCCCGCAGCCTGCTCCGCACTCCATGCCATACTACCCACTCTAGCGTCTAGGATAGTCGGCTCCGCAAGTCCCAGAATGCGACCATCCAGAACTCAGCCTCGCCCTCATCCGTCAGCAGGGACAGGGCTTCCGAATCGCCACCTGGTTACCATGTTGCCCGGTATGTCATACTTTCTATTGTGTCCTTCTCTATCGGCTATCCCTTTATGGGTGAGTAATGACTTCCCAGGGGCCACTTCTGTTGGGCCGCTCCCTTGATTGATTGATTGGCCATAGAGGCGGCCAAACATTTTCGCGCCTCCGTCTAGGCCCTCCTTCGTCAAGGGGCTGAGGCACACCCCCGGCCCTGCACATGGTCTTTTACATAGTCAAATCGCCATCTTGGGGTTCCCGGTAAAATAGTGGGAACCAGTTCTCAGTGCCATACAGCGGCGGTGAAAGTTCTTTTCAGTCAAAAAGTTCAAAGTCCAAAGGCACACAGTACCTGGTTGCACTGGGCAAGCGATCCTGTTCGTGAGTGCCAGAAGAAATCTGTAGCACCCCAGGGTATGGGAACTCAGATGTCTGGGCCTCTTTCTTTCCAAACTGGGAATGTTGCCGGTAGCCAGCCCAGATCCGTGGCCCCGGGAGACAGCCTAAAAGAAGTTGTTTTTTTATTTTTTTTAGTATTTACAAGGGATTAAAGTCTTTGTCTTGTGACGCCACCTGTAATACCTGGTGACTAGACACCAGCGCCGCCACAGTCCTCCGGAGGGTGGTGGTATTGTGGCTAGGGTGGAGCAGCTCCCTACAGGTAGAGCTAAATCTCCGTGGCAGGGTTACCTGTTGCCAGGACAGTACAAACCATTGAGAATAGTCGATGAAAGCAGGACAGAAACACAGAGGCAATTCACTGTTTCAGGAACTTTACTTGCAAAAACTGATCAAGATAGTGATACAGCTCACAGTACTTCCCGCAGGATGGACGGTCGGGTAGTCGCGGCAGAATGCAGAATCCGTGGAAGTCTCTGGCGGTACCTTCTTGTCCTGTCCCTTCTCTCTCTTCTCGATGACTGCTTCGCGAGCAGTAGTACGTCCAAGAGGATAAACATCCTGAGAACGTCTTCGGAGCCAGGATGAGTACGCTCGGAGGGTGAACACTCTAGTCCGCGTTGTCAGACCTGTGAACTCCGAGTGAACAAGTCAGGACCTTTCTGTCTGGGCTACTTCTATCTCTAGCCCTCTTTTGAAGCCCTCTTTCTCGGATAAGCTCCAGTTCTCTCTCTTTCCTCGGGGAAGACACGACTGAAGACGCCTGACCAGTGGGGTGCCACATAAGCATGCAGTTTTTTTGTATAGCGCATGAATCCAGCATCCAAGCACAGATTATCCTTTTGGTAGTGCTTCTTTATTTAACAAATGTGGCTCTCAAAACATGTTTCAGCCGCCTTCATCCATTGTCAGTTAAGACACTACTTAAAACGTGACCATAACCCCTCATTTTTAGCATATCTGTAGGGGGACTTATAAAGGAATGTATAAATATTGAAATATGAAATATTTGTCATTAGTTACGCAGACCAAAAAAGGAAGTCCTCAATATGATTGATATCATGAACATCTAGTTAAAACTATATTGCAGGACATTCCGATAGTTTACGCTTTCTGGGATTCTTGATTTTAAAGTTAATATCCATTGAGCCTACTTCAATAGTAACAGTTTTTTCTAATCGCTGCCTCACAACAGCCTTGCAACTTTTTCGATCCCAATAACATTCAGTGTGACGAGTCCCCATTGTGTGTTTCAAGAAAGTGATTAGACAAATCTGGAAGTACCATATTTTTATTTCTCATGTTGTTGTTTTTGGCCCTTGATATATGTTCAGATACACGCCACTCTAGGGTAGTGCAGCCAGGGCTGCCGACAGGGCCTGCTTGGTGTGACAACTATCAGGGGCTCAACGGTGATTGACAAAAGAGGGGCCCCAGAGGAGAGGTGAGGGGTGGGCCCCGATCTCCTCCGGGCCTCGCTCCCTCACCTCTTGAGCGTTCCAGTCTCCTGTCTATCACTGCTTCAGCCCGGAAACAGGAAGTCACACGGGCACCAGCAAGACAGAAATGCAAAGCAGTCAGCACAAGACAGAGCTGCTGTTAGTGGTGCTGGTGAGTATGCTCTGCCGTCTGTATGAATGTATGGCTGTGGGTATGTTTGTGTATATGTCTGTCTATCTGCCTGTGTGTCTCTTTGTGTGTCTTTCTATGTGTCTTTCTCTACACAGCACTATACTCTATATACAGGTTCATACTACATGCTGTATTAGTGTATCTATATACTTTATGTATATGGTGTCGACTTGTATATACATTAGAGTGCTGTATATACAAGATATACAGCCGGCAGTCTCTGCATATGGCCAGCGGTCTCTGTTCATATGGCCGGCTTTCTCTGTGCATACGTTCAGCAGCTGTCTCTAATGCATATATGTCCCAGAGCAGTCTCTAATGTGCATTCGTCCTGCAACAGTCTCTAATGTGCATATGTCCCACAGCAGTAACTAATGTACATATGTCCTGCAGTCATGCAGCAGTCTCTAATGTGCATACGTTTTACAGCAGTCTCTAATGTGCATACGCCTTGCATCAGTCTCTAATGTTTATACAACCTGCCGCAGTCTCCATTATGCATTCATCTCACAGCAGTCTCCATTGTGTATTCGTTGCGCAGCCGTCTCTATTGTGTATACGGCCAGCAGCAGTATCTGTTGATTATTCTCTATTGTACAACCAGCAGCAATCTCTATTGTATATTCTCTATTGTGTGTGTAGCCAGCAGCAATCTCCATTGTGTATACGGCCCACAGCCATCTCCACTGTCTATACAGATGGCCGCCATTTTCATTGTGTATACGATAAGGAGCACTCTCCATTGTCTATACAGCTGTCTCTATTGTGTATTTTCTATTGTGTACGGCCAGCAGCAGTCTCTATTGTGTATTCTCTATTGTGTGTATAGCCAATATTTCGTGAACTTAAGGTCCGTTTTTTCAGGGGGGACAGAAAAATAGCAGCCGTTTTCCTAAGGTGTATGAGTGCTGTCTTCATGTTTGACCAAGGTTTATAACTATTTGGAGCCCATATTTTGTCAATCCATGTTGAACGCCGGCGCACTCGTGCTGCAGATCGCGTCGCCTTCCTAAGACATGCCTCCCGACATTAACTGCCTGTTGCACATGCGTTGAGCTGGGACGCAACACTGGACATCCGAGGCATGCGCAGAGGTGATAACAGACAGTTTGGGTCAGTGGGGTGGAGCAGACCAGCAACCATTGCGCCGCTATCCGACCGTGAGAGGGATCGTTTAGGTACACCATACATACCACCAACTAATGCGTCAGTACATAAACAAATTAAGCTGCCTATGTACTCCGGATTATCCATGTCCACATAAATATGTCCCAGAGTCCCGGATATATTCTCTTGCCAAATTCTATTTATGGAAATATCGGAATACAAAGTCATATGCAGCAATAACACTAATACAAAGTCCTGTGGTGCAGAGAGAGAAAATGTTAAGTCAACTAGCTTTGCACTTGAGAACGTATGTACAAAAATATATTAAAACAATATGTAGAAACACACATATAAAAAGAACCCTGAAAACAGGGATCAAAGGTGGTGAGGAGTTTTTTTTTTTTTTTTTAAAGGAGGCGAAACTTAAAGATTCGTTAAAGCGTATATAGTGTCACCAGCAGTCTCTTTACGTTTCCACCCCTGATACCGGTGTGCACAACGTCTATCCCCCTGGCACTCAGAGTCCTAGGGTCACAATCATGATCGGTCCGAAAGTGCTGGGGGAGAGTTTTAAGCTGTTTGAGGTCATCATTGTCCCTGGCGGCAGCAATGTCCCTGACATGTTCCCTAACTCTCCCACAGTTCCCGTGACGTCAAGCCAACATATATCAAATGGCAACTGCACATAGCGTAATAGATTACATTTGCTGTAGAACAAGATATATGATGGCGTATGTCATAGACACGGGAACCATCAGCGGTAGAGAAGGCACTAGTCCGTAGGACAGGGGTCAGGAACCTTTTTGGCTGAGAGCCATGATCACCACATATTTTAAAATTTAATTTTGTGAGAGCCGTACAATATGTTTAGAATTAAATGCAAATAAATGTGTGTCTTTTAGTAAGATCAACATTTTTATAGTACAATAAGTCTCTGAATTCTGTTTAATAATGTTATGCTGTTGCTACCAATGATGAATCCTTTGCAGCCCCCAATATGGTACCCCCATAATCCCTTTGTAGCCCTTTACAAATCCCAATATGGTCTCCTCATGATCCCCTTGCAGTCCCCAATATGGTTTTCCCATCATCTCCTTGCAGCCCCAAATATGGTCTTCCTATCATCCCCTTGCAGTAACCCATCATCTGCATGCAGTATCGCCATCATCCCCTTGCAGTACCCCCATCATCCCCATGCAGTACCCCTATCATCCCCTTGCAATACGATAATCATACCCTTGCACTACCCTCATCATCCCACTTTCTTGCAGTATTCCCATCATCCCCTTGCAGTACCCCCATCATCCCCACGTAATATCCTTATCAACCCTTTGCAGTACACCATCATCCCCATGTAGTAACCCCATTATCCTATTGTGGTACCCCCATCATCCTCATTCAGTACCCCAATCATCCCCTTTGTAGCTCTTTACAGCCCACCACCATGGTTTCGGTGCCAGTAAACACACACAGACACACACAGACATACTCACCAATCCTTCGCGGTCCGCTGCTGTGCGGTCTTCCGGGTACCGCTGTGTCACTGCTGTTGTTCCCACATTGGTGAAGCCAATCAGAGACCAGCAGCTGTGGTGCATGACGTCAAATGCTGGAATCTGTTTGGGCCGCACCTGCTGGCCTCTGATTGGTTTAACCTGTGTGTACATCAGCAGGAGCAGAGCGGCAACTGTAAGACCGCACAGCAGCGGCATGCGCAGCGGCACCCGAAAGACTGCACTGTGGCGGCAGCTGTCACAGCGGCACCCGGAACATGGCGGCGGGCACCTGATTTGGCTGCGAGCCAGATGTGGCCATCAAAAGAGCCAAATCTGGCTCACAAGCCATAGGTTCCCGTCCGGATCGCTCCAGAGATGAGAAATCTCATCGCAAGAAGATTGACGCGGAGTGGGAGACCACCTGAGCACATACAACTTGCTGAGAACACTTTAGCGATGTCTGCCCTAGGATTGTTTTCCTGGACTTGTTTTTTTATATTTTTAAACTCCCAGTTTTTTCCCTTTTTTTTTTTTCTTTTTCTTCTTTTCTTTCTCTGACTTTCCTTTCTTTTACTCTCTGCTCTTCTCTCCCTTTTATCCCCCCTTCTTTATCTGACTTTTACCCCATTCCCTGACCCACTCTCTTCTTTACTCCCTCACCACTTTTCTTCTCTTTCTCTCTTCCCCCTTTTCTGAGAGTCCTGCCCCTTTGAGCGAGTTACTCGCTCTGGGTTCGCCTTTTTAGGTTTTGAGAACCCTGGCAATAGAGGGTTCCCCCTCTTTTTGCTTTCTCCCCATACAATGCTGATCCTTTGGGATCTTTTTGTTCTGCTCATGTTAATCTTTTGTTTTGATTTCAATGTTGTTTCCCCCCTTCCCTTTCCATTTCCCCCCTCCCCCATCAGCATCTGTAATTGTTATGCACCCCCGATAGGCATGGCACTCGTTTATGTACCTTTATCTCACCATGCCAATCACAGCGTTAGCATTAAATGTTAATGGGTTGAAGTCCCCCTCAGAAGCGTGCCTTATTAAGGAAGCAGCTCCACAAGACCCGCTCTGATATAGTTTTTCTACAGGAGACTCACCTTTTGAGGGGAGACAACCACAGGCTGGCCTCACGTTACTACTCGCACCAATGTTTTGCCAACGCTCCTAACAAGAAGGCTGGAGTGGCGATATTTATCCGCTCCACCCTAGATTTTATTCTAGTATCCTCGACTGTAGACCCAGAGGGCAGATTTGTGCTGGTAACATGTAAATTAAATAATGTTTTATATTCCCTACTCTCGGTATATGCGGCAAATTTTTCCCAATCTAAATTTGTAAGACACCTATTTCAAGAACTGACTTCCTCTCTGGCAGGCTACCGGCTGATAGCTGGAGACTTTAATACCCCTCTGAATAAATCTCTAGACTGTTCTTCCCCATCTGACTTCAGAACGGACCTAGCCCCAATTGTCTCATCCTTTAATTACCATGACATTTGGAGATATTTACACAGCATGGAACGGGACTACATGTTTTTTTCTCCACGTCATAGAACGCTTAGTCGTATTGACTACTTTCTAGTCAATGACTCACTGCTCCCTTTATGTCTATCTGCTGAGATTGACACCATTTCGTGGTCGGACCATGCCCCGATAACACTTACATTGGAGGACTCCCTCTCTCCCCCGCCGCATTACCAGTGGACACTTAGTGAGCGTCTCCTGACATTCACTCCAAACCGCGATGCTCTTGCTGCTCACATACAGGAGTATTTCAAACTTAACGATGTGGATGAGACCCCCCCTGACACATTATGGTTCACCCTTAAGGTGGTCCTGAGAGGACACTGCATCAAGCTAGCGGCGCACTCTAATGGTACCTTTACACGCCACTACAGAAGGTTAGAAACAACCGGGTGTCGGAGACAAATGTATCTTGCACCGTCAAAACACCGCGAGGTAGCGGCGTGTAAATCAGGTTGTTGCCACCGGTCACTGTTGACACCTGTTTCGGAGCAGTGCTCCAAAACAGGTTGGTTTCAACCCAATAGTAGCGGCGTCTAAATAAGGAACAGGAAGGTTTTTGCGACACCTAGTTAACTCCCTGGGGCGTGACACAGCCTCCGGGATACCGCCCCCCTTCAGTGATCATTGGTGGAAGATCCTGCGTTATGATTGGTTGTCCCTGCATAGGGCGGCATATTTAAGGAGCTGACCAGTCACACTACACAATTGCAATAGCATCATGTATTAGCCAGCCTCCCTGCGCTGGCTGGCCAATCATGATGTTATTGCATTGTCCAATCACCGTACGAGCGTCTCGTAATCCACAACTCTGGCACGCCTATGTGTTGTCCCTGCTGCCCCTGGTCCGCCCATATTACCTTGTGGTAGCAGCGTGTAAATGAGGGAAGGTGCTCTGCAGAAGGTAACCTGCGGCACCCGTCGGTGCATCCAGGGATAGAAAAAACCTTCTGTAGAGCACCTTGAAGCGGCGTGTAAAGGCGGTATCGGATACCGTTAGCAACCATTGGAATGTGCTCGTGCACGTGAGACACCCAGTTGTTTCTAACCTTCTGTAGCGGCGTGTAAAGGTACCATAAAAGATTGTATAATGAGAACCTGACTTCTCTTCTCTTAGCAGTGAAGACTGCTGAGCGAACATACACTAGCACTCCCTCCCCATCTGCCCTCTCTGACCTGTTGCGCCTACGGAACCAATTACGCAACCTACTACTGACTAAAGTGGAACACCACCTTAAAAAAACTAAATCGTGTTACTATGCAATAGGAGATAAAGCTGGAGCCCTTTTGGCCCGTAGGGTTAAAAAAGCTGAACTACAGCGCAAAATTTCGCACATCGTCTCCCCTGAGGGAGAGACGATCCGCAATCCCATATTAATTGCAGAGCAATTTAAACGATTTTATAGCTCACTTTACAACTTAGAATCTGCCTCTGACACCCCCAGCCTACTCCAGATATTATTAGCTCCTTCCTAGCTAGGGCCAGGCTCTCAGCTCTCTCCCAGACTCAACAGGACTTTCTGAATAAACCTTTCTCCCAAGATGAAATCTTAAAAATCATTAGCTCTTCAAATAAGCGTTCGGCCCCAGGTCCTGATGGCTTCCCATATCAGTATTATCAAACTTTTGCCCCTATTCTATCCCCCTTTCTTCTCAAACTCTTCCGGCGCTGGCAACGAGATGGAGCTATCAGACCTGAAGGTTTGACTGCTTCGATTTGCACTATACTCAAACCTGATAAACCCCCTCAATCACCGGGTAGTTATCGGCCTATTGCATTGTTAAATTGCAATCTTAAACTTTATGCAAAGCTGCTAGCGGAGCGTCTCAAACAAGTCCTTCCCTCTTTTATCGCCCTAGACCAGGTGGGATTTATTCCTGGCAGGCAGACGAGAGATGCCACAAGGAGGGTTATGGGTCTTTTGGAGATCCTGGAGGAGAGGGGGACCCCCGGTGCACTCATCTCTTTAGACGCAGAAAAGGCGTTTGATCGAGTGCATTGGGGGTATCTGGACGCGGTTCTGGAAAAATTTGCATTCCATGGCAACATTAAATCTGCCATAATGGCGCTATACTCTACTCCATCCGCGTTGGTGAGGGCAGGTGGCTTTATTTCCTCCCCCTTTACTATCTCGAACGGGACGCGCCAGGGTTGCCCTCTCACACCTCTTATCTTTGCCCTTGTGATGGAACCGCTGGCAGCTATTATCCGTGACCATCCGGAGATTTCAGGTGTTAAGGTTGGACCAATTCACCATAAGATATCCTTATATGCAGATGATGTTTTACTATCATGCACCAATCCTGCTGTCTCCATCCCGGCGCTGGTGTCGGTTCTTTCCGACTTTTCCTTGGCCTCCTATTACAAACGAAATCTCACCAAATCCTCAGTTTTCCCTCTCAATATTCCTCCTTCTTTGCAGACCTCGCTGCGCTTTCGTTTTCCTTTTTCGTGGTCCCCAGAGGGTTTCCGATATTTGGGGATTTATATTACTACCCTGAAATCCATTGTCAGAATCAATTGTGATGCCCTTCTCTCCAATTTGAGATCCATATTTGCCCAATATAGTTCCCTGCAGTTATCGTGGATGGCCAAAATCCAAACAATTAAAATGGCACTCCCAAAAATTTTATATATCCTTCGATGTATTTCCCTCCCTATACCCCGCAGATATCTTAACTTGCTCCAATCGTCCCTGACGCGATTTATATGGGGTGGGAAACCCCCAGAATAGCTATGTCCACTCTCACCCTCTCGTATGATGCGGGCGGACTTGGAGTCCCTGACATCCTTGCTTACTACTATGCAGTCAATTTGGATATTGCCAAGATGTTCTGGGTTAACTCACCCCATCTCTTTGGCTTCAAATTGAGTCCTGGTTTTCTCCTCGGAGATCCGCAAGACTCCTCCAGGAGTCCTCCCTTCCTGGGAACTGCTCCTCTTACTGGTCCCCTATTCACTATGAGAGCGGTTTTGGGAGTCTGTTGTAAGCTGTCTCACACGCACTTCCCATTCCTTTTCCGATATATATCCCTCAAGGCAGTGGAAGCATCGGTCCCTGATCTAGCTCTTCCAGCTTGGAGTTCTCGGGGCGTTTTGCTTCTGCATGACCTACTGGTGGGAGGAGAGATGGAGTCCTTCCCCTTACTGCAATCTAGATACTCCCTCCCAACCTCTGCGCTATTTGATTACCTCAGACTTCGCCACGTTCTACACTCCCTGACCGTTCCTGACTATGACCTCTCCTCAATTAGCTCTTTGCTTCAAGCTTTATTTAAACAACCAACCCCCTCCTCCCGAGCGGTATCAATTATTTATAGAGCTCTTTACGATCTCCGCTCGCGCAATAAGCTCCCATACATGGTGAGATGGGAGGCCAGCCTGGAGTTCTCAGCTTCACCAGACCAGTGGCGGGCGGCGGCGGCCCATGCCGCTCGTTTTACCTCCTGCATTGGCCAGCCACTTGGAACAATCCAAGAAATTGACACTGATTTTATACCTAACCCCAGCCCGCATTGCCAGATTTGGGGCCCTTCCCCCCTGTTTCAGCCAACTGCTGGACAGGATGCACTTCTCTGGGCTTCGATTTGCATATATGGTGGTCTTGTCCCAAGCTAATGAAGTTTTGGTCGGATGTGAATTCTTTGCTTTCCTCCCTGACAGGCCTCCCGATCACTCTTGCTCCCTCCCTAGCGCTGCTGGGCATAGATTTGAACACCTTCCCTTCTGCATTGCAACCAATAATGACAAATATCCTTATTGCATCTCGCATGACTATTGCCTCCCAGTGGCGTACGACAAAATTGCCGACAATTGAGGAGACTCTTAATCATCTCAATCAACACTTTGTCTATGAAATTATGCTAGCCTTTGATGGTTCCCGTAGAACGAAGGTATTAAACTGGTGGGACCCCTGGGTATCTTCGATTTATAACACTGTAGTGATTCCATCTTAACTAGTCTACCTGCCCTCTGCTCCTCCTTGTGTACTTGATTTAGATTCTTTACTTAATTTACATGCTTTTCTGAATATTGATTTAGATGCTGATTTAATTATCCCCCCCCCCCTTCTACCTGTTTATGTTAACACCCCTTTTACCTGGTACGGGTGTTTGTATTGTTTGTTTTATTTGACTAAACTAAATAAAAACAAATGGTTGTAATATGACTAGAATGACAACTATTTGCTACTAAGGTGGCATTTCCCGAAGATGGTTTCCTATAGAAACTAGTATCAATTTCACCACTTTCTGAATTTCCCACTAAATATGCATCCAAAAAGGGAGCCTCATGTTCATGGATATGTACAGGTGCATCTCATTGAGTTAGAATATCATTAAAAAGCAAATTTATTTAAGTAATTTAATACAAAAAGTGAAATGCTTATAATATATATCGTATATATTCGTGTATAAGCCGACCCCCCTACTTTTGTCCCCAAAACCTGGGAAAACGTATTGACTCGCGTATAAGCCGAGGGTGGACTTCAGCACAGGTATACAGCCCCAGCAGTGATGGTATATAGCAGGTCCCCAACATCATATACAGCCCCAGCAGTGTGGTATATAGCAGGTCCCCAGCATCATATACAGCCCCAGCAGTGTGGTATATAGCAGGTCCCCAGCATCATATACAGCCCTAGCAGTGTGGTATATAGCAGGACCCCAGCATCGTATACAGCCCCACCAGTGTGGTATACAGCTGGTCCCCAGCATCATATACAGCCCCAGCAGTGTGGTATATAGCAGGTCCCCAGCATCATATACAGCCCCAGCAGTGTGGAATATAGCAGGTCCCCAGCATTGTATACAGCCCCAGCAGTGCCAGCCCATTATACAGGCCCCCCTAACAGTATGGCGGCGCCCCCCCCCCCCCCTCACAGGATGGCCCCCCTCACCCAGCGCTGCGCACATACATTACCTGTCTATCAGCTGTCACCCTCCGGCGGCGATTCGCTGCTCCTGGGCTCCGGGCTTCCATCTTCCTCTGTGTCTTCCTGCTTTGTGGCCGGGGCTCATCACGATGACGTCATCGCGACTCCGGCCGGTCACGTGACAAGCAGGAAGACAGAGATGAAGATGGAAGCCCGGAGCCCAGGAGTAGCGAATCGCCACCGGAGGGTGACAGCTGATAGACAGGTAATGTATGTGCGCAGCGCTGCGTGAGGGGGGCCATCCTGTGAGGGGGGGGGGGGCACCGCCATACTGTGAGGGGGGCACTGACTCGCGTATAAGCCGAGGCAGGACTTTTCAGCCCAATTTCAGTATATACGGTAGATTCATTACAAACGGAGTGATCTATTTCGAGTGTTTTTATTTCTGTTATTGTTGATGATTATGACTAACAGCCAATGAAAACCCAACGGTCATTAGCTCAGAAAATTAAAGTAGGGGGGATGAAAATTCTGAGATAAAAAATATTAACTAGATAGGTATCAGTGGCTCACCTTGTGTGGTTGTGAGAGTCACAACCACTATAAAAGCATATCATGGCTGCTGCAGTCCCCAGCATGGTGCATGTAGAATTGAGAGGATGAAGGGTTAAAAACTGTGCTACCGTATTCCATGAGACATCAAAAGTTGAATATAATACTGATTTATTAGTCAACACGTTTCAGGGCTCCCTAGCCCCTTCCTCAGGACAAATCAATATAACCATGTTTCAGGGAGTCCTGAAACGCATTGAATAATCAATATTATATTCACCATTTGATGTCTCGTGGAATATGACAGAGGTTTTTTAACTCTTTATCCTCCCTACTTTAATTTTCTAAGATCTTTGGGTTTTCATTAGCTGTACGCCATAATCATCATTTAGAGAAATAAACACTGGAAATAGATCACTCTGTTTGTAATGATTCCAAATTATATATGTGTTTCACTTTTTGTATTGAATTACTGAAATAAATTAACTTTTTGATGATATTCTAATTCTTTGAGATGCACCTGTAAGTCAAGATCATAGTTATTACCATTTATGTATCATTTAAAATCAGAAACAACCTCAGTGTAAGTAGTGCCATCAGGGAATGCCAGATCATCGCTATGTCATCGATGTTTCTGGCATACCACCTATGAAAGGCAGAAATGGATTATCACCATTGAATATGAACTTCTGTTCCAACCAAGCAACATAAAGATTAGCTAATGTGGGAGAGAAACTCAAGCCCATTGGGCAGCCACATACCTGAAAATACTAAATTCCCTTAAAGCTGTAAAACTAAATTACCAATAATGGGATTTTCCAGATTCCACAACAGTACCCACTATGAGAGGGGATCCACCCATAAGAACAGGAAACCTACCGCATAAGTTTGATTACAGAGCATGACAAGGGCCGTATTTGCCACTAGGCACTCGTAGGCACGTGCCTAGGGCTCCGGGATGCGGGGGAGGGCTGCACCTGAGCAAATTTTTTTCTACTTTCACTTTTAGTCCGGGTCGGGTTGGACCGCCGCCGCCCACCCACCTGAGTCATCCGAGCCATGCCCGCCCACACACCTCAGCCTGATGCAGGGGTCACCATCTGTCTAGGTTCCGGAGTTTCCACTGAAGAGGAGTGAGGAGGAAGAGTGAGGAGGACTGGAGGAGGACTTCCCGTGCCACAGAGGCCCGGGCAGCACATCGCCGGCAGCTCAGTCAGCAGCTCAGCGGTATTACTATTATTATTATTATTTATTTATATAGCGCCATAATATTCCATGGCGCTTTACATATTAAGAGGGCAGACTAGGACAAGTAACATAGTAACAATACAAGTAACAATGGCTATGGACAATTCTAACATACAGATACAATAGGGGACAAGATCCTGTCCGCGAGGGCTCACAGTCTGAGGGGTGGGTATACAGTAGGAGGGGGAGTTGTTGGTCGTGAGGCAGCGCGGTGGACCGGGTCTCATTGCAGGTTGTAGGCTTGGCGGAAGAGGTGGGTTTTCAGGCCTCTTTTGAAGGTTCCCAGGGTAGGGGAATGCCTGATGTGGTGGGGCAGCGAATTCCAGAGTATGGGTGATGCACGGGAGAAGTCCTGTATGCGGTTGTGCGAAGAGGAGATAAAGGGGGAGTAGAGGAGGAGTTCTTGGGAGGATCGCAGGTTGCGTGAGGGTAGGTATCGAGAGACCATGTCGGAGATGTATGGAAGGGACAGGTTGTGGATGGCTTTGTATGTCATGGTTAGTGTTTTAAACCGGGATCTCTGGGAAGCAGGGAGCCAGTGAAGGGCTTGGCAGAGGGGGGAGACAGGGGAGTAGCGGGGAGACAGATGGATTAGGTGGGCAGCGGAGTTCAGGATAGATTGGATAGGTGAAAGGGAGGTAGTGGGGAGGCCGGTGAGCAGGAGGTTGGAGTAGTCGAGGCGGGAGATGATGAGAGCGTTAATAAGGGTTTTAGCGGTTTCATGGTCAAGGAAAGTGCGGATCCAAGAGATGTTTTTGAGCTGTAGTCGGCAGGAGGTGGCGAGGGCTTGGATGTGGGGCTTGAAGGAGAGGGAAGAATCAAGGATAAGCCTGAGGCACTTGGCGTGGGGGACTGGGGAGAGAGAGCAGTCGTTGACGACGATGGATAGGCCAGATAGTGAGGGGGAGCGGCTTAGGGGGAAGACGATGAATTCGGTTTTGTCCATGTTTAGCTTAAGGAAGCGAGCAGAGAAGAAGGATGAGATGGCGGACAGGCATTACGGAATTTTGGATAGTAGAGAGGCAATGTCCGGTCCTGACAGGTAGATTTGTCGTTGGCGTAGAGGTGGTACTGGAGGCCATGGGACTCAGTGAGTTGCCCTAAGTCGAGAGTGTAGATTGAGAAGAGTAACGGTCCTAGCATCGAGCCCTGGAGGACCCCAACAGATAGGGGTAGGCCGAGGTGGATGTGTGGGAGTGGGTGACGCTGAAGGTCTAGTCCGTTAAGTATGAGGAGATCCAGGAGAGGGCAAGGTCCGTGATGCCAAGCGATTCCAGGATCTGAAGTAGAAGGGAGTGGTCAACAGTGTCGAAGGCGGCGGATAGGTCGAAGAGCAGGAGGACAGATTAGTGGCGCTTGCTTTTGGCAGTCAGTGGTTCATTGGTGACTTTGGTCAGTGCTGTTTCAGTGGAGTGGAGAGGTCGGAAGCAGGATTGTAGGCAGTTGAAGAGGGAGCAGGAGGAGAGGTGAGAGGACATCTCGGAGTGGACATGCTGTTCAAGTAGTTTAGAGGCGAAGGGGAGGAGAGATATAGGACAGTAGTTGGAAACAGCCGTGAGGTCAAGTTAGGGTTTTTCGATATGTATGACTGCTGATGACTGAGGCTGAGCGAGCTGTGAGCTGCGGGGGGCGTTATAGCTCATCTGTACTGTACACTGTCTGGGCACAGCACAGGCACTGTCAGACAGTCTTGAGGAGTCTGAGCCTGAGGACATCATCGGTGGACAGTGTGTGGGTATGCGATCCCCTGCAGTCTGCAGACGTGTCACAGATTGACTGTGGTTCCTGTGGCACTGTTTGTGATGGTGGAGCCTGGAGGCAAGCCCAGGAGCTGCCCCATCCGGCCCACAGAGCTGAGCCATCAGAATGGAGGACATGGCAATGATAGCAGCAGAGGGAGGGACACACTGGGTCTGCAACCCAGACCTGGGCAGCAGGCACAGCAGCACTGCATATGGGGATGGGGGTGGGGGGCGGATGGGAGCAGCCCACACAAAGCTGCTGTAGCATGATATATGGGGGATGGGCAGCCCATAGAGCTGTAGGGTGGGCAGTGGAGTTATATAACAAATTGGGTACAGTAGTTCAATGCAGAATGTGCTGAATATTATTATTGTGAATTATTTTTGTTCTTTCTAAAGATCTTGATTATTGTATCATAATAATGATTAAAACCTGATGTTTTCTTCCGGTTCCGTGCTGCGGTGGACACCACGGAGTGAGGGAGCTCCAGGCGCCAACAAGCCACAGACCGGCATTACAGACCTCCGGGATCGGGCGGACAGCAGCAGGAGGCACCGCGTGTCGACCGCGACTCCTGGGAACAGTGGAGCGCTGGTTGCGGAGCGGAGGAGGCGGCCAGAGAGCGGGGCCGAGCCAGAATGAGAAGGTGGCGGGAAAGCCCAAGATGGCGGCGCCTGCACAGCAGCCGAGGAGGAAGGAGAATGCGGCGCAGGAACCCCCCCAGCCGCAAAGGTCAGACCGAAGGGATCAGGGGGGAGCCCGCATCAGCCAGGGGAAGCCCAGGAGCCATAGTGGGGGAGGCACATCACCCCGGAGCATGGATAATGAATCCTCCACAACTATGAGGGACATGTTTGAGTCCCTGAAGGGAGAGATAACAACCGCTGTGCGTGTGGCAGTGAGAGAGGCAGTGGAGGATCTACAAGAGACAGCAGCAAAACATGCGGGCAGATTAGACCAACTCGAGCAGAGGGTCTCTGATCTAGAGGACAGATTACTGACTAAAGAGCAGGAACTAGCTGAGGTTCAAAAGAATAATATGTGGATGGCCGACAAATTGGAGGATTTAGAGAACCGGTCTAGGAGGAGTAATCTGCGCATGACTGGCCTCCCCGAATCTGTCTCTAACCAACAACTGGACAGTATATTTGAAAAGCTGTTGCCTGAGGCTCTGGGCATACAGGGAGACTGCAAGGTGGAAAGAGCACATAGGCTGGGGCCCCTA
Organism: Allobates femoralis; assembly: GCA_033576535.1. Classification (NCBI taxonomy): domain Eukaryota; kingdom Metazoa; phylum Chordata; class Amphibia; order Anura; family Aromobatidae; genus Allobates; species Allobates femoralis. The sequence goes on from JARQOC010000003.1 coordinate 369,863,512, forward strand.
AGAAATGGCAATGAAAGATCACCCAACACGGAGGATGCCAGCCGCTCTGACAGGAGATCCAGGGGTCCAAGACAGGCTATAGCCACATTTCTTGACTTTAAAGACAAAGACAGGGTGCTCAGGGCATTTAGGGCCATGAGGAGGCCCCTAGAAATTATGGGACACAGGGTGGTTCTGCATGAGGACTTTTCTGCTGTGGTGGCTAGACAGCGCAGAGCCTTCAGTGACGTTTGTGGCATGCAATATCGGAGGGGAATCCAGTTCCAACTGCAATATCCTGCAGTGCTTAGGACGAGGAATGAAGATGGAACATTTCAGAGGTGGCAGGATCCTGATGAAGCAATGAGGGTGTTTATGAGATCCTCAAAGAGCTAACCGCATGCAGGACAAAATGGCCCACCGACAGGGAGAAGGAGCCCAATAATTCCTGAGACGGCCCCGGAGTGATGACATTGGCTTACTTGATTTTTGTCTCTTTTTTTCTTTTTTTTCTTCTTCTTTTTTCCTCATCTCTTTTTCATAGGAGGCTGTCCGTGCGGACAGAGACAGATAGCATATTAATACAAGAGGCATGGTTGGCGCCTTGTGGATAGCGTTTGCCTTGAAAAAATAGGAAGTCAGGTGGATTATAGATGCTTTTGGGTATGAAGTGGGGGAGGGGGGAGGGACCGGGTGCTATGGGGGTCGTTTTATGGTTAATTCTACAAATGTTGGGGGGATTGGGGAACAGTCGTCTGTCTGAGGATTTAATAGAGTTTCTCGCTAAAGGAAGACAGGTGGGAGACAAATTATGGTATGGTATGCTCTATGAGGTAGTTCGTTTTTGTCTCTATAAGACTCTGTTGCAGGGCACATGGGAGACATCTTGCTCAGCACTTCACGTTAGATAATGGTTAGAATCATAACCTGGATTGTGTCGCGGTGGTATCTGGCACCCAAACAAACCTACCACTGGCAAAAAGAGAGTTCAACAGACTGCTGGAGGTGTGGGGGTCCCGACGGAGACTATATTCACATATGGTGGACATGTCCCAAAATCAGAGATTTCTGGAAAAAAGTAGCCAGACTTATACAGACTGTGACGAACAAAACACTAACGCTATCACCTGAGACCACACTATTAAACTTCCCACTCTGGACAGAAGACAAACACGCGTCTGACTTAGCACGACACTGCATAACTGCAGCAAAATTACTGATACCACAATACTGGAAGACACCAGATTTACTGACCACCGAACAACTGTATGACAAAATAAATGCTCTATATCGAGTAGCGATGATGGTAGCGTCAGCTGAAAATAGACAAACGAAACTCAGACACACATGGACTCCATGGACAACCTTTCGGAAGACGCACGATTATCCGCATAACCAAGATCTCACCCGTTCTACGACAACTTGAATGGCATCAGACTCTAACTTCCTGGTAACTGGACTACCCCCCACCTCACCCCCCCATTCCTGCTCTCTTTTATTTCTTCCTCTTTTCTCTCCAATCTAAACCCACTATCTACCAATCACTTTAACATAATCTTATACTTTCTCTCATTATTCTTTATATTCACTGTTACTCTCCGATACAAATGGTATTGCATGGACAATGGTGACCGAGGCGGTTCCAGACGTAAAGATGACATGCGTCTGAGACTTTGTAAGAAACAATGCGATTGAGAAATGGCACATCCTAACTCTCCTAATATGAGCTAGTCTACCACCACTGATGAATAACTTGGAGAACTTCAGTTAGATGCCATATACAGATGAATACCGTATACGCACATTATATTGTACTCATACCATGCAAACCTTTGAAATACCATTGTAATTTTCTTCTGTCATTTTTTTTGATATTTCTATTGATGTTCTTACACTCTTAATGATTAATGTTATGTTATGCAAACATCACAAATAAAAAGACCATTGAAAAGAAAAGAATCATAACCTGGAACGTCAAGGGATTAAAATCCCCAGAGAAACGTATGATGGTGCTTCGCCACTTACGCAGACTAAAGGCAGACATCGCACTCTTGCAGGAGACTCATCTCCCACAACATGACTTGTTTAGAATGCATGGGATGTGGGTGGGGGAGGTATGTGGTTCGGGAGCGACAGGCCGCCAAGCAGGGGTCATCACATTGATAAACAAGGGACTTCAGTATAAACTAACGCACTGCCATCACGATGACCAAGGGAGACATGTGCGGGTGGTAATAGAGACACCCAGTGGGACTCTGGACATACATATAATATATATGCACCCAACGTGGATCGGACCATTTTTTTTACTGAACTAGGGTTGGACTTGGTGAAGAGGGAGTTAACATCACTAATTATAGGCGGTGACATGAACGAGGTCATGGAGGTGGGGGAGGACAGATCTGGACTAGGGGGATCACGGAGAGTAGGATTGGAAGGGTCACATCTGGGGCCTCTCCGAGGACTAGTGGAAGATCTTAAATTACACGATGTATGGCGTCTTCAACATCCGGAGGACCGCCAATTTACACACTTCTCGCACCCTCATGGGACATGGTCGAGAATCGATCTTCTTCTGGCCAGCGGAGATCTGCTTCCAAAGATTGAAAATTCTGAGATTTTAGACATGTTGATCTCAGATCATTGCCCAGTGGTTCTGACGTTGAGTGATTAATTTCCTAGGGGCTCTGACTTCATTTGGCGGTTCCCACACTTTCTAAAGGGAGACAAGGATTTCCATCGATTACTAGGGGAGTGGTGGACTGACTTTGTGAACTGTAACCCACCGGAGACGATGACGTCGTCTTTGTTTTGGGAAACGGCCAAGGCAGTCTCTTACGGGGCAGGATAATGGCACATGCAGCGACTGTTAAGAAAAAAACTCACGCAGCTTATCTGACGGCCAGCCACTCTGTAAGCAATAATCTCAGACGTTATCAACAAGACCCATCTGTTGATAATAAGACGGCCTGGATAGAGGCTAAAAAGAACTTTGATGTGTGGGCTCGAAAACGAGAGGTCATGGGTAAGTCTGCCAAAGAGGCCACCCTACATAGATATGGGGACAAGGCAGGAAGAATTTTGGCGCATTTGGCCAAAGGAAGGAACGAAATCTCACAAATTGTGAGTATGAAAGGTCAAAATGGGGATAACGCATCCGATCCCACAGCGATCAATTCCATACTGGGCACCTTCTATTCAAAGTTATATAGTAAAAAATTAAGCGACGGGTTGCTAGGCTTGAAGTGGCTGGAGGAGTGGCCGGTGCCGGAGGTGTCCGAGGATGACTTAGAGGAGTTAAATAGGGAAGTGTCGGAGTCCGAAATAACAAACGTCATTAAACAATTGAATATCCACAAAGCCCCGGGCCCGGATGGCTTTGGCGCAAGTCTATACAAAGTCTTAGCTGAACAGATTGTCCCACATTTAAAATTATTGTATAATGATTTTTTGAGGGGGGAGCGGATCCCTGATCACATGAATACTGCCTACATCAAGCTCCTGTCCAAAGGAAACAAGCCAATGGATGATCCGGCCTCATTCAGACCAATTTCCCTGATCAATCAAGATCTTAAAATCATTAAAAAAATTATGGCAGGCTGGCAGAATTACTCCCAAGGTGGGTGGGAAAGGAACAAGCAGGTTTTATTAAAGGTAAATCAACGGTATGCAATGTTCGTAGGGCACTGATGGTGCTGGAGGCGGTTCGTTTGGACAAGAATAGAGGAGGGAGGGCTCCAGCCATGGTCGTGCTAGATGCGGAGAAAGCCTTTGATAGTGTGGCTTGGCCATGGCTGGAGCAGGTTCTAGATAGAATGGGACTGACAGGAAATTTTAGGAGGTTTCTAGGAGTACTGTATGCTAATCCACGAGCGCGTATACACACACCGGGATTTCTGTCAGACTTTATTAAATTGGAAAGAGGGACGAGACAGGGGTGTCCTTTGTCCCCGCTCTTGTTCAACTTGGCGATTGAACCTCTCTCGAGATACCTCAATGGCCCTGGTAGTTTTACAGGAATACAGGTGGGAAAATCAACCCTACAGGCGAACCTGTTCGCAGACGATATCATTCTCTATATGGATGATCCTGCGGGAGACCTTGGTGGGGTTCTGGAGAGGTTTGAAGAATTTAACAAAATTTTGGGGTTCCGTCTAAATTTATCAAAATGTGAGATCATGCCTCTCAACGAAGAAGGCAGAAGGGTCTTACGGGACGAGCCGGGGCGGAGTACATACAAGGGGATCACAGTGTCTACAAAAGAGATTAAATATTTAGGCATTACTTTGGGAAGCGATGCCAGAGACATTTATCGCCTTAACTTTCAACCTATCATACTGAAAATTGAACGAGAATTAGAACGTTGGAAATCTCTCCCGCTGTCTCTACTGGGTAGAGTACATCTAGTTAAAATGGTGAGTTTCCAACGCCTGCTTTACCCTCTACAGACAATACCTCTCCTGCTTCGCCATGTTGATGTCAACAGGCTGAACAGGGCATTTTCTGTTTTCCTCTGGAGAGGGAGAAGAAGCAGGATCAAACTACGCACTCTAATGTTTCCCAAAGAGGAGGGGGGATTGGCCTTCCCCAATGTACGGGGATATAATCTGGCATGTGTCTTTAGACATGCAATAGACTGGCTAAGAGGCACGAGTAGGCATTCAGACTACGAACTCGAGTCGCAGTGGTGTGCACCATGGGACCTAGGCGCGATTCTCCATGCCCCGAGTAATATGCTCGACCAGGGCCGGGACGATAGGTAGGCGACCCTAGGCGATCGCCTAGGGCGCCATCTTGTGGAGGGCGTATTTTCTCCACATGAGGGGCCCATTGTCCGCCCCCTGGGGGGGCCCCGTGCCCCCTGGGGGGCCCCGTTCCGGCCGCCGGCGCCCGCGCCGGCCAGAGAGGAAGGAGGACGGGACTTCCTGTTCTGCAGCTCTGCCCGCCCCTCCTCTCCTCCTTACATCAGACGCACGCACGGAGGCCGCGGTGAGTATGCAAAGGCGCGCGCCTCCCCCCCGGCCCCCGTATACTAGGCCCTGTATACAGCACCACTGGGGCTGCTGTATAACCCCTGGGGCTGCTGTATTACCCCTGGGGCTGCTGTATAACCCCTGGGGCTGCTTTATAACCCCTGGGGCTGCTGTATAACCCCTGGGGCTGCTGTATAACCCCTGGGGCTGCTGTATTACCCCTGGGGCTGCTGTATAACCCCTGGGGCTGCTGTATTATCCCTAGGGCTGCTGTATTACCCCTGGGGCTGCTGTATTACCCCTGGGGCTGCTGTATAACCCCTGGGGCTGCTGTATAACCCCTGGGGCTGCTGTATTACCCCTGGGGCTGCTGTATTACCACTGGGGCTGCTGTATAACCCCTGGGGCTGCTGTATAACCCCTGGGGCTGCTGTATTACCACTGGGGCTGCTGTATTACCCCTGGGGCTGCTGTATTACCCCTGGGGCTGCTGTATTACCCCTGGGGCTGCTGTATTACCCCTGGGGCTGCTGTATTACCCCTGGGACTGCTGTATAACCCCTGGGGCTGCTGTAGTACCCCTGGGGCTGCGGTATTACCCCTGGAGCTGCTGTATTACCCCTGGGGCTGCTGTATTACCCCTGGGGCTGCTGTATTACCCCTGGGGCTGCTGTATAACCCCTGGGGCTGCTGTATTACCCCTGGGGCTGCTGTATTACCCCTGGGGCTGCTGTATAACCCCTGGGGCTGCTGTATAACCCCTGGGGCTGCTGTATTACCCCTGGGGCTGCTGTATAACCCCTGGGGCTGCTGTATTACCCCTGGGGCTGCTGTATAACCCCTGGGGCTGCTGTATTACCCCTGGGGCTGCTGTATTATCCCTGGTGCTGCTGTATTACCCCTGGGGTCTGTATATACCACTGGGGAGGCTGCTGTATACCACACTGCTGGGGGCTGTATACCTGTGTTGGGGTCCACCCTCGACGTATACACGAGTCAATAGGTTTTCCCAGGTTTTGGGTGCAAAAGTAGGGGGGTCGGCTTATACACAGGTCGGCTTATACACGAGTATATACGGGTAGTAATCCTACAATGTCTGCTGGACATGGTATGAGGAGGTTTATGGCTCAGTTAGTACACTCCATACTTCATGGTAAGGGGAGGGTTTATGGCTCAGTACACACTCCATACTTCTTGTTATTAACCAGTTAATGCTCTCTTGTCCACCGCACTGCAGTTTCAAAAGAGGACAACAGCGAGACAAGCAGCAACATGGCATCAGAGAGTCCCTGACCTCGAAATAGAAGATCCTCAGATCCTGGTATTGTGACATAATATTAAGAATAATACTTTTTGCATTTATATTACACTATGAACTCCACAGCACTTTACATACATCATGAACACTGTCCCCATTGGGGCTCACAATGTAAACAACCTATCAGTAAGTCTCTGTAGTGTGGTTGGACGAACCTTTTATAGGTCCCCGTTAAATTAAATTTACTTTCAAAGTATGCTGACATTTTTATTCCCAGACATATTTCGGGGGGGAGGGCGCCGTTTGCCTTACCTTCCTAAGGCACCAAAATGCCTTGTCCCGGCACTGTGCTCGACCCACACATCAAACATTCTATTATATTTCGAGATACTAGGGCGGCGTGGAAGGCTATCAGATGCAAGATGGGACTAGCCTGGAGAGTCACGAAATATGCTCCGCTATGGGGCAACCCAGATTTCCTCCAAGGTTATGACAATGCGTTGTTCTCATTATGGCGAGACAGAGGGATCAAGAATATGGGAGACCTAATTTGGACACCTGATAGCAGATGGATGACGGCAAAAGAAATGGAAACGAAATGGCGATTGGGTCCCTCTATTGTTTTGCAATATGCTCAAATCAAAGGACATTTGTTTTCGAGGCTACGGGACATAACATTGGAATGTCGCGTGTCGGCATTAGATACTCTATTGTCTCAAGAGGCTCCTATGGCCAATATCTCTTTCATATACCTTAGCCTCCGAAACAATCTGATTCCCTCCGGCCCAAGAAATCTTTTTAAAGGGTGGGAGACAAGACTGGGTGAAGAGGGTGTGGAGGAGATGATTCTCGCAGGATGGAAGGAGGTACGACATCACGTGATAGACGAGAGATGGCGAGATACATACTACCGTTTGATCCATAGAGCTATATTGGGCTTTAATATCCCTCCATCGATACATAATCCAGATAGGAAACAGTCTTGTCCGAAATGTGCATCACCAAGACCTGACCTCTTTCACGGACTGTGGGAATGTGAGGCGGTAAAGGGGAAGTGGTCCTTGGTTCAAGGGTGGGTTGGGAACGTTCTGGGCCTAAGAATGCCTTTGGATAGAAAGGCATGGGTGTTTCATGATTTCGCTGCACACGGCATTCCTGTCAAATGGAGAGCGTTCCTACATATTGCCATGCTTGCATTCAAACGCCTCATCCTGAGACACTGGTTGGATTCAGGCCCGCCTACACTCGATGCTTTACGAATGGAATTGGAACGTGTCATGAGGTTGGAGAGATTAGAGGCTCTGACAGATAAAATTTTCGCTACCTGGCGTTACTTCATAGAATATCAATTATCTAAGACAGAATTAAAAAAATTTATGCTGCCATTTCGAAATACTCAATGGTACTGTTTGGAGGATCTGGGGGGCACATTAGGAAAGCTTAGATTAGACAACTAATAAATTGCTGATAATTGCTATGCCATAATTGAGTGCTCGAATATGACGACGGGGTGTGGGGGGGGGAAGAGGGAGGGAAATGTTCCAGTTGATTTTTTGTTATTGACAAAGTTGGAATTTATATGTTATATTCATTGTGTCAATTAATGATTTTTCAATGTTTGTTCTGACCTTATTTTATTGGATGAAACAAAATCTTAATAAACATAAATTTCAAAAAAAAAAAAAAAAAAACCTGACGTTTTAATTATTAATATGATACAATAATCAATGTTCTTAAATAAATATATCACTTAAATATCAGCCGTGTTTGGAGGAGTCAGAGTCGAAGTTGCAGGAGTTGTAGTGGGAGTCTGGGAAATTCAGGAGTCAGAGTCAGTGGTTTGACTTAAGGCCCCGTTACACATAGCGATATCTTTTTTTTTTTAAATGAAATGTTTTTATTAGGAATGACTCAACGAACATTACAACAATAACAATTCACCATTTTTAAACAGTTTTCCCCCCCATTCAATTACCTAACTTCCCCCCAACTCTATCTCCCCGGCCCCCCCTCCCCCCTGCACAGTCTAGATATGTATTTGCCTTTCATAAAAGAAGTATTACAAATCAGATAGTATCAGCTTCCGTCAATAACTTCAATGCCGGAATGGAGAGGCCCCACCCAGACCATGGGCCGAGCATAGCACGGAAGACATAGAAATAGAGCTATATAACCACCAATAACAATGTCAGCCACTTACCCCATTTGCTAACCCTTTCCCATACCCGCATTCAGTTTGCCCACATCCATGGTTCCAACAGTGCCTCAAACGTCTTAATAGTCCCACGTCTCTGGTAAATACTTTCCTCTGTACGGATAATATACCTGACTTGCTGTATATATTGTGCTCTAACGAGTGGCTCTGACTTAATCCACCTCTTGGCTATCACTTTCCGAGCCATATAGAGGAGCCTTGCCACTGCGACCTTCTGAGCATTAGGAACCTCCACGCCCTCCACGTATCCCAACACACATACCAGTGGACTCCTTGGTAGCCTACCATCGTACCGCACTTCAATTAGGTTAATAACCACCAACCAAAAACCTTGCAACCTCGGACACTCCCACATCATGTGCAGCAATCCCGCTCCCTCTTGTCCACATCTTGGGCATTCAGACGTGGTCCTTACATCTATCTTGTTCAGGAACTCCGGGGTCCTATAGGTTCTATGTATCAAAAACAGTTGCGATACTCTGGCCGGCTCACTCAGCGATAGTTTAGGAACATATTCCAAAATCTGCTCCCAGTTATCATCTTCCATCTCCCCAATCTCCTCCTCCCAGCTACATCTAGCTCTGATAGGGTATCTCAGCAACCAGGTATGTAATGGGTCCCTATATATCGTCGATATGACTGCTCGCGTGCTTCCCTCCATACAGATGAAATTCACCACTATGTCTTTTTGCACCATTAACTCCTTAGTGCGCTTCTGGCGCCTAAAGGCATGTTGCACTCTGAGATACAAATATTCATCCGTCTCAGGGATCCGGAATTCCCTTCTGGTCTGCGAAAGACTTCAACACACCATTCACAACCAAATGACCAACACACTCAATTCCTTCATGCATCCATCTCTTTTGCTCCCCCAGCTTGTAAAATTCTGGCAGCTCTCTATTCATCCACATGGGTGTGTGTTCCGTTACTCCAGTAAGGCCTCTTATTTGCTTAACGCTAGCCCATACCTTTTGGACCAGACCCAGAGTGGGGAGCCCGCCGCACAACCGGCCTACGTCTCCAGCCTCTAGCCCTCTTATGATAGGAACCCTGCCCGTTAAGACCTCCAAAATCCTCTTTCTCCTGGACCCACTCTCCCTGTCCGCCCATCCCTTTAGGTGCTGACTCTGTGACACCAGGAAGTATATCCACGGGTTGGGCAAAGCAATCCCACCCTCCGTCTTTGGCCATTGTAGGATCTCCAACTTCATCCTAGGCTGACCACTCCTCCAGACCAAGTCTCTAAACAGGGAATTAATCCTTATGAATACACCCCCTGAGAGCCACACCGTTGAATTATGTAGCAGGTATAGAAGTTTCGGCATGAGTATCATTTTTGTTAAATTTGCCCTACCCACCACCGACAGTCGCAGTCTGCTCCAAGTTCTGGCTTTGTCCTCAAGGTGTATCATCAACGGCTCCAAATTCAGCTTGGTGAAATCCGTGACAGGCAGAGCAATACAGAGGCCCAGATATTTGAATTGTTGAACTATATTCAATTTCGTGCAGCCCAACGGCCCTAGTGTCCCCACACTCCCCGCATCCACCATCATCAGCACATAGCGATATCTTTAACGATATTGCTGCAACGTCACAGGTTTTGTGACGTTGCAGCTACATTGTAGCGATGTAGCTGCCTGTGACAGGTACCAACGATCAACGATCTGATCGTTGGTAAATGGTCAGAACCATTTTTTTAATCGTTGGTCTCCCGCTGGGCGGCACACATCGGCGTGTGCGTGACTGCGGGAGACCAAAGATGAACGACCTTCCGCACAGCACCAGCGACAACACTGGTAACCATGGTAAACATCGGTAACTAAGCAGAGGGCGGTGCATAGTTACCCAATGTTTACCCTGGTTACCAGCGTTCTTGCTGGTCACTGATCGCTGGTGGATCTGCCTGTGTTACAGATGACCAGCGATCAGATAGCGATGTCTCAGCGACCCAATCGTTGGTCGGATCACTGGGACATCGCAGTGTGTAACGGGGCCTTTAGGCTAGTCACACTGGCGTCAGCCTTTTGGCTGATGGATCTGTGTAAAACTTAGAATTCTGCAGCCTGAACGGTTAACGCTTGCGCTCAGGATGCAGGATTCTAAGTTTTACACGGATCCGTCAGCGAAAAGGCTGTTCCTAGCCTTACTGACTCCATAGCCTACAGCATGCTATATGCTGGGGGGGAGGGGTGGATTCACACAGGCCTCTGCAGCATGCTGTTTGAAGTACTGTTGGGTTTTGCCCACGTAGCGAGACTTCTCTGCCTCTTCTCTATGCACAGACCTGTCAAATGCGGTGTAGATCACGCTCCTATGCCAATTCTAACAGTTTTGTGCATAAAAGTGGTGCAGAAATCTCTGCAGGCAAAACCCGAAAGGACATCAAACAGTGATAGTAATAAAATAGTGTTTTTAAACCACTCCTGCAGCCCCTTCACAGGTACCACAATATATACATTTGCAGAATCACTTTTTCACTTACTAAGGCTTCTTTCACACTTTCTTGCCTCTGGCACATTTGCGGTCCATGCTGACACATGCCGGAGGCATGGACATATGGATAGTAATGTTCCTCTATGGCTCCCATTCACGTGTCCATGATACTGGTGGTATATATAAATCCTGTCATATCACGTGCCACAGTATACAACATAAATTAGAGCAGCTGGGCTCCTTTCATATTCTCTGGCAATACCGGATGTGACCAGCAGGATAAGAGGGCGCCAGAGAGCTGCAGGTCCTGACTAAGTCTGCGTGACACCGACACTCACCAATGTGCTCTCAGACATTAATTAACATTGGTCCGAGTGCAATGCGGTAAAATCACGTATTGCACTCGTCCGAGTTTCACACCAGTGTGTCCGTACCCTAATAATAAAATCCATATAGTAATCCTCCAATGTCTGCTGGACATGGTATGGGGAGGGTGTATGGCTCAGTTAGTACACACACCATACTTATTGCTATTAACCAGTTAATGCTCTCTTGTCCTCCGCACTGCAGTGTCAAAAGAGGAAGACAGCGAGACAGGCAGCAACATAACATCAGAGAGCATTTATATTTCACTATGAACTCCACAGCACTTTACATACATTATCAACACTGTCCCCATTGGGGCTCACAATGTAAACATCCTATCAGTATGTCTCTGTAGTGTGGTTTGAAACCCATGCAAACACTTGAAGAACATACAAACTGTTCACAGATGTCATCCTTGGTGGGATTTGAACCCCAGACCCCAGTGCTACAAAGCTGTTGTGCTGAACACTGAGCCACCATAATAGTTATGCAAGAATATTTTGCTGGCAGCAATTGTGTATTAGCTCTTGGTATGCACATCATATGCACATATGCACTAAACATCTGTTTTTAATTGATTAATATGATTATTTGATATTGACACCAGCAGTGATCAGTTCACCAAAGGAGTTGTAGCGCTTCATGGAATATTGACTGCTATTTACCCTAGTTATACACTATGTTCCAATGGTGTTTTGTTTATTTTGCTGCAATAAGGCTGGAAACAGACTGATGGTACCTTTACACGCCGCGACGGCAGGCTGGATACATCCCGCTACTTCACGTGCATGAGCACGCTCAAACGGTTACAAACGGTCAACGCATCACCATTACACGCCGCGACAAGATGCGCTACGCCACGCTACATCTATAGCTAGCTACATCGCCGGGTGTCTCAAGTAGCCAGCTGTAGCTCATTTACACACCGCTACAACCAGCTACTATGGGCGTCCCTGGTGCAGCAGGGCCAGCACATAGGCGTGCTACAATTGTGGATTACGAGCCGTCCGTACGCTGATAGGACGAAGCAATAACATCCTGATTGGGCAGGCAACGCAGGAGGCTGAGTAATACAGCACGCTCGAGCAATTGTGTAGTGTGACTCGTCAGCTCCTTTAAATATGCCTCCCTATGCAGCGACTACCAATCGTCATGCAGCAGCTTCCACCAATGATCGCACATGGGGCGCAGTAACACGGAGCCAGGGTCACGCCTTAGCTACATTGCAGCTACATCGCAGGCTGTCCCGAGTTCCCTTCCGTTGCCTCTTTACACGCCGATACAGCTCGCTACCATCGGCGTTGTAGCCATCAGTTTTCGAGCAGAGCTAGGAAACAGATGTATCTGTTGCCGGCTGTAGCGTCACGTCTTCAGACGCCGCTACGACGGGCTACATTGCAGCTACATCGCAGGCTGTCCCGAGTTCCCTTCCGTTGCCTCTTTACACGCCGATACAGCTCGCTACCATCGGCGTTGTAGCCATCAGTTTTCGAGCAGAGCTAGGAAACAGATGTATCTGTTGCCGGCTGTAGCGTCACGTCTTCAGACGCCGCTACGACGGGCTACATTGGCGCTACAAGCTACATTTGTAGCCTGTAGCGGGATGTATCCAGCCTGCTGTCGCGGCGTGTAAAGGTACCATTAGAGGCATGCAAGATACTCACACCAGTCTCGCATGTCTCTCCCGGGACAGCTGCAGGCAATCTGGACGTGAGTGCATCAGTTGCATAGTAAAAAGGAGAAAGAATAGACTACGTGTATGAGCTGACCAGGATCAAGGGGACACAAAAGAGCAAAGCTCTGAATGAGTATTTATGAAACTGATGATATACCAAGATATGAAAAATCTTTATTAAACACACAAAAAAAACACCAAGGCAAAATATAAAAACATTTTAAAACAGTGGAACACTGTACAAACAAAATTCCAAGTCCATAACAATAGATCAAGAGTTCAAATCATGAACAATTTTTGTATACAATAGAGTGTCCGTCCAGCAAGAAATGCCCACACTGATAATGACCTGAATTGAGAGCACATAGCAATAAGTGATAACCTACAGGTTTCCTGTAAAGACCACGTTACACACACACATATATCTGTTCAGATATTGTTGGCAGATCTCTGGCTGCAGTGAAATCATGGACACATTGTTCCATTGTACACAGCCACAAAATAGAACAATGTGTCCATCATTTCACTGCAACCAGAGATATGTGACCAATATATCTGTGTGTGTAACGTGGCCTTAAGAGAGCAAAAAACAACACAACAAAAGAACCAAGGATGTATATGAATCAATTGCATGAATCTATGATTGTAATAAAAAAACATCAAAAAAACACAAATACCCAGAAGAGTGACTCAGAGAAAGCCACATATTGAGTTTGAATCATAGATTAGAATATACCTGTAAGCAGAAACCTTCTGCAGACAATGATTGCATTCAAAAAATGTTCTGGTGTTGTTAATACACTCAAATATCAAAGAATAAGAATAATAGGGATATTAATAAGATCTCATATAGAGTTAGTGCCTAAAGAAAACACAGAATACAGGTGGTACTATACAACTGGGTTGAAACAGGTCTAAATTACCAGACAAATAGGATATAACCTGGCTCAACCCCAATGAGGTGCTCTGAGAAAATATTGCCAGAATGATAGAAAAAGTTAGCCTCGGCACACTCCAATAAGAGATTAAAGAGAGAGTTTTTGTTCTTTGTGTTGCTTTTTATTTACAAATAGAAAAAACGTCCCACGTTTCGGCTCAACATGAGCCTTCCTCAGGGAACTGTGTGAAGTTAAGAATAAATAACATAAAGTTGTCACAATCTTTGACATGAAAAAAATACAGCATATTAAATTACAATGGTAATGAAATTTACACGAAGGTGTCTCATACATATACATATAGTGAAAATGTGAATATACACGTAGTGCACACCCGATAAGTGTGCATGACCGTAAGTAGTAGATGGCCTACAAGATATCAGTGATGGGTGAGGGTACAAAGGACCAGAGAAAAGAGGGGGAGAAGAAAAGATGGTAGGGAAAAAAAAGGGGGGGTACAGAAGACAAAGGCGTCAAACGAGGAAAAAAGGAAAAAAAGGAAAAAGCGGTGAAAAAGCGTTGATACAGAAGGAAAGTAACAGGGGCAGTGTACAGTGTATACTAGCCAGTTAAGAGTGTATAGTATATACCTCAATGATATGTTCTAGTGGATTTGATCCTTGAAGTAGCGGCCTGGGTGGTCATAGAATCTCAGGCAAGTGGAGAAGGTGAGAGGATGATATAGAGTGCTGGAAAGTCTGATTTGCTAAAATATAAAGGAAAAATTATATCAAGTTTCCAGTAATGGGGTACCAAATAGGGAGGGAGTAAAAGGTAGATATAAACCCACAGTATGCCATACTGTAATGGATATGTAAAGGACTGAGATATAGATGGTATATAGCAAATAAGGGAAATAGCATGTTAATGCCAGTATTACCTCAGAACCAGAAGATCAATCAGCCTCTAGAAGGTACTAGGGAATATAGGGAAAATGACCACTTCCACAGGCATGCTATTAGAGATAAGGAGAAAATAGAGAAGTAAGTGAGGATTGAGGTAAATAAGCAAAAGGTTCAAGGTGTCACGTACCCTTAAATAGATAATAGGCACATGACTCCTGTCCTGTAGTAAAAGAAAGAAATAAAGCAGGCAATTAGGCAAGGAAAGTATTGAGAGGGGTGTCTGAGCCAGAGGGCTGTGCAGCATTACCTTGTTTCCATAGTGTTTAGTAGAGGAGGCCAGGAGTGTGTGTGTCATGGAGCCGCGCTCTTATGAACCCCCTGGTGCTTCCTGGTTGGGCGGGGAGTTCGGAAGCGTCATATGCGCAATGCGCATGCGCGAGCGCGGACGCCATGTTGGGAAGGTCGGACGGTGACCGAATATGCGTTCTGCGCATGCGCGAGCGGCAGAAGCATAAAAGACCTTCTTGGGAGTGTTTAGAGGCGCAGGAAAGGTGTAAAGCTGTCGCTGTGATGGCGGCCGCCATGTTCCTGGTGGAACTGTGCATACAGGTGATGTGCACAGTGGTGGAAGAGGTGGTTGGTGCAGGAAGGCGATGTGCACAGGTGAAAGGCATTTGTGGGTACAGACAGTACCATCTTGATTTTCAAAAAAGTCCTGCCTATAAGTAGAGAAAAATAGTTAGTACACAAAGTACATGAATATCAAAGCAAGTAAGAAAACATTAAGTATGACCATGTACAGTAACCATGAAAACATAACATGGAAAAGGTACATGTAATCTCCCAAAACAATAGAACTGACACTACGTTCCCATGTGTGGATTTAAAGATACGGGTAACTCCATTCAGTATAACATTTCAGATTCCCTATTTAAACCATAAGGAGAGAGAGTATTGAGGTGATAGATCCAGTAAGCTTCTCGTTCTTTCAGCATACGTATCCTATTGCCTCCTCTCCTAGGTACGGGTATGTGATCGATCACCTGAAACTTTAGTTGACTGATAGAGTGTCGATGTTCAATGAAATGGGCAGGGATTGGTAGTAATGTGTTTTTGCACCTAATGGTCGACTTGTGTTTTGAAATGCGGTCTCGGACATGCTGGGTGGTTTCCCAACATATCCGAGACCACACGGGCATTTAATGAGATAGATGACGAAGTTGGAATTACATGTGTAAAAACCGTTGATGTAAAATCTTTTACCTGTTCTAGGATGTGTAAACGATTCACCCTTGCTAACGTTAGTGCATTGTGCACATCCCAAACAGGGGAATGTGCCTTTCCTGGGGGTACTCAATGTCTTTTGTTGCATGCTTTTAGTGTTGGATCCGATGTCAGCCCTAACCAATGAGTTTCTGAGGTTTCTTGTGCGTTTATGACAAATAAGTGGTGGCAATTTGAACTCCTTGATACCCGGATAGGCTTTCTGTAATAGAGGCCAGTGTTCAAGAACCGCTTTTTTAATGAGTGGAGAGAAAGGGTGGAACGTATTGATGAACTTTACTCTATGGTCTATATTACCATCCCTTTGTTGTGTCTGTTCCTGTGGTGTAGAGACTATTGCCGGGTATCCTCTCTGGAGGAATTTATTTGTCATTTCATCATGTCTAAGTTCTTTAATGGTCGGGTTTGATACAATACGTTCAACCCTTTTATGCTGAGATTTGGGTAGGGCTTTTTTAACGTGTTTTGGATGGCAACTCGACCAGTGTAGTAAACTGTTACGGTCCGTAGGTTTGACATATAAGTCACTGGTCAAGTTGCCTTGCTGGGTTTTTGAGATGAGTGTGTCCAGGAAATTAATTTGCTTGAAATCATGATGTAGGGTGAAGGTCAAGTTAGGTGTTCTTTGGTTTATTTCATCAACAAATAAGTTGAGTGTGCTGGTATCACCTTTCCAAAGACAAAAAATGTCATCTATATACCTTAACCACATAATAGCGTTAGATTTGAATAGATGATTAGTGTACACGTGGTCCATTTCAAATTTATCCATGTAGATGTTAGCGTATGGGGGCGCCATATTGGCCCCCATAGCTGTCCCGCATTCCTGTATAAAGAATTGGTCCTCAATATAAAAAATAGTTATTTTTGAGAACCAATGTGAGGGTATCTAAACAGAACATTTTTTGCGGTTCGCTATAGGAAGTATGTTCGTTCAGGAAACAGTGAACAGCCTCAATGCCTCTCTCATGGTCAATGCTCGTATATAGGCTGTTCACGTCAAGTGTGACCAGTATGACATCATCCGTGATGTTATTTACGCGGCGTATGTGGTTTAAGAAGTCGGAGGTGTCTTTCACATAAGATTTTATTTCGGGAATTAAGGGAGTAAGAATCTTTTCCAATGTTATGGATAAAGGTGAGAGCACCGAGTCTGTGGATGCCACAATTGGCCTTCCAGGGGGTCTTTCTAAGTTTTTGTGTATTTTGGGTAAAATGTACAATACTGGTGTGATTGGGTCTTGTTTTTGCAGATATTCCGCCAGTCTTTTGTCTATTGTACCAAGGGTTAAATACAGTTTAACCAAATTATCAATTTTCCTCTGAATTGTAAAGATAGGATTAGTGGGGATTGGTCTATATGTGGACGTATCTGATAACTGTCTATGAATCTCAGATATGTAGTAAGATTTATCAAGCACAACTATGGCTCCACCTTTATCGGCTGGCTTGATTACAATTTTATCATTATCCTTCAGGCTTTTAAGTGCTATGGTTTCTTCCTTACTTAAATTGTGCCTTAGGTGGTAATTGCCTTTCTTAATATCTTGTATGTACATATCAACAGACTGGGATACCAGTGTAATATACGTCTCGACCGGATGTGAAAGTCTTGATGGTTGAAACATGCTCGGGATCCTGATACCAAGATCCTTCAAGATAAAAGTTTCTGGTGTCATTAATCCAGGGACAGATATTGGTGTAATTCCATTGTCATTCATCTGATTGAAGTGAACCTTGAGTCTTACAGACCGGTAAAAACGGTTCAGTTCTTGATGAACGAGGAATGGGTCGAAGGGGGGTGTGGGACAGAAGGAGAGTCCCTTCTGGAGAACTCTGACCTCGGCAGGTGAGAGGTAGTATGAGGAGATGTTGAATACCAGGTTGTTCTTACCTGCGACCGAGTGTGCATCCTGTTCTCTTGGTATGTGTCTGCATCCGCTCCTTCTTTTTCCCCCGTCTGGTGTGGTGTTGGGTGGTGCCGGTGGGTTCAGTCTGGCCCACCGGCACCACCCAACACCACACCAGACGGGGAAGAAGAAGGAGCGGATGCAGACACATACCAAGAGAACAGGATGCACACTCGGTCGCAGGTAAGAACAACCTGGTATTCAACATCTCCTCATACTACCTCTCACCTGCCGAGGTCAGAGTTCTCCAGAAGGGACTCTCCTTCTGTCCCACACCCCCCTTCGACCCATTCCTCGTTCATCAAGAACTGAACCGTTTTTACCGGTCTGTAAGACTCAAGGTTCACTTCAATCAGATGAATGACAATGGAATTACACCAATATCTGTCCCTGGATTAATGACACCAGAAACTTTTATCTTGAAGGATCTTGGTATCAGGATCCCGAGCATGTTTCAACCATCAAGACT
Organism: Allobates femoralis; assembly: GCA_033576535.1. Lineage (NCBI taxonomy): Eukaryota > Metazoa > Chordata > Amphibia > Anura > Aromobatidae > Allobates > Allobates femoralis. The sequence continues at coordinate 369,881,857 of JARQOC010000003.1, forward strand.
TTCACATCCGGTCGAGACGTATATTACACTGGTATCCCAGTCTGTTGATATGTACATACAAGATATTAAGAAAGGCAATTACCACCTAAGGCACAATTTAAGTAAGGAAGAAACCATAGCACTTAAAAGCCTGAAGGATAATGATAAAATTGTAATCAAGCCAGCCGATAAAGGTGGAGCCATAGTTGTGCTTGATAAATCTTACTACATATCTGAGATTCATAGACAGTTATCAGATACGTCCACATATAGACCAATCCCCACTAATCCTATCTTTACAATTCAGAGGAAAATTGATAATTTGGTTAAACTGTATTTAACCCTTGGTACAATAGACAAAAGACTGGCGGAATATCTGCAAAAACAAGACCCAATCACACCAGTATTGTACATTTTACCCAAAATACACAAAAACTTAGAAAGACCCCCTGGAAGGCCAATTGTGGCATCCACAGACTCGGTGCTCTCACCTTTATCCATAACATTGGAAAAGATTCTTACTCCCTTAATTCCCGAAATAAAATCTTATGTGAAAGACACCTCCGACTTCTTAAACCACATACGCCGCGTAAATAACATCACGGATGATGTCATACTGGTCACACTTGACGTGAACAGCCTATATACGAGCATTGACCATGAGAGAGGCATTGAGGCTGTTCACTGTTTCCTGAACGAACATACTTCCTATAGCGAACCGCAAAAAATGTTCTGTTTAGATACCCTCACATTGGTTCTCAAAAATAACTATTTTTTATTTGAGGACCAATTCTTTATACAGGAATGCGGGACAGCTATGGGGGCCAATATGGCGCCCCCATACGCTAACATCTACATGGATAAATTTGAAATGGACCACGTGTACACTAATCATCTATTCAAATCTAACGCTATTATGTGGTTAAGGTATATAGATGACATTTTTTGTCTTTGGAAAGGTGATACCAGCACACTCAACTTATTTGTTGATGAAATAAACCAAAGAACACCTAACTTGACCTTCACCCTACATCATGATTTCAAGCAAATTAATTTCCTGGACACACTCATCTCAAAAACCCAGCAAGGCAACTTGACCAGTGACTTATATGTCAAACCTACGGACCGTAACAGTTTACTACACTGGTCGAGTTGCCATCCAAAACACGTTAAAAAAGCCCTACCCAAATCTCAGCATAAAAGGGTTGAACGTATTGTATCAAACCCGACCATTAAAGAACTTAGACATGATGAAATGACAAATAAATTCCTCCAGAGAGGATACCCGGCAATAGTCTCTACACCACAGGAACAGACACAACAAAGGGATGGTAATATAGACCATAGAGTAAAGTTCATCAATACGTTCCACCCTTTCTCTCCACTCATTAAAAAAGCGGTTCTTGAACACTGGCCTCTATTACAGAAAGCCTATCCGGGTATCAAGGAGTTCAAATTGCCACCACTTATTTGTCATAAACGCACAAGAAACCTCAGAAACTCATTGGTTAGGGCTGACATCGGATCCAACACTAAAAGCATGCAACAAAAGACATTGAGTACCCCCAGGAAAGGCACATTCCCCTGTTTGGGATGTGCACAATGCACTAACGTTAGCAAGGGTGAATCGTTTACACATCCTAGAACAGGTAAAAGATTTTACATCAACGGTTTTTACACATGTAATTCCAACTTCGTCATCTATCTCATTAAATGCCCGTGTGGTCTCGGATATGTTGGGGAAACCACCCAGCATGTCCGAGACCGCATTTCAAAACACAAGTCGACCATTAGGTGCAAAAACACATTACTACCAATCCCTGCCCATTTCATTGAACATCGACACTCTATCAGTCAACTAAAGTTTCAGGTGATCGATCACATACCCGTACCTAGGAGAGGAGGCAATAGGATACGTATGCTGAAAGAACGAGAAGCTTACTGGATCTATCACCTCAATACTCTCTCTCCTTATGGTTTAAATAGGGAATCTGAAATGTTATACTGAATGGAGTTACCCGTATCTTTAAATCCACACATGGGAACGTAGTGTCAGTTCTATTGTTTTGGGAGATTACATGTACCTTTTCCATGTTATGTTTTCATGGTTACTGTACATGGTCATACTTAATGTTTTCTTACTTGCTTTGATATTCATGTACTTTGTGTACTAACTATTTTTCTCTACTTATAGGCAGGACTTTTTTGAAAATCAAGATGGTACTGTCTGTACCCACAAATGCCTTTCACCTGTGCACATCGCCTTCCTGCACCAACCACCTCTTCCACCACTGTGCACATCACCTGTATGCACAGTTCCACCAGGAACATGGCGGCCGCCATCACAGCGACAGCTTTACACCTTTCCTGCGCCTCTAAACACTCCCAAGAAGGTCTTTTATGCTTCTGCCGCTCGCGCATGCGCAGAACGCATATTCGGTCACCGTCCGACCTTCCCAACATGGCGTCCGCGCTCGCGCATGCGCATTGCGCATATGACGCTTCCGAACTCCCCGCCCAACCAGGAAGCACCAGGGGGTTCATAAGAGCGCGGCTCCATGACACACACACTCCTGGCCTCCTCTACTAAACACTATGGAAACAAGGTAATGCTGCACAGCCCTCTGGCTCAGACACCCCTCTCAATACTTTCCTTGCCTAATTGCCTGCTTTATTTCTTTCTTTTACTACAGGACAGGAGTCATGTGCCTATTATCTATTTAAGGGTACGTGACACCTTGAACCTTTTGCTTATTTACCTCAATCCTCACTTACTTCTCTATTTTCTCCTTATCTCTAATAGCATGCCTGTGGAAGTGGTCATTTTCCCTATATTCCCTAGTACCTTCTAGAGGCTGATTGATCTTCTGGTTCTGAGGTAATACTGGCATTAACATGCTATTTCCCTTATTTGCTATATACCATCTATATCTCAGTCCTTTACATATCCATTACAGTATGGCATACTGTGGGTTTATATCTACCTTTTACTCCCTCCCTATTTGGTACCCCATTACTGGAAACTTGATATAATTTTTCCTTTATATTTTAGCAAATCAGACTTTCCAGCACTCTATATCATCCTCTCACCTTCTCCACTTGCCTGAGATTCTATGACCACCCAGGCCGCTACTTCAAGGATCAAATCCACTAGAACATATCATTGAGGTATATACTATACACTCTTAACTGGCTAGTATACACTGTACACTGCCCCTGTTACTTTCCTTCTGTATCAACGCTTTTTCACCGCTTTTTCCTTTTTTTCCTTTTTTCCTCGTTTGACGCCTTTGTCTTCTGTACCCCCCCTTTTTTTTCCCTACCATCTTTTCTTCTCCCCCTCTTTTCTCTGGTCCTTTGTACCCTCACCCATCACTGATATCTTGTAGGCCATCTACTACTTACGGTCATGCACACTTATCGGGTGTGCACTACGTGTATATTCACATTTTCACTATATGTATATGTATGAGACACCTTCGTGTAAATTTCATTACCATTGTAATTTAATATGCTGTATTTTTTTCATGTCAAAGATTGTGACAACTTTATGTTATTTATTCTTAACTTCACACAGTTCCCTGAGGAAGGCTCATGTTGAGCCGAAACGTGGGACGTTTTTTCTATTTGTAAATAAAAAGCAACACAAAGAACAAAAACTCTCTCTTTAATCTCTTATTGGAGTGTGCCGAGGCTAACTTTTTCTATCATAAATTACCAGACATACCTAGCAGGCATGGATGAGAACTGGACACGGCTGGACGGGCTCATAAAGGACTGGAGGGCATAAGGCACCGTCACCTAACGCGTGTCGCTGTCTAAAAAGGCAGCTTCCTCAGAGGGAAGGGTGCTAACAGCCAGCTGGAGCTCCGGCGTTTTATGTAGCCTGTGTAATCTGCCGCCGTCCGTATACCGGAAGTGACGTTCCGGAGCTAAGGACCAGTGAAAAGAAGCATATAGACGTTGCATAGCAACAAATGCGCATGTGCGGACCGGCTGGTCAATTGCGCTCATTATAGGAAGACAGAGCGCTTCCTGATAGGAAGGGGGAGGTTTTTAGAAAAGAGTGAGACAAGGGGAGAGGAGCAAATGATAGAGATTATGTGCAGCCATAATAAGCTCCTGTCAAGTTGATAAGGTGACACAACTGAAAAAGGGGGAAATATGTTAAAACATATTAATAATGTTGTAACATTATAGGCTGCAAGTGCTGAACCGCATCACTATAGTAAAACCTGTAAGGGTGAAGGACAAGTTATGAAATAACAAAAGATTGATTAGGAAACAGTGACATGATCTAAAACAAAATGTCACGTATTAATAAGTTAAACAAAAAAGATCATTATAGCCATCTAAGATGGAATTGTACATTGCAGTAAGCAAGATATTCATAGGATGGTGCTGTCAACCTCTTGTTAAATGGAGGGGTAATCCGTCCGTAATGTTATTCCATACAATGTAGACTTTGGACTGAAAGGCAAATTTTTGTCCAATGTACATGGTGAGAAAACAGCAGCAAACGATGGAATCCCAAAGAGGAGCAGTGTGGACAAACTACCAGAGGGTTTTAGAAAACCAAATATGATATCCAAGAGTATGGATGGCAGAACAGGGATCCTAGAAATAGAAAAAAAATCAAATCAAAGAACACTACCAGGTACACTAGTAGATATGCTTATACACTGTGCTCCAAATTATTATGCAAATAGATTTTAAGTGTTATAGGGTTTTCTTTTTATTTTTTTTCAATGAAACCCATGGATGGTATTGTGTCTCAGGGTTCTTTGGATCATTGAAATCAATCTCAGATATCTGTGATAATTAGTTTGGCAGGTAAGCCCCATAAATGGAAAACTGCGTGTTCCACAATATTACAAAGGCCACAGTTTTCAAGTAGCATGGGAAAGAAAAAGGATGTATCTGCTGCCGAAAAGCAACAAATAGTGCAATGCCTTGGACAGGGGATGAAAACATTTGATATTGCACGAAAAATTAAGCATGATCATCGTATTGTGAAGAGATTTGTGGCTGATTCTGAGCACAGATGTATTCGTGCAGATAAAGGCAGAATGAGGAAGGTTTCTGCCAGGCAAGTTCATCAGATTAAGAGAGCAGCTGCTAAAAAGACCTTACAAACCAACAAACAGATATTTGAAGCTGCTGGTGCCTCTGGAGTCCCTCGACCCTCAAGGTGGAGGATCCTTCAAAGGCTTGCTGTGTTGCATAAACCTACTATTCGGCCACCCCTAAACAGTGCTCACAAGCAGAAACAGTTGCAGTGGGTCCAAATATACTTGAAGACTAATTTTCAAACAATCTTGTTTACTGAGGAGTTCCGAGCAACCCTGGATGGTCCAGATGAATAGAGTAGTGGATGGTTGGTGGATGCCACCATGTCCCAACAAGGCTGCAACATCAGCAAGGAGGTGGAGGAGTCATGTTTTGGGCTGGAATAATTGGAAAACAGCTGATAGGCCCCTTTAAGGTTCCTGAAGGCGTGAAAATGACCTCTGCAACGTATATAGAGTTTCCAACTGAGAACTTTCTTCCATGGTACTAAAAGCAAAAACGTGCCTTTAGGAGCAAAATCATCCTCATGCATGTCAATGCACCATCTCATGCTACAAAGAATACCTCTGTGTCATTGGCTGCTATGGGCATAAAAGGAGATAAACTCATGGTGTGGCCACCATCTTCACCTGACCTCAACCCTATAGAGAACCTTAGGAGTATAATCAAGCAAAAGATCTATGAGGGTGGGAGGCAGTTCACATCAAAACAGCAGCTCTGGGAGGCTATTCTGACATCATGCAAAGAAATACAAGCAGAAACTCTCCAGAAACTCACAAGTTCATTGCATGCAAGAATTGTGAAGGTGATATCAAAGAACGGTTCCTATGTTAACATGTAACTTGACCTGTTAGGATGTTTTGAAGTTAAATAGCTTTTTATTTCAGTGAATCTGACCTCCTAATGCTGCAAATTCAACAAATGAGCATTTTCAGTTCTTACAAACATATCAAATGTTTAGAAACTCTACCGTGCATAATAATTTGGAACAGTGCATCTAGAGTTTTTTAAAAATTTTTAAGATTATACTGATTATACTATTATCATTGGGAGCTTTCTTCAATAAAATTCGATATATACTCTAAAGCAGGGGTCTCAAACTCGGCTGGGTTGGTGGGCCGCACATAGAAAATTTTTTTTATCGGGGACCGCATTGCTTGTAGGACTAAGGGTACCGTCACACTAGGTGACATCGCCGGCGACACACGGGAGCGCGCACATTTTTGGCACCCCGTCAGCGTCGTGTGTTTAGACGCGGTGATACCTTCGGTGATGCTTTGGCGATGTTTCAGGCAATGTCGCTGTTGGGGTGTCTAGAAACCCCAGCAGGGATCCTGTAACATGGGAGCCTATGGCTCCCATCGCCTGTAACATCGCTATTCGCGATGTTACACAGGGCGATGCTTACACATCGCCTGAGAGTGGTTGCCTGGTTTCACAGCAGTGCTGTGAAACCAGGCGACCACTCTCAGCCGATTTTTCGGTGCAAAATCGCCACTTTACACGGGGCGATGTCACCTGGTGTGACGGTACCCTGACATTTTTAGTAATACCAGATTTTTTTGTCAATGTAGTAACGTCCAAATCCTGATCCCCTTCTTGTAGTAACGTCCAAATCCTGATCCCCTTCTTGTAGTAATGTCCGCATCTCGGTCCCTTTCTTGTTGTAATGTCCCCATACTGGTCCCCATCCTGGTCGCCCTCTTGTACTAATATCCCCAACCTGATCCCCTTCTGTAGTAATGTCCCCCGTGCTGGTCCCTTTTTGTAATGATGACCCCCTTACTGGTCCCCTTTTGTAGTTATGTCACCATCCAGTCCCCCATACTGGTCCCCTTTTGTAGTGATGTCCCCATCCTGGCCCCCATAGTGTAGTAATGTCCCCCATGCCTGACCTATTTTTTAGTGATATCCCCAACCTGGTCTGCCTTCTTTTTACACACTCACACATATTCACTCACAATCACACCCACTCACACATTAACTCACACACACATTAACTCACTCACACTCACTCATGTGGAACAAAAGGGGGGGAAGCACAACCCATGAGCGGTACCTGGTGGTCTAGTGGGGGCGTCAATAACAGATATGGGGGGTTCGCATCTCACCTTTGGAGGTTCTGCAACCCTGCACAACCTCGGCGTATCGCAGTGGATGGCTCCGGACTCCAGCGGTCGGGGTTTCCTCCACGAGCAGCTCCTTCTTCCAGTCAGTTGACTCGAGCAATCCGATCACCTGACCCTGTGACGTTCTCGGTTACGTCACCGCAGGTCCTTTGGATTCTGTTAGCAGAGACTCTGGTTCACAGCTGCTCCTGCTGCAAACCTAGGATGGGGATATGATATTTGTACAGAAGTGTGTGATTATAACAGAAGTGCTAGAGCACAGGAGGCACACGTTTAATTATCTTTAATATACCACAACGTGTTTCCACGGCGGCCCGCCGTCTTCATCAGGTAAATCCACCTGATGAAGAATGCGGACCACCAAGGACTTTTGTTATAATCACACACTTCTGTACAAAATCGCGCACTCTGACACCCTCACGCATTCACACTCACAGACACCCACAGGCTCTCTGACACCCACAGGCACTCAAGAGGCACTCTCAAGACAGGCACACACACACACAGGCACTCACACACACAGGCACTCACGAACACAGGCACTCACGAACACAGGCACTCACGAACACAGGCACTCACGAACACAGGCAGTCACGAACACAGACACTCATGCTCACAGACACTCACAGGCGCTCACAGGCACTCACACTCACAGGCACAGGTACTCACACACACAGGCACTCACGCTCACGGGCACTCACGCTCACGGGCACTCACGCTCACAGACACTCACAGGCGCTCACAGACACTCACACTCACAGGCACAGACACTCACAGGCACTCACACTCACAGGCACTCACACTCACAGGCACTCACACTCACAGGCACTCACACACACAGGCACTCACACACACAGGCATAGGCGCTCACAGGCACTCACAGGCACTCACGCTCACGGGCACTCACGCTCACGGGCGCTCACAGGCACTCACACTCAGGCACAGACACTCACAGGCACTCACACTCACAGGCACTCACACTCACAGGCACTCACACTCACAGGCACTCACACACACAGGCACTCACACTCACAGGCATAGGCGCTCACAGGCACTCACGCTCACAGGCACTCATGCTCACAGGCACTCACGCTCACGGGCACTCACGCTCACGGGCACTCACGCTCACAGACACTCACAGGCACTCACACTCACAGGCACTCACAGGCACTCACACTCACAGGCACTCACACTCACAGGCACTCACACTCACAGGCATAGGTGCTCACAGGCACTCACACTCACAGGCACTCACGCTCACAGGCACTCACGCTCACAGGCACTCATGCTCACATGTACTCACGCTCACAGGCACTCATGCTCACAGGCACTCACAGGCACAGGCACGCACAGGCACTCACAGGCACTCACACTCACAGGCACTCACAGGCACAGGCACTCACACTCACAGGCACTCACAGCACAGGCACTCACACTCACAGGCATAGGCACTCACACTTACAGGCACTCACACTCACTCACAGGCACAGGCACTCACACTCACAGGCACTCACAGGCACTCACACGCACAGGCACTCACACTCACAGGCACTCACACGCACAGGCACTCACACGCACACTCACAGGCACTCACACTAGCACACACTTTTATTACTAACCATGCTGGTCCAGTGCATGGGGACCCTGGGGCTTCCCTGTGCGGCCCCCAGCACTTTGGACCAAGAACCATGCTGGCGGCGGTCCAGTGCATGGTGCCGCCGCTTTCCCCGCTATAACATTACTTGCGGCCGCTTCACTGTCTCTGCCGCTCGCTCTGCAAGTTCAATGCGAGTCACCGTCAGCCAATGAGAGGCCCGCAGGTGACGTCAGCGGCCTCTCATTGGCTGAGGGGCTTGTATTGAGCTTACAGAGTGGCAGAGCGAGTGGCAGAGCAAGCGGCAGAGACAGTGAAGCGGCCGCAAGTAATGTTATAGCAGGGAAAGCGGCGGCACCATGCACTGGACCTCCGCCAGCATGGTTCTTGGTCCAAAGTGCTGGGGGCCGCACAGGGAAGCTCCAGGGGCCGCATGCGGCCCGCGGGCCGCGAGTTTGAGACCCCTGCTCTAAAGAGTGATGACTTTTATTACACTGACTGTCATTTGCACTGACCATTTAGGAAAATCAGAAAAAAAGAACATTTGCATAATAATTTTGAACACAGTGTAAGGTACCAAAAGTAGAAAAGGGGACCAGAGTGAGAGTGTTATACAAAAACTTATTTCTTATAGAATCCTGTGAAAAGAAACTCCTCATTGATACCATGGGGTGCAAGACTCTGGAGGTTGTAAATCCATTTACTTTCCCTCCTAAGTACTTCATCCATCAGATTATCCCTGCGGATGCTAGATAAAACTTTATCAAGGATGATGATCTTCACATCTTTGGAGGAGCCATGATGAAAATCTAGAAAGTGTTTCGCAACCGAGCTCAATGAGAACAAGCTATGTTGGAAAAATGGTTCTGAATTCTCTTTCTGGCCTCCTGTGTTGTTTCGCCAATATACACCTTTGGACAACTGCAAATCAAAGCGTATATAATATTTCGTGATTGACAGTTGGCATAGGTCTTTGTTGCAATAGAATAAGGAAAACTGGAAAGTTCGATTTTTGTCATTACCAACCATGTATGGACAGATGGTGCAGTCACTACAGGGGAATGTCCCAACCAATCTAGATCCCCTACCCAAACGTTGTGTGGGTCTCTTAAAATGACTGGCCGTAAGGTGTTCCCTAAGGTTTTGGGCCCTTCTGGCTATCAGAGTGGGCTGTGAACGAATAAATTGACCTATTTTAGGGTCGCTCAATAGAACACCCCAGTTCTTTTTTAAAAATATCACGGAGATCCCCCCAGTGATTGTTGTACGTAGTGATGACACTCAATCTTTCAAATTCCTGTCTTGGCCTAGTTCTCAATAGGTCCCCTGTGATGGTGTTATCAGTAGCTTGGATGCATGAGCAATGATCTTATGTGGGTATCCTCTCTGTTTGAACCTTGAGGTCATATCCTTGGCTTCTTGTAAAAAGATCTTATTAGCTGTACAATTCCTTTTTATACGGAAGAATTGGCCCTTCGGGATAGCATGACGAAGGTGGAGGGGATGAAAACTCTCATAATGTAAGATACTATTGACAGCAGTATCTTTTCTGTGGAGAGCAGTCAAAATCTTACCATCAAGTTGTTGTACTCGGAGATCCAAAAACACCACTTCATCCAGGGAGTGATGGGAGGTCAATACGATGTTAAGTGAGTTTGAAATCCATACAGTCCTCTGTAGACAATAATATGGAAAGGATTTTGCCAGAGACCGTACTTCTATTTTTCTTCCTTTATTAAGACGTTATTAAAATGAACAGGACTAAACGCTGACGCGTTTCGGGGGACAGCACCCCCTTAGGTCCTCAGCATAACAAATAAAATCATTCACAAGTATTTAAATATAAAACACTGTTCATTTTACAGGTGATACAAATAAAGTTAGGAATAAGTTTAACTTACAGTGCTGGGCTCAGAGCAAAAGTGCATTCAGAGGAGTCATAGTGATTAACACACATCATATTTATATTAAGGCTGAAACCTTAATCTACTTATATAATCGGGAGTTTGGAATTTGGGCGTTGTAGCCGAATCCCAAGCTCCTTTGCGGCACTGCGAGCGATGACGCGCAGCGTCATCGCGAGCCGCAGCCGCACTACCATTAACAAAAAAAAAAAAATATGCTCACCTCTCCCCGAGCCCCCGCCGTCTTCCTGCAGGTTTCCGATGGCTCCCGCAGGCTCCCAGGGTCTGCAGAGGTCTTCTACTGCAGTACAGGACCTGCAGTGATGTCGCAGTCACGTGACACCAGGTTACTCCATGGTAACTTGCGGTCACGTGACTGTGACATCACCGCAGGTCCTGTACTGCTGTAAAAGACCTCTCCAGACACTGGGAGCCAGCGGGAGCCACCGGGAGCCTGCAGGAAGACGGCTGGGGCTCGGGGTGAGGTGAGCATAAACTTTTTTTATTTTTTTTAACCCCTGCCTTCCTGTTTGGAGAAGTTTTACTGTACTGAGCATGCTCAGTACAGTAAAATCCTCCTCCAGCCTCACAGCCTCCTCCTGCCTCACAGCCTCCTCCAGCCTCACGGCCTCCTCTATCCTCACAGCCTCTTCCAGCCTTACAGCCTCCTCCAGCCTCACAGCCTCCTCCACCCTCATAGCCTCCTCCACCCTCATAGCCTCCTCCAGCCTCACAGCCTCCTCCAGCCTCACAGCCTCCTCTATCCTCACACCCTCCTCCAGCCTCACAGCCTCCTCCAGCCTCACAGCCTCCCCATCCTCACAGCCTCCTCCAGCCTCACACCCTCCTCCAGCCTCACACCCTCCTCCAGCCTCACAGCCTCCCCATCCTCACAGCGTCCTCCATTTTCACAGCCTCCTCCATCCTCACAGCCTCCTCCATCCTCACAGCCTCCTCCATCCTCACAGCCTTCCTCCAGCCTCACAGCCTCGCTCCAGCCTCACAGCCTCCTCCAGCTTCACACCCTCCTCCAGCCTCACAGCCTCCCCATCCTCACAGCGTCCTCCATCTTCACAGCCTCCTCTATCCTCACAGCCTCCTCTATCCTCATATCCTCCACTATCCTCACAGCCTCCTCCAGCCTCACAGCCTCCTCCAGCCTCACATCCTCCTCCACCCTCATAGCCTCCTCCAGCCTCACAGCCTCCTTCGTCCTTACAGCCTCCTCCATCCCCTCAGGCTCCTCCATCCCCTCAGCCTCCTCCATCCCCTCAGCCTCCTCCATCCTCACAGCCTCCTCCATCCCCTCAGCCTCCTCCATCCCCTCAGCCCCCTCCATCCTCACAGCCTCCTCCATCCCCTCAGCCTCCTCCATCCCCTCAGCCCCCTCCATCCTCACAGCCCCCTCCATCCTCACAGCCCCCTCCATCCTCACAGCCCCCTCCATCCTCACAGCCTCCTCCATCCTCACAGCCTCCTCCATCTTCACAGCCTCCCTATCCACACAGCCTCCCCATCCTCACAGCCTCCCCATCCTCACAGCCTCCTCCATCCTCACAGCCGCCTTCATCCTCACAGCCTCCTCCATCCTCACAGCCTACTCCATCCTCACAGCCTCCTCCATCCTCACAGCCTCTTCCATGCTCACAGCCTCCTCCATCCTCAGCCGCACTACCTGACACCGCTGCCATCCTGCCAACCGTCGGCCCCGCTTCATCGCCACCGCCCTCACGCCCTCCGCGAGGTCAACGCTGCCCAGATGCCGCCGGTGCCTTCCGGCCCTTGCCGCTCTCTCACCACTGGGGCCTCAATGTCACCATGCTGGTGGAGTAGCGGTCTACGGGCTGTGGCCGGGTGCCGGGACCCAGTGACGTCATCCTGTGGGCGGCGACAGCCAATGGGAGTGAGCGGACCGTGTCAGCCTGCAAAGCCTGACACGCCCAGCTCACTCCCATTGGCCGCCCCCGCCGCCTCTGCAAGCGGATTGGGAGCTGTGTTGTACACACAGGACACCCATCCCATTGGCCAGGACTTGGCGTCCTACACCAATCGGATGGCCGTCCTGTCTTTACCACACACCGCCCAATCCGCTCCTTCCCCTCAGGTCACATGTTTGACCTGAGGGCAGGGAATGATCCCTGTCTGCATTACCCAACCCGCCGCAGAGGACAATGCCGTGTCACTGGGGCTGTGATCAGCCCCAGCACGCAGCCACCTCCTGCCGCCAAGCGGTGATGTCGCCGCTCCAGCCGCATCTCTCCTCACCCCTCCAGCCGCATCTCTCCTCACCCCTCCAGCTGAACCTCTCCTCACCCCTCCAGCTGGACCTCTCCTCACCACTCCAGCCTCTGCTCTCCTCACCCCTCCAGCCTCTGCTCTCCTCACCCCTCCAGCCTCCCGCCACATCATACTCTGCTATCCACAGAGCCCCCTCTATACTCTGATAGCCACAGAGCCGCCTCTATACTCTGCTACCCACACATCCGCCTGTATACTCTGCTACCCACAGAGCTGCCTCTATACTCTGCTACCCACAGAGCCGCCTGTATTCTCTGCTACCCACAGAGCCGTTTCTATACTCTACTACCCACAGAGCCGCCTCTATACTCTGCTACCCACAGACCCGCCTGTATACTCTGCTACCCACAGAGCCACCTGTACAATCTGCTACCCACAGAGCCGCCTGTATAATCTGCTACCCACAGACCCGCCTGTATACTCTGCTACCCACAGAGCCACCTGTACAATCTGCTACCCACAGAGCCGCCTGTATGCTTTCCTACACACAGAGCCGCCTGTATAATCTGCTACCCTCAGAGCCGTCTGTATACTCTGCTACCCACAGACCCGCCTGCATACTCTGCTACCCGCAGAGCCCCATGTATACTCTGCTAGCCACTCACCCGCCTGTATACACACAATTAATTTCACCGCGCTCCCGATGCAGTTGCATCGGGCCTTTTTACTAGTATAATATATAAAAAACACATACATGTATTATACCATATTACCTCGTCATATGTTAATAATTTCACATGTTGTGAATATATAAGAAAAATTGCATAATAATTGTATTTTCTTTTCTTTGCTTTTATTTTTATTACTCATTTATTCTATTTTTCGCATTTTTATCCTAGTTTGATCTTTTCATTTTATTACATATACCCGTATATACTCGTGTATAAGCCGACCCGTGTATAAGCCGACCCCCCTACTTTTGCCCCCAAAACCTGGGAAAACCTATTGACTCGTGTATAAGCCGAGGGTGGACCCCAACACAGGTATACAGGCCTCCCCTGTCGTAGTATACAGCAGCCTCCCGAGTGGTAGTATACAGCAGCCTCCCCAGTGGTAGTATACAGCAGCCTCCCCAGTGGTAGTATACAGCAGCCTCCCCAGTGGTGTATACAGGCCCCAGCAGTTTTTACAGCAGCCTCCTCAGTGGTGTATAAAGCAGCCTCCCCAGTGGTGTATACAGCAGCCTCCCCAGAGGTGTATACAGCAGCCCCAGTGGTGGTATATACAGGCAGCCCCAAAGCAGGCAGCCCCAGTGGTGGTATATACAGGCAGTCCCAGAGGTGTATACAGCAGCCCCAGTGGTGGTATATACAGGCAGCCCCAAAGGTGTATACAGGCAGCCCCAGTGGTGGTATATACAGGCAGCCCCAGTGGTGGTATATACAGGCAGCCCCAGGGGTGTATACAGGCAGCCCCAGTGGTGGTATATACAGCAGCCCCAGTGGTGGTATATACAGGCAGCCCCAGTGGTGGTATATACAGGCAGCCCCAGTGGTGTATACAGCAGCCCCAGTGGTGGTATATACAAGCAGCCCCAGTGGTGGTATATACAAGCAGCCCCAGTGGTGGTATATACAGGCAGCCCCAGAGGTGTTATATACAGGCAGCCCCAAATGCTGGCACTTGCCCCCCTGCTTGTAAGCTTCCCCCCCGGCTGCTTAACTTACCATCCCTAGTCTTCTGCATCGCGCGCGCAGGTCCCTCCGTGCTCCCGTCCTCCATGCTCCCAGCGTCATCCGGGGTCCCCGGCCATCGCGTCGCGTAGCAATGACGTCATGTGACCGGTCGGTCACATGACCCCGGATGCTACGGAGGACGGGAGCACGGAGGGACCTGCATGCGCGATGCGGAATACAGAGGATGGTAATAATAGCATCCGGGGGGGGCCTTACAAGCAGGGGGGCAAGTGCCAGCATTTGGGGGGATATATTTAGTTATGCACTGCTTCCCCCTGCCGCTGATTGACAGGGGGAAGCAGTGCATATATAATGAGCGGCCCCACGTGATGGGGCCGCTCATACAGCAGCCTCCCCCCGCCTCCTCCAGCCTCCCCAGCCCTGGACACAGCCCCCACCACGCAGCCTACCGTATTGACCCATGTATAAGCCGAGGGGGAGACTTTTCAGCCCAATTTTTGGGCTGAAAAACTCGGCTTATACACGAGTATATACGGTATATATATATAAACAATACCCATCGTTGATGTCATAAATTATATATGTGTGTATTGATATTTTTCTTATAGATAGATATTTATTTAGATGTATATATTGTGAGGTAGCAACCGGGGAACCCTCTTGCAAAACGACAACAAACACGTGTTTATAAGTTTAACCAATGTCTACCCGTTTATTTTCACATATTAATCACATAACCCGGGTAGCATGTTTGACACATATCACATTGATTAAAAACACCATACATAAACACATCATACATTTACATATAACATTACATATATTGCACATAACGCTTATAGTAACCCGGGACCTGTAACCATCTCTGTCCCCATTGGAGCTCTACCAACAGCTCCCGTGGTGGCTACGGCCTCCGGCCTATATACATTTCACAGTACATTTATAATAAATACATTTGATATACTTCGACGATGACCCCTCCGGGTTCATGACAGGGATTGAGCAACCTGAGTACCGGGTATGTCATGTATCCCCAAGGGGCTCCTTCCTGGACGTATCTCCGCCTACGTCCCGGTCAGAGTCCACCTGGTTTAACCATGATGTCCCCACTCTAGGAGCCCTTTGTAACCCCTGCTTCTGACCTTCATTACATACGCCTCAACGGGCCCTGTGGGTCCCAATGGCGGTACCTGCCGCCTGGCTTTCGTCACCCAGCTTGATGACAACATTCACCCGTAGTCAGGATTCCTGCCTGACCGGGACCTTACATACCGTATGTGATCCATCATTCAAACGTCCATGGATCACACACCTGCTCACAGCCCATCATAACACATCCATGGACTGTGGCCCCTCCATGGCCCATTACAGGGACTGGCAAACCATAGTACACGGGAACCTCATCCGATACCTACTAGGAGCCCTATTACCCCTGTGTCTGGCACCACAGGCACACCCACACCATTAGAGGCCGTGGTTGAGGGACGGGTACCCTCTGCAAGCAGCAGGGCAAGCCTCCCTCTCGTCCCACAGGGACGGAACGCCTCCAACATCATCCATACTAGCTGGGTCACTCTCTCCCCACATCTTTATACATGGGTCTTACATAAGTCATCATCTTACATTCAGGGCACTTGCCTAAGCCCCTACATACATCAACGGTCCTTTACCGACTGCCTAGTCGGACCCAATAGCGGTTATGCCCGCCTGGCATTACTCACACACGGCTCACTCCGTTACACGGGAACCGCTGTCTTACCGGGCACGGATCCGGGTCTCGCTACCTGTGTAATGGGTCCACCCAGCGTCCCCCAAGGGCTCCTTTCCCGGACGTGGTTCATACCACGCCCGGACCAGTCTCCACCGGGTTCAGCCACGGCTTCCCCACCAGGTGCTATCACAACCTCGGCACCGGCATGGAGCTAGCATGCTCCCTTCACCATCTCAACATGGCGGCATGGACTTGCATTCCCAGTCCCTCACACAGACTTGCTCTGCTCAGCTCTCAGGCTGGTAATCAGCCCACATCCTCTCAGGCTGATGTCTGGCTGAAAATGGATCTAATCTATAATCACTCAGCTAGCTGACTCTTATCGTGCCAGCCACTCCCACATGGACACACCCCCTTAGCTGCTGATAATCAGCCTTTCACACAGCCCAGGTTAACTCCCTGTGTTCCGGGTTGTCAGCACTCAGCCCTTACATCCCTTTTCCTTAGGGCTTCCTCGATCTCATCCCACTCTCACTGCCGCTCATTAGGCTCATGAAACTTTGTGTTCACAGTTGGTTCACACAGCATTATCAGTCAAACCGGCCAGTGTGCACAGGATCATACCTTGATCCTGCATGTGACGCGCCCCGGCCATGAGGATCATGCCGGCGGTGCCTCACAATATGATAGCCCTTTACCCTACACATGTTCTATAGGAACAAAGTAGGAAAAGGTCCATCTGAGAGAAAAAAAAAACTCCACACAATTTGAAGCCACTCATAGAGTTCATGAAAAAACAAAACAAAAAAAACTTTTTAATACACCCATCTAACTAAGCAAGTTAAGAAATTATTCACAGGAGCAAATTTATGCAAATTTCGAGTAAAATATCAATTGATGTGTGTGTTCGCACAAGACTCTGATTACATCTGATCATATTTGATGCCACTCATGAAATTCATGAAGATAGCATATGGACGTGCTAAATGGATTTAATAAAAATAGGACAAATCGTTCTTGTAATTTAATCCATTAGAAACACGAGTATCCAATGAAGTTCCCTATTATGAAGTAATCTACCCCAATCTCCGCCCCTATACGGACAGGAAACACGTTCTATACCCTTTACAGTGAGAGATGTCAAATCTCCTGAATGGATATCTCTAAAATGACGTGAAAGTCCTGATATACCAGTCCTATAGGTCGTAGAATTAGGGTTTGCGGCAGTAATATGTTCAGATAATCTCTACTTCATTGCTCGACTAGTGCAGCCCACATAATCCATATTACATGAATTACATGTGGCCAAATACACAATATGAGTGGTATTACAGTTGATATATGAAGAGATTTTGAACTTTTTACCTGTACGTTTATTTTGAAACTCATTTGTAATATCAATGCCGTGACATAGATTACATTTTTTACCAGCGCACTTGTAGGAACCACTACAAGTTAACCAAACAGGTTTTTTTTTTTGGGTTCACTGCAATAAACGCTGGGATAAATCATGTTTCCAATAGTGCACGATCTTCTAGCAACTGATCTCCATTCATTGTAACATGGCATGGGTGACAGCTGTCAGCGCGCAAAACTGAAATGCCACAGATATCTTTCCTAAATAGTTTAGAACCTACAATGCCAGTCATTGGATCACCATGTAGCTCCAGATCTAAGAATGGAGCTTCATTTCTATATTCCTGCATAGTAAAATTAAGATTATACTTGTTGTTATTAAAGAATCCCAATAAATCTTTTGGTGTAATCGAAGCAGGGTGTACGGTCGGCACGGGAGACACATCGACAGACCCACCCCAGATTAGGATGATGTCATCGATGTATCTCCCGTAGCACCGCACACCATTCATTAATGGACAGGATGCGCCATACACATAACTGTGTTCCCAATGCTGATCTTATAGGTTTCCTAACGACGGGGAGAATTTGGCCCCCATAGGACAGCCCAGACACTGAATATAGAATCTGCCATCAAATTTGAAAAAGCTTCCAGCCAAAAGGTATTCCAAACTCATTAGCAAGAAGTCCTTGACATTTTTGTCAAAAACGTCTGTAAGCAATAAGAAGTCTTGCACTACTTGAATGGCAAGATCATGTTTTATTGAGGAGTATAATTGGGTGACATCCATGGTGATCCATGATGAGGTATCAGTCCACTTTAGATGTTCAAAGCATTGTAATAAATGCTTTGTATCTCTGATTCTGCCTCTCATGCCCTCCACCAACACCTGTAGTTTGTCATCAACCCACTCTGATAACTTTTCGTGCAAGGAAGAAATTCCTGCTACGATCGGTCACAGAGGGGGCGGAAAGACTCCCTTATGGGTCTTGGGGAGGGCATGAAAGACAGGGCAGATAGGATTTGAGACATTAAGGTATTCCTTTTTTTTTTAGTAATGGCTCCCATAGACTCACCTTCAGAAAGGAGGCGGTCTAGTTTTTCAGAGAAGATAAGAGTGGGATCCTCAGACAAGGGGCGGTATGTGGTCACATCATTCAGTATATCAAAGACCATTTTTCTATACAAACCAGAGTCTAAGATGACCACAGACCCCCCCCCCCCTTATCTGAATCCTTGACCACAATGTTAGTATTATCCTTAAGTTGTTTTATAGCAAGTTTCTCATTCTCACTGATGTTATCTTTTATAGAGACTCTGCTATCCAATGATAACTTTAATTCCTGCTCTACAATTCCCTGAAAGGAGTCCATTACAGGAGCCCGAGATGCTATAGGATAAAAATGAGGGTTAGAATGTTTATCT
This sequence comes from Allobates femoralis, assembly GCA_033576535.1. NCBI lineage: Eukaryota > Metazoa > Chordata > Amphibia > Anura > Aromobatidae > Allobates > Allobates femoralis. The sequence goes on from JARQOC010000003.1 coordinate 369,900,961, forward strand.
GCTATATCACACATTTTTATTCTTTTACCGTGTTCCTCTTCAACATATCCACTAAGCTCATAAGTGTCACTTAAAGAAAGTATTTCTTTCATTTCGAGATGTAAAGGGTAACAATCCAACCTGCTAGTATTTTGTGGAAAAATCACATCAGAGGTATGATTGATAGTCCCTCTGTCCTCAAAAAAAGTCTCTTGATTGTAAGACTGCGAACAAATCTGTTAACATCTTTTATGGTATGGAATAGATTACCCCTTGTTGCAGGCACAAAATTTAAACCTTTTTCAAGGATAGACAGCTGATCACTAGACAAGATTGAAGCGGAAAGATTAATCACAGTAAAGTCATTTTCCTCATCACTCACTTTTTTGTAGGCTGTCGGTTCCAACCGTACTTTTGATGCTTTTCCGGACCATTTTTTGAAGTGGATGGAGCTGACGAAAAACTGCGTGTATGGTATCGTGTGGAGTATGCAATATCTTCATCTTCATCCTCCAAGTAGGGGGAATCCTCCTCTGTTTCCACGGTGGTTGGGGGAGAAGAAAAGCTGACATTATGTGAGCTGTTGCCCTTGGGTGGATTACTCAAAATAGGACGGGGATGCTGATCAGGTGACTCCCAATGTGGTGGTTTTGGTTTGTGTTTTTTTCAGTGGTTTCTTTGGAGTTCTAGGACCATTCCTCCGCCACAAATAAACAGTATCAGTATCATAGTCTTTGACATCCCGATCATATTTTGTTTTTTCAGTTTCCATTATTCTCTAATTCATCAACATGATTATACATTTTGTTGCTGAACTCTTCAAATTGGTCTGCAGAGCTATATTTATCAACCTCGGCTTGGAGTATATTTACATTTTCTTCCAACACCTGCAGTTTTCTTGACTCTTCAGATATAATTAGCTGAATCAGCTTAATCGAACAGTCTGAAAGGATGTTATTCCACTGCTGGATAAAGTCCTCTCCAAAAGGGGTTGTTGGTATCTTTTTTAATCTCAGACCTCTGGGGATCATCCTATGTGCAACATATTTGCTCAGAGTTGCATGATCCCACCACACCCTTAGATGTTGTAGCAGGGCTTTTTCTAACCCAGCAAAGGCTTTACCTATGTCGGAAGCGGCATCCTCCAAAACACGTCCTTTAGTAAAGATTGAATCCACTTTTCTTGCTCTGGCCTCCTGGCATTTAAGTAAGTAGTTTGAAGATGGATCCATGTCAATGCATTAGTTTGCAGTCTTTCTAGTCAATCGTGCTCTGAGCAGTGAGTGTTTTTTCCAACCAGTGCAATCATGAAATGGGAAAGGGAAGGGGAGTGGTTCACTCACATGTCTCCAGGATCCTGGTCAGCTGGCTGGATGGCTGGTTCCATCCATATATAACAATAATATAGAAAGGGAGGTCAATACGATGTTAAGTGAGTTTAAATTTATATCCTTGATGAAATCCATACAGTCCTCTGTAGACAATAATATGGAAAGGATTTTGCCAGAGACCGTACTTCTATTTTTCTTCCTTTATTAAGACGTTATTAAAATGAACAGGACTCTGTAGACCCTGTACAAAAGAATAGAATGTCATCGATGTACTTGTACCAATGTGGCACAGATACAGTGAATTTCGGATGGGTACGAACGCAAGTCTCCTCCCTCCAACCTAAAAACAGGTTGGCGTAAGAAGGTGCGCATTTCGCACCCATCGCAGTTCCAACAATCTGCCTGTAATAGGCACGATCAAAAGTGAAGTAGTTGTTATATAGGACCATTTGTAAAAGGTCCAAGAGAAAGGAGTCATGTAGTCGTGAACCCGTAGATTTACTGTTCAAGAAATGTGAAACAGCACCTAATCCCAAAGAATGTTCAATGCAGGTGTAAAGACCTTTAACATTCATTGTTACCAATAGGTAACGGTGGGTACACTGGATGGAATTGAGTTTGCAGATAAGGTCAGATGAATCGCGAATATACGATTCTAGGCAGAGGACATATGGCTGAAGATAAAAATCAATATACGAACACGGCCTCTCAAAAATTCCACCAACCCCTGACATGATGGGCCTGCCAGGGGGTTTTGTCAGGGATTTATGAACTTTAGGCAGTAAGTATATTGTTGAAACTACCGGGTGTTTAGTTACCAGGAAGTCTTTCTCCTTTTTAGATATTATTTTGAGGTCCAAAGCTCTGTAAACCAAATTACTCAGTTTATTTTTAAAGACCGGAGTGGGATCCGAGGGAAGTTTTAGATAACAATTGGAGTCATTGAGCTGCCTATAGGCTTCATCTAAGTACATGTCTGTTAGCCATAACACCACGTTCCCCCCTTTGTCAGCTTCTTTTATCAAGAAGTTTTTGTTTTTTCTCAACTTATTGAGAGCAACGTGTTCTGCCCGACTTAGATTTTCATGTTGTGTATGATGGATTTTGAGATTACGTATATCTTTACACATAGGGTCGAAGAAAATCTGAACGGGTGTACAAAGGGAGAACAGAGGTGTGGCCTGTGAAGGGACCCGAGGGGTAAAGGGTCGTTTATGTGACATTGTACCTGTCGTTAAAGATTCCTCCGTAAGTTCCAAAAGATCCCTGAAAAAAGCCCGATCTTCTGGTGGAAGAGTGTCCAAGAGAGTGGGACGATGATAAAGAATCTTGAACATGAGCTGCCTGCAAAATAAATAAACATCCTTGGTAGCCTCAAATTTGTCCAATGGATACATAGGTGAAAAAGACAAGCCGCGTTTTAGGATGCTTGTCTCCATTTCTGAAAGATTATAAGAAGATAGATTAAGTATTGGAAGGTCACTACTCACTGTATCGTTATTAAGAAAAGATCACCATCTCTTGCCCAATCTCGCTCCATCAGTTGCATAGAAACACATACAGCTGATGTGCTTCCGCGACAGGGATTGGGGCCGTGACGGAAGGGGAAGGGGGGTTGCGGGGCGCAAGACCGCCGAAAGTGCCTAGGGCGGCAGGATCTCCAAATACACCCCTGAGCATGAGAGGAACTGCCATAACAAGATAAACTTCATAATAGTTAACTCAGTTGTAAGACATCATCAACTTATAGCGTAAAAAGCAAATAATACAATTTTCCTTTTAGTGCAGGAAAAACAGTGAAAAAAATAAGGATGGGAATGTGCTTGGAGGTAGGTTGCTGTTGCGGACTCTGGAAATTCCCATTGCTAACATGCAATATAGTCTTTTCCTATCGGCAGGACAGCACCCACTGAGAAACTTTCATAGAAATCTTCACCTGGGAGGGACTACTGCATTAAGCACAATCTTCCAAAACCTAAGTCAGTAAAAGAGGACAGATCAAGCAAGTAGTGCTTATAAAGGTGGAAGGTAAGGACCATGTAGCAGCTTTACATATTTGGTCAATAGAGATGTCTGCCTTCTCAGCACAGGAAGATGCCGTGGTCTGCGCTGAATGGGCCTTCACTCCTTCCAGAGGATTTTCACCTTTGGCTTAGTAGCCCAGGCAGATAGCATCCCTAATCCACCTAGCAAGAGTATTTTTTGTGGCACTAAAACCCTGTCTATGTATTCCTAAACTACCTGTCTAACATCTAAATTATGGAATCTTTGCTCTTCAGATGTTGTGGGGTTGTCAAAAAAGGAGGGAAAGAAAATCTCCTAACTCCTATGAAACCTGGAAGCCACCTTATGTAGGCCAGATCCGGTTTCAAGATTATTTTGTCCTGAAAGACTAGCAAAAAGGGAGAGTCCACTGAAAGGGCCTGCTTGTCACTTGCTCCCCTAGCTGAGGTTAAGGCCACTAACAAGGCAGTGTTTAAGGTCAGGAATTTGATGGAAGTTGAGCTCAGGAGTTCAAAGGGAGGATCAGTTAAAGCATCTAGCAGTAAGTTTAAGACTGCTTTCATACAGTGTGTAATTTTCCCACTTTTTTGCACACGTTTTTTTCCCCCAAAAGCACATCTGCGTTTGCCAGCAAAATAAATGGGAATTTACTTTTGTCGTTCAGGCGCATTGTAATTTTACGCTGTGCTTTTATGAGAGAAAGCGAACGCGTAAAAAGAATGAACATGTCAAATTCTTTCTGCTATTTAGCTCACACTTTTTCCCATAGTTCCCATTATGTTGGGAATTACGCATCACCGTTCAGACAATGTGCATTGCGTATAATCACGGGCGCTGGAGGCGAAGCAGGATATGATGTCTCACGGGGGATGAAGAATCCTGGGTTCCTCCCCCGTGTGACATGCATTTTGGCTTTCGCAGTGTATCTATATACACTGCGAAAGCTAAATAAAAGTTATCAAAAGGTGTTAAAAATAAAAAAAATAGAATATTTACCCATCCGCCGGCTGTTCTCGAGACCCGAGGCATCCACATCTGATCTGCTGCCAGGACCTTAAAATGTGATTGGCCGGTAGCGATCAGCTGATATGTCACTTTTATTTAGCTTTCGCAGTGTATATAGTGTGAGATAGCGTTCTCCTGGTGGTTCGCTTGACAGCGTAAATTACACCAACACATGTTTCTAACCATTATGCAGCAGTTTATTAAGCTCAAACTGCTCCTCTCACATACATGCAGAATAAATACATTATATTACACTCACATCACATAACATAATACAAATAACGTCACATTACATTCCACGGTACATAAATTATATTGCACATATCCTTTCTCCCGGGTAACCTCAATGTACCGTTACCCAACACAGAGTACATGGGTCAGTTGCCGTCTCACAGGGTTTCGGTCGCCGCCGGTACACCCCTGTTTACGGTTACTGCCCGAATGCCAGGCCCTTTCTTGGCCCAGTGTCCCCTTGGGAGTCCAGTCCCTTCTCACAGGCTGCCAACTGTTCCCAGCCCTCTACACAGCGCTCTGGCTGCTCTGAACCAGGCCCCGACCTGGTTGTAGTCACCGGAGCTCCAGGGCAAGTCAGGCCCCCAAGAACTCCTCGGCACGTGTCTCCAGGTCGCCAGCCGCTTCCAAGTCTGCCATCACCAGGCCAGACCTCCAGGCAAGCGGCTGCACCAAACACTCCCTCGCGAGTCCCTCCAGGGTCAGCCCCACTTCCCAATTCCCGGTACTCTACCAACCCCTGTCGTCTGGCCTCACGACTCCATTCTCCCAGGACATGGACTCTTCTCCCTCAGAGGCTTCTCCTCTGCCTCCATTCACACACAGACCTCCTGGTCCCACATCGTACACGGCCCTTCTCCTTAAGCCGTCATATGCTTCCATGCCCCTTTTTACATAAGCTAATGCACTCACACCCGGACCACATCATACACGGCCCTTTTTCCTTAGGCTGTCATGCACTTCCGTAGTCCCTCATGGACTCGTATGGACATCAGCCTTATCAGGCCCAGAACACTCACACCAGCACAGTCCGGCATGGACTTCAGCCCTCTAGGCCCAGACCAGGTTGCGAGCCACCTGAGCTTCAGAGCAGTCAAAGCATCCCCCAAGGTCTCCTCACCCTGCCCATGATGCCCAGCTGCCTCCAAGTCCCCACCAACACAGGCAGAGATCCTGGATGGCAGCCTCACCTTCATGGACAGAGTGAGCCCCCTATAAGTTCAGCCAGGACCCCACTTACACCCAGGTGCTCCACTAACCTCTCGGTCTGGCCACAGGCTCCACACGGCTCAGAGGGGCCGGCGTCGCCGTCATGGAGAGCCAGGCGTCCTGCCTCATCCCCCCAAAGAGGACGGGACCCCTCTGAAACACGTCCTCTCCTCAGAGGATCATGTTTGGTCTCTCTCTAGACTCTGCAGTCTCTGGTCTGATCTCCTCTGCAGCCTGATCTGATCTGCAGTCTGATCTGATCTCTGCAGCCTGATGTAATGTCTGCCACATTTCACACCTGGCTAGCTATTATCTTGCCTGCCACACCCACACTGACACACCCACCTGAGCTTCTAGGTAATCAATACACACATTACTCTCAGCCGCTCATTAGGCTTATGAACATGTCAGGTCTACAGCACTCACTCTCAGCTGTTAACTCCCTGTGTAGGTTTAGCACAGCACATTCACAGTAAAACTGGATACATGTGAACAGAGCCATATACCGACCACCTGTGTGATGCACCCGGCTGGGTTGCATCATCACAATAGATACACTGCGAAAGCCAAAATGTATGTCACACGGGTGAGGAACACAGGACTCTTTCTCCCCATGTGACATCACTTCCCTCCTGAGCTTTTGGGGGAGAAATGCGGGCGTAAAAAAAACGGTGTGTGAATGCACCACATTTTTTTTTACCTGAGCTAAATAGCGCGGCCGTAAAATGTGGCCAAAAGCGCAGGAAATATGCTGTGTGTGAACACAGCCGAAGTCCCAAGATGGCAGCCTAGCTATGTGCACAGGATTAATTTGTTCGCACACTTTTTTTTTTAACAATTTTTTATTTGATAGAAGAAAGCAGTTACAAGAAGTATTCAATATTATAAAGCTTTGTCACATTACACCATCTTCCAATCATTTCTGAATTTTTTTTTTTCCAAGCTTCATGTAATAACATTTTCTAATCAACCCAGTTCAGGTTTCCCCCCTCTTCCCTAACCCTAGACTCTATTCTAACTTTGTTTTATCTTTTTTTTTTTTAAATCAGTTGTTTTTTATTCAAAATCAAGTCATGTTATAAAAAATGGGAACAGGTAGGCCACAACAGCCTAAAATCATAACATACATAACAGAATCTAAAGAGAATCCAAATAGAGGTGGGAGGGAAATAGAAGAAGGGGGGGAAGGAAAGGGGGGCAGGGGAGGAAATGACCAGCAATCAGTGGGGAAAGGAAGGGGTAGGGGGGGGAGATGCAGTAGTAATCAAAATATGTATTAATAAGGTTTCACACATAAGCAAAGTTAGCAATACAAACACCATTCAGAGAGAGAGAGAAGGGCTCAACTGAAGAGGGGGGTGTTATTACTCTCAGACAAGGTAATATTCGTAGGAGTGTGTTCTAGTCTGGGATGGAAACAGTATTATGAGTAGATGAAATCCACGAGTCCCACCAGTTAAGGACCTTCGTCTTATGTGGGAGGTCATGCGCCAGCAGAACCTCATGGGTCAGGTGGGTGTTTAGGCGAGTAATGGTCTCAGTAAGCGTCGGGATTGCAGGAGATCTCCATTTGGCAGCAATGGACAAGCGTGCCGCTACAAGGACAATAGTGATTATAGGCTGCAGGGTAGAGGGTAGTGAGTGTAGACCAATGCCCAGCAGCGCCAAGGGGGCAGAAAGGTTGAGCCGCAGGCCTGTCAGCGAATATAGTAATGATTCAATTGACATCCAGTAGGGCCTAATATGGGGGCAGGTCCACCAGACATGTGCGTCTGTGCCCGGAGAACCACACGTTCTCCAGCAAAGGGGAGAGGTAGTGGAAGCCGAAGGGCCAAACTTCGCCAGATGAGAGGGGGTCAGATACCAGCCCATAGTTAGTTTCTTGTATTGCTCCAGATGGTTCACGCACCGAGTGTATTTGGCAACATGATTCGAGGCTCTGTGCCAATCCTCAAGAGAGGCTGAAAATTCAAGTTTGGTTTCCCAGCGGGTCATGTAAGGGAGCTTAGAGGAAGCACGAGCCACAGTTAGGACTTTATAGATGATAGATACACCTCGCTGGGAACATCCATGCTGTTTAAAGAGGGATTGGAGAGTCAAGTCAATCGAGGAGGGGTCCCACAATGGGAGCGAGCAGGAGCTCAGAAAATGTCTAACTCGTAAGCACGAAAAATAGGTCTTGGCTGGGAGAGGAAATTTGGATTGCAGACTAGAAAAGGGGGTCATTTCATTCCCAGAGAAAATGTCCGAAAGAAGTAGAATACCCGCTGTCCTCCAGTCTCGAAGAGAAATGTCCATCATACTGGACTCCAAAGTTTGTATAGAAATGTATTTGGAGAGGAAAGGGAAATGGATCCTCGCTAAAGGATACCAAACTGCTATCAGGGCTTGCATAGACTTCAAGGGTGTAGAGGGAGGACAGGACGAGAGATAAGACATCTCCATGAGAACAGTTGTAGAGTGAAAAGGAGAAAGAGCAGATTCAATCTGGAGCCATCCAGAGGTCGGTTCCATAGACCACCAAATTTTGGCAACATCCAAGTGTATAGCCTTGTAATATGTTAGGATGTCCGGCATCCCCTAGCCCCCCAAGGCGGTAGGCAGGGAAAGCGAAGATAGAGCTACACGGTGAGGCTTGTTACACCACACAAATTTCCCAAGTAGGGATTGAAACAGATTTAAGTATCTTCTAGGGAGGGCCAGGGAACACATCTAAACATATAAATTAGTTTAGGTAGTATCATCATCTTAACTAGATTTATTCTGGCTATCCAAGACAGCTGGGCCTTAGTATATTCAGCGCAGAGAGATTTCAACAAGGAGACCATCTCTTCGCAGTTAGTCTTGGCCATTATCTGGGTGGAGACAACTTGGATGCCCAAATATTTGAAGCCACTGGAGGCCCACAAGAAAGAGAACTGCGAGCGGAGTGCAGATTGTGCAGGCGGGGGCAGGTTTATAGGAAATAAGGAGGATTTAGTAAGATTTAATTTATAGAAAGAGATAGCAGAGAATGTCGAAAGGAGAGAGACTACAGCTGGGACCGAAACCAAAGGGTTCGTGCAAACGAGAAGGACATCATCCGCATACAGAGAAATTTTATGTTCAATTTGGCCCACGACCACTCCTGAGATATCAGGGTGTGCTCTAACAGCCGCCGCCAGCGGCTCCATCACCAGAGCGAATATAAGAGGAGACAGGGGGCAGCCTTGTCTTGTCCCGTTGGTTATGTCAAAGGCGGAAGAGGCAAAACCCCCCGCCTTCACATAGGCCCGAGGAGAAGAATATAATGCGAGTATTCCGGAGCGAATACTGCCACAGAAGGCAAATTTGTCAAGAACAGCTGCCAGATACCCCCAGTGCACTCGATCAAACGCTTTCTCGGCATCAAGGGAAAGAAGAACACTGGGGGTCCCTCTCTGCTCAAGGATCTCCAAGAGGTCCACAACCCTCCGAGTCGCATCTCTCGCCTGTCGACCAGGAATAAAACCCACCTGGTCTGGGGCAATCAGGGAGGAGATAACGGTCTGGAGACGGTCCGCCAGCAGCTTCGCGTAGATCTTAATATCGCAATTCAAAAGAGCTATTGGGCGGTAGTTGCCCGGGAGCGTAGGAGGCTTACCAGGTTTGGGGATGGTAGAAATGGCTGCGGTCAGACCTTCCGGCCTAATACGTCCCTCTCGCTGCCAGAACCCAAAGAGGTCCAGTAAGCGGGGAGCCAGCAGGTGAGCAAAGGAGGAATAGTACAGGTAAGAGAAGCCATCCGGACCAGGAGCAGAGCGTTTTTTTGGACAAACGGATCGCATCCAAAACTTCCAATAAAGAAAAAGGTCTGTTTAGGTGCGTCTGCTGCTCGAAGGATAGGCTAGGAAGATGAAGAGATGAGAGGAAAGAAGAAATAGCATCAGAAGAGGGTTGGGGAGTAGAAGACGAATTGGAGAGGTTATATAAGTCAAAATAATAATCACGGAATTGTTCTGCAATTTGAATCGGGTTGCGGATATGGTCACCAGATTGAGAGAGAAGAGAGGAGATCCTAGAGCGCCTCTCTAGTTTCTTGACCCTCCGCGCCAGGAGGGTGCCGGCTCTGTCGCCCATCCCATAGAAGTGGGCACGTGACTTCTTCAGCTGATGTTCAAAGCTAGAAAGGAGGAGGGTGCGTAAACGAGAGTGCTCGTCAGAAAGTGCGGCAAGGGTATTTGGGTCAGAGGTAGATAGGTATGCCCTCTCGAGAGACTTGACCTCCTCCGTCAGCAGGGTAAGAGAGCTGGTAAAGAGTTTTTTAGCGTGGGCTGCCATTTTTAGGCAATGCCCGCGGATAACCGCTTTGTGAGGGAACCATAAACCATCTGGAGCTATATCGAGTGTGTCATTCAGTTCAAAGAACTCTGTGATGTGAGAAGAGAGAATCTCTTGGTTTTTCGGGGAGGTGAGCAGGTACTCATTCATTCTCCAGGGGGCCCTAGGAAGGCGTGGCGATGAATCCGCGATTAGCAGGGAAAGGGGAGCATGATCTGACCAAGAGATGACGTCTATAGAAGGGAGTTATTTACTAAAAGGAAATCAATCCGGCTAAAGGTTTTGTGTCTGGGGGAGAAAAACGTGTAGTCTCGCTCATTACCATGGAGATACCTCCAGACGTCATGAAGCCCCGCTGATGAGATAACAGGAGATAGGTCTGTGCGGTAGGAGTTAGGGGAGGAACAGTCCATACTTTTAATTAGTGGGGCATTAAGGTCACCAGCTACCAGCGCATGGCCCTCCACAGACGGCATATAGGTCTCCAGTAGAGTTCTAATTAAATTAAGTTGATTTTCATTGGGGGAATAGACAGCCATTAAGGAGTAGAGTACTCCATTCAGTTTGGCAATCAGCAAGAGGAACCTGCCCTCAGGGTCAGAGACAGTCTTAATCAAGTCAAATGAGAGATAAAGATTGCCACCCCCGCTCTCTTCCCACCAGCATTGGAAAAGAATTGGTGTGGGTAGTGCGGGGATGCCACACGTTTATTGTCTCCCTCCAGGAGGTGCGTCTCCTGAAGGAGGACTACACCCGCATGAGATTTTTTGAGTTGAGCTCGTAAAAGCGATCTCTTTTGGGGAGAGTTGAGCCCGTTAACATTAAGCGCCAAGATGGATACAGGCATGGTTAATAATAAAAAAACAATAGCATAACCACAATTGCAAATACATGTGAGGTAATAATTGCATCAAGGAAAGGGAGGAGGGGGGGAGGGGAACAAACAATAGTCTGGCACAAACATCAGCCCTTACCACCGGTGCCCAGTATGGCCGGGGGAGCGGGGCAGCAAAGCCAGAAATCAGAAGTAAATAAAACAAGCAGAACATAAATAAACAAAAGGGTTCCAATGAGAGACCCAAAAAATACAGCGTCATAATGAAGACGCTGTTGCGATGCAAAAACATCGCAGGTAAGAGCGTAAAAATTCGCTCGAAGGGGGCAGCGTCACCTTTTGGTCGCAGGACCAGAGTTAGAAGAAAGAGGTAGAGAGGAGAGAAAGACGTAGGGGAGGTAAAGAAGACGGTAAGAGTAAAGAGAGAAGGGAGAAGAGAAGTGAGTCCTACGACCTGAAAGGAGTCACGCAGTGGCCAGGAAGGCGGGCCCCAGGAGAAACATCAAAGAATTTTCGGCCCAGACGGCCAGTATGTGGATTAATCAACGTCAGGCGACATCCCACTCCGGATCCACCTTCTTGCGTCGCAATCGGGACTTGGATCGCTGCTCTTGCAGATCACGTCGGTCTTGCGAGGTCGGTGCAACAAAGTCCGACGGGAGTAAGTCCCATTTTTTCAGCAGCGCCGCTGCTCGTGACGGTGATGAGCAGACGTGGAAGGTGTCGTTCCGTCGAACAATAAGACGAGTCGGGCGACCCCAATGGTACGAGATGTTCTGGTCTCTGAGAATGGCAGTATATGGTTTATAGGCACGTCGCAGTGCCAAGGTCCCCGGGGAAAGATCCGGAAAGACTTCTAGGTCGGCGAACCGATCCGAAAGTGTCGGTGCTCGACGTAAGGCTCTTAAGAAGTCTTCTTTTGTCTCAAAAAAGTGGATCCTCGCTATGACCTCTCTAGGCAGCTCAGAACGTACTCCAGATGGTTTTCGGAGTCGGTGTATGCGATCAATTTTGAAGTCTCGAGGATCTAAATCAGGAAGGACCTCTTTCAAAAAGTCGGTAAGAAGACCCCGAAGATCAGAATCCGGGATCGCTTCAGCGACAACCCGGAGACGGACGTTGTTCTGTCGATTCCGGTCTTCCATGTCATAAGCCTTGGCCTGCGACGCCAACATATCGTCTTGGAGACGCTCATGGTCATCGATGAGATCGTTGTGGGAACGGACCAACTCAGCCATCTTACTCTCAAGGCGATCTGTTCTCCCGCCCAGCTCCGTCACCTCGCCCCGCAGCTCTTCCACCATCTCCCGCATGTCCTCCTGGAGGGAAGTCCGCAGGTCGTCAAGTAAGTCTGTCATGAGAGACTTCATTAAGGCGTAGGTGACCGGGGAGTCAGCAGAGAGGTGTCTAGCGCCGGTCTCCAGTGTTTGCTGCTCTCGGCGGGAAGCGCGCTCAGCCCTGGGGGAGAGGGGCGCCATCTTGGAAGCGAGAGCTGAGTCAGGGGGGCCCGGTGCAAAATAGTCTGTAACACGCTTAGGGAGCGCGGAATGCTGTGGTCTCACCTTCCCCATCGGTGCTCCGACTGTTCACGGTGGTACCGGGGGGATTTTTGCTCGTGATGGTCGTCTGGGAAGCAGGTTAAAACGCTATAATCTCCCTGGGGCCCGGGAGCTCCTGGCTTATGCGACCTTCCTCATGTGGACCTAGGCCACGCCCCTACTTTGTTTTATCTTAATCAAACTTTTAATACCCCTAGATTCCCTCTCAATTTTTCTTTGTCATACCATGTTGTATTCAATAAAGGTTTTGCATTTACTAAAAAAAAAACGTATCTATGTTCTTTTTATTTCTCCGTATCGATCTTGTCAAGGATCATCAATTTTTGTAGGGTTTCTATTATTTGCTAGCTTTGTTTTTTGTCTCTCTAGCCAATGCCTAAGTACAGGTCTGCGACTAGGAATTTCGGGGCCCCTGACTGGCAACATTTTTGGGCCCCCTGAGACTCCACCCCATCTCTGCCTCCACCCACCAATAAATGGCACATGAGGCAGAATAATACTGGTGGTGTTATTCATCACCTTGTACAGGGGTGGAGAACCTTTTTCCTGTAGGGGGGGACATTTGAAAGTGTCTGTTGTCATTCAGGGGCTGCACATCACCATGACAATTACCTGGCTACATTTAGGTAATTGACTTACCGTATATACTCGTATATAAGCCAAGTTTTTCAGCCCAAAAATTGGGCTGAAAAGTCTCCCCCTCGGCTTATACACGGGTCAATACGGTAGGCTGCTGTGGTGGGGGCTGTGTCCGGGGCTGGGGAGGCTGAAGGAGGCAGGGGGAGGCTGCTGTATGAGCGGCCCCGTCACGTGGGGCCGCTCATTATATATGCATTGCTTCCCCTGTCAATCAGCGGCAGGGGGAAGCAGTGCATATCTAAATATATGGCCCCCAAATGCTGGCACTTGCCCTCCTCCGTTGTAAGGCCCCCCCCCCCCCGGCTGCTTATCTTACCATCCCTGGTCTTCTGCATCGCGCAGGTCCCTCCGTGCTCCCGTCCTCCGTGTTCCCATCCTCGGCAGCATCTGGGGTCATGTGACCGGCCGGTCGCATGACGTCATCGCTACGCGACGGCCGGGGACCCCGGATGCAGCTGACGTTGGGAGCACGGAGGACGGGAGCATGGAGAGACCTGCGCGATGCAGAAGACCAGGGATGGTAAGATAAGCAGCCGGGGGGGGGGGGAACAAGTGCCAGCATTTGGGGCTGCTATATACACCACTGGGGCTGCTGTGTACACCACTGGGGCTGCTGTATACAACACTGGGGCTGCTGTATACACCTCTGGGGCTGCTGTATACACCTCTGGGGCTGCTGTATACACCACTGGGGCTGCTGTATACACCTCTGGGGCTGCTGTATACACCTCTGGGGCTGCTGTATACACCACTGGGGCTGCTGTATACACCACTGGGGCTGCTGTATACACCTCTGGGGCTGCTGTATACACCTCTGGGGCTGCTGTATACACCACTGGAGAGGCTGCTGTATACACCACTGGGGAGGCTGCTGTAATACCGCTGGGGCCTGTATACACCACTGGGGAGGCTGCTGTAATACCGCTGGGGCCTGTATACACCACAGGGGAGGCTGCTGTAATACCGCTGGGGCCTGTATACACCACTGGAGAGGCTGCTGTAATACCGCTGGGGCCTGTATACACCACTGGGGAGGCTGCTGTAATACCGCTGGGGCCTGTATACACCACTGGGGAGGCTGCTGTAATACCGCTGGGGCCTGTATACACCACTGGGGAGGCTGCTGTAATACCGCTGGGGCCTGTATACACCACTGGGGAGGCTGTTGTAATACTGCTGGGGCCTGTATACACCACTGGGGAGGCTGCTGTATACTACCACTGGGCAGGCCTGTATACCACTGGGGAGGCTACTGTATACTACCACTAGGGAGGCCTTATACACGAGTCAATAGGTTTTCCCAGGTTTTTGGGGCAAAAGTAGGGGGGGTCGACTTATACACAGGCCGGCTTATACACGAGTATATACGGTACCTATTTTGATGGCTGCAGCTGTTTCTGTGTCCTGCGATGTTCGGTGATAACTGATCTTCCAGGTGTGTGTTGGACTGGAGCGCAGTCGGCTCTGTGACAATAAGTTTTGTAAATCAAATACATCACATTGGAGACTGCTATATATACAATATATACAATATACAGGACATAGAGAGCATATACATCACTCCAGAGGGCTATGGGACACATTGACTGAGGGTGAACTGAGCTCTGCAGGAGCCACAAGCTTCCAGAAAATGGCCACGGATCTCGATCTGCACATGCTCTGCCTCTGCGGCCATTTTCTGGAAGTCTAGACGATATAGGCCCAGTCACAGCTTGGCAATGGCTGCAGGCACATGGAAAATGGCTGTGACACCCCCGCAGCTCTGGGCCCCCAGTTTTGCCCCCCCCCCCCTCCCCCTTGGTTCCTGCAAACCTGCCTCCTGCACCACCACCACAGCCTTACCCTGACCCACTTTCTCCCCCTTGGTAAGCCATGGTGGGTTCAGGATGAAGGACATATATACTGATTGTAAGAAGGACACTGGTATTATAAGACTGACCCCTTTTAATATTAAAAATAATTTTTTCTCTCTTTTCCTTCACCAAATTTGGGGAGAGTCTTAAAAAGCGAAATATAGAGTATATGCTCCTCTCCGAACACACAACGTCCACAGACTCTTATCCCCTGGGGAGGTCCAAGACCCCCTCCACACCATGTGCTCACTCTTATTCCCCTGGGAAGCGGGTCTGGGACCCCCCCACTCCACGTGCTCACCCTTATCCTCCTGGGGGAGGGTGTCCGGGACCCCCTTTACATCATGTGCTCACTCCTATCCCCCTGGGGGGGGTCCAAGGCCAGCAGGGCCCAATAAAACACCAGGCCAGTCACCATCACCCTGCCTTGGCCGGCCCTAACTGCCCCCTCCCTCACTGGCCCGGAGGGGCCCCATACACCAGCCAGCCATCGTCACCCTGCCCTGGCTCTGACTGCCCCCCCGGCCAGGCACGGCCCCATACACCAGCGGCCAATATCGTCGTCACCCTGCCCAGGACCTGACTGCCACCCCCCACTGGCCCGGCGCCCCGATACACCAGCAGCCAGCCATTGTCACACTGCCCTGGCACTGACTTCCCCAAGAACCAGCGGCGAGCCAGCTACCATCACCCTGCCCTGACTGACTTCCCCCCCCCGACATTATGACAAAAACTCACCACAAGGAAAGTCTGGACCGCTGATGATGTCATCACTGTGCTCCAGGCTTCTTCAAAACTTCCGTCGCCATATAACTGAAGCCTGGAGGTTAACTTTTAATAAGGTAATGGAAGGAACAGATACACAAGGTTCCGCTACACACACAGCGTACATACACAGCACTGTACACCCAGATACACACACAAGCATGGAGCAGTCCCGTGTGTACGAGGTGTACGGAGCGGACCCGAGAGTGTACGAGGGGTATGGAGCGGAGCCGAGAGTGCACGAGGTGTACAGAGCGGAGCCAAGTGTGTATGAGGTGTACGGTGGGAGCCGAGACTGTACAGGTGTACAGAGAGGATTTATTTTATTGTGCTACCAAGGGGACTCCTAATGCTACAGTGGGGACACCCAGCCAAAGCTTCATATCTGTCCAGGCTACAAGGGCTGGAGAGGAGGAGGTGGTGGAGGAGGAGACGAGTCAGTGTGAGTAGAGGATGGGTACTGTTTCTACTGTTGGGGACATAGAAGATTTGCCTTTTGGCAGCTTGGCCCACATGGCACAGTTTTTGTGTAAATGTCTGTGGCAAGATCCTCGCGTGATGCACATTTTATCCAACAACCTATACTTGTTGGTCACCTTTCTCGATCCATGGTACAATGAGAAATTTCCTTCTCTCCTTTTGGAGTCACCAAGCAGTTTTACAATGGAATCCTTCAAGAGGGTTGTTGTAGATCAGTAGCTGAAAACATCACCCTTAGACTGCTAGTGGCAGAGGTACCGACTCTTTTCAATACCAAGGGATAATGGGAAGAGACAAACACTAGGTCCAACAGAGGTTGGGAAAAAATGTGCAGAAATTAGGCAATTTTCAAGAAACCAGCACAACACTTAAGGTACCGTCACACCTGGCGATATCGTCAGGAGATTTGCTAAGCGATCTCCGAATGCGGCGATAACGCTACCACATCGCCAGTGCGTTGCGGCATGTGACAGGGCGATTTTACAGCGATAAATCGCCAGTGGCGCGTTGCCTGGTCACCCTGCTCTGCTAGAAATCAGGCGATTTCTGCGCATTATGGTGTGTGACAGGGCGATAGCGATGTAGAAAGCGAGCTCAGACAATCTGGAAGAAATTCCAGAGGCGTGCCTGAGCGTCCTGTTTGGCGTGCCCCGCGATTGGTGGCAGCTCCTACGTTCCCATTGGCTGCCCATGGCAAAGGCGCCATATTTGCTGATCTTTGCGTTCTTCACCAGACTCCTCTTCTTCATCTTCTTCTTCCTAAGTGTAAAGTGGAAAGGCAAAGTACGAGCGTCATGGTGTACCGCATCAGAGTGATACTGTGTGTATGATGTTTGTACGTCCTGAATAAATTAGTAATAGGGGCAAAATGTACATTGGTGTATACACTACACTGTATTGGTATACATACACTGAAAAATATGTTTAATAATAAAGTGTCAGTGTTGTTTGGCGAAATGTGTAACCCAATATGTTCACCATACACAAATCACAAACCATATGTCACCCCCACATAAAATAGTAACGCGTGTACGTTCTCCAGTTGCCATGCACGTCCGTCGCCCTGCGATTTGTTTTTGATATACTGAGGTGACGTTACGGCATCTCTGAAAGGCACACTACTCTGTTGCACCAAAAGTTCTGCAGTCCCTCAAGTCTCCTCTGCGTAACAAGCGTGCGCAATGACGTCATGTTGTTGTCACGTTGGGCACTGCCTTCCAGGTGCTTTCCCTTCCCCTGCAGAGGTAGCGATGGCGTCTGCACGGAGAGCTGCAGCATGGGGGGACCCTGAACTGTTGATTCTCATCAACATGTTGGACAGCTGTGACTATTGGTGTCAGTAGCGCCACCAGCACCCACGTATCCACAAGCAGGCAATCCTGCGTAAAGTAAAGAGGTCCCTGCTGAGGAGACTGGGTGTGGAGCGCACCACTCAGCAGATCCAGAAGAAGGTGGCGGACTTGAGATACAGGTGTCCAGGGCGCATTCAAACTATCCGTGCACGGATTAGAAGGCTGCGTGGTGAGTAATTGTGATACACGTATACCTCATCACAACAACAAACAAATATGCAGCACCACATGGAAGTGTAGCCTATCAGGTACCATGATCACATGATGTTGTACCTTCATCCCTCTGCCAGTTACTGAAAAAGCAACAGGTTAAGTGCACACTACACTACTATGTGTTGCCATTTCTGATGTGCACATACTCATCATATCATTATATCAACACACATGGCTGGATAGTAAGGCTGAAGTTAACATGTACGTCATGTCTTCACCACCATGACACATACAGTCAATATTAGCATGCTGTGTGACATATAGCCTGTCACACAATGTTGTTGGGAATGCCAATATATCCATTACTAAGATTTTCTATTAACCTTGCCACATGAGCAGTAAACCACCTTAGCCCTGTGTGGTCATGTGCATCTGTACATTAGTCTGCATGGATATGGATGTGTCAGTATACTTGTTATCATTTGTCACGATTTGTGCGGCCCAATATTCCATCATGTAGGCCCATCATCCACAACATAGCTCTGCACACACAACATTAATGGACCAATTGTGCGTGTCAAAGCCTTTGTCATGGGCATCATGAAATTTGTGTTTGTGCTGCATGTCCCCAAAAATGTGTTATTGGCCATGGCCATGTAGAGATGGCCACAGTCAGATCACATCACATCACTATGGTCAAAGCAACAAGCATTGACATGTTGACTGCAGGCATTACTGACACTCACACAAATGACATGTTTTTTGTCCTATGTGTTGTGGGTGGTCTACATGTGTACATAATTGCAATGTGTAATGTTACAGAGGATTCTGACAGCTCTGAAGGC
Source organism: Allobates femoralis (assembly GCA_033576535.1). Taxonomy (NCBI): domain Eukaryota; kingdom Metazoa; phylum Chordata; class Amphibia; order Anura; family Aromobatidae; genus Allobates; species Allobates femoralis. The sequence continues at coordinate 369,919,281 of JARQOC010000003.1, forward strand.
CAGCCATCACCAGTCGCAAGCCCACCACTCGCTAGACCTTCACCGCCACAACCACCATCTGGCAGCCGACCACCACCTTACCCTGGAAGGGCAGGGTCCTCAGTTGCTGCCAGCTCGGCCTCTGGAGCCCTTCCGAGTCCCCCTCTGCATCTGCCAGCCCAGCCTCAGGACCACACAGCCCACTGGCCACAACACCTGGAAGGGATTCAAGAGGGCCAACGCCTGACCCCGGCCCTACACAGCATTGTCTGCAGACACCATACCCTGTAGCCAGCCCTCCACTCGATGTAGGCAGCCCAGATGGCAGCCCAGCTGGGGAATGGGCCCCACAGGCTGAATCTGAGCCTGGTGGATGTGGCCCTGATGGTACGTGTTGACCATATTAAATTTGCTTGTGTTTCCAAATTTGGCCTGTGTGAGCCAGTGTTAATGCCTTTCTGCTGTTTTTGTTGTATCCCTTTGCTTCATGCAGATGGCACACCAGCTGAGGCAATGTTGGCAGGGACGTCATCACCCCCAGCAGCAAGGGAAGTGGCTGATGATGACCTTAAAGGCCCCGTCACACCTGGCGACGGGACTGGAGATGTCGGCGCCGACTGGCGGGTGCATGCACGTTTTTGGCGCCCCGCCAGCGTCACCGTCCCCCATTTAAATGGGGCGGCATTTCCAGCCCCGCGCTGGCGAGCTGACTGGCGACATCACCGCCGGGGTGTCTGAAAACCCCAGTGGGATTCAGGACAATGGGAGCCTATGGCTCCCATCGCCTGACAGGTCGCCGTCGGCCGGTTACATGGGGCGATGTGTGCACATCACCCCAGATCGGTCGCCTGGTTTCAGAGCACTGCTCTGAAACCAGGCGACCTCCCGGCAGCGCCTACATCGCCCTTTTACATGAGGCGATGTAGGGGCGATGTCGCCACCGATAGGCCACGGCCCTACGTCGCCGATGTAATTGGCGGCGATGTCGCCCCCTGTGACGGGGCTTTTATTGTAAGTTCATTAACACAGTCACATAAGATTGGACTGCACAGAACTACATTATAGTAATTTTGAATATTACCCAACAGGCCAACAAACCATTGAGGAGCTGCTTGCTGTCCACCGTGAGGCACAGGCCAATTTGGATAGGATATGGGCCCTCATCTAGCGTCTCACTGGTGGGCAGGCTGGGGAGCATCCTGGGGTTGGGGCACAGCCCTAATGTTTTTTCAATGTTCCCCTTTTCCCATGCCCCTTGTGTGTAAATTGTGTGGCATGTTGCCATTTTGTGTTGTATGTTTTTTTAAATTTTGTGTTTACATTTTTACAACGCTTGTTAAAAAAAACAAAGACCAAAAAACAAAGGTTTGTCCAAACCACACCAAAATCCCCCCCCCAAAAAAAACATTATATGGTTTGTGAAAAAAACAAATAAATGGTTACCCACAAAAACAAGGTGACAATTGATTACCAAACAAATCCTCAAAACATCAGTCACCTTGGCCAACATATTGGACAAAAACCCAAATTAAAGAAAAAAAAAATAGACATGCGATTTTCATAAATAAATAAATTGAGCAAATCCCATTACTGTGTTTTGCCTCATTACTATATACCCAGAGGTGCAGGAGTATGTAGTTGACACCTCTTTCATAACGCAACATCATAATGGCCATTATAACTGTTTGTTTGACGGGTCAGATTTGCATTGAAGCCAAAAATTAATGTCAATATACGTATGTGTTGCATTAATGAACACCTTCAATGTTCATAGCAGTAGACTACATTACGGACCCAACTTAAACCACTGCCCAAACAAAAAAATGGGTTACACACTACTCATTAACATTGTATGGCAAAGAACACAAACATTAGGAGAGTGACGTGTACACAATTGTCCAGCCATGTAGGTGTTAACTTTTGTAAAAACCAACATTGGGACAACTAGGGGAGCAAGTGATGTATCATATGTCTAAATATGTACTATAACATGTTTCCTTGGTTAATTGGCCTAAACAGGTGACACACAACCTTTCCCTCTCAAACTACATCACAATACATATCTACACATACATGAGACATAAAAATCAAACATGATATTGTGGCCAAGAAAAAAAATGTATTTGTGTGCAACACAAAATAAAACACACATACTGTGTGTATGAATGTGAAAGAAAAAAAAAACTCACAAGACACAAAACATAAATCATTAGTAGCGTCTCTCCACATAGATGTAATCATCTACTAGTTCAGACGTGGTTTGAGTCCTCGAGTCCCCATATCACCTACCAGTAGTCCAACTTTGAGGGTGGGGTTGTCTGGGGCCCCTGGACAAATCAAAATTTCGTCCGGGACCATGCAATGGCGGCCGAGGACCCTGTGACCCTGATGCCTGGTGATCGGGGATGGCAAAATAGGCCAGTGTTGTCAGGGCTTCGTCCACCCCTGCCTCCAGGACCCAAATTATGAGCCGCTCAGAAATCCTCCGCTGCAGTGGTGTCATCTAGGCCACCCGCTCATTCACCAGGTGCTCAATTCCAGTATTTGGCTGGTTTCGGTGTGAACCAGCAGCCGCTTAGCCCACGCTCCCAGCTCAGTATGGGGCGGTGTTAGGGCCTAAGACGACTACTCATCCCTGAGGTGGGACCAGGGTGCTGGTCCGCCCAACTGGGGCCAAGCACAGCCTCCCCTGCAGATGTTGTCAGAGGAGGATCCTGAGCAGGTGACCCCTACAGCGGTGTCTCCTGCTCCAGCGGCTCCTGTAATGAAGGGACAAAATAAAACCAATCACTCGGCATGTTCCACCAAGAGTATATTAGCCATCACAGATGTACTGCACCAGTACCAATACATTGTATTACATGCACATAAACATTTAACAGATAGCAGCAAGAAAATTACACTGAGAAAAATGGCCACCCTACTTACCTGAGGGGACAATATGTAAAGTGATGTGTGTTACAACCAAGCAATATAACAACAGAGGAGCCAAGTTTGTGACCCATCACCAAGACACCCAGACTATTGGTTAAACACCTACAGGATTGTGGCAGAAGCAACTTGACAACACACCATGTGAGTACTACCACCAAGGGATGCATATTCACCAGTAAATTTTGAAAAACCTACCTCCTGTGACGGAGCTGTGGCTTTACATGTGGCCCTAGTGTCCACAAACTCCCTGGCGCACCGTAATCTGAGGAACCTCCTGGTCCAGAGTGAAAGTGAGGAGGTCATAGTACCACAGTTGTGGCACATGTACCTCCTCACTTCCCATCCCAGAATGCTGGGACCTCTGGACCCGCTTGTGTTCCTTTCGAAATACGGTGCACAGGTGCTTGATCTTATTCTTCACCATCGCCTTATCCCACCTCGCACCAGGGTTGTGCTTCTGAGCGAGGGTGAACAAGGCGGCTATAGGCCATATCCTTCACTTGATTGTTCTTATAATCAGGTAATCGCAGCCGCCACAAGCATTCGTGGTCCTGGTACATGGCCAACAATGCCCTGGTAAAATCCTGATTGTTCCCCATCTGCAACTTTAGCACAAAGCACATCAAAAACCACACATACATGTATCTATATTCACATAATGTGGCCAGATTAATGGGCACATCATCACAACCAGTCATTAATATGCATTAATATGACATAATTAGGACCGAAAATTGCAATGAAGCCTGCCATTGTAAAATGTGAATAATCTAGTCTAACCCTGCAGAAAACAACTATCACATGTAGTTTGATGAATAGCTAGAAGAAGCACTATTCTACATACGGTTGGGTAGGTAAACATGTATTAGCAAAGGCACTATGTCTCAACAGCACAATAGTTGTATGGCACTCTTGTTTGTTGTATGACAACAGTACAGGTTTAGGCGTTCTTTGCAGCATTATGTAGACAAAGCACACCACAGTAGATTAGTCAGATGAAATGTGTTGCACCACATGATGTGTGACACATGTCATTGACGTCCAGAACATGGCTACATCAACCTGACAAAGAACATCCATGTACGGCTACATAGACAACATTATTGGATAAAACATTTAATATGGGCCAGTAGGTGGTGGTAGGTGCCAAATACACAGACATGTGGAGTTGATGAAGGCATGGACAGCGCTATACCTTTCGTCTGATCAGCAGAGTGTGCTTGAAGAGACGCTACCTCGATGTTGCATATGACTTAGCAACACACAAGTGCTTTCAACACTGCCCTTTTTAAATGGACCAGCAACTAATCAAAACGCACATGAGTGAGCAAATCATATGCTTCGGGCGTGTCTACGCCGAGGTGGGTGCGTGTAGTATTTGATGACACAAGTGCACTGTGATTGGCTGCGTAGCATATAAAGAGAAGCCACGCCAGTGCGTGCTCCAGCTAGCTGGCCAGAGTCATTGGGTAAGTAGCACTCTTCAGACGTCCCATCTCTGATGCTTGAGTGTGTTTTGTAGTGACCTTTATAATTTAACATACAAGTGTATGCATGGTTACACAATGGTGCATGTCCCCTACTCATTGTGCTTAGATGTTGTGATTTACCGTATATACTCGTGTATAAGCCGACCCCCCTATTTTTGCCCCCAAAACCTGGGAAAACCTATTGACTCATGTATAAGCCGAGGGTGGACCCCAGCACAGGTATACAGCCCCCAGCAGTGTGGTATACAGCAGCCTCCCCAGTGGTAGTATACAGCAGCAGCCCCAGTGGTATATACAGCAGCAGCCCCAGTGGTAGTATACAGCAGCAGCCCCAGTGGTAGTATACAGCAGCCCGAGAGGTATATACAGCAGCCCCAGTGGTAGTATACAGCAGCAGCCCCAGTGGTATATACAGCAGCAGCCCCAGTGGTAGTATACAGCAGCCCCAGAGGTAGTATACAGCAGCCCCAGTGGTAGTATACAGCAGCCCCAGTGGTAGTATACAGCAGCCCCAGAGGTAGTATACAGCAGCCCCAGTGGTAGTATACAGCAGCCCCAGCAGTATATACAGCAGCCCTGGGGGTATACAGCAGCCCCCAGGGGTAATACAGCGGCCCCCAGGGGGGATGCAGCGGCCCCCAGGGGGGATTACAGCGGCCCCCAGGGGGGATTACAGCAGCCCCCAGGGGGTATACAGCGGCCCCCAGGGGGGATTACAGCAGCCCCCAGGGGGATTTACAGCAGCCCCCAGGGGGGATTACAGCAGCCCCCAGGGGGTATACAGCTGCCCCCAAATGCTGGCAGTCACCCCCCTTGTAAGGGCCCCCCCCTGCTGCTTATTTTACCATCCCGGTCCTCTGCACAGCGCCGCTCCTCGGTGCTCCGTTCTCCATGCTCCGTCCTCGCTGCATCCGGGATCCCCGGCCATCGCACGATGACGTTATATGCCTGCGACGGCCGTGGATCCCGGATGTAGCAGGACGGGAGCATGAAGAACGGAGCACCGAGGAGCGGCGCTGTGCAGAAGACCGGGATTGTAAGATAAGCAGCGGGGGGGGCCCTTACAAGGGGGGCGATTGCCAGCATTTGGGGGCATATATGCACTGCTTCCCCCTGCCGCTGATTGACAGGGGAAAGCAGTGCATATATAATGAGCGGCCCCGACTACCGTATTGACCCGTGTATAAGTCGAGGGGGAGACTTTTCAGCCCAAATTTTGTACACGAGTATATACGGTATATTGTGTAATGTGTACAGAAGTAGCATCAATGATGTTGTCTGGCCAACATACACAGTCATGATGAATCTATCCGGACTTGACCACACAAAATGGATGTGTAGTGTTGATGCGCCACCTTGACTGTGTTTGCACTATTGTGCATGTGTGAGGGCCATTAACCAGTGTATCACAATAACCAGGGATGTAGTTTGTTTATGGTGCCTCATGCAGTGTGTAATGTTGCCTTGACATGGCTGTTTATACACCATGCATGTAAAACGTGGTGCCATTATGGATTTGGGTGTGGTGTCCTACAAATGTACATGTATGGACCAGAATTTGTAGTATGATGAATGTATTAATGTCATTTCGACACATGATGGTCTACAATATGTTTGGGGTGTTACTGACAATGTTAATTTTGTATGGTCAGGTAATTAATGTGGATTGTATTGTTTGTCACCATATTGTTTGTGTGTGGCTTTGTTGGGCTAACAATGTTGTTGTATGTTGTGTGAATATTGGCTATTTCAGAGGGGGATGGCCACTACTTAGGAACCTTGTTTTTTTTTTTTTTTTTGTAAATATGTGTTTATTAAACTTTTTGCATCAAGAAAAACAAAAAAGTACATAGTAAGTAAAAAAAACAAAATATGATGCACCTCCACATTCATAGGTTGAAATATCACTAAAATACAGAAGAGTAGAGACTACACTCCATAAACTACCACAGAACTATAAGAACAAAGTAACTTTGGTCTTAAAGGGACCTGTCAACAAACCAGGCATGGTGATCTAATTACAGCACTCAATGCAGCATGTCTGCTGCATCCAGGCAAGGGGTCCCCCAGCCCTTGAGCCCCCCTTTACCCCGAGTAAATACACTTAGAAAACTTACATCCTGCAGCCAAATAGGAGGTGGCTAGAGGCTGGAGCCACTTCTCACAGGGAAATCTCACGCCCCCTGTATAATGTATCCTCCCTTTGCTGCCTCCTCCCTGGCAGTCATGGTCTCCCTGGCCTGCATGACGCAGGCGCAGAGAGAGATGTTTTTGCTGACACTGTCCATCTGCACAGCCTCCTGCGATGACGTCAGCTCCTTTACCCGCCCTGCTCCATTTTATCATGAAGCAGGGCTGGGAAAAGTTGTGACATCACCGCAGGAGGCCGGCCACCTCGCCTCCTGCCTGATGTCAGCGCTCATCTCCGCCCTGCTTCTTGATAACAGTCAGCAAAGGGAGGATACATTATACAGGGGGCGTGAGATTCCCCTGTGAGAAGTGGCTACTCGGGGTACAGGGGGCTCAAGGGCTGGGGGACCCCTTGCCTGGATGCAGATGCAGCAGACATGCTGCATCCAGTGCTGTAATTAGATCACCATGCCTGGTTTGGTGACAGGTCCTCTTTAAGTATTACCACATAGATTGATAGAAACAGGTTACCTTCCAATAGGAAGATCTGACCGAAATAGGCTTCCTTCCCAAAATTCAGGGAGGCAAGGACTTACCAACATATAAACCTAGTTTCGTCCAGGTTGGGGGGAACCAGGGAGGGGTGGAGAAAGAGTAAAAGTAAAATGGCTTAACCCCAAGAAGACGAACATCGTTTACCCAGGGTAGATGCCCAGCCTAGGAGAACAGGGCGGAAAAATTAGGGGCATCTCTGAAGAGGATCCAATCCGACCAGGTAGTTGTGAAGGCGGCCAGAGTCTGCGAGAGCCCAGCTGAAGTTTCCTCCAATCTACAAACTGCCTCCATTTCAGAATACCACTCGAATATCAAAGGGGGATTCTGATCGTTCCATTGGCTGGGAAGCACAGACCTTTCCACGGAGAGGCAGAATCAGAGAATATCCTTTTTTTGCGATTTAACCGATCCAGGGAGCATGGCTAGCAAAGCCATTTCAGGGGTGCCGTCAACATGCTTACCCGTTACACTTGACTCCAAAATCCTTTGATCAGGGAGCAGTCCCACCATATTTGGAGAATTGTACCTACATCGGACCCACACCTCCAACAGAAGTCAGACGCTGGCGGAAAACACCGACGTAACCTGTCAGGGGTAAGATACCAGCGAAATCGCGGCTTAAAGCACTTCTCTCGAGCGTCACATGTACCCGACCGCTTCTGAACCATTTGAAAGCTTCTTTCCCACTCGCTAGCAGGTATGGACCTTTCCCAAGCCCTCCTATATGTCGGTACGTCTACCTTCGCAACTGAGGAAAAAATCCGGTATAGTGTAGAGATCCCCCTAGTGGACGGGCATTCTGCCTTAAAGACAGTTTCAATAGGGAGCGAGCAAATGTTAGGGCCTCTAGGAAAATCTCCAGACTGGAGGAAGGACCTCAACTGTAAATATTCCCACCACTTCAAGTGCAAATCAGGATAGGATCTTTGTAGATCTGCAAAATAAGGGAAATCCCCAGTTTTTAAAATATCTCCAACACGCACTTCTAACTTCCAACCTAGGAAGGCCTTGGCATTTAGACCAGGGGGAAAGGCCGGTTACAAAACAGAGGGAACAAAGAACTCTCTTTCCCTGCCCCAGACTCTCTTCCCAGACAGACCCTCCAAGCCCTGAGCGTCTCTAAAGTGAGGAGTGAAAGGCCCCAAGAGAGCCAACAGGCTGCTGAGAGGTATCCATTGAAGGTAGTGCAGGGGGATGTGCAGGTTCTCCTGTTCAATTTGTATCCATTGTTTGGAATGGACCTTTTATTTCTAATCCAAAAGCCTCACCAACACTGCCGCCAAACAGTAATTATGGAAATATGGGAGCCCTGTGTAATGGATGCCCCCCACACCTTTCGGGTGAGGCTGTCATCTTAATTGTCTGCTGCCGAATTGGATGCTTTGTCTGGGTGCGTGCACGTCACCGAAAAGAGCCACGCTGACACACAAGTCAATATAGAGCTTAATGACAAAGACCTTTTATTAAGGGAGTGGTTAGCAGTTTTATACTCATCATTAAAGGGGCATTTCTTAAGGGTGGTTCTAGGTAATTGCATCATTTTATGCTGAATATACATTTTATTCTGAAAAACATTCAATTATATTCTCTGCGTGTTAGTTAGTTTAAACTAGCCTTAAAGTGTACATTTAGTCCGAAGACATTCTGATAAGAGCTTCAGTGCGGCTACCTCTAAATCAAAACATTTATATAAAATCTGAAACACAGAAAACCCAAAGGTGGGAGGGAAGAAGGAGAGAGAGCTTAGCTAGGGGAAAGTGCAAGGCCTCTTTCCTACAACCAGGCCTCGAGCATGAAAGATTTCTGAATGACTATATATCAATATAAATTATTAACTATTTATTGCCACAACACCTGCACCCCCTTCAGTACGAGGGGCTGAGAGAGTCTTAAAACTTACCCTTGGCTTCATTCCCTTCCAGATAAATTTAGAGATCAGAGAGTGGAGTCTATGGAAGAACGAGCTTTGAGGCCAAATAGGAACAGCCTGAAAGAAGTAGAGAAATCTTGATAGGATGTCCATTGTAATGACATGGATCCTGACAAGCCAAGACAGTTTCAAAGGCCTGTACGAGTCAAGGAGGGACCCCATTTTATCCAAAATAACCTGGTGGTTTAGATGAAATAATTTAGTGGGGTCGTCAGGAAGACTCACCCCTAGATAAGAAATGTGGCCCTGTTTCCAACTAAATGGAAAGTCCCGTGTCAAAGAGGCAACTACTTATGGGGCTAGAGAGGTGTTCATTGCTTCTGTTTTCGAGTAATTAACCTTGAAGTTGCTTGTTCCAAATGTTTCAAATTCCCTCAATAAAGATGGAAATGATACAATCGGGTGAAACATATAGGAGCACATCGTTGGCAAAGAGAGCCGCCTTATGGTGGGTATCAGTCACCACCATTCCCCTGATGTTGTTGTCTCTAATGGCTTTAGCTAAGTGCTCCATAACAATGGTATATATCAAAGGGGATAACGGGCACCCCTGTCTCTTTCCATTATGAATTGAAAATGAATCGGACAAGGTCCCATTAATTCTCACCTGGGCTGACTGTTTAGAATAGAGTGATAAAACCCTACCTAATAACTTGGGGCCCAAACCAATCTGATCTAGCGCTTCTCTCAGAAAACAATAGACTCTGTCAAAGGCCTTTTCTGCATCAACTGACAACAGACATAGAGGGGACTTCCACATCTTAGCCCTATCAACAAGAAGGGATCTAATGGTGTTGTCCCGCGCCTCTCGGCCCTTAACAAAGCCCACTTGGTCAAGATGGATAATTGAAGGCAATAACAGGGAGAGTCTATCAGCCAGAATCTTGGCGAATAATTTAACGTCCAAATTTATCAAAGAGATCGGTCTGTAGGTTGCCGCCTCAAAAGGATCCTTGTTAGGCTTCAGTATCACGCATATATGTGCCTCTAAAGCCTGGGGAGCAAAAACATCTCCTGAAATCGCATTAAAAGTCAGGAGCATTTGGGGCGACAGATCATCAAACAAGGTTTTGTAAAATAAGGACGTGAAACAGTCAGGTCCCGCACTTTTTGAGGACGGTGAAGCCTTGACCGCCGTGGATAGTTCCTCCAATGTGATGTCTCCCTCTAGGAAGAGCGAGTCGTCTACAGTAAGGGATGGTATCTTCACTTTGTCGATATAAGACCGAATTTTGTCCCTCAGAGCAAGAGGATCCATGTCTGAAAACTTCCCCTTCAAAATTGTATAGGTCAGTATAGAATTTTTAGAATACCATTCTAATCTCTTCATTGCTATGGACTACCCGACCCCTGGCCGACTTAATGTATGGAAGGTACAAGGGACCTGCCCGGGGATGTAACAACCTCGCCAAAGACCTGCCACAATTATTAACGGCTTTATAGAAGAATCCAGCCGTCCGCTCTCTGTCTCTGAAATATCGATCATCTAGCAAATGTTTTAGCTCAAGTCTTTTAGCAGTCAAGGCAATCAATAACTCCTGTGAGACAGATGATTTGTGTGTCGTTTCCAAGAGGCTGATTTGGGCAAACAGATCGTCAATCTGCTCATGACGGAGTTTCTTAAGTCTGGCACCGTGCTTGATTAGCGTGCCTTCTCAAAACGCACTTAAGAGCCTCCCATTTAATGGGTTGGGGTGTAGCGTCGGATACAAGTGACTCAGCGAAAGACACTACATCTGCTTTCAGTTCTGCTAAGCAGGCGGCATTCCGTAAGAGATTTTTATTTAATCTTCACGACCATTCTCTCCTAGCCAACGCAGTCAGTTTCATAGAGAGAAAAATGGGACAATGGTCCGACAAAACGATGTTACCTATGTCTGCCTTAGGTCTCTACTTCAGGATTCGGTGGCTAACCAAAAACAGGTCAATCCTACTGTAGGAGTTATGGGCCCTTGAAAAAAAAATGTAGGCTCTACCCTTAGGGTACTGTCACACCTGGACATGTTGCCGGCGATTCCATAGGCAACGCCGAGGCGTGGCCTGTCGCCGGCGATATCGCCAGTGCGTCGCCTAATGTAAATGGGCGACGGCGACACGTCTGAATGGTCGCCTGGTTTCACAACAGAACTGTGAAACCAGGCGACCATTCTTGGGCGATGTGTGCTGTCGCCTTTGACATCGCTCATGAGATGTTACACAGGGCGATCAGCACACATCGCCCAAGAATGGTCGCCTATTCCATTCCGGTAGGCATTTCAGGGTGCATTTACAAGCTCTGGCGGTGTGCGTGGATTGGTGTCAGCTCGAGCGTTCCGATTGGTTGTCTTGTTCCTCGGCACCATATTTGATGATGTGTGCGTCCAAAGGTGTATTACCCAGGAGCGTACATACTGTACAGTAGCACATTGATGTCGCCTGTGTGTTTGCGGCTTTGTTCAAAAGTGCACAGATGTGCCGCAAATGTGTGCTTTAACAGAAACGCAATTGCCATTACATCCCAACTAATGTCTGCATGAGCGCTGTAGTGGCAGCCTTCATGTATTACATGACGCACAAGCATACAGTGCATACTGTAGCTCTTGCGGCGCCTCTGGGCCCCTGTCATCATGTGAGTTATCTCCCGTGCGTTTATTCGCCAGAGCGTTGTCAATCGTTTGGCGCCGCCTTCCTGCTGCTTTCCCCTTCCCCTGCAGAATAGTCAAAATGGCGGCGCCCAGGAGAGCTGCAGTTTGGGGAGAGCCTGAGCTCCTTCTGCTGATCGCCACTTGTGACCAGAAGGATTACTGGTGTCACCAGCACCACACACATCCGCGCCTCCACAAGCAGGATGTCCTGTGGAGGGTGCAGAGGCGTCTTGAGAGCAGGTTGTGGGTTCTGAGAAGCACCAAACAGATCTGCAAAAAGATTGCAGATCTGAAATTTAAAACTCCCAGACGCATCACCAGACTGCGTGCCAGGATTGCCCAGATGAGGGGTAAGTAGCCTGACAATACATACACATCCCCTTCTGTGTAACGAAAGACATATGAAGGCCAGCACATGCCACTGTACAACCCAACATATATTGGGGCAATGTATGTGAGAGCTTCTTCATGACTCTGCAGTTGCAGGATCATCTACTTGATTCATCCACATACACTCTATAGTCACCTGTAACCTGTATGTCTACTTTACCTAGCCACATACTGTCATATGTTTACCCTACCCACATATGACAAAATGTTGGCGTATCCTGCCATTCTTTCAATCTCACTCATCCTGACCTAATGAACTTCAAACAGCACTGTGTATTCAGTCCCCACATATCAGGCCAGGTTATTCTTGTGACAAAGTATGTTGTTCCCTCAACAGGTAGGGAAAGATGCCCTGACCATCCACCATACCTTGAGGGAGGACCACCACCACAGAGCCAACCTGGGTCAACAGGCACACCGCCGGCAGGAACACCGCTAGATGTGTCCCCTCCGGACCCCACAGGCGACCAAGAAGTTGTGTGTAATGTCAATATTACTCATATAAACTGTGCACTATATCTGTCTTTCTTTTTTTTTTCCCCCTTAATTTGTATGTAGGGACCTTTGTTATGGGCTAACAAATACACATATGCTGATCTCATTACAGATAATCCTCCCAGCGAAGCGGTGGACTGGGCAGTAAGCCCCTTGCCATCACCACCCCCCCCAAATGGTGGCTCCCCAGCCCCCTGGTAAGTGCAGTCAAAATTAGAGAATGTCCACAGCACCACCTGGAAACTGTACTCTTTGAGCACCTCACAGGACGCACGGCCCAAGCCAGGGAGATCCACCCGGCCACATCAACATCCAAGAAATAACAGAAGGACAGCGCCCAAGCTGGAAATCAAAACAGCGTGTCTTTTATTCCATCCACCACAGCACAACGTTTCGGTGACAACCTTTTTCAAGTGCATACATCCCACAAAACCAGAGTGGCATTTATAGTGTATAACTCCACCCCCAGTAACATAGCTCCAATCAATTGAAAAAGAAAGAGCTGAAATGGATATTTGAACTTGACACCTTGTCCCCAAAAGGTATGAACGTGGATTATGATCAGCGGGGTTGTCTACTGGGGTCGGGTTGATTTTTGTCCTTTTTCATCTGTATAATAACTGTTTTTATTATTTTAATATCACCTTAGATTCATACTGTACGGAGGAGTAAACGTGTTATGGAGTAACCCTTTCGCCCTTGGAACATGTTATATGGCACTTGAGAGGACCCATAGATTGACACATATGTACAAGGGTATTGTATAACGTATATGTTATTGTGGTATATGACGTAGATTGGAATCCTGTGTTCATTAGGTGCAGGCCGATCAACATATATATGACCATCCCATTTGGGAAGGATATATCTCTTCCTTGATTATTTTGATGGGTAAGCATTGATCCCATGGATAGGGGACGAAGATTTTTTTACCTTGCCCCTGTATTTATGTGATCTGTGGAATAATGGCTCTATTTTTTGGTCTATTGTAATAACCTATGTATCCTTGTTAAACATGTGCGGTTACAGCTAATGGGGAAGTGTATAATGTTCACATAGTATTTACTGCTTGGGTTTGTGCTGTATGTTTCTGTTTCTTTATGTGCAGCTAGTTCTAAATACCCCATGAGGTTCTTTACACTATAATGTGGGCTGTGCTGTGGTGGGGTCCCTTTGCAAGAATCGCTGCTTGTGACTGTATATAGAGTGTTTTATACTTATACGCATCGGGAGGTGAAGAAGCGTTTACATCGCTATGGATACTGACTTCCGGAAATACGTCACTGGAGCATTGCTTTGAAGGACAGCGATATTGTCCAATCCTGAGAGGACGCCGACGCATGCGCGATGCAATACCGGATATGAGTACCGCGGATTGGAGCAGAAACGCCGACCTCAGTTGTTTCTATGACGATGGACAATGCTTCACTCCGATTGGCCATACAGTTGCAACTATTGCTTTGTTTATCTCCGGGATTTACTATAACAAGGACATTGGCGATGGGTATATTTAATGAGCGGTTTTACTGCAATACATGTTTGGTTTTGGGTGCAGTATAGGTAGTAGATCTTTGTATAGCGAATGGGTGATTTTTAACATTGTTTATTATATACTGCTCATTGATTGGAGCTATGTTACTGGGGTTGGAGTGATACACTATAAATGCCACTCTGGTTTTGTGGGATGTATGCACTTGAAAAAGGTTGTCACCGAAACGTTGTGCTGTGGTGGATGGAATAAAAGACGCTGTTTTGATTTCCAGCTTGGGCGCTGTCCTTCTGTTATTCCCTGGTAAGTGCAAACATTTCTATGAAAACACATCTGCTATGTGTCCTAAACATGTTGCTGATGTTGATGTTCTGTATCCTCTGTAGGTGGCCCATCCCTGCAGGACCTTGACGTGGCCCGCGACGAGAAAAACTCGGCCAATTGTCCAAGTTAATTGACCAGTATAAACGGGCCAATCCGACCTCTGCCCCTGAAGAAGCCCAGCCTGTTCCTGATTGTTAATATTTAAAAAAAAAAATGTTCAAATGTTTATGGGATTTGTACTGTTTGTTGTTATTGACCATGTTGGTCATATCTTTTAATAAAAAATACGGTATGTTTTTATAACCATGATCGCAAGAAAGCAAGAGTGATTTTATTAGACAACGCAGTGGCACAACACACTCAACAAAAGCGCTGTACATATTGACTGTACAATAAAATGTCACGCGAGCGTCGTGTTTTGCCTTCTTGACAACGCCAATGCGTATAGCAATAATCCTTGACACATCACACGATAGTTGTCTATAAAGCACTGAGCCAATACGCACATGCATTTACATGTAACGATGTGGCGCGGCGAACAAGGACACATTAAATAATGACCAATCACACGTCTTCAAGGCGTCCCACAACATTATGTTAATGCCTATCTCCGAGATGCGGCTAAAATGTATGCCCACATCGCTAATATGGTGGCTCTGTGTGACGCGGAAGCGGCGTCCAGCGACTTGATCGCCCCTGGGCCTTGGGCGACGCCCAGGCAATTTCCGGTCGGGTTGTCGCCCGAGCGTCGCCTAAGTTGTCGCCCCGTGTAAATGGGCAACGGCGATCTTAGGCGACATGCAAATACGTGCACGTGCGTCGCCTATGGAATCGCCGGCGAGATGTCCAGGTGTGACGGTACCCTTAGGGTTCAGGATCCTCCATATGTCTGTCAGTTAAAGCTTATGGAAAAGCTTCCAAAGGCCGTCACTCTCCTCTGTGGGACCGCTTCCCGATTGGACGATGAATCTACAGAGGAGTCAAGAACAAAATTAAAGTCTTCCCCAATAATAGCCTGACCTTCAGCAAATTCTGACAATTTCAATAAATAATAAGGCTCTGCAGACCCTAGTCTGCTCCCTATTTGGGAGATACCAGTTCACTAGAGTCAGCAACATGTCCGCCACCTTCAATTTAATGAAAGATATAGCGTCCGTTCTTGTCAATTACTGAATCTAGTAACGTGCATAGGAGGTTTTTGTGCAGGGCAATAGAAACTCCCTTACTCCTAGTCTCTGGGTTCATGCTGTGGATCCACTCAAAGAAGTACCTGCTTCCAAAATTGGGAATATGGTCCGTCTTAAAATGGGTCTCTTGAAGGAACAATATCTGAACACCTAGCTTATGGCATGTCTTGTAGGATTTGTGCTCTCTTTTAGGGCGTGTTGAAGCCCCGTGTATTTAGGGACCCAATCTTAAAAGATCCCATGGCCAAACGAGAACCGTCTAAAGTGAGAACGCGGGATTGGAAAGTGAACGACTAGACAAGGTACGGAAGGGAGGGAGGATAAACCAGAAAGGGGAAAGGGTGTACCCTTGGACGAACTAGGAAACTACAGTATATACATAAAACAATGAAGAGGAATTTGTTGGGGGATATTCTTACACAGAACAACCACACTCCTTAGCGGAGGGCAGCAACCTCGCGGGGTGTGTCCTTTCCTGTCAGGACGGGAAAAGACTATCTAGAATTTAAGTTGGCTAAAAACCCGTATAATAGAGAACACTTGAAAAGAAGAAAAAAAATATATATACATATATATAACTCTAGGAGCATACGCTCCCCGGCTTTTGGCCTTACTTGTAGCTTAACATATAATAGCGAAATTGCAACCTTACAGGAAAAAAAATTTCAAGGGGGACGAAAAAGAGAATTGAACTGTAGGGTTAAGGAATAGAGAAAGCGATAACATAACAAATACCATGCAGCCTAGAGATGTCAACCCACTGGGGAGGTCCCGCATATCACCTGGGGCCTAAATTGAAATTTGCAAAGCAGATGAAGTCACTCGGAGGCAATACCGTGACACATCCATAAGATGACATCCGCAGCACCGATCTGATATATGGATCTGACTACATCGGAACTGGAAAGTTCCAGGGCATCGGGAGTCTCCGAATGACCCCAAATCCCACGTATACGTAAATGTGAGAATTTTAAATCCTACAGGGAAAAGATAGGAAGGAATGAAAGGAGGTAGCGAGAAGTGGGGAGCAGAACAGGAAGAGGATAGAAAAAGGAAGGTGGGGGGAGCAGGGAGGGAAAGGTCAACCTCAACAGCTTAAGGGGCCTCCAAGATATCGAGGTCACAACCCAGAGGACCAACTGTGTCCCCGGAAAAGGGAGACATAATTATGGAAGCTGTCAAAAGAGGATCCTATGGTCAGATGAAAGAGAGAGGACTATTACAACAAACGTTACAAAAGTCAATCGTCCTCAGAGCTATCATCTTTGCTGCTGCTCCTCCTCCTCCGCGATCTACCGCCACCGTCCCCTTCTGCGTTGGAAACGTTGAGCACTCGGGGGTGCTACATAGGATCTATCGGATTGATAGCCCAGCCAGTCAGGAAAGGTGAGGCCCGGGTCCGGAAGCTCCAAGGAACTCAGGAAGTTCCCGGGGGTGGGCCAGCGAGAACAGCCGATTGCCTTGCTGCATCTGTAGGCGAAAGGGGTAGCCCCATGAGTAGGCTAACTGATGTTGCCGAAGGAGTTCCAGGAGAGTTCTCAGGGCACGCCTTTTCTCGAGGGTTCTCCTCAACAGGTCAACCAGAAGTTGTAGGCGGCATCCCTGGAAACAGATCTCGGCAGTCCGTCTAGTGTTGTTGAGAATCTCTTCTTTAGCTTGGTAACGATGCAGACGACAAACAACGTCCCTCTGTAATGCGCCATCTGGAGGGGGGGTGGGGGTAGAGATCTGTTTGCCCTATCAAATTCAATGGCAGAGTCTACTGGCATATTTCGTATGGTATTAAATAAGCCTTGAAGAGTAATATGAAGTTCGCCTACAGGGACCGATTTAGGGAGGCCTCGCACCCTGATGTTGTGGCGCCGGTTGCGATTTTCCAGGTCCTCTATTGAATCTAGAAGGGCATCATAGTAAGTCATGTGGAGTGCCAGTTGGTTCTCCAGTGACTGGACCCTCCTAGATAACTGGTCTACGGTAGAATCAGTCCGAGAGATTCTGTGGGAAATATCATGCACTTCACCCCGTAGCACCGCTGTCTCGCATTTGAAGGAGGTCTCGAGTTTGGTGACAAAATCAGCAATTTCTTCCCTGCTAGAAATGTTGAGAATTCGGGCTTTGAAGGAATCCCACATGTCACCACCAGGGGTCAGGGTGTCATTTATGGTTGAGACTTGTACAGTGTCAGGTTCCCCAGCAGGGAGCTTATGAGTAGCTGAGAAAGAAGAGGCTTTGTTGTGTAAATCCTCTTGAGGGAAGAGGGAGTCAATAATGGAGGGTGACTTTGTGGGGGGATCCCGAACAGACATTTCAATAGCACGTTTGTGCCTCAGATCTCCAGCTGGGCATGGGGGGCTGGAGAGATTGAAAAGAAGTGTCCTGCCTGCACAGGGTTATAACCTTGATCTGACTCCTTTCCTTCATATACTGAGGCTCCCCCCATCTGCCACAGATGCACTGCGGTTGCCGCTTTAATGCCCTCCGGCATCACCCCTTCACCTCCACTTTGCAGCGTCAGCTGCCTGCTACTATATGGAAAAAAACAAGAAAAAATGTTGCGCCACACTGTGCAGATTAGCCAAAGCAAGGGGTTATATTAATATTTCACTCACCTTTTCTAGTTGCGCCCCCTGCACAACTAGGTTAATGATTTGCGGTGAGATTTCACAGCAAGCATAAATCCGTTGCTACGTGTAGAGAAGCCTTTCCTTGTGGAACTATAACGTCTCTCCCAGAGATCTCGAGTCCAGAGAAGGGCAGATCCTCTGTGTTGACCAATTCCTGTCCCAGAGCTGCTCTCAAACCACACTCCCCAAAGGGAGGAATTGAGCACGATGTGAAGTAAAAAGGTATGATACAATGAGCGCTAAGGACAGAAACAGGCACTGGGCTCTTATGGATTATTACCTTTCAAATTTATTGTGAACAGTAGAAGTTATAGGTCTCCTCGCCACAACATGTTTCGACACTAAAGGTGTCTTTCTCAAGTGGATGTCAGACCTATAGTAAAATGCCCCTTTTATTCTCAACCCCCACTAATCACTAATAAATAAGAGGTGTGCTACACACTCCTATCTGCAAATTCAACTACTTAAAGGTATATACATACATTATATCTACCAGAACATGAAAACATACAAATCCCATATCTATTATATGCAGCAATGTATAAAAATACAAACAAACTATTTAAAAACTGTAAAAATATTTTAAAAAATATATATTAAAAAATATAAAAATATAAAAAATATGCTGATACAGCTGAATTTCCTTCAAAAATTATTCTCTAAAGCGAGATTTAACCCTTCAGGGAATAATGTGCCCATCTTAAAAATCCAAAACGATTCTTTCCTATTGAGTTTAGTAACCCTATCCTCAGTCTCATCCTGAACATGATCAATTATAGTCAGTTGCAAGTTGGAAGGATCTCTATTATGTGTCTGTGCGTAGCACATGAATTAAGGATTTCAAGCATTTAATGTTTTGGACTTATACTGGACACTAATTGTAGGACTTATAAAGTGAGTATTGATAGAAACTTACTAGATTGGCAGCATATTAAGGGAATTTAATTAAAATGGATTTTTATGTGAAAAATAGGGATACCTATAGGGAAAGCATGATATTAGAAGCATTAGGAGAAAATGGAAATTTAGAAGCACCAGATCCTATTAATCCTAGAATTAAGCTGAATGAGGAAGAAAGAAAACAAATGTTGTCTATTTTGAATAATTTTGAGAACAAATGTAAAATAGAGATTATTAATCAAATTGATGCGATGTTCCTTAGGAAATATTTAGTGGAAAAAATAGTACCGAAGGGTCTGAGGATTTCACAAAAATCGACATATCCACAAGATCTAGAATATACTAACACCTGGAATGAGTATATACTTAATTGCTCCCTGGGGATGTTGAGAATTATTTTACAAAAACGTCTCAATCTGGCAGAACAAGCGCTGCAAGAAATGATTAAAACCTGTTCAGGAATTGATGAATATACCCATAGCCAGGATTTTCATAAATTTAATTTAAAGTTAAAAGTGAGATTGAATAAATTGGAGGAAGAGACCATAAAAAGAAAGGTAAATAAATATTTACCGGATAAAGCCCAGATAAATATGGATAATATAGAAATAATGGAAGTTACTCCCACACCAATAGAACTAAATATTGAGGATATTACAATAAATGAACAAAAAGAAGAACAGAAGATAGGTCAAAATAAAAACAAAAACAAAACCGATGAAAATCAAAATACTCTTGAACAAATTCTCAAAACAGAAGAACAAAGGAATCAATATGAAAGTCATAAAAAAACATTAATGAGTAGAGGAACAATTGAAATTAATCAGAAAGTTGAAAGGAAAGAAAAAAACAACAAAACTAAAAATAATAAATGTAAAAATAAACCTGATTTGACAATAAAGGAGAAAAAAATTGATGAAAAATCAGAGAAAAATAATAATAGAAAAATAGATAATAAAACAAAAAATAAGAGTAAAAAGAAAGATTCCACAAATAACAAAAAAAATTTTGATACCTCTTGTATGATAAATATAGAACAGACATCATTGATAGAGTTTATTGATCAGGATATGCTGCAGGAAACAGGCCCAAAAGAAATTGAGAGCAAACAAAAAGAAGTAATGAATGAAAATACAAGTAATAATTCTTTTGATTTATTCACTTTGCACGTAACTTCACAACAAGCACATACTCAGAATCAGATGAGTAATTTAGATGACACACTATATCAGGAACTACCAAACTCACCTGTTTTTTCTCAAAATATGGAAGAAAAAATTCTTAATTCATCGCTTGAGAATATAAATGTAGCACAAACACCAAAAAATTATAATTTAGTTTGTAGTTTAGAGAATAATATTGATAAGGAACAATCTACGATTAACACAGAGATGCAAATAAACACTGGAATTAAAAACACAGACACGAAAAATATGAAGATTACTCAATTTTTTCGGCCTGCTACCTGCCGCAAAGTAAAAAGAAAAAGAGGCAGAGGATGCAGGGGAAGGGGAAAATTGGCCCGCCCACATGTCTCTGGACATAGAGATCACAAAGAAAAAAACGAAGCTGGATTGAGCACAAAGATTAAATATCAAGAAAAATCTAAAGATTAAATATCAAGAAAAATCTAATGAAATAGACGCAACAGGAATATTTAATATTTCAGGGGTAAAACTTGCTGAAAATGAGATTAAATTGTTAAAAAGAGGACTCTCCTTCTGTCCAAAATCTAATTTAGATCCCCTCACTTTATACATAGATTTTAATGAATTCATAAGAAAATTAACAGTACAAAGACATTTCTCATTAGAAAAAATAAAAGGAAAGGAATGGACAAATGATAAGAAAACAGATGAGCTTTCAATTAAGCAAATAAATGAAAAGAAATATATTCATGTAGATCCTAAAAACAAAAGTAATTTGTATCCTTTGCAGCATAAAGGTTCGCATTTAGAAACGTTTCAACATCTTGTATTAAAGGAGATTAGAAATATGCAGAATACTAAACAGAAAGATAATGTGACAAAAGGTGAAAGATCAGCGTTAAAGAGTTTGAGAGACAATAAAAATTTAGTTGTTAAAAAAGCTGATAAAGGGGGCGGGGTGGTCATAATGAATATGAAGTGGTATATTAATAAAAGTAAAGAAATTCTAGTGGATGAAGAACAATATGAAAGGTTAGACATAAATCCCTCTGAAGATCTTTTCAATCAATATCGATCATTGGTTAGAATGGCATGGAAGCAAGGCATTTTAAAC
Organism: Allobates femoralis; assembly: GCA_033576535.1. Lineage (NCBI taxonomy): Eukaryota > Metazoa > Chordata > Amphibia > Anura > Aromobatidae > Allobates > Allobates femoralis. The sequence goes on from JARQOC010000003.1 coordinate 369,940,594, forward strand.
AAAAAAGAATTTAAATATTTGAATATTGTAAAGTATAGAACACCACATTTTTATTTTTTGCCAAAAGTGCATAAAGATAAAATTGATCCACCCGGACGCCCCATAATCTCAGGTGTTAATTCTATGACAAGTAATTTATCACACTTTGTCGATTTGTTTTTACAAAGATTTAACCTAAATTTAGAGACATATTTAAGAGATTCATCGCAACTGATTAGTATGATTATGAAAATTCCTCCTAAACTGGGTGCTTTTCTAATAACTCTAGATGTACATTCTCTCTATTCAAGTATACCACACAGATTGGGAATTAAGATAATTGAGCATTTTCTATCAAAAGATCCTGAGATTTTGGAGCCCCAAAAAGAGTTTATTAAATCAGGGATATAATTTATTTTAAATAATAATGTGTTCACCTTTCAAAAAATCTTTTATAGACAAGTAAGGGGCTGCGCGATGGGCATGAGATTCGGCCCAAGTTATGCTGGGTTATACATGGGAGCGTTTGAGTCTCGGTTCATCGCGCAGTCCCCATTGGGAATACAAAATATCCATTTCTACAAACGCTTCATAGATGATTTAGTTATAGTATGGACAGGCACTAAGGAAGAGGCATACACATTTGCGCAACATCTTAATGAAAATACATGGGGATTGAAATTCACCATGAATATCTCCGAAACAAATGTGCAATATCTTGACCTTATGATAAATATAGATGCAAAAGGTCAATCAAGTACGTCCACACATTTTAAAAGTGTGGACGTCAATAGTTATTTAAAATTTGACAGCTGCCATTTACCGGTTTGGATTAGAAATATTCCCTATGGCCAATATCTAAGAATACGCAAGAATTGCACGAATGATAAAGATTTTAAAAAAGAGGCTATTCTATTGAAAAGGAGATTTAGAGAGAAAGGATATCCCAGTCAGCTATTGTCAGATGCTTTTAAAAAATGCAAGAAATATAATCAAAGCAGTTTTATAAGAAAATTGGAGGAAAAGAGCATCATTAAAAATAAAAATAATGATCAACAGAAAAAGAATATGGGGAATTATAGTTGCAACCTGATTACCACTTATAACCAAGCACATCAAAATATTTACTCATTATTAAGGAAATATTGGTTTATTTTGCAAAGTGACCCGATTCTCTCAAATATTATTTCAAAAGATCCAAAAATAATTTTTAGGAGATGTAGAAATCTACAGAATATATTGGCCCCCAGTAGATTAAGGCACCCACAAATAACAACAAAATTACAATAAAGAAAAAGGATGCTATAAATGCGAGTCATCAAAATGCAAATGTTGTAAAATTATAGTGCACGGACGTAAAACCTTTATTTCTAATACAACAAAGGAATCTTTTTGCATTAGAGAAAGATTTGATTGTCGTTCCCAATTTATTATATACATGCTAGAATGTCCGTGCCGATACCAATATATTGGTAGAACAACGCAAAGTATGCAAAAAAGACTTAATACACATTGTTTTAACATTAAAAATGGGTTTCTTAAGCATAGTGTGTCTAGACACTACGCACAGACACATAATAGAGATCCTTCCAGCTTGCAACTGACAATAATTGATCATGTTCAGGATGAGACTGAGGATAGGGTTAATAAACTTAATAGGCTTAATAGGAAAGAATCGTTTTGGATTTTTAAGATGGGCACATTATTCCCTGAAGGGTTAAATCTCGCTTTAGAGAATAATTTTTGAAGGAAATCTAGTTGCATCAGCATATATTTCTTATAATTTTTATATTTTTAATTTATTTTTTAAAATATTTTTATAGTTTTTAATAGTTTGTTGGTAATTTTATACATTGCTGCATATAATAGATATGGGATTTGTATGTTTTCATGTTCTGGTAGATATAATGTATGTATATACCTTTAAGTAGTTGAATTTGCAGATAGGAGTGTGTAGCACACCTCTTATTTATTAGTGATTAGTGGGGGTTGAGAATAAAAGGGGCATTTTACTATAGGTCTGACATCCACTTGAGAAAGACACCTTTAGTGTCGAAACATGTTGTGGCGAGGAGACCTATAACTTCTACTGTTCACAATAAATTTGAAAGGTAATAATTAGGGATGAGCGAGTCCTAAATTACTCGGAATCGCTAGACCCGCACGAGTCCGAGCCCAGGACTCGCTACTCGTTGCGAGTCTAGCGAGTCCAATGTTAATGAATAGGGAACCGAGTAATAACGAATAATGCTATTTCCAAATCGCTGATGTGTCTCTGAAAGTGTGCGAGTCCAAACTCGCAGGTTTTTCTCTTATTTGGAGCCGAGCTGCAGGCAGGACACCGTACAGCAACGCACTGGCACAGGAAAAAATTGTTTAGTACGCAGAACCAGGCACTGTTAGGGCTCCTTCACATTTGCGTATGGTAACGCAGCGTATGCTGCGTTCCCATACGCATCCAAATGCATGCGCACTGCGTTCCTATGTTTAACATAGGAACGCATAGTGCCTGCGTTTGGCAGCGTTTGCTGCGTTCGGGTGCGGATGCGGACGATATCTGCTCTCTTCAGGGTCCAGCGTCCGCACCCGGGACGCAGCATGTTGCATTTTTTGGGCGCTCGGGGACCTTGGAAGATCAGCAAGCGTCCCCAAGCGCACAAAACCTGCATTGTCTTCAATGGGTCCGCAGTGTTCTGCGCTTGACAGCGCAGGAGAACGCTGCGGACCCATTGAAAAATCTCCCGGTGGCCGCCGGTGATGTCACAGGAGCTCACCGACGGCCACCGGGAGATCAGCTCAGCCTCTGCTTCTTCTCTTCTTCTTCCCTTCTTCTTGTCTTCTTCCCCGCCGGCGGTAATCTCCTAGCGATGTCGGCGGGGAGAACAGCTGATTTGACAGCTGTTTGAATCTTCCCGTGCCGACATCTCCTCTCGGTGTCGGCGCGGGAAGATTCAAACAGCTGTCAAATCAGCTGTTCTCCCCGCCGACAGTCCCGGAGCTTACCGGCGGCCGGGGGGCGGAGATCTCCGGCGCTGATCTCCGCCCCGGCCCGCCCCGGACAAAGCCGATTGGCTGGCCGGGCTCCCTAGTGATGTGTCCGCAGGCGGACATTATCCGCTGCGGACACATCAAAAGACCATGCTTTTGACAGCGTTTGTGTCTGCATGCCATCAGCATGCAGACACAAACGCAAATGTGAAGGTAGCCTTAGGCTGCGGTGCTGGCTGCGTGCAAGTTTACAAGTACCGTGCGAGCTGCAGGCAGGACACCGTACAGCAACGCACTGGCACAGGAAAAAATTGTTTAGTACGCAGAACCAGGCACTGTTAGGCTGCGGTGCTGGCTGCGTGCAAGTTTACAAGTACCGTGCGAGCTGCAGGCAGGACACCGTACAGCAACGCACTGGCACAGGAAAAAATTGTTTAGTACGCAGAACCAGGCACTGTTAGGCTGCGGTGCTGGCTGCGTGCAAGTTTACAAGTACCGTGCGAGCTGCAGGCAGGACACCGTACAGCAACGCACTGGCACAGGAAATGTTTTGTGGAAAAATGGCACCAAAATTATTTGGTAGACTAGTGCCAAAAATAAGAAAAAGCTTAGGATTACAGCTCTGCGGAAAGCTGGGTGAACTAAGCTCTGAGGATGGTGCTGGATTCACTGTAAGGCTGCTCCTATCTCCCCTTCCTTACAGTCCTGTACAGCAATCCTCCGTCCTGGTAGTTCTGAAAAGAACTTTTGGGTTATGTGTGAGGAATCTTGACTCCTACACTCCGTCCTGTTAGTTCTGAAAAGAACTTTTGGGTTATATGTGACTCCTACACTGCCTAACTGTCCCTAGATCTGCTCCAAGTCTCCCTGCACTAGGTCAGCTCTTCTCAGGAATGTGCCCAAAATGGCGGGGGCAAGCCTTATATACTGCCTTGCCTGTCATAGATGACATAGGCATCACGATGGACAGCAGCCAATCATAGTCCTGACACAACCAAAGCTGCTATGGCATTACTGACTATGATTGGCTAAGATGCTTGTCCTTCTTCACAAGTTTTCTGACCTAACACGCAATGCTGACTAGTAACATAAAAGATTCTGGATTCGCGAGTCCCGAATAGAGAATACAGGACTCGGAATCGCAGACTCGCTAGGATTCGGACTCGTAGACTCGCTCAGACTCGCTGCTGTTTGGGGAGATTCAAGCTATATAGCGATGTGATAGAGCGAGTCTAGCGAGTCTAGCGAGTGAGATAAAGTAAACTCTGACAAAACTAAGATTGCCATTGACTTGCATTGGACTCGTTACTGAGCGAGTATTCGCTAAAAGACTCGCCGATTACCGAGTCCAGCGAGTCCCTTAAGAATCGCCGAGTAACGAGTCCTAGCGAGTAGACTCGCTCATCCCTAGTAATAATCCATAAGAGCCCAGTGCCTGTTTCTGTCCTTAGCGCTCATTGTATCATACCTTTTTACTTCACATCGAGCTGCCTGCTACTGGCATCTTCGTGGTTACCGCCGCGGTTTCCGATCCTGGGGACTCAGGCAGAAGACCGCAGGGCTGCACACAGGGGGTCAGGTGCTGGGCATCGCCAGACAGGGTAAGATCATGTGGCGCTCGCTCCTCACTAGCCGCCATAGGTGCCTCGCTCCAGGAACTCAGAGCGGGATCCGCCATCTTGGGGAGAGGCTCTTCAGAGTCTCTTGGAGCTCCGCAAAAAACAGGAAATACTCCCTAGTTGTGGCCCTGGGGGCCCAGAAAGTGAATCTGGACGGTTCTTGGTCCTTTTAGCAGGCATAGGGTGAAAGAAAAGCAGGTTTCAGTCATGAAATACGGCTATTTTCCCTGCTGGGGAGCTGGAGCTCAGGAACTAGCGTCTGCTTCCCATCTTGGCCAGGACACACCCCCATCAGGAGCCTTGTTTTTGATCCTTGTATGTGTAGCATGTGTGTAGGCAAGTCAATATTGTATGGCTTTGCTGAGTTGTGACATGTAAGTTAAGACTTACCATTTTTTTTTTCAACATTTCCCCAGGGGTTGGTTCATCTGCTCATCATGGATACTGAACAGAGGCTTCTCGTGGCTCTTGCCCTGGTGGATGAGGACTTGTGGCTGGAGGAGGGAGCTGAGAGATTGCGGGCTCGTAGACCATTCCGTGTATGGTCTCGGGAGTGGCTTTTGCAAAGAGACAACTTGAGCCACATGCGGCTGGTCCGTCAGCTGGAGGATAGGAGCCCGCATGACTTCAGGAACTATCTCCGTATGTCCGAGGTCTCATTCAAGCTCCTATTGGACGGCATTCGGCCATGGATAGCCCGTGAGGATACTGTGATGTGTAGAGCTGTGTCACCTGAGGAACGGTTGGCTGTAACATAGAGGTTCCTGGCAACAGGTCAATCGATGATGGACCTGCAATACTCTGCAGCTGTGTCGTGGCCACTGCTGAGCCACCTCTTACCTGAGACGTGTGAGGCCATTCTGAGGTGCCTGGTGCCATCCTTTTTGCATTTACCAACCACCCCAGAGGACTGTTACTTCTGAGCAGATTTTCAGGGTTAAAGATATCCAAATTATTATATCCAATACATTACAGGAATATCTCTTAGTAGAAAACTTACTGTTATATATGTAGAGATATACATGTACTATATGCATGTATATGTGTTTTAGGACCACAGAGCTCAAAACTATAGGGGTCTGGACTCTAGGGGAACCTTGGAACATCTGGAGGGTATGTTGTATTAATAAATTATAAACATACGTAAGGTCAATTATATTTCCTTCTCCTTTTTTCTTTCCCCTATTTGTTCCCTCCTGGTTGTCATTCACATCTCCACTTGTTGTAATTGAAAACCCCGTTTTCCATTCCTTCCCTTGTAGAGCTTCTTGTTTAAAACGCAACAAGAGCCAAAGTGACTATCTAACCTTGGGGAGAAAAGTGGAACATAGTGACATCATAGGTATTCCCGCCAGTGTCCACTGTTGTGCTTTTCTGATCACATACCAACACAGTGGGTAATATGGATAGTCGAATATAATCACTCTTTTATAATGGTGGAGGTTCTTATAACAACAAGAATATCTTCTTTAGCTATTATTTTGGGGGATAATTCCTCATGTGATATGACAACCATGGTTTCTCCTATGTTTACAGAAAGTACTCTCTGTGGACGTGAGACTCCCATATACACATATAGGATTTTTTCCATTCCCATCTGAAATAAGGAAAGCAACCTGGGACCAGATCTCACAATACGGGCTACCTGAATATCATAAGGAACCCGTCCATCATCTGATGTATCTTATCATATATCTTGATGCATAAGCCCCTGAAGAGCCTTTAGGCTATAAGAAAGGCGAAACGCGTCGGGCGTTAAAAGACCATAACCTGTGGTCATATATATGTATACATCATTTATTGTATTTATGTGGATGTCAAATGTATGATATTAGATGTTACCTATCTTTTGGAGACCTGACCTTACACAAATGTTAATTAGGGACTCCTCTTGTGATATACCAACAGTGACTGAAAGTAACAGACAGACTACTAATACCTATGTGGCTTAAGCCTGGAGCTCGTACATCCAGACAAACCAATAGGAATTAGACGGGACCTCAGCACTGTATAGGTGACATTTATGGAATCACCATTGCTTCCCTAATACAATAGAGATTGTTTTTTCTTGGGTGTGGGGGAGGGTTTATTCTATGTTACGTGTATGTAAAACACTTTAACACTGTCACACGGTCCACACAGGACAATTTTAATACGCAATAAAAACTATCTACTAAGAGATATTCCTGTAATGTATTGGTTACTTCTGAGCAGCACATTTTCAATTACTGGCTATCCCGGGCTCGCCGTGTGGTTGAAAATCCGTTCGGGATGGCCAATAGATTCCGCATCTTTCATACGCCTTTGAATATGAAACTGGAATTTATAGATATAGTACTGCTGGCATGCTGTGTGCTACATAACTTCCTGCGTCGTAGGGATACTGCATCATACACGCCGTCAAGTTATGTGGATTCAGTGGACTACGCAACAGGGAAAGTCCGTCCCGGGCCGTGGTGTGCAACTGAACCTGGTCTGGTGCCACTCCAGCTGCTGAGCCAGGGTCTGAGTCTGCAGGATGCCAGGAGGAGCAGAGACAGCTACTGCTCCTGCTTCAATGGCCCTGGGGCAGTGGCCTGGCAGCAAGAACAGGTGTAGGGTGGCTGGGATTGTCAGGCACCACCAGCAGGAGGAGGGTACAGTCAGCAGAGTGGCTGCACCAAGATATTTTTTGATTATGTTTTAAACTTTATTTGTAATTTTAAATTTCACAATTTTTGTTTCTAAGATTTTTTTGTTGACTTTAATTTTATTCAGAAATGATGGCCATTGTTTAAGCTGACATTTCTATTATGTGGGTGATGTTAACAATTCTGCTTTTGTTCAGTATGTTCTTGTATTTTATGTTAATGTGCACAAAAGGCAAAAAAAAAATCTGATCAGAACTACCTGTGTCTGTCTTTACTGTAGCAGTTTTGCAAAGGCAAAGTGTATTTTGGAAGCCGCAACACATGTCACGAGCGTGCAGTAGCGAGATAGTAGAAAGGGCAAATGCGTCATGTAGTGGGCACACTTCCTGACAAGGCTGACCAATGGCGACGCAGTTGTGTTGGCCAATCGGAGTGGTAGGGGCGCGGTGTACAACACTCTAGCACGCCTCTCTCCTCGGCGCGCTCACACTCTACACCCACATCGCCGATGAGGTGGAGGCTTGTGACGCGTCGATTTGGCCACGATGTGGGAATGTGAAATTGCTTCCGGTCTGCAGCTGGGGATTTCCGGAACGCTGGATCGCCGGAGATGGTACGCAAGATCTCTGTGTGACAGGGCGACGGCGATGTGTAAAAAAGTTCCCGAAACATGCGCGCTTAGGTCAAATTGCCAGCGATATGGAAGCCATATTGCCGCGTGTGACGGTGCCTTAAGGGCTATCTGTGCCTGTAATAATGCCAAGGATGGAGAAGTTGCAGAACATGGTCAAGGGATACTTAAGTGACCATACGTGCATCCTTTCTAACCCTTCAGTTCCCTTTAATTATTGGGTGTCCAAGGTGAACACTTGGCCTGACCTCTCCTTATACACCTTGGAGGTACTGGCCTGCCTGGCTGCTAGTGTGATGTGAGAGCATGCTTTTAGTTTCGCTGTGTCAGTTATCATTGATAGGCACACACGCCTCTCAACGGAAAATGCAGACAGATGTACTCTGATTAAATTCAACAAGGACTGTATATCGCCACAGTTTGTAATCCATCCAGAAGACAGCAACGCAACCTAAATTCACCACAAATTCTGATTCTTCATGCTACTGCTGTTAACATCAACCACTTCCAATAAAAACCCGTTTCCTTGCTTTGTCAACCTTCACTCAGCCCATACGGCTAATTTTTACAATCCTTATGGACATTGTGCAGTGGACAAACCAGGACAATATTCCTACTCCAGTCTTGCTACTAATTGTTATTGGAGGCCCTTGGGATGGTGTCTTCCTGCATCAAGCTTCACTCAGCCCATAGGGCTAATTTTTACAAACCCTATGCACATTGTTCAGTGGACAAACCAGGACAGTATACCTACTTCAGCCTAACTAATATTTGTGATTGGAATCCCTTGGATGATTTCTTGCTGTGTCAACCTTCACTCAGCCCATAGGGTTAATTTTTACAAACCCTTTGCACATTGTGCTGTGGACAAACTAAGATAGTATTCCTACTCCAGTCTAGCTACTATTTGTTATTGGAGGCCCTTGGGATGGTGTCTTCCTGCATCAACTTTCACTCAGCCCCATAGGGCTAATTTTTAGAAACCCTGTGCACATTGTGCAGTGCACAAATCTGGAATATACAGTCATCCTACCAAACTAATATTTGCCATTCGACACCCTTGTCACAGCTTGTTCCAGATTGTAACTGAGATAGTACATTTCGATTGAATATATATCCCCTGTCAGTTACCCTGTTTGGCAGAAAAACATGCCTGGTTTGTGCCACATTGTGACTGAGATAGGAGATACATATTCAATCGAAATTTACACAGATTGTTTATGACTGACTGACTGGCCCTCTGAAAACCTGAATTGAGGACAACAACTACTACATTAGTCCATCATAGATAATGTTTGTTATGGGAGGCCCTTGTCATGGTATCTTCCTGCACCTCTGACACAGCCTGCAGGAGTCATTTTTGGAAATACTATGCACATTCTGCAGTGGATCAAGTAGTATAGTCCCTGGTAAACGTTATGTCACTTATCCATGTTATGTAAATAAAAGCTAATAACCTGAGGTTAAATTCATCCATTGGTTTTATAAATGACTCTTTTGAAAGCTGAAATCCTCCTAAATATGGTTTAGGTTCAGAAAATAAATTGGCATCAATGCAGAAATTTTGATCATTTAATGACCACAGAATGGTAAGATTTTGGCAAGACATACCGTATATACTCGCGTATAAGCCGAGTTTTTCAGCCCAAAAATTGGGCTGAAAAGTTACCCCCTCGGCTTATACGCGAGTCACTGTATACTGTATACAATGTATACAGTATACAGTGCCCCCCATCTATATACAGGCCCCCCCGCCGCAATCCTGTAAAGGAAGAGATTAGTATACTTATCCCTCCGCTGTCCCGCTGCCGCTGTCCCGCCGCCGCCATCACGCTCCTCCATCTTCATCCAGCGTCTTCCGTCTTCTTCCGGCTTCCTCCGATGGTCACAGGCAATGACGTCATTGCCTGCATGACAGAGGAGGAAACCGAAAGAAGACGGAAGACGCTGGATGAAGATGGAGGAGCGTGATGGCGGCGGCGGGACAGCGGCAGCGGGACAGCGGAGGGATAAGTATACTAATCTCTTCCTTTACAGGATTGCGGCGGGGGGGCCTGTATATAGATGGGGGGGCTGCATATACCTCTGGGGCTGCATATACCTCCTGGGGCTGCATATACCTCTGGGGCTGCATATACCTCCTGGGGCTGCATATACCTCTGGGGCTGCATATGGGGCTGCATATACCTCTGGGGCTGCATATACCTCTGGGGCTGCATATACTTGGGCTGCATTACCTCTGGGGCTGCATATACCTCTGGGGCTGCTGTATATACCTCTGGGGCTGCTGTATATACCTCTGGGGCTGCTGTATACTACCACTGGGGCGGCTGCTGTATACACCACTGGGGCTGCTGCTGTATACTACCAATGGGGAGGCTGCTGTATACCTCACTGCTGGGGGTTGTATACCTGTGCTGGAGTCCACCTTTGGCTTATACGCGAGTCAAGAAGTTTTCCCAGTTTTTGGGGGCAAAAGTAGGGGGGTCGGCTTATACACGGGTCAGCTTATGCACGAGTATATACGGGGTAAGTTTTCTTGCCTGGTCATATAATGCACTTAATCCTAGTTTACATCCTCACCTGTGCTCAATCATTGTTGAACCACATGGATGCAGTCCTTCAAGCTCATGGAAGTCACACAAAATATTAAATATGAATCTAATAGCACCACAACTTCATGGACCAATGTTATGCAACATATACCGTATATACTCGTGTATAAGCCGACCCGTGTATAAGCCGACCCCCCTACTTTTGCCCCCAAAACCTGGGAAAATCTATTGACTCGCGTATAAGCCGAGGGTGGACCCCAGCACAGGTATACAGCCCCCAGCAGTGGTATACAGGCCCCAGCAGTATGATATACAGCAGCCCCCAGTGGTATATACAGCAGCCCCCAGTGGTATATACAGCAGCCCTAGTGGTATTGCAGCCCCTATATACAGCAGCCCCAGTGGTATTGCAGCCCCAGTGGTGTATACAGCAGCCCCTATATACAGCAGCCCCAGTGGTATTGCAGCCCCAGTGGTATTGCAGCCCCTATATACAGCAGCCCCAGTGGTATTGCAGCCCCAGTGGTATTGCAGCCCCTATATACAGCAGCCCCAGTGCTTTTGCAGCCCCAGTGGTGTATACAGCAGCCCCTATATACAGCAGCCCCAGTGGTATTGCAGCCCCAGTGGTGTATACAGCCCCTATATACAGCAGCCCCAGTGGTATTGCAGCTCCAGTGGTGTATACAGCAGCCCCTATATACAGCAGCCCCAGTGGTATTGCAGCCCCAGTGGTGTATACAGCCCCTATATACAGCAGCCCCAGTGGTATTGCAGCCCCAGTGGTGTATACAGCCCCTATATACAGCAGCCCCAGTGGTATTGCAGCCCCAGTGGTGTATACAGCCCCTATATACAGCAGCCCCAGTGGTATTGCAGCCCCAGTGGTGTATACAGCAGCCCCTATATACAGCAGCCCCAGTGGTATTGCAGCCCCAGTGGTGTATACAGCCCCTATATACAGCAGCCCCAGTGGTATTGCAGCCCCAGTGGTGTATACAGCCCCTATATACAGCAGCCCCAGTGGTATTGCAGCCCCAGTGGTGTATACAGCAGCCCCTATATACAGCAGCCCCAGTGGTATTGCAGCCCCAGTGGTGTATACAGCCCCTATATACAGCAGCCCCAGTGGTATTGCAGCCCCAGTGGTGTATACAGCCCCTATATACAGCAGCCCCAGTGGTATTGCAGCCCCAGTGGTGTATACAGCCCCTATATACAGCAGCCCCAGTGGTATTGCAGCCCCAGTGGTGTATACAGCAGCCCCTATATACAGCAGCCCCAGTGGTATTGCAGCCCCAGTGGTGTATACAGCAGCCCCTATATACAGCAGCCCCAGTGGTATTGCAGCCCCAGTGGTGTATACAGCCCCTATATACAGCAGCCCCAGTGGTATTGCAGCCCCAGTGGTGTATACAGCAGCCCCTATATACAGCAGCCCCAGTGGTATTGCAGCCCTAGTGGTGTATACAGCCCCTATATACAGCAGCCCCAGTGGTATTGCAGCCCCAGTGGTGTATACAGCAGCCCCTATATACAGCAGCCCCAGTGGTATTGCAGCCCCAGTGGTGTATACAGCCCCTATATACAGCAGCCCCAGTGGTATTGCAGCCCCAGTATACAGCAGCCCCAGTGGTATTGCAGCCCCAGTATACAGCAGCCCCAGTGGTATTGCAGCCCCAGTATACAGCAGCCCCACACAAATGCTGGCACACGTCCCCCCTGTTGTAAGGCCCCCCCTGCTGATTACTTACCATCCCTGGTCTTCAGCAGCACCCCGACGCCGGTCCTCTGTGCTCCGGTCCTCCGCGATCCCGTCTTCTGTGCTCCGCTCCACGGCTGCATCCGGGTTCCCCGCGCGTCGCAGAAGCAATGACGTCATCGCGTCTGCGACGCGGCTGGTCACATGATACAGCCGGGGAACGGAGCACAGAGGACGGGATCGCGGACCACTGGAGCACAGAGGACCGGCGCCGGGGTGCTGCTGAAGACCAGGGATGGTAAGTATTCAGCAGGGGGGCCTTACAACAGGGGGGACGTGTGCCAGCATTTATTTGGGGCATTATCTACCTATATGCACTGCTCCCCCTGGCGCTGATTGACAGGGGGATGCAGTGCATATGTAATGAGCGGCCCCACGTGACGGGGCCGCTCATACAGCAGCCTCCCCCCGCCTCCTCCTGCCTCCCCAGCACCCGGACAGAGCCCCCACCCCACTCACCCGTATAGTGACTCGTGTATAAGCCGAGAGGGGGGACTTTTCAGCCCAATTTTTGGGCTGAAAAACTCGGCTTATACACGAGTATATACGGTATTTGTATTTTAAGTTAATTATTTGTTTGAATATCACATTACATTCTGTGGGCGACAACTTTTGTCTTGCCAAAATCTGACCATTCTGTGTTCATTAAATGATCAATATTTCAGCATTGATGCCAGTTTATTTTCTTAACCTAATCTTAACCTTAATATAAAACTAATGGATGAATTTAACGTCATGTTGTAAGCTTTTATTTACATAACATGGTTAAGTGACATAACTTTTGTCGGGGGCTGTATAGTCTTCTCTTCCTGTATAATCTGGGTTATATTGTCAATCACAATCTCTGAGCCATTTGTATAAGCTTCTCCAACCCATCCTGGAGGGCGGGCACCATATATCCTTTGTCCATTGACTTGAACAAGACATACCGTATATATTCGCGTATAAGCCGAGTTTTTCAGCCCAAAGGGCCTTTCCATTTGTAAAAGGCGAAAAAAGCTACAACAGTATGTGTGAACAAACACTAAAAGTAATATTTTTTTTATATGGGTTATTTAGCCTTATATACAAGTGATTATGCAGGAAAAACTGTTTCTGGACCTTTTTGGCCTATTAAATGTGATTTAGGTGAGGTTTGGTAGTTGTTCTTGTGTATCTGTAACAGTGGCGCAATACTAGGACAAAGTTATTCCCACAAATCATATGTGAGTCACAAATGCATGCACTCATGTTATCCAGGCTCTTTCCATTCGGTCTCATCACTTTCCCGCCCAGTTCAGCTTTTTCCTTAGGCCCCCAGACTCCTTTGTAGGGTCCCGCAGAACGTTGCTCGCGTTTCAAATGACTTACATTGTACTCGCTATTCGGAATGAATACACGATTATTAGAAAGTACTCGTAATGAGTATAGCGATTACAAATATTACGGTACTTGCTCATCATTAACCATGGCCATTAAGGTAAATTTTCTCCTTTTCAGTGTACCTCAGACAGGTGTTTAACCCCTTACCGACACAGGACGTTGTACAACGTCCTGGGTTTCTGGTCGTTCCCGACACAGGACGTTGTACAACGTCCTGGCGTGTTTGCACTCCTGCAGCTTGAGTGAGGGTCTCACTGACCTGTCACTTAACCTCCCTGGCGGTCTGTTTCTTTGCAAAAAAATCAACAAAAAGCGGGCTTACCCGCGTTCGCGGCAGATGCGGTAAAAAAACCGCATCTGCCGCACTTGCCGCATAGCTGCCGCACTTGCCGCACTTGCGGCGCGGTTGCGGCGCGGTTGCGGTAATCTGCTTAGTAAAGGGAACCTAAGTGACATACACTTACATGCCTGCGTTCTTCTGGGGGTCTCCCTGTGTGTGCTGGGACTTGTGGGCTGTGCCCATCATGGCTGCTCTCCCCCTCCCTTATGCACGGCCCCTCTCAGCCTGCTATTGTGACGTGAGGCTGATCGCGTCATAAAGGGGCGGGGCTCAATCGCGGCATCCCGGTAGCCCCGCCCCTTTATGACGCGATCAGCCTCACATCACAATAGCAGGCTGAGAGGGGCCGTGCATAAGGGAGGGGGAGAGCAGCCATGATGGGCACAGCCCACAAGTCCCAGCACACACAGGGAGACCCCAGAAGAACGCAGGCATGTAAGTGTATGTCACTTAGTTCCCTTTACTAAGCAGATTACCGCAACCGCGCCGCAACCGCGCCGCAAGTGCGGCAAGTGCGGCAGCTATGCGGCAAGTGCGGCAGATGCGGTTTTTTTACCGCATCTGCCGCGAACGCGGGTAAGCCCGAGCCTGACTCGGGGTTAACGATTCTGGTAGTGAATGTTAACCCCGAGTCAGGCTCGGGAATAACGCTAGGGAGGTTAAGCTGCAGGCACATGGGGATTTGCAGCACACCCCAGGGGGGGTCGCTTTGCCCCCCCAGGCTACAGCCCCGGTAATTGGCGGTTGAAAATGAAACCGCAAATTACCGTGGCTGTACTGACTGCGGTCTCCCCCTGCCTCTCTCCTCCTGCTCCCTGGCTCATTTCCTCCCTGTCTTCTCCTATAAACCAGGCGGGGTTTATAGGAGAAGCAGGGGGGCTCACTTTCCTGTCCCCCGATCACCTGAGCAGTGATCACTGCTCCGGGGATCAGCTCCTGCCAGCCGCCCACCCCCGAAGTGGTAACCGCTCCGGAGATCAGCTCCCCCTGTCACCCACCGCCGGAGCAGCAACCGCTCCGGGGATCAGCTCCCGCCCGTCACCTCCCGCCCACTGCCGGAGCGGTGATCACCTCCTCTCTGTGATCACCGCTCCGGGGATCACATCCCCCTGTCCTTTTGCCGCCTGCCGGAGCGGTGATCACCTCCTCCCAGTGATCACCGCTCCTGGGATCACCTGCTGCTGCCTGCTGACGCCGGCTCCCTCTGGTCGTCTTCTGGTCCCGGGTCCTACTGGCAAAGTCTGGTGAGTCCCCCTGCCTGAGGGATGCCTTTACAGCAGCCTGATCCCCCTGCAGGGGAAATCGACTGCATTCAAGTGATCTCACAGTGATCCACATAGTGGATCACTGCGCCGAGGCTGTGAGATCGCTGCTCTGCGGTCCGATCCCCCTGCATGGGGATCGAGCTGCAGAAAGTGATCTCGCAGCCCTGGCGCTGCACCGGGCTGCCAGATCGCTGCTCTGCAGTCCGATCCTCCTGCATGGGGATCGAGCTGCAGAAAGCGATCTCGCAGCCTCAGCGCTGCACCCGGGCTGCCAGATTGCTGCTCTGCAGTCCGATCCTCCTGCATGGGGATCAAGCTGTGGAAAGCGATCTCACAGCCCCGACGCTGCACCCGGGCTGTCAGATCGCTGCTCTGCAGTCCGATCCTCTTGCATGAGGATCGAGCTGCAGAAAGCGATCTCATAGCCCTGGCGCTGCACCCGGGCTGCCAGATCGCTGCTCTGCAGTCCGATCCTCCTGCATGGGGATCGAGCTGCAGAAAGCGATCTCGCAGCCTCAGCGCTGCACCCGGGCTGCCAGATTGCTGCTCTGCAGTCCGATCCTCCTGCATGGGGATCAAGCTGTGGAAAGCGATCTCACAGCCCCGACGCTGCACCCGGGCTGTCAGATCGCTGCTCTGCAGTCCGATCCTCCTGCATGGGGATCGACCTGTAGAAAGCGATCTCGCAGCCCCGGTGCTGCACCCGGGCTGTCAGATCGCTGCTCTGCAGTCCGATCCTCCTGCATGGGGATCGAGCTGCAGAAAGCGATCTCACAGCCCCGGCGCAGTGATCCACATAGTTGATCAGTGCACCCGGGCTGTCAGATCGCTACTTTGCTGTCCGATCCGCCGTCGGAGGCGATCGAGCGTCGTGGGACCTTCGTTGTGGACTACGCCGGATCTTTTTATAATAAAGATGGAGTCCGAATTTTGTGTGTGTTTTTTTTTTTTTCAAATAAAAAGATTTTTCTCTGTGTGGTGTATTTTTTGACTATTTACTAGAGATTCCTAAAGGCCGGGTCTAACATTGGCCTGACATTATGAATCTCAGGCTTAGTGCCAGCTGCCAATAAACAAGCTGGCATTATCCCCTTTATTACCCAGTTTGACACTGGCACCAGGGCAACTGGAAGAGCCTGGGTACAGCGCCAGAATATGGCGCTTCAATTAATGCGCCATTTTCTGGGGCGGCTGCAGGCTGCAATTCGCAGCATGGGGGGACCAGAATGCTTGGGCCTTTTCATACTGAGGATTCCAGCCCCCAGCTGCCTAGTTGTACCTGGCTGGGCCAAAAATATGGCGGAGCCCCACATCATTTTTTTTTCTAGAATTAGTTCCAGAAATAAAAAAAAAAAAGGCCTTCACTGTATTTTTGGTAGCCAGCCAGGTACAACTTGGCAGCTGGCTGACTGGAATCCTCAGCGTGGAGAGATCCAAATGTTGTGGGTCCCCCACACTGCAAATTGCAACCCACAGCCACCCAAGAAAATAGCGCATTCATTAAAGGCACCATTTTCTGGTGCTGTACCCCAACTCTTCCAGTTGCCCTTGTGCTGGTGGCACACGGGTTCTCCATATGTGCATGGCGTCCGCTAACAATTTCAATGGAAAATTAGCTCCAATTTTTAGCGGAAACCATGTCGCGTATGGAGAGCCCCTCCCTGTGTGCCTGAACAATGGAGCTCCCCCACAAGTGACCCCATTTTGGAAACTAGACCCCCCAGGGAACTTATCTAGATACATAGTGAGCACTTTGAACACACACGTGCTTCACAAATTATTCCGTAAAAGAGAAAAAGATTTTTTGTGAAAAAAAAGTAATTTTTCATTTTTACGGATCAATTTCTGAAGCACCTAGGGGATCAAAGTGCTCACTATGCATCTAGATAAGTTCCCTGGGGGGTCTTGTTTCCAAAATGGGGTCACTTGTGGGGGAGCTCCAATGTTTAGGCACACAGGAGCTCTTTATATGCGACATGTTGTCCACTAATAATTCCAATTGTTAGCTGACACCATGTTGCGTATGGAGAGCCCCTGTGTGCCTTAACATTGGAGCTTCTCCAAAAGTGACCCCATTTTGCAAACTAGACCCCCCAAGGAATATATCTAGATGCATAGTCAGCACTTTGAAGCCCCAGGTGCTTCACAAATTGATCCGTAATAAGGAATAAGTACTTTTTTTTTTCACAAAAATTTTCTTTTTTCATTTTTACGGATCAATTTGTGAAGCACCTGGGGCTTCAAAGTTGTGACTATGCATCTAGATATATTCCTTGGGGGGTATAGTTTCCAAAATGGGGTCACTTGTGGGGAAGCTCCAATGTTTAGGCACACAGGGGCTATTTATATGCGACATGGTGTCCACTAATAATTCCAATTGTTAGCTGACACCATGTTGCGTATGGCGAGCCCCTGTGTGCCTTAACATTGGAGCTTCTCCAAAAGTGACCCCATTTTGGAAACTAGACTCCCCAGGGAGCTTGCCTAGATGCGTAGTGCACACTTTGAACCCCCAGGTGCTTCACAAATTAATCCGTAAAAATGAAAAAGAAAATTTTTGTGGAAAAAAAAAGTACTTTTTCACATTTATGGATCAATTTGTGAAGCACCTGGGGTTCAAAGTGCTCACCACCCATCTAGATATGTTCCCTGGGGGGGTATAGTTTCCAAAATGGGGTCACTTGTGAGGGAGCTCCAATGTTTAGGCACACAGGGGCTCTCCAAACGCGACATGGTGTCTTCTAACAATTTGAATAGAAAATTAGCTCTAATTGTTAGCTGACACCATGTTGTGTTTGGAGAGCCCCTGTGTGCCTAAACATTGGAGCTCCCTCACAAGTGACCCCATTTTGCAAACTAGACCCCCAAGGAACGTATCTAGGATGCATCGTGAACGCTTTGAACCCCCAGGTGCTTCACAAATTGATCCGCAAAAATGAAAAAATAATTTTTTTTGTGGAAAAAAAAGTACATTTTCATTTTTACGGATCAATTTGTGAAGCACCTGGGCATTCAAAGTTCTCTCTATGCATCTATATAAGTTCCTTGGGGGGTCTAATTTCCAAAATGGGGTCACTTGAGGGGGAGCTCCAATGTTTAGGCACATAGGAGCTCTCCAAACGCAACATGGTGTCCGCTAAAAATTTGGCTGAAAAATCAGTTCAAATTGTTAGCGGACACCATGTCGCGTTTGGAGAGCTCCTGTGTGCCTAAACATTGGAGCTCCCCCACAAGTGACTCCATTTTGGAAACTAGAGCCCCCAGGGAACTTATCTAGATGGGTGGGGAGCATTTTGAACCCCCAGGTGCTTCACAAATTGATCCGTAAAAATGAGAAAGTACTTTTTTTTTCACAAAAATTTTCTTTTAGCCTAAATTTTTTCATTTTCACATGGGGAACAGGATAAAATGGATCCTAAAAATTGTTGGGCAATTTCTCCTGAGTACACCGATACCTCATATGTGGTCATAAACCACTGTTTGAAATCTAAAAAGGGGGTGAGAATGCGCAAATAGAGTTTTATCCTTAGGAGACAGGATTATTAAGGTGGAATTTTTTATATTTGTGTGGATTCGATCTTGTCATTATGCGCTCCCAGGTCTTGTGATATCTTTGGCTTGGATCTTCTCCTGACTTGTGACACACGCCATCCAGCTACTTCTATTGGCTTGCACTGTTCTTCTAATACTTATTTGCTGAAATAAATACTTATTTGCTTTAAATTAGAGGCACACTACATCTTACAATTCTTGTCACTCCTTATAGACTTCTATATAAGCTTTTCACAGCTCCTAAGTATCTACTTAGTTCCTCCCTTTGATCCTAATGAGAGCCACGCGACTGTTTGCAACTTTGTTTCCCTGTTAATAGGCTTCTGTTCAGAAGAAAAAAGGTGATGAGGAAGGACCTTGTCCGAAACGCGTCCGGCGGGATATAAGTGTTTTTAAATATGTTCTAATAAAGTTGCTGTCAGTATGGTCCAGTGGCCCTGGAAAATACCTTTTTTCTTCTGAACTGATTGGTGGAGCCAGCCACTGTTCCAGGTGCCTGGGGAATCTGACGAGTGTTGAGGTGAACAGCTTCCTATTCCCCACCCCCATCAGCTGTGCAATAGGCTTCTGTGCCCGGATTACTTCGAAGCTACCGATTTAACCCGGACCGGTTTTCTATTTTGTATTGCAGAGTATAGAGCTCAGAATGGTTCATTCCCGGATCAAAAATAATCCGGTTTTTACACTTAAACCAATATACCTTGAATAACAGAGAAACATATTATATATATATATATATATATATATATATATATATATATATATATATATATACATTTTTTATTGATTATGAGAGTATATCTTTTTATCAATATTTTTTAACTTTTTTTTAATATAACACTCATAAATTCTATTTTAATATACATATACATTTACCGTAATACATTATATTTTAATACATCACATTTTTATATATATTTATAGATTTTAATAAAAACAAATGTTTATTACAAATTATAATTAGATTTTTTTAGCTAGTTTAACCAGCCTTTTCATTAACTTATTTACATGATTTTTCCCTTTTTCAGGCATCTAGAAAAAGAAAAATAATAAAGTATAAGTATTAATGATGTAACAATAGAGATTTTTATTATAGCGTATATAACTTCTTTAATCCCAATAAGAGATGAGAGATCTATACAGAATAATACACTTTATAACCCTAACAAGGATAATACATAGTGAAATTACATCCGACACTTTCGTTAGATCCTATAGCTCCACTCGATAAATAGACACATCATTCATTTTTTCTCCTGCACTCATAGGTTCTAATCCATTCACCTACTTTTTTTCTTTTTCTTCTTTTCCACATTTCCTTTTTGTTATATCACTTTGTGCCTATTATATTTAACAACCTTGGTTTTTGTATACATTGTTCCACACTTTGATAAGTGGTTATTCTTCTACACTATTTCACTATTGATCACGCTGGTACGAGCTTTTGTATACATAACACTGTGACGTCACTTACACACCCCTTGTTCACCTGTGTCACATCCAATTTGATTTTTGCGCCATTTTCATGTTATAAAGGATTGTATGCACTGTAATCTTTTTTTTTTTTGCTCCAATAATTTTTATTGAGGTTATGCAAAACAAATACAATGACATAAACATAGACAAGAATACATAAACAAGAAAACAAAACAGCCAAGGGAAGTGGAGGGGGAGGAGGTGGGAGGTTTGGATGAGACAAGGACCACTAGGGACCTAAATGCAGATACCACATACATTGTGAACAAAGGCAGAAATAGCAACATGAATAACTCCGTGAACGGCCAGCATCAAAAGTCTAAGTCTCACACAATCGGAACTGCAGACGGGTGGGCCACCCATCGTGCCCAGTCGTCTATTACCCTGTTTCTGGTGGCATTATCTAAAGCTAGGTGGTATTCATTGTGGAATATCACATTCAGACGATCAGTGACCTCTGCAATAGAAGGGGGGGCGTCCGCCCTCCATTTAGCTGCGATGCTCAACCTTGGAGCAGTTAAAACATTAGAAATCAGCGTTCTGGAGTCCCTGGGAAAGAGAGAGATCCCTTCATGTAAGATTGCCAGCTGCGGCGACACCTGGACACGCATGCCCGTTACAGACCCCATCAAGCCAGAGATGACTGCCCAAAAGGGGGCCAGTCTGGGGCAGGACCACCACATGTGGGCCAGTGTACCTCTTTCTCCACAGCCCCTCCATCATAGAGGGGATCAATCCTGGGAGAAGCGCACCAGGGTCACCGGAGGGTAATACCACCTCATATGAATTTTCTTCAGGATTTCCAGGTGATTAACACACCTGGAAGTTGCCTGTAAGACCCTCAGTCCCCTATACCAGTCTTCCTCCGGGGCCGTGAACCCCAGGTCTTCCTCCCATCTCCTCATGTAGCTTGGTTTATTGGGGAACAAGGCCGCAGTCAAATGTCTATACACTCCCGACAAAGCTTTTTGTTTAGTGGGGGAAAAAAGAAACTTTTGAAAATGGGAGACCTCAGGGGGAGAGCGGGCCCCCCACGTCCCCCCCAAGAGAGCTAAAGAAATGTGAGATCTGCTCATATTGGTAGAAAGTCCTCTCTATCCCCGGAAATCTCGCACAAAGGCTCGAAAAGGGGCTGAGACAACCCAACTCAAGGAGGTCCGCACAGTTGCGGATCCCCGCCCGCGTCCAAGGACCAATGTTCAGGAAGGGGATATGAAAAGGCAAAGCCCTAATGTCTATATCCTTAGGGGATAATGAGATCTGCTTCCCCACCTCTTCCCTCCAGGTTCGCAAGAGTGAGACCATCGTGGGGAGCTGCAGGGACACTCTCGTAGGGGCCAAGCACTCCGCCTCCAAAAGATGGCGCAGAGAACCAGTCCCAAGGAGAGCAGACTCGAGACCCACCCAGCCCCCAGTGCCCTCCGCCATCCACCAAAGTTTGGCCTCTTGAAGCAGTGTAGCTCTGTAGTACGCCGACAAATTAGGAACTCCCATTCCCCTTGACTGTAAGGCAGATACATGATATTCCCTGATACTCTAGCTCTTCGGCCTGCCCAGATGTATGCCTGCACGGCTCGTTGCAAGCGCGTTAGTAGGTTGGAGGGAATAGTCAGAGGCAGATTGCGAAAGAGATATAGAACTTTTGGGAGGAGGAACATTTTAAAAGCATGAATGCGCGCCACCCACGACAGGGCTGGCAGGGGGTGAGTGTTTGTTTCTCTGCGCAGGGAGGCCAGGAGAGCATCCACATTAACTGACACTATCCGGTGAGAGTTTGTTAGGGTGATCCCGAGGTATGGAACACCCTCCTCCCTCCAAACGAAGGGAAACTTCTGACGTAGGCTGGCAGCAAGCGGGCCCGGGACACCGATGGGGAAAATCAACGATTTAGTCGCGTTCAATTTATAATATGATAATTTGGTGAACAGGGCCAAGGCGTCCATCACCGCCGACAGGGAGGTCTCTAAGTCAGTGCAAGCTATAATAATATCATCGGCGTAGAGCCCAATTTTATGGGATATCTCACCGACGGAAAACCCAGTTATAGCCGGGTTTGATCTAATAGATTCCGCCAGCGGTTCGATTATCAAGGAAAAGATAATAGGAGACTGGGGACAACCCTGGCGGGTACCGTTTGTCAGAGAAAAGGCCGAGGAGAGAAATCCGGAGGAGAGCACTCTGGCGTTCGGGTTGGAGTACAAGGCCAAAATGGCCGAGAGAACAGGGCCCCGAAACCCAAATTTCTCTAGGACAGAGGCCAGGTAACCCCAGTGCACCCTATCAAACGCCTTTTCAGCGTCAAGTGACAGGAGGGCACTGGGGACCCCAGCCCTTTCACCCACACTAATCAAATCAATAAAGCACCTCGTGCCGTCCTTCGTCTGCCTCCCGCTCACAAAGCCCACCTGATCCACATGCAGCAGCGACGGGGTGACTCTCTGGAGTCGGCATGCCAGGAGTTTTGAGAACACCTTCACTTCACAGTTGAGCAGTGAAATCGGACGGTAGCTACCAGGGTCGTCCGGGGGTTTCCCCTGCTTTGGAATAGTGACAATAGTCGCCGCGAGGGCACAGGAGGAGATGGCACCCGCTCCCTGCCAGAATTTGCACGCCCTCGTGAGGAAGGGAGCCAACAAGCGGGCGAATGTACGGTAATAATCGTTGGGGAGACTGTCCGGGCCCGGGGCGGAGTGGCGTTTAGTGGAAGAGATAACCCGTAAGATTTCAGCGTCCGTTATAGGGGAGTTCAGGTCGTCCAGTTGCTCCGGCGACAAGCGGGGAAGCCGCAAGTCATCCAGGAACCTCTGGAAGTCCTCCGGGGTCGGGGCCGGTGCCGAAGGGTCATCTTTAATGTTATAGAGTTGAGAGTAGTAGTGTGCGAAAGCATCTGCGATCTCGATGGGGTTAGAGCGAAGCACACCGGAGTGGTCTTTCAAGGCCGAGATAGAGGATATAAGCTCCCTTTTCTTAATACGCTTGGCCAGAAGGGCCCCGGCCCGATCTCCTGCGGAGTAGAAGGACAGCTTGGACCTGCGGAGGCATTTCTCATGCTGCGACAGCAGAAATCCCCGCAGCTGTGTCCTAACAGCATACAACTGCTGACTCACTCCGGGAGAGGGGGTCGTTTTGTGGATCTCCTCCAGGTCTTGGAGGCGGGCCAA
Organism: Allobates femoralis; assembly: GCA_033576535.1. Lineage (NCBI taxonomy): Eukaryota > Metazoa > Chordata > Amphibia > Anura > Aromobatidae > Allobates > Allobates femoralis. The sequence goes on from JARQOC010000003.1 coordinate 369,963,914, forward strand.
GAGTTCCTCTCTGCGCCTTTCTCTTTCCCTTTTGAGACGGGAGGCCTGTTGGATAAACAGTCCTCTAACATACACCTTATGGGCCAGCCACATCGTCTCGTCAGAGACCTCCCCGTTATCATTATGGAGAAAATAGTCAGAGAGCGCACGTTCTATATCTGTAACCATCTGCTGACATGATAAGAGGTCTGGGTTGAGCCTCCAGGAGTAGGGTGCCTGAGGTCTGCCCGCCAGGGAGAGGGACAGGGAGGTAGGAGCGTGGTCGGACCACGTAATGAGTCCCACATCCGCTTTAGTACAGACAGGCAGGCTCCCACTATCCACCAAGAAAAAATCGATGTGCGAGTAGGACCTATGCCTGTTAGAGTAGAACGTATAGTCCCGCTCCCCGGCGTGCAGGTACCTTCAGATGTCATGCAGGTGTAGAGACCTGCATAGGCGACCCAATTCCCCCCTGGCAACAGCCCGACCCGCCGAGGAATCTGAGTGGCGGGACATTACAGCATTAAAATCCCCAGCCATTACCAGCATACCCCTAGAATGTTTCTCTACCAGTTTCATAAGAGAGCGGAAAAACTTGATCTGAAAAGCATTTGGCGCGTATAGGGTCACAAGAGTAAACAGCATGTCATACATTTTACATACGAGGATTAGAAACCTTCCAGCAGGAACTGCCACAGACTCCTGAAGCTGAAAAGAAATGGATGATCTAATAAAGATCCCCACCCCCGCCTTCTTCCCATCGCTGTTAGCAAAGTAGGATTTGCCATAGAGGCGGTGGTGGACTCTAAAGTTATCTGCCTGTAGCAGGTGAGTTTCTTGAACACATATAACGTCCGCTCCGCTCCTGCGGGCTTCAGACCAGAAGAGAGAACGTTTCACAGGAGAGTTCAGACCGTTCACATTCATTGAAAATAGTTTAAGACTCATGGTGGATTGTAGGGGGAGCCCAGATAATCTCGAATCTCACCAGGGAAAAGTCCAGGACAGGAAGAGGGAGACCCAAGGGGTCGAGACAGGGGGTAATAACAACAAAACATCCATGTAAACTGTAGGGGCAGACCGGAGTCTGCTGTGGGGGAGGCAGAGGTCCCACGGATGAGCACCCGGGGGCCCCCATCTCGCCAGGGCAACCAACAGGATAACATTACTCACGAAACCCAACAGGGCGAGGTGCGACATCCCAGTCACGTATACGACTCAAGTGTCACATCATGTGTCAGCGAGCAGTATCCCACTCCGGATCCATCCTTTGCTCAGCCGGGGAAGCAGGTTTCCTCTTGGCCTGGGAATCAGTGGAACCAGCAAGACCCCAGGCTTTCAGAGCTTTATCCAGCAGCTTGGGGGAAGTGAAGATATGGCGATCCCCCTTGTACGCAAATCGGACTCGCACTGGAGTGCCCCAGCTGTACGGGACCCCAGCAGCCCGCAGGGTCCTGCACATAGGACCGAATTCCTTCCGTTTCACCAGAGTGCCCACAGAGAGGTCAGGGTAGGCTGAGACGTTGGTTAAGGCGCCTGGCAGCTCCGGATTCCCTCGCAGAGCAAGCATGAGATCTTCTCTGAGTCTGACCGAGGGCAGGCATGCCAGGACATCTCTCGGCAGCGCAGGGTTCACATGGGATGGTTTGGGGATCCTGTGTATGCGATCCGGTTTCACCAGAGCAGGAGCAGTGCCAGGGAGGACATGCAGAATGAGCCTGGAGAGGAGATCAGGCAATGCAGAATCAGCCACATCCTCAGGAATCCCCCTCAGCTTAACGTTAGCCCTCCTGCTCCTGTCTTCCATCTTCCAGAGTTTAGCCTGCTGAGCCTCAAACTTCCTCTCTATAGAATCGAAGCTGTCAGCCAGGGAATTGTGGGCTGAGGCAAACTGAGCCATCTTCTTGTCCAGATGGCCAGTACGCTCCCCGAGGTCTGCTACCTCCTTCTTAATATCTCCTAGTATATTTTGGAGATCTTCATGCATTGTCACCCTAAATGAGGATAGAAGTCTCTGCATAGTTCGCTCTGTAAGTGGTGCATCTATGCCTGCTGCATGCTCCTGCTCCCCCCTCCCCCCTCCATTAGAACATGAGGAGGGAGAGCAGGGCCTCTGCTCTGGTGCCATCTTAGCCTGAGAGGGAAGGGGGCCCTTGTGGAAATAGTCCGTGACCCTGGGGGTACCTGGCTGTGATTTCGAGCTCCGAGGCATCCTGGGGTTCCAGGGGTGTTGCACCGTTCTCTGGGATCGATTGCAGGCCGGGTGAGAAGTGCTGGGAGCTGCTGTGAGTCTGTGACCAGGGAGCCCTGAAGTTAAGCAGCTGCTTCCATGAAGGTCGAAGCCACGCCCCTGCACTGTAATCTTGATGTTCCCTGAGGAAGGCGTTTGGGATACGACTCCGAAACGCGTCGGAAAATAAACTAGCTACTACCATACCCAGGCATACCGCTGTATCTGGTTATTCCATCACAGCAGCTCGGACCACGAGGTACTTTGTCCTGCAGAAACTTATCATAAACCACTGTTTGGGAGCCATTTGACTTTTTGAATCAAAAATTAGCTCCAAAAGTCAAATGCGCTCTTTCCCTTCTGAGCCCTGCCGTGCGCCCAAACAGTGGTTTATGACCACATATGAGGTATCTGTGTACTTAGGAGAAATTGCACAACAATATTTAGGATCCATTTTATCCTGTTCTCCATGTGAAAATGAAAGAATTGAGGCTAAAAGAACATTTTTGTTGGAAAAATTAAATTTTTTCCTTACATGTTGCTTTAGTTCCTGTGAAGCACCTGAAGGGTTAATAATCTTCTTGAATGTAGTTTTGAGTAGCTTGAGGGGTGCAGTTTTTGGAATGGTGTCACGTTTGGGTGTTTTCTGTCATGTAAACCCCTCAAAGGAACTTCAAATGTGATGTGATCACAAAAAAAAAATGGTTTTGTAAATTTTGCTGCAAAAATGAAAAATTGCTGATGAACTTTGAACCCTTATAACGTCCGAACAAAAAATTTTTTTTTTCCAAAATTTTGCTGATGTAAAGTAGACATGTGGGAAATGTTATTTAGGAACTATTTTGTGTCACCTAACTCTCTGGTTTAGCAGAATAAAAATTCATATTTGAAAATTGCAAAATGTTCAAAAATTTTGCCAACTTTTTACATTTTTCACAAATAATCGCACAAATTATCGACCTAAATTTAATACTAACATGAAGCCCAATATGTCATGAAAAAACAAGCTCAGAATCGCTAGGATCCGTTGAAGCGTTCCAGAGATATAACCTCATAAAGGGACACTGGTCAGAATTGACAAAAATGACCTGGTCATTAGGGTCAAAATAGGCCCGGGGGTGAAGAAGTTAATACAATCTCTTATTGCAGCCTTCACAATGTATATTACCTTCCTATAGGATATTACAATTAGATGATTTCTTATATCTCAGGTATGTCACCAGTCTGTCTTAATTTAGCACCTGTTTTTTTTTTAAATCTCATCTATATAATCTCCTAATGTTTTCTGTCTGTCACGGAAATCGCACGCCAGCGCTCATTGGCCACAGCCACGCCGCGCTGTCATCCCCCTCCTGCCTGCACCCGCCCGCTCCATTACGCATTGCTCTCACCTGCACCCAGTCATTGCCGTCCCCTCCCACTCCATTCCGCATCGCTCTCACCTGCACCTGGTCATTGCCGTTCCCTCCCGCTCCATTCTGCTCCGGTCTCACTCGCACCCAGTTATTGCCGCTGGAAGCTATAGCAAGTAATGAGCGGTTATGTGACAGGCTCTGTGCACGTCACCTCAGCCCGCCTATCACATGACCGCTCATTACCTGCTGTAGCTTCCAGCGGCGATGACCGGGTGTGGGTGAGACTGGAGCAGGAGGGGGCGACAATGACCGGGTGCAGGTGAGACCTGAGCAGCGGGGAGGGGGGAATGGACATGTGCTGAGCCTCCATCCTGCGCTGACCACTCTGCCTCCATCCTGTGCTGACCACTGAGCCTCCATCCTGCGCTGACCATTGTGCATCCATCCTGCATTGACAACTCTGCCTCCATCCTGCGCTGACCACTGAGCCACCATACTGTGCAACCAGTGAGCCACCATATACAGTGCCAACCACTGAGCCACCATAAAGTGCTAACCACTGAGTCACCGTATACAGTGCTAACCACTCATCCACCATATACAGTGCTAACCACTCAGCCACCATAGAGTGATAATCAGTGAGTCACCATGTACGGGGCCAACCACTTAGCCACCTTATACAGTGCTAACCACTGAGCCACCATATACAGTGCTCACCACTGAGCCGCCATACAGAATTAACCACTCTGCCTCCATATAGTGCTAACCACTGAGCCACCATACTGTGCTAAACACTGAGCCACCGCGCAGTGCTTATCACTGAGCCACCATACTGTGCTAACCACTGAGCCACTATACTGTGCTCACCACTGAGCCACCGTGCTGTGCTAACCACTGAGCCACCATACAGTGCTAACCACTGAGCCACCGTACAGTGCTAACCACTGAGCGATCATATACTGTGCTAACCACTGAGCCACCATACTTTGCTAAACACTGAGCCACCGTACAGTGCTAACCACTGAGTGATCATATACTGTGCTAACCACTGAGCCACCATACTGTGCTAACCACTGAGCCACTATACTGTGCTAACCACTGAGCCACCGTGCTGTGCTAACCACTGAGCCACCGTACAGTGCTAACCACTGAGCCACCGTACATTGCTAACCACTGAGCCACCGTGCAGTGCTGGCCACTGAGCCACCATACTGTGCTAACCACTGAGCCACCGTACAGTGCTGGCCACTGAGCCACCATACTGTGCTAACCACTGAACCACCATATACAGTGCCAACCACTGAGGCTCCGTATACTGTGCTAGCCACTGAGCCACCGTATATAGTGCTTATCACTGAGCCACATTACTGTTCTAATTATTGAGCCACCATATACAGTGCCAACCACTGAGGCTCCGTATACAGTGCTAATCACTGAGCCACAATATAAAGTGCTAACCACTGAGCCACCATCTACTATACAATTGCCTAATCGTGTCTGCCGGAGGCCTCACAGATATGCGCTGTCAGCCTCCTCCTACCCGCACCCGCCTGCTGGAGCGGGTGCGCCCATCTCCGGCCCTCTCCTGCCCACCGCTGCCACCCGGTCTCCCATCTCCCTCCTCCTAACTGCTACATCCTCCGCCCATGCTCTGTCCCCCACACCCCCATTCCGCTACCTCCCGCCAGTCCATTATCCCCACCTTGCTCCATTCCCCCCCTTCTCCCTGCCACCATTCACACCCCCTCCCCGCCACTCCATTCTTTCCCCCCTCCACACCAGCCCGGTCTCACCCATTGCCAATGGAAGGTTCAGCCGGAAATGAGCGGGTCATGTGACTGGCTCTGTGCACGTCAATTCAGCCCGCCTGTCACATGACCGTTCATTTCCGACTCAAGCTTCCATCGGTGATGGGTGAGACTGAAGAGGGGATGTATGTGTAGGTGTGTGTGTTCGCTGAGCCGCCATATACTGTGCTATCCACTCACCCGCCGTACACTGTGCTGTCCACTCACCCACAGTACACTGTGCTGTCCACTCACCCGCCGTACATTGTGCTGTCCACTCACCCGCCGTACACTCACCCGCCGTACATTGTGCTGTCCACTCACCCGCCATACACTGTGCTGTCCACTCACCCGCCGTACACTGTGCTGTCCACTCACCCGCCATACACTGTGCTGTCCACTCACCCGCTGTACACTGTGCTGTCTACCCACCTGTTGTATACTCTGCTAACCACTGAGCTGCCGTATACTCTGCAAAGCACTCTGCTGCGGGCAGGAGGGGGCCTGGGAACAGCGGCCAGGTGCAGACAGGAGGGGCCTCCCCGCCCCTCCTGTCTGCACCCCGCCGCTGTTCCCCGGCCTCCTCCTTCCCGGACCTGGCCGCTGTTCCCCGGCCCACTCCTGCCTGCACCCGGCCGCTGTCTCCCTGGCCCCCTCCTGCCCGCACCCAGCTGCTATCCCCAAGCCCCCTCCTGCCCGCACCCGGCCGCTTTTCCCCGGCCCCCTCCTGCCCGCACCCGGCCGCTCTTCCCCGGCCCCCTCCTGCCCGCACCCGGCTGCTCTTCCCCTGCCCCCTCCTGCCTGCACCTGGCCGCTTTTCCCCGGCCCCCTCCTGCCTGCACCTGGCCGCTCTTCCCCGGCCCCCTCCTGCCCGCACCTGGCCGCTCTTCCCCGGCCCCCTCCTACCCTCACCTGACCTCTCTTTCCCGGCCCCCTCCTGCCCGCACCCGGCCGCTGTCCCCTGGCCCCCTCCTGACCTGTCCCCTTCTGGACTCAGTCAGCGATATTGGCGCAGGATTTAAACCCAGCTTCCCTTTGCATTATTCTTAAATCTTCATAAATAAACTACATCCATAGTCTAGAATACCCGATGCATTAGAATCGGACCACCATCTAGTTAATATTATATTATAAAGATATATTTTTGTCACTTTCTCTTCTCCCCCCAGGTAGCAATAATTTTGTGCGTTACAATAGCACTTACACAATCTTTGTGAGAAAAGATACCCACTGCCCATTCTATATATATCTCTCTATATTTATTACTACCTTGTCTCGTTTGAGACCATCTGAGCCCAGTGGAGCCAATTTATGGCTTCTATCTTGTCTAACCCTTTTTAAAAGGTATGCTACACTTTTCTGATTGTCTGTCTCTCTCTCTCTCTCTCTCTCTCTCTCTCCTACCCCTTTTTTACCCCTTACTCCCTTCTTCTTTATGCTATTCCTTTTTTCTTTTATTCCTTTGACCACAGCTGCTCTTCATAACACTGTGCATGACATCACAGCACTATACAGTGGTGGCCAAAAGTATTGACACCCCTGCAATTCTGTCAGATAATACTCAGTTTCTTCCTGAAAATGATTGCAATCACAAATTCTTTGGTATTATTATCTTCATTTAATTTGTCTTAAATGAAAAAACACAAAAGAGAATGAAGCAAAAAGCAAAACATTGATCATTTCACACAAAACTCCAAAAATGGGCCAGACAAAAGTATTGGCACCCTCAGCCTAATACTTGGTTGCACAACCTCTAGCCAAAATAACTGTGATCAACCGCTTCCGGTAACCATCAATGAGTTTCTTACAATGCTCTGCTGGAATTTTAGACCATTCTTCTTTGGCAAACTGCTCCAGGTCCCTTGATATTTGAAGGGTGCCTTCTCCAAACTGCCATTTTTAGATCTCTCCACAGGTGTTCTATGGGATTCAGGTCTGGGCTCATTGCTGGCCACCTTAGAAGTCTCCAGTGCTTTCTCTCAAACCATTTTCTAGTGCTTTTTGAAGTGTGTTTTGAGTCATTGTCCTGCTGGAAGACCCATGACCTCTGAGGGAGACCCAGCTTTCTCACACTGGGCCCTACATTATGCTGCAAAATTTGTTGGTAGTCTTCAGACTTTATAATGCCATGCACACGGTCAAGCAGTCCAGTGCCAGAGGCAGCAAAGCAACCCCAAAACATCAGGGAACCTCTGCCATGTTTGACTTTAGGGACCGTGTTCTTTTCTTTGAATGCCTCTTTTTTCTCCTGTAAACTCTGTTGATGCCTTTGCCCAAAAAGATCTACTTTTGTCTCATCTGACCAGAGAACATTCTTCCAAAACGTTTTAGGCTTTCTCAGGTAATTTTTGGCAAACTCCAGCCTGGCTTTTTTATGTCTCGGGGTAAGAAGTTGGGTCTTCCCGGTTATCCTATCATACAGTCCCTTTTCATTGAGACGCTGACGGATAGTACGGGTTGACACTGTTGTACCCTCGGACTGCAGGGCAGCTTGAACTTGTTTGAATGTTAGTCAAGGTTCTTAATCCACCATCCGCACAATCTTGCGTTGAAATCTCTCGTCAATTTTTCTTTTCCGTCCACATCTAGGGAGGTTAGCCACAGTGCCATGGGCTTTAAACTTCTTGATGACATTGCGCACGGTAGACACAGGAACATTCAGGTCTTTGGAGATGGCCTTGAGATTGCTCATGCTTCCTCACAATTTGGTTTCTCAAGTCCTTAGACTGTTCTTTGGTCTTCTTTCTTTTCTCCATGCTCAATGTGGTACATACAAGGACACAGGACAGAGGTTGAGTCAACTTTAATCCATGTCAACTGGCTGCAAGTGTGATTTAGTTATTGCCAACACCTGTTGGGTGCCACAGGTAAGTTACAGGTTCTGTTAATTCCACAATTACACAAATTAGAGAAGCATCACATAATTTTTCTAACAGTGCCAATACTTTTGTCCACCCCCTTTTTTATGTTTGGTGTGGGATTATATACAATTTGGCTTTAGGACAATTCTTTTTGTGTTTTTTCATTGAAGACAAATTAAATGAAGATAATAATACCAAAGAATTTGTGATTGCAATCATTTTCAGGAAGAAACTGAGTATTATCTGACAGAATTACAGGGGTGTCAATATTTTTGGCCACAACTGTATATGCACTCGATGTTATATAGAGGTATGTTGAATTAACATGCAGTACAACTGAACATCTTAGGCTACTCATATTCTTTTTTAACCATTATATTTTTATTAAAAGAATTTCAGACAGAATTACAAGAAATGCGCAATTCGTCGATTAATCACAACAAAAATGATCACAACAAGAGTCTAACATCATAAATAAGAGATAAGCCTAGAAAATAAAGAAAATTATCACAGAGGGGTAGGGGAAGGTAAGGAGGGGGAAAACATGAGAAAATGAGATAAACAGTTACCCCAAAAATTCAATATAGTTCACTAAAATTTCATTGACAACTCAATCACCTGGTGACCTCAATAGTATTATGGGCAGACTGTACCCAGGGATCCCACCAGTTCAATATTTTGTTCCTTGTGGGGAGATCATGTGCCAAGAGGAGTTCATACTGAAAGTGTAAACTTATACGGTTGACTAGTTCCGTCTTAGATGAGGGGGTCGGAGACTTCCACTTGGATGCCAAACACATTCTTGCCGCTACCAAAGTATTAGTGACAATTGGGCAAAGAGATTTGGGAATCAAGTCAAGGCCTAGGCCTAACAGGGCAACCGGGGACTCCAGCGCCTGTGGCAGTCCTGTGAGAGTGGCAAGCAACTCTTCAGCTTCAACGCAAAAGGGTTGTATAACAGGACAATCCCACCAGATGTGGGCGGGGGACCCCACTGAGGGGCAGCCCCGCCAACACTGCCGGGATATAGAGAGGTCCCTGCCCCCAAACCCGGCCAGACGGTCTGGGGTCAGGTACCAGTGGAGCTGGAGCTTTTTTGCCTGCTCTAGGTGGTTTATACATGACGAGTTAAGAGATGCATGAGAGGCCGCCTTCTGCCAAGCCTCCAAAGGAGCAACAAATCCCAGTCCCCCCTCCCACTTGGTCATGTATGTGAGTTTCTGCTTAGAGTGTTGGCTCAGAAGAGCCTTATAGACAATGGAGACCCCACCAGAGCTAATGCCCCTTGACTTAAAGAAAGCCTGCAAAGAGCCAATAAAAGTTTCTAGTGACGGAACAGGCAGGGAGACAGAGGCCAGAAAATGCCGCAGCTGTAAGCATTTAAAAAAATCTTTTTTGGGGATGTCGAAATCCTCCGCCAACGCAGAGAAAGATCTCAAGCTACCCCCCTCCATAATTTGATTCAAAAAATGAATACCCTTTAATTTCCAATTTCGGAGGTTCAAAAACCCAATAGAAAGCTCTACCACCTCCAGTGTGATATATCTGAGCAGAAAGGATAGTAAGTCTCTACTCTCTTGGGACCATATTTTCAGTAAAGTTCTCATTGAAGAAAGGCCTCCCGATACCTGGGAAAACTTCATCAAGTTTATTTCCAGGTGGATTGTTTAGGAGCAAAGAAGGCTTCAATTTGAAGCCAGAGGGAGGTCTGTTCTTGCGACCACCAATTCCTAGCTGCCTCAAGGTGCACTGCTTTATAGTAGGAGTGGATGTCTGGGACCCCCAGCCCCCCCGCTGAGGTGTGCAGGGTGAGGACCCTATTTGCTATACGATGTGGCTTTCCCTGCCAAATAAATTGACCTAATGTCGCCTGAAATGCTCTCAGAAACTTGCCCGGGATAAGGAGGGGGAGACACCTCAGTAGGTATAGTATCTTAGGGAGATAAATCATTTTGATAATTTGGATTCTGGCCATCCACGATAGGAAAAGGCCAGAGTGACTTTCCAATTCCCTTTGGATACTCCTGAGCAAGGACTCACAGTTATGTCGTACCATTTTGTTTAGTTTAGTTATGTGTAGACCCAAATAGGTGAAGCCCTCCTCCGACCAGGCAAATGAGAACTGCCCCCTGATGATCTTTTGTTCAGACTCTGTGACATTAATTGGATAGAAAGAGGATTTAGTCATGTTCAATTTGTAATAGGAAGCATGGGAGAAGTTTTCCAGGACTTTTAAAATTTTCGGGATCGTGGAGGGGAGCCGCGAGCACATGAAAACCACATCATCCGCATAGAGCCCGATCTTCTGCTCCACAGGCCCCACCTCCACCCCCCGAATTTCAGAGTCCCCCCTCACCACCGCAGCCAAGGGTTCCATTACCAAGGCAAAAATCAGCGGGAAGAGGGGGCACCCCTGCCTAGTTCCGTTGGAAATATCAAATACTGAGGACATAAACCCCGATGCCTTGACCGAAGCGCAGGGAGAGGAGTAGAGAGCCATGATGGCTCTTTGGAAGTCACCTACTACTCCAAATCTTTGGAGGACCTCACGAAGGTACCCCCAGTGCACCCTGTCGAACGCTTTTTCTGCGTCAAGGGACAGGAATGCACCGGGAGCCCCTCTCCTCTCCATGATCTCCATCAAGTCCACCAGTCTCTTCGTGCCATCACCAGCCTGTCTCCCCGGGACAAACCCCACCTGCTCCAACCCTACCAGGGTGGGCAATACTTCTCCAAGTCTGTTAGCGAGAAGTTTAGCATACAGTTTTACATCACAATTTAGTAACGCAATTGGACGGAAATTGCCCGGGGAATCAGGTGTTTTGCCAGGCTTGGGGAGAGAGGTTAAAATTGCTTCCAGACCTTCCCGTCTAATACTTCCCTCCCTACGCCAAAAGTTAAAGAGGTCAAGCAGGGGTCTAATTAAAAGTTGAGAAAAACTGGAGTAGTACTGGAACGAGAACCCGTCTGGCCCCAGTGCAGTACGTTTCTTGGTAGAAACAATAACCATGCCAAAGACAAAAAACCAAATGCACTTACAGGACGCAGTCAGAGCCCAATTGTAGAGCAAGCCCAGCTGCTGGCTGATAAAATCACCTCTACCAGCATATGTGGGAGGCGACCTGCCATGCATATACTAGGCCTGCATAAGACACCATTCACACTGATACATATGATGCAGAGTGTCTGAAAGCTACCCAACCGCTCCGCTGCCTGAGCATTGGGCCGCACAGTACGATGCCTCTGCACCACTGGATGAACGGTGCCCCTATGGGCCCAACTGCACCCTGGATGGATAAAAAAGTGCAAAGGTTTTTTATATGATAAATAAAAAACCTTTATAGATGGGATTTTGGTTCATGTGTTGGCCCAAGACATTTAAGCTGATGACCCACGATCAAGGGATCCCATGCTCACCAGTCCTAACAAAATTGTACAAAAACTACTAGAAAAAAAGCAGCATCAGAAAAAATTTACCATCCATGCCAAAGACAAAAAACCAAATGCACTTACAGGACGCAGTCAGAGCCCAATTGTAGAGCAAGCCCAGCTGCTGGCTGATAAAATCACCTCTACCAGCATATGTGGGAGGCGACCTGCCATGCATATACTAGGCCTGCATAAGACACCATTCACACTGATACATATGATGCAGAGTGTCTGAAAGCTACCCAACCGCTCCGCTGCCTGAGCATTGGGCCGCACAGTACGATGCCTCTGCACCACTGGATGAACGGTGCCCCTATGGGCCCAACTGCACCCTGGATGGATAAAAAAGTGCAAAGGTTTTTTATATGATAAATAAAAAACCTTTATAGATGGGATTTTGGTTCATGTGTTGGCCCAAGACATTTAAGCTGATGACCCACGATCAAGGGATCCCATGCTCACCAGTCCTAACAAAATTGTACAAAAACTACTAGAAAAAAAGCAGCATCAGAAAAAATTTTTACCATCCATGCCAAAGACAAAAAACCAAATGCACTTACAGGACGCAGTCAGAGCCCAATTGTAGAGCAAGCCCAGCTGCTGGCTGATAAAATCACCTCTACCAGCATATGTGGGAGGCGACCTGCCATGCATATACTAGGCCTGCATAAGACACCATTCACACTGATACATATGATGCAGAGTGTCTGAAAGCTACCCAAACCGCTCCGCTGCCTGAGCATTGGGCCGCACAGTACGATGTCTCTGCACCACTGGTTGAACGGTGCCCCTATGGGCCCAACTGCACCCTGGATGGATAAAAAAGTGCAAAGGTTTTTTATATGATAAATAAAAAACCTTTATAGATGGGCCAACACATGAACCAAAATCCCATCTATAAAGGTTTTTTATTTATCATATAAAAAACCTTTGCACTTTTTTATCCATCCAGGGTGCAGTTGGGCCCATAGGGGCACCGTTCATCCAGTGGTGCAGAGGCATCGTACTGTGCGGCCCAATGCTCAGGCAGCGGAGCGGTTGGGTAGCTTTCAGACACTCTGCATCATATGTATCAGTGTGAATGGTGTCTTATGCAGGCCTAGTATATGCATGGCAGGTCGCCTCCCACATATGCTGGTAGAGGTGATTTTATCAGCCAGCAGCTGGGCTTGCTCTACAATTGGGCTCTGACTGCGTCCTGTAAGTGCATTTGGTTTTTTGTCTTTGGCATGGATGGTAAATTTTTTCTGATGTGCTGTTTTTTTCTAGTAGTTTTTGTACAATTTTGTTAGGACTGGTGAGCATGGGATCCCTTGATCGTGGGTCATCAGCTTAAATGTCTTGGGCCAACACATGAACCAAAATCCCATCTATAAAGGTTTTTTATTTATCATATAAAAAACCTTTGCACTTTTTTATCCATCCAGGGTGCAGTTGGGCCCATAGGGGCACCGTTCATCCAGTGGTGCAGAGGCATCGTACTGTGCGGCCCAATGCTCAGGCAGCGGAGCGGTTGGGTAGCTTTCAGACACTCTGCATCATATGTATCAGTGTGAATAATGCAGGCCTAGTATATGCATGGCAGGTCGCCTCCCACATATGCTGGTAGAGGTGATTTTATCAGCCAGCAGCTGGGCTTGCTCTACAATTGGGCTCTGACTGCGTCCTGTAAGTGCATTTGGTTTTTTGTCTTTGGCATGGATGGTAAATTTTTTCTGATGCTGCTTTTTTTCTAGTAGTTTTTGTACAATTTTGTTAGGACTGGTGAGCATGGGATCCCTTGATCGTGGGTCATCAGCTTAAATGTCTTGGGCCAACACATGAACCAAAATCCCATCTATAAAGGTTTTTTATTTATCATATAAAAAACCTTTGCACTTTTTTATCCATCCAGGGTGCCGTTGGGCCCATAGGGGCACCGTTCATCCAGTGGTGCAGAGGCATCGTACTGTGCGGCCCAATGCTCAGGCAGCGGAGCGGTTGGGTAGCTTTCAGACACTCTGCATCATATGTATCAGTGTGAATGGTGTCTTATGCAGGCCTAGTATATGCATGGCAGGTCGCCTCCCACATATGCTGGTAGAGGTGATTTTATCAGCCAGCAGCTGGGCTTGCTCTACAATTGGGCTCTGACTGCGTCCTGTAAGTGCATTTGGTTTTTTGTCTTTGGCATGGATGGTAAATTTTTTCTGATGCTGCTTTTTTTCTAGTAGTTTTTGTACAATTTTGTTAGGACTGGTGAGCATGGGATCCCTTGATCGTGGGTCATCAGCTTAAATGTCTTGGGCCAACACATGAACCAAAATCCCATCTATAAAGGTTTTTTATTTATCATATAAAAAACCTTTGCACTTTTTTATCCATCCAGGGTGCAGTTGGGCCCATAGGGGCACCGTTCATCCAGTGGTGCAGAGGCATCGTACTGTGCGGCCCAATGCTCAGGCAGCGGAGCGGTTGGGTAGCTTTCAGACACTCTGCATCATATGTATCAGTGTGAATGGTGTCTTATGCAGGCCTAGTATATGCATGGCAGGTCGCCTCCCACATATGCTGGTAGAGGTGATTTTATCAGCCAGCAGCTGGGCTTGCTCTACAATTGGGCTCTGACTGCGTCCTGTAAGTGCATTTGGTTTTTTGTCTTTGGCATGGATGGTAAATTTTTTCTGATGCTGCTTTTTTTCTAGTAGTTTTTAGAAACAATAACCCCCAGGATCTCCCGTTCAGGGCGTGTTAAGTAACCTAAGTTGTTCCTCTGAAAGGGCAGGAAGCCTAGCTCTATCCAAGAATGTCTTAATAGATTCTGTCGACGGTTGAGGGACCGAGTCAGAGTCCCGTAGGTTATACAAGGAGCGGTAGTAAGACCCGAATTCGTTTGCTATTGCAGTAGGATTGCGTACCGTTGTGCCGTCCCCTTTACGTAGGAAGGGAATTTTTGTCTGTAGTTCCCTTTTTTTAACTTTCCTGGCTAGCAGCGTTCCGGCCCTGTCTCCCATGCCATAAAACTTCGCCCCAGATTTCTTAAGCTGATGCTCCGCCCGTACAAGGAGCAAAGCTCGGAGCTCTCGTCTGGCCATCAGCAAGTCGGGGAGTTGTACAGTCAACCTCGAGTTTCTCTGAAGAATTTCTAATTGTTTAATTTTATCCAGTAGTGTAAGCAAAGTTTTGTCGTAATTCCTTTTAGCTATAGCCGCCATTTTGAGAAGCAAACCTCTGAGGACCGCCTTATGGGCAAACCACAAGGTGTCCGGGGGCATATCAGCAGTGGTGTTTTCTTTAAAGTAAAATTTAATGGCCTCAGTGAGTTGATCAACGTTGGAGGGGGAGGTCAGGAGATGTGCATTGATTTTCCAGCAAGTTGGAGGGCGAGTTGCGGCAGAGTCGGCTATCCTGATTGAGACCGGAGCATGATCAGACCACTTGATGGATCCTACGCTCGAGTCCAAGCACTTCTGGAGCACGGAGTCATCAATCAGGAAGTAGTCGAGTCTACTTTGTGACTTGTGACGATGGGAATAAAATGTATAGTCCCTTTTGTCAGAGTGCATATACCTCCACACATCGTGTAGATGATGTGTAGAGACTACAGGCCCCAACTCCGATCAGTATAGAGACGATTTCGAGCAGTCTAATTGTTTATCCATCGGTATGTTAGTCACCCGCTATGATCTTGCTACCCCGCGCCACAGAGGAAACATTAGATGAAAAGGACCTCATGTATCGTACCTGACCTGTATGCGGCCCATAGATAGAGGCAAGAGTGTAGGGCTTCTCATTAAGAAGACATGACACAATGACGTATCTGCCCGCCGGGTCAGATACCTCCTCAATCAATTTAAATGTGACCGATCTGTGGATCAGAATGGCCACCCCAGCTTTTTTAGCGGCCCCCCCAGCTAGGAATTGTGTTGGGTATAAGGCAGAGGCCAATCTGGGGTGGTCCTTCCCCAGCAGGTGGGTCTCTTGTAAAAACACTACATCATTTTGTGCTTTTTTCAGATGTTGCCAAAGTATTGCTCTTTTACAGGGAGCGTTAAGGCCATTCACATTGAACGAAACCATTGTAATACTCATTTTCGTTAATTACCAGTTCCTCAGTCTGTTGAAAACCTTACAAAAGTTAATAAAGACACCCCTTGCAACGAGGCTAGGGTTGTTACCGCATCAGAATGAGGCCAAAAGTTCAAAGTTAAGGGAGGGGAAAAAGGGAAAGACAAGGGAAGGGAAAAAAGAAGAAGAAAAAAAAAAAAAAGCAAAAGAGAGAGAATACAAATGACCAACAATAAAGGAAGAACAACAATTACAAAAACGCATAAACCAATATGAAAATATAAGTATTAACGAGTCTCCTTCCTGCAAGCAGGAGAGGACTGGATTGTGGGGGAGAATCGAAGTGAGCTTTTCAGATCTCTCTACCTCAGCCAAGGCAGGAGAGAGTCACCACGGTGGAAATGTGACTCACTGCTCACAACCCCACAGCCTAAACAACCGGAAATTTAGGCTGGGAAAACAAATTAACCGGCACCAGCACAACCCATAGTACTTGTTAGAGGTCATTTCACAGCCTCCCGAGGGTTGGGTGAGCTTTAAGAATTTCTCTGCTGATTCTTGGTGGCATCCGAGGGAAAAGCAGGGGGCCGCCGTAGATTCCAGTTACCAAGAGCCATCTTAAGTTTGGAGGGGGACGTAAAGACGTGTCTGTTGCCTTTATATCTAAAGGATACATTTACTGGAGAGCCCCAAGAATATTGTATACCTCTGTCACGGAGGATTTTGCAGTGGGGTGCAAAGTCTCTGCGTCTCGCCAGTGTTCCTTGGCAGAGATCTGGGTAGGCCTGCCATCCCTTGTAATTTCCAGAGTCCAGAGGATGCTGTCTTAGCTTCTGTAGGACCATGTCTCTAGGTCTGGAGGAATCCAGACACACCAGGACATCCCTGGGCAAATCCTGCCTGATGTTAGGGGGTTTTGGAAGTCTATAGGCTTTTTCTGGAAGTAGTTCAGATACTGGCATATCTGGTAGTAAGAAACAGAGGAATGTATGTACTGTTCCCTTAATGTCCTCCTCTCCATCTGTTTCTGGGATACCTCTGAGTTTCAGATTATTTTTCCTTAGTTTGTCCTCCAGATCCCAGGTTACTGCTCTTATAGCCTTAATATCCTGTTCCACACCCTGGTAACTGTCTGCAAGCTCATTGTGAGCTGTGGCAAACTCCGCCATTTTGGTTTAAATATGTTGTGTACGTTCTCCCATGGCGGCCATTTCCTCCCTCAGCTCCCTTATGCAGTCCCTCATGTCTGCTTGTAAGGACTTGCGCAGAGTCTCAAGCAGACCCCTCAGGCATCCCAGTGTAACCGGGGTGTTGTTGTCATCCAGCTCTCCCCCCGACCTCGGGCTGTTGGAGGCCCGGGAAGAGTGAGGAGACCGCGCCATCGGGGACTCAGCCGGCGCCATCTTAGAGCGGGCAGCCGGAGCGGGGCCTGAGGAGAAGAAGTCCGTCACCTTAGGCGGTCTTTCCTTGCTCCGGAGCGACTGTCTTGGCATCCCGGCGATCCTCTCGGTAAGCTGCAGCTGGAGCTTCTGCCTGTGTTTTGCTGGAGAGGCTGGAATCGCTAATTATCTCCGTTTTCTGGGCGCTGATGCCGGAGCTCCGGTGTTAAGCGTCCTGCATGTATGGTGTCAGGACACGCCCCCTCGGCTACTCATATTCTTAAGCAAAAAGAAAAAGAAAAGGGCACATGTGTAGACACACAGGGCTATTTGTATAAATAAAAAGTGCCAGTGCACTCACCTATAATGGTTGTGTACGTCTACACAACCAAGATTAAATGTGTGGTTACTGGGGCTCTGGGTCGCCTCTCGTCCTGTCGGTGTTTGCATTCGCAACTCCGTGCTCCCCGAAGATTCAAGTGATCTTGCCGGACCGGATACCGCGTCACCACAGGTCCTCAGTTATTTATCCCAGTAGTTAGGTAACCGCAGGTCCTCAACCCTCCAGATATGCCAGGCTGCTCCTGCTGCTTTGGCTCCGTAGAGAGATATCTCACATAAAAACAATAGTAAAGCGGTCTCAGGGAGCGCCAAAGGAATACTGAACAAATTAGTGGATAAGAACTGACCTTTATTTTTCCTCCAATACCACTGCCAGGGGCCCCACCTGATGAAGACGGCTTAGACCGTCGAAACGCGTTTGGGCAGTGGTATTGGAGGAAGAATAAAGGTCTGTTCTTATCCACTAACTTGTCCAGTATTCCTTTGGCGCTCCCTGAGACCGCTTTACTATTGTTTTTATGTGAGACTCATATTCTTAAAGGCATATCACAACAGCACTCCCTATTTTTCCTTTAGGTCGTATACCTATTTTATAAGAAAATTTGTACATCATCATTGACCTACATCGTTGGGTATTTCAAAAGGTAAACATGAGCATAATATATACCGTACTTTACTTATATCATTTTTTTCCAGGCTATCTAACTAGTCTCCCATTATGTACTGTAGTGTCATTACCTGCTTGTATGAACATCCTACTTAGCGTATTATTAATTTCACATATCTGTTAATGTTGTAACTTTATGTGATTTGTATGACATTTATATTTTACTAGCTGTGAGCCCGATTCTAAAGAATCGGGAGTCTAGAATCTGGAGAGAGAGAGAGGGAGAGGCCTCCAAGATCATCTGAAAATCCTAGAGACCTTCAGCAGCATATGGGCAATGCCAATCAACCAGAAGAAAACTAATACCATGGTGTTCCAGAAAAGAAAGCAGAAACCTGCTGGACATCCTCCCTTCACGATAGACAACTGCCCACTTACAGAAACCAACAAGTACACTTACCTGGGCCTAGAACTCAGCCAATCAGGGAGCTTCAAGCAAGCCATAGAGTTACTGAAAGACAAAGCTTCCAAAGCCTTCTATGCCATAAGAAGACGTCTGTATCATCTCAAGGCACCAGTAACAGTCTGGCTAAAAGTCTTTGACACCATCATTGCCTCAATACTTCTTTACGGCAGTGAGGTCTGGGATCCAGTCTCATACCCAAACTGGTCAAAGTGGGATGCTGGGCCGACTGAAATATTC
Organism: Allobates femoralis; assembly: GCA_033576535.1. NCBI lineage: Eukaryota > Metazoa > Chordata > Amphibia > Anura > Aromobatidae > Allobates > Allobates femoralis. The sequence continues at coordinate 369,982,636 of JARQOC010000003.1, forward strand.
CACCTAGAGTTCTGCAAGCATCTTCTCCAAGTCCATCGGAGCACATCAAACAGCGCCTGCCGAGCAGAGCTGGGCAGACTCCCGCTAGACCTCGAGATCCAGAAGAAGGCGCTGTCATTCAAGGCTCATCTACAAAGCAGTAGTCCCAACTCCTACCATCACAAAGCCCTCCTGCACCAGGAAGCCTTAGGAAGCCTCCCAACACAAAGTACCCAAAGCCAGCCTGACCAAGCCACCAACCCTCATGGCCTGACAAAAGGCGAAATCCAGAAGATGGTACACAAAGGCAAAGAGGAATATCTCAGTATCTGGAGGAACGACATAAGCAAATCACAGAAACTGATGATATACCAGAAACTACAGAGAGAGTACAAACTGGCGCTATACCTAGAGAAACTGGAAAACCCCAAAGATCCTGAGCCGGTACAGACTGAGCGCCCACAGTCTACTCATCGAATCCGGGCGGCACCGACAGAACTACAAGCCCCGAGAGAGCAGACTGTGCCAGCAGTGCCCCCAGGAGGTCGTGGAGGATGAGGTCCACTTCTTGCTGAGGTGTCCTAAGTACTCCGCAGTGAGAGACACTCACCTCAAGAGACTGTCCGATCTCCTCCCAGACTTCACCTCCATGGAGGAGGGAGAGAAACTGCCAATACTACTGGGGGAAGAGGAAAGTGCAGCGGCCATAGCAGCGCAATATGTCAGTGCCTGCCACAGACTGAGAGGAGACTGATATGTCATGGACTTCTGTACCCCAACCCTGAACACTTCCCTATCCCCCAACTAAGAGCCTGATATGCCATGGACTTATATACCCCACCCTGGACATGTCCCCACCCTCTAAAAGGATCCCGATATATCATGGACTTCAATATGCCTACCCACTCCCGTCCCCCTTTTTTTACTATTTGCTTTGGCAATGCTGATATTTACTTAGTCCTGCCAATAAAGCTCATTTGAATTTGAATTTGGGAGAGGGAGAGAGAGAGAGAGGGAGAGAGAGAGGGAGGGAGAGGGAGAGAGAGAGAGAGAGGGAGAGGGAGAGATAAATAGATAGAGATAGGCAGACAGATAGATAGATATAGATAGATAGATAGATAAAATTTAGAAAAGCTGCACAGCACTCAGCAGACCAGTGTGAACTGGTGCAAGCATAGGACGCAGAGATTAAACAAACTAAGTAAAAGTCCATGCAGCACACAGCTACCACCAATGATGCACAGTGCTAACAAGCCATATGTGTTTGAGGAAAAAATTCAAAAACTTGCGTTTTTTCAAAAAACTCAATAATCTTTCTTTTAATCTGGAGTTCTTAGTACATACATTGGCCAATGTCTGCTTGCTCATCAACTACGACAAAGTGACTCCAGGTATGATGAGCCCTATCTGACATCCCTGCCCTCCTTGTCCACCCCCCACCTCGTGGTGGGCAGGCACCATCTATACCCTCCATCAGCTGTAGGTTTAATGAGGGTGCAATTACATTGCAGCAAAGGAGTCTGCAACTCCATATAATATATAATTTAGAAAAGCTGCACAGCACTCAGCAGACCAGTGTGAACTGGTGCAAGCATAGGACGCAGAGATTAAACAAACTAAGTAAAAGTCCATGCAGCACACAGCTACCACCAATGATGCACAGTGCTAACAAGCCATATGTGTTTGAGGAAAAAATTCAAAAACTTACGTTTTTTCAAAAAACTCAATAATCTTTCTTTTAATCTGGAGTTCTTAGTACATACATTGGCCAATGTCTGCTTGCTCATCAACTACGACAAAGTGACTCCAGGTATGATGAGCCCTATCTGACATCTGATTATTGAGTTTTTTGAAAAAACGTCCTATGCTTGCACCAGTTCACACTGGTCTGCTGAGTGCTGTGCAGCTTTTCTAAATTATATATTATATGGAGTTGCAGACTCCTTTGCTGCAATGTAATTGCACCCTCATTAAACCTACAGCTGATGGAGGGTATAGATGGTGCCTGCCCACTGCGAGGTGGGGGGTGGACAAGGAGGGCAGGGATATCAGATAGGGCTCATCATACCTGGAGTCACTTTGTCGTAGTTGATGAGCAAGCAGACATTGGCCAATGTATGTACTAAGAACTCCAGATTAAAAGAAAGATTATTGAGTTTTTTGAAAAAACGTAAGTTTTTGAATTTTTTTCCTCAAACACATATGGCTTGTTAGCACTGTGCATCATTGGTGGTAGCTGTGTGCTGCATGGACTTTTACTTAGTTTAGATACATAGATAGATATAGATAGGTGAGTCGTTGCAGCCGCGGGAAGTCCGGCACGTAGGTCCATTTCGATTTTCTTCGGCCAGCGACAGCCGAGCGCCGTGGCCGAAAATCGAACCAAGGGGCCGGCCAGGCATTGTTCGAAACACCGCTATGTATCTCTATGGGAAGTGAGGCACTATTCTCATTGGTCGCTGTGTGCTGCCGGCGACCAATGAGAATAGCGCCTCACTTCCCATAGAGATATAATGGACGACTTTCAGTTTCAAATTTACCGCTGAAAGTGAGGCGTTATTCTCATTGGTCGCCGGCTGCACACAGCGACCAATGAGAATAGCGCCTCACTTCCCATAGAGATATAATAGACGACTTTGAGTTTCAAATTTACCGCTGAAAGTGAGGCTCTATTCTCATTGGTCGCCGGCAGCACACAGCGACCAATGAGAATAGCGCCTCACTTTCCATAGAGATATAATGGAGGACTTTGAGTTTCAAATTTACCGCTGAAAGTGAGGCGCTATGCTGATTGGTCGCTGTGTGCTGCGCCGACCAATCAGCATAGCGCCTCACTTCCCATAGAGATACATAGCAGTGTTTCGAGGAATTTATGGCCGGGCCCTTGGTTCTATTTTCGGCCACGGGGCTCGGCTCTCGTCGGTCGTTCCACGGGGCCGGAGACTCGCAATGGCCGCTTCGCGGCCATTGCTTGCGCCCCGGCTACAGCTCGCAATGGCCTCGCGGCCATTGCTCGCGCCCGGCAATGCTTCGTGGGTCACATGGCTGCAAGGCAGCCACGTCCACGACGACGGAAGTAGCGCCGAAACTTACGGAAGTGTGCTACGGCAATTATATATTAGATGCACATTGTATGATTCTAATGTAATGTATTTCTATGTTTTACTTTAAATGCAGTTAGTTTTACTGATGAAGGCTGTATAAGTTGAAACGGCTTGAGATTTGAGACTGATTTACATTGAATAAACTATTCTTAGCCTCTATATTATTCTCTGTTTCGTGTGCCGAAGTTATGCTTCTCTGAACTTAATATCTTTTTCTTCTGAGCACCGACTATATGGTGAGCTTGGATTAATGCAATAAAATTAGCCTTGTCTGAGGTCACCAAGGGCAGGTATGTGGGATTGGCTTTTCTTTAATAAGTTCTGAAGATAGACGACTGTGTAGGATTGCTTCCTATTTTCTAATAGTTCTTCCCATTGCTAAACTTTAAGTGATTTCTGTGACATAGGTGTGTTAATTTCATTTGTTATCCTTTTGATTTTATATAACTACCGTATATATGGTATTTTTTTTCCTCCTTTGTAACATCTTTTGTATATTTTTATAAGCACTGCCTACACTTTGGATTAAATCAAATTTAATAGCTTTGTTCTCCACCTAAAGCTATACTCTCCCTGTAATGGGTGTTCAATCGACCTGTATAAACAAACAATTGTTGGTGGCTGCTAATAATTCTTTTTGTTATTGTGGAATTGGCAGTGGTCGTACCAGGGTATATACCGTATATGTATTCCATGAGCTGGAATCAGAGGTGTATGTACCATATGCTCACTGTGAGTTCCCTAATAATTGGCCTAGTCTTGTAAACAGCCACAGCATTGTTCATCACTCGTCAGTCAATTGCATAATTGTCTTGACGATTGGAGGTAGAGGAAAGCTGTTCATGACAAACAGTGACAGCGGTGAAATATCTGTATGACTTCTGTGCTGTGATCCTTGAGAATCTGGATGAAGAATAAGGAGTCCTAATTAAGTTCCAAAGAAATTCAAGCTGTCCTGCAGGCTCAGAGTGCATCAGTGTTAGCACCAACCATTCATCGACATTTGAATGAAAATAAACTCTGTCAGGAGACCCATACGGACCCTACTGCTAACACACACACATAAAAACGTTAGACTGCAGCTTGCCAAAATGAATGCGAGTAAGCCAAAGTTCTTTTTGGAAGTGTCCTGTAGATAGATGAGTCTCATATGTAGAATTTTGGTAAACCACATCATTCTTCTGTTTTCAAAAACAAAATGAGGCCTTCAAAGAAAAGAACACAGTACCTACAGTCAAATATTGTGGAGGTTGAAATATGTTTTCGATTTTTTTCAATGCCTCTGGCACTGAGCATCTTCCCTTTGTGCAAGGCATCATGAAATCTGAGGATTACCAAAGGATTTTGGGTCACAATGTAGTGTCCAGTGTCAGAAAGCTGGATTCCTTGGTCATGGGTCTTCCAGTCAGACAATAACCCCAAATATACTTCAGAGGAGAAAGAGAGGAAATGAGGAGCACTCACCATGTCAAAGAACAACCATGTAACAAGAGAAAGAGAGTTTGACATATATTAAGGGAGCACAACTGGGTAGTGAAAAAATATAAACTGAAAATTTTATTTTATAGACAATGTGAACATGCAATTTAAAACCAATTAAAAAAATCACAAAGGGGCTTCAGGCAAACAAGTGATAACAATTGCTACAATAATGGGGAGTTATTTTGCAGTATAATAATTAATCAATCTTTGTACAATACGCAAATCATGAACTGCAATCTGACATGAATGTCAGTAAGTCTCCACAATAATTCATAAATAATCAACCGGTCAATATAGATATATATCAAGAAAGATGTAAGATTTATAATAAGGCACACTCAAATCACATACGGTAGATATTCTGGCAGATGGTAGTTTGGCAAAATTTCAGCATATATAGATATAATTTAGACACTGCGGAACGGAACAGTTAATAATTATTTCACGTGGTTATCTATCGTCTGATGTCTGGGGTTTGCTCAGAGAGCTCCAATATCAAGTCTAGAGGTATGTCACAAACCATGTACATTGCACAACAGCAATATGTACCTATGTCAAACTCAATCAATGTTAACATTACAGTGGTTGGATATACAAGATAATAAGATGCATCATCTCCTCTTATCACATAGCCACACTGATATCATCTGCTTGCAGATAATCCCTCAATTGATACCAGATAATAATAAATACATACTATAATGACCGTAAATCATATAGTCATAGTGATTACAGAGTGGTGTGACAATAGTATCAATGGGTTCACATATGGTAACAAGGAAATGGTTTCCCTCTGGCAGCACTGGTTGGTTTGCTAGCAAAATGGTTCCCTTATTGGAACAATTCTATCACACTATGCGCACTTTATGATAAGACTGGTGATTTATACTAGCTGATAACTGCTTATTGAGAGCAATTTACTGTCTCCTTGAACTGGCCAGCAATGAGTCCGGATCTAGATGCCAATAAACAGATCTGGAGATGTTTTAAAATTCCTATTGGGAGAAAGTATCCTTCAAATATGAGAGACCAGGAACAGTTTGCAAAAGAAGAGTAGTCCAAAATTCGATTTTAGCGGTGTAAGACTCTTGATGATGGTTATAAGAAGCAAATGATAGTACTTATTTATTACAAAGGATATGCAACCAAATCTTAAAGGGAACCTGTCAGCTAGTTTATGCCTCCCCAGCTATCACTGTCTGTACATGTAGCTTTATAATACTATTCTAATCATCCCTGTCTGAGCTCATAGTGTAATGTGAAAGGTGAAAAAAAAACATTTATACACTTGCATTTCCTTATGTAATGAAGCAGTCAGTCCCCAGCTTGGAGGACGGGGACTGTTTGGCAGGTTAATAGTTAACATTTCAGCCTTGTGCTGGAACATGTTGGGAGACCTGATGTGATGTCACAGCCGAGGGGGGGACTTTTCAGTCCAATTTTTGGGCTGAAAAAGTCGGCTTATACACGAGTATATACTGTATATATACCATGTGACTACAATAGGAGGAGCTAAGTTCTCATAGAACATAATATGTTTGCTGGCGTAGCTCCGCCCACTATGGTCACATAATCGTTACATCACACAGGTCCTTTAGCTATCCAAGTTAAAAGTGGCAAAAAATAGAATCAGCACAAAAATTGTGAAAAAATCGGGTGCAATACTTCCTGTAGCAGGGCTCAACTGCAGCAAGACAAAGAATCCAAAAAGACAGGCAGCACTCCAAGTCACAGTTGTGAAAAAGCAGCTTTACTCAAGCCATGTGATACAACGTTTCAACCTTGCGGTTTTCATCAGGCATAGTGCATCATGGGTATAGCTGTGTTATTTATGCAGAAAACATCAATAAATCAATTATCAAATTTTTTGACATAAATGCCACTATAATAACTGTAAAAACTACATAATGTGCCCAATCATATTATATATATATATATAAAGTGCCTCATATAGTGCTGATAAACACCAGGTACAATATCCCTGGTAGCATTAAAATCATTAATAAGTGCTAATGAATTGATTGGTGACATATGTGAAATATTAAAATATTCATATATACTCAGGTGATCAGATTATGCTCAACCTTCACTTCACATCACGACTGCCTCATGTTCCCAGCGTCTTCCTGGTTTGTTTGCGCATGGTCCGTTAGCGTCATGACGTCAAGGCGTCACCGCGCATGCGCCTTGCAAAAGAGGTCCGCCGCTGCCATCTTTATTACTGGCCGGTGATCTGTTATGCCCATACCTCGTTAGTGCTATGCGGCTGCAGTGTATAGGTAAAAAAACCTTTTGAATAGTACATTATAAACGGACACCAAACCCACCAATCAACAAGGGGTTCATGTACCAAACCATAATGCTTGTCAAAGCAAAAAATGGGATGGCTGTGAGTCATGAAACATCCGGACGACCCAGTAATTAAACTGAGGCGCCAAATAACCTAGAGCCACAAAACCAAAGCCCCTCCATACATAAACAATCATCACTGAGTTGGCATCCAAAAGAAATTCCTTTACACGCAAGCAGTTTTGCAGTATACAAAAAATTATTCTTTTATTAGTATATCCATATAGAAAAATTATTATCAAGGGACAGAGACATCGTGATATGGTGAAAACAGGTTTTCAAGCAGTATCCATCACCTGTAAAGAGAAAAAAACAAAAAAAATACAATACAAAAACTATATGCACACATATAAAATGTAAGCGAGAAACATAGAATCTCCAATATGATCTTATAATTTAAGTTAAACCATCATAGACCTCTGGGAGCGCAAATAGCCTGGTAAAAAACTCTTTTGGATCTATATTCCTATGGTAACTCGGTCTGAGCTACTTACTAGCTACCAGGGATTTGCAGCATACCGACTACTGAGGAAACCTACGCCTGGATACTTAATGGTCCCTAGTGACCGATATGCAAGTGAACAAGACCTAAAAAAGGTGAGTGCCATCCACATCCACCTACGATCTGATTATACATTTACATTTAGATCGGTGCGCTTTCTTCCTCTCCTTTTCTTCTACCAGAAAAATTAAGTTAAACCATGTAATTTGAAATCAACATTGAGGCCCTCTGGTCTCAATGTTCTCAATGCATGGATCCACTGAAGCTCTTTTCTTTTTAATATGGCCGTTCTATTACCACCTCGTCTCAAAGGTGGAACATGATCAATGATCATGAACTTCAGATCTGTGTCTTTGTGACCAAACTCAACACAGTGTTTAGGTACGGGGAGATCCATTCTCTTTTTGCGAATTGTATATTTATGCTGAGAAAAACGGGTCTTGAAATCGCAAGTGGTCTCTCCCACGTACCTCAAACCACATGGACAAATAAGCATATAGATAATAAAATCAGAATCGCATGTTAAAAAATAATTGATCTTGTACATTTTTACTGCATTACTATCAGTGAATTCAGTGCCTTTTATCATGGCTTTACAATTAATACAATTTAAGCATGGATAACAGCCTTTTCTTGTAAACCCAGTGAGAGAACTTTGTTTCTTTTTCTTGAAGGAACCAACATCAGCATGTACAAGTTGATTCTTGAAATTTTTGTTTCTCTTATAGGAGAAAAGAGGGGGGTCGCGAAACTCCGCAATTTCAGGCAAACCATTAGACAATGTGCTCCAATGTTTCTTAATGATCTGGGCTACAAGTTTGCTTTCCTCACAAAACACAGAGACAAATGGGACACGTTTAGTTCTATCCCTTTCTTTTGGTGTCAAAAAATCCCTTCTTTCAATTGACTTCAATTTATTTTTATGTTTTTCCAAAAGCTTCACTGGATAACCCCTTTTGGCAAATTTATCTGTCATTACTATCAAGGTAGTATCCAATGACTGTTCATCACTTTCTATTCTTTTTGGTCTCAGGAATTGACTGAACGGAATAGATTCCACCATGTTGCGAGGGTGGTGACTTGAGAACAACAGACTGTTATTCCTATCAGTAGGTTTTACAAAAATACTAGTTGACAAACGAATGCCATTCTTTGTCACAGAGACATCAAGGAACTGTAGCTGTTCTGAAGAGGTGACCATAGTGAATTTAATGGTACTATTAATGCTGTTCATAAAATGGAAAAAATCTAAAAGGGCCGTCTCTGTACTGTTCCAAAGGAGGAAGATGTCGTCAATGTATCTCCACCACCCCCTGACATGCAGGAAGTGGTGGGACACAGAGACGACACCCTCCTCCAGGACCCCCATAGCAATGTTTGCATATGCAGGGGCCATATTCGCCCCCATCGCAGTCCCTCTTTGTTGTTCGAAAAATTCATCCCCAAAAAGAAATTAATTTTTTGTCAGGACAAGTGTTACAAGATCCAAAATTTATTTTTCCACTAATTCAGAGTAACCTCTACCACTCAGCTTTTTTCTGATACACTCAATCCCAAACTCGTGTTCGATCGACGTGTAGAGACTTACAATGTCAAAAGAAACGAGCAGGTAATTGTCATTTTCCAAATTCAATTCTGAAATTTTCTTGAAAAAGTCTCCTGTATACTTCACATAAGCGCAAAACTCCATAGCGATAGGGTTCAAAATTTTATCCAAAAAGACCCCCACGTGGCTGAGCACAGATTCCGTGCCAGCCACAATGGGGCGTCCTGGTGGATTTATTAAAGATTTATGAACCTTGGGAAGGGCATAAATGACTGGAGTAGATGGAAATTTAGTAATTAAAAAATCTACCAAATCCTGTTCAATCAATTTATGCTTAATCGCTGTATCAAGTATTTTTTTAAGCTGACGCTGAATCTCAAATTTAGGATCCTTTGTTAATTTTTTATATACATTAGTATCTGACACTTGAGATCTTAATTCTTCTAAATATTTCTTCTTGTCCATAATGACAATACCACCACCCTTGTCCGCACTTTTTATAGTGATACTGTCATCATGAGCAAGTTCCAACAATGCTTCTTTTTCCATAGTAGTTAAATTTGGAATAACAAATTCACTTTTTATATCTGCCTTCAATTTCTCAATATCCTTATTTACCCCTTCCATAAATGCTGATATTGCTGTAGAACAGCTGGGAGGAGTAAAATTACTACTCGTAGGTATTCCCAAATTTTTACAGTCAAAAACACTTTGACTTTGTTTATTTGTCGTAGTCTTCCCATGAAACCATTCTCGCAACTTTATACGTCTATAACATTTTTCAAGATCAATAAGTAATTGAAACCAATTGATATGGGATGTTGGAGAAAAACTAAGGCCTTTACTTAATACACTCTCTTGTGTTGGTGAAAGTACCTTATTAGAGATGTTAATTACTAATTCATTTCTCTGTTTCATGTCCACATCTGTCTCTGGGAGGTTGTTGCTTTGGATTTGCCCTTCTTTTCTTTTTCTTTTTTGTTGTCGGTGCTGTCGCCGACCCCCTCTCCTTGTCCTGTGTTCTTTGGTTTTGGAACATTGGTGCCTATGAGAAAAAGCATCAAAATTATTATCAGCATCAGAATTAAAGACAATATTACATGCATGTTTACAATTATGACCTTTCTTCTTCCAATTGTTGTTATCCCTCTGCCAATTGTAAATATTGCCCTGCTGATAGTTCTCCTGATCTCTTGACCACTTTTTTCTCTTCGTTTATTCTAGTTCTGCTCTCAATTTGGATACATGTGTATTAACAAGGTCCACAAAAGCTTTCCGTTCAGCTTCCGATAAAGAATTTTTTAATTTATTTTCAGTCTCAGAAATGCAATCCTTGATTTTAATCAATTCACCCTGAAGAAATTCCATATTTAAGAGAATTGTATCAAAAGCGTATTTGTTTGAAATCCTACAAAATATGGCACAATACTCTGCAGATGTCATCATTAAATTAGGTCTAACATTCGAGCGAAGCCCCCTGGGGATAATTTTAGCTTTGTAATACTCATTTTAAGTTATTAGATGTAATTCAATTGTAGTCAGTCTTTTTAAATCATTTTCGTACTTCTTTTTGATTTCAGAGGTAGAGGGGTTAACAAGGAAGGAGGCTTCACCCCCAACTGCCCCCAAGATTCTATCCTCATCTTCCATTCCATAAGACAGGACACATGACTCTTCATAGTCCACATCCATAATAAATATATCAAAAAATCTTAAAAAATGTAAAGAAGATGAATAAAGTGCAAAGATTCTAAGAGCAATATACAAAAAAGACAAAAAATAGAATCAGCACAAAAATTGTGAAAAAATCGGGTGCAATACTTCCTGTAGCAGGGCTCAACTGCAGCAAGACAAAGAATCCAAAAAGACAGGCAGCACTCCAAGTCGCAGTTGTGAAAAAGCAGCTTTACTCAAGCCGTGTGATACAACGTTTCAACCTTGCTGTTTTCATCAGGCATAGTGCATCATGGGTATAGCTGTGTTATTTATGCAGAAAACATCATATAATCAATTATCAAATTTTTTTACATAAATGCCACTATAATAACTGTAAAAACTACATAATGTGCCCAATCATATTATATATAGGTTTTTTTACCTATACACTGCAGCCGCATAGCACTAACGAGGTATGGGCATAACCGATCGCCGGCCAGTAATAAAGATGGCGGCGGCGGACCTCTTTTGCAAGGCGCATTCGCGGTGACGCCGCGGCGTCATGACGTCATGCCGTTAATGGAGCATGCGCAAACAAACCAGGAAGACGCTGGGAACATGAGGCAGTCGTGATGTGAAGTGAAGGTTGAGCATAATCTGATCACCTGAGTATATATGAATATTTTAATATTTCACATATGTCACCAATCAATTCATTAGCACTTATTAATGATTTTAATGCTACCAGGGATATTGTACCTGGTGTTTATCAGCACTATATGAGGCACTTATATATATATATATATATATATATATATATATATATATATATATATATACATATAATGTGTATATATATATATATATATATACTTGGGCACATTATGTAGTTTTTACAGTTGTTATAGTGGCAATTATGTAAAAAAAATTTGATAATTGATTATATGATGTTTTCTGCATAAATAACACAGCTATACCCATGATGCACTACGCCTGATGAAAACCGCAAGGTTGAAACGTTGTATCACATGGCTTGAGTAAAGCTGCTTTTTCACAACTGTGACTTGGAGTGCTGCCTGTCTTTTTGGATTCCAAGTTAAAAGTGAGTTAACTATTATCCTGCCAGACAGTCCCCCTCCTCCAAGGTGGGGACTGAAATGTAAGTGTATAAATGTTTTTTTTTCACCTTTCACATTACACTATGAGCTCAGACAGGGATGATTAGACTGGTATTATAAAGTTGCAGGTACAGACAGTGATAGTTGGAGTAGCATAAAGCACCTGACAGGTTCCCTTTAAGTTGACGTCATCAATTTTGTCTGGCCTACTTTGGGGGTTTTGTATGAAATTATGTCTAATATGTCTTTTTTCTTTGTGTTTGTTGTGTTGTTTCAATACACACAAAGGAAATAAATGTTATATTACAACATTCTATATATCATTCACTACAATGGGGTACTCACTTTTGCTGGTCTTCGAGGTAGCACAATACACGATTCTTGTTCAAACAGTCCACTCAGTTTATTCCATAGCACATAAACCGTACATTAAACATAAGGCAAGCCTTCCTCCAGCTGTACAGGCAACATAACATAAATGTCCAAAAGATACTACTGACGCTAGTCTGTCTTCACATGGGATTCAAGTCCATAGTTTTGCTAGGAGCTCTGGGCACACTTCAAACACTTGTGATCTCTTCACCAAGTTTTTCATAGGAAGTCTGTCCTTCCAGGACCTAGCCGACATGAGAGACCATGTGACCCAGAATCAGATATCTGCTGAGACAAACACATGGGAGGTATGTGGCTGGTCAGTGCCTCCAATCACTTCTGACCATCCTGTGAAACTGGCCCTGCATATACTAAAAACCTCATGAAACAAGAAGTCCCATAGAAACCATTCCAAATTCGCATCACAGAAGACCCTGCCTGCGCAATACATAACAGCCATTTACAACATAACCAGCTGTTACATCAGAATGTGTATAACAAAACAAATGTAATTGCAGTAATTTTCTGGGAGAAATAATTTCGTTTTCTGGAACAGTGTCAATGTTGCCAACACTTTTGGGCCATGACCGTATATAGTTTGTTTTGCAAAATAGGATATTTGAATAATATATTACCATTGTGGAAATATCCATTTAATGAAAATCACCAATGAACTAAATTCAAATATTGCTAATTTTGGAAAGTAAACTGAATTTATTATGTTTATTTCACCAACCACATTTACAATACATACATTTTTTTTTAATACAGACAATGTTTCCAACTCCTGGATTACACACAAACAAGACAACTCGACATCATGGACTCGTGGACAGAGTATATCGAGATCGAAATCGGCTTGAATCCCCACATAGGAGACCTTTGGCAATCGATAAACATGGACGTCAGATATCCTTATGAAGAATCCAAAATTTTGATGAGGAATAGTTTTAATCTGCTCATATGAGACACATAGAACAAATTAGCTGCATAGGAGTGCTGCAATGTAATGTCTTTCCATACCATATTTTTCCAGACCAAAAGATGCACCAGACCATAAGATGCACCTAAGTTTTAAAGGAAGAAAATAGGAAAAAAAAATTTGGAGCTAAAAATGTGGTAATGACACCCTCTTATGGGGAAATCTGTTGCTAACACTGGTATGGGGTAATGCCCCCCAATTCTTGGGCCCCTTTAAGGTATATATGTCCACAATCCTTGTATATACAGTACAGAACAAACGTTTGGACAAACCTCATTCAAAGAGTTTTCTTTATTTTCATGACTATGAAAATTGTAGATTCACACTGAAGGCATCAAAACTATGAATTAACAAATGTGGAATTATTTACTTAACAAAAAAGTGTGAAACATCTGAAAAGTTGTCTTGTATTCTAGGTTCTTCAAAGTAGCCACCTTTTGCTTTGATTGTACACTCTTGGCATTCTCTTGATGAGCTTCAAGAGGTAGTCACTGGAAATGGTTTTCACTTCACAGGTGTTCCCTGTCAGGTTTAATATGTGGGATTTCTTGCCTTATAAATGAGGTTGGGACCATCAGTTGTGTTGTGCAGAAGTCTGGTGGATACACAGCTGATTGTCCTACTGAATACTCTGTTAGCTGCTTTTTTCTTGCCATAATACAAATTCTAAGTAAGGAAAAACGAGTGGCCATCATTACTTTTAGAAATGAAGGTCATTCAGTCCGAAAAATTGGGAAAACGTTGAAAGTGGCCCCAAGTGCAGTTGCAAAAACCATCAAGCGCTACAAAGAAACTGGCTCACATGAGGACCGCCCCAGGAAAGGCAGACCAAGAGTCACCTCTGCTGCGTAGGATAAGTTCATCTGAGTCACCTGCCTCAGAAATTGCAGGTTAACAGCAGCTCAGATTAGAGATCAGGTCAATGCCACACAGAGTTCAAGCAGCAGACACATCTCTACAACAACTGTTAAGAGGAGACTTTGTGCAGCAGGCCTTCATGGTAAAATAGCTGCTAGGAAACCACTGCTAAGGACAGGCAACAAGCAGAAGAGACTTGTTTGGGCTAAAGAACACAAGGAATGGACATTAGACCAGTGGAAATCTGTGCTTTGGTCTGACGAGTCCAAATTTGATATCTTTGGTTCCAACCACTGTGTCTTTGTGCGACACAGAAAAGGTGAACGGATGAACTGTACATGCCTGGTTCCCACCATGAAGCATGGAGGGGGAGGTGTGATGGTGTAGGGGTGCTTTGCTGGTGACACCTTAGGGGATTTATTCAAAATTGAAGGCATACTGAACCAGCATGGCTACCACAGCATCTTGCAGCGGCATGCTCTTCCATCCGGTTTGCATTTAGTTGGACCATCATTTATTTTTCAACAGGTCAATGACTCCAAACTCACCTCCACGCTGTGTAAGGTATATTTGACCAAGAAGGAATGTGATGGGGTGCTACGCCAGATGACCTGGCCTCCACAGTCACCAGACCTGAACCCAATCGAGATGGTTGGGGTGAGCTGGACTGCAGAGTGAAGGCAAAAGGGCCAACAAGTGCTAAGCATCTCTGGGAACACCTTCAAGACTGTTGGAAGACCATTTGCGGGGACTACCTCTTGAAGCTCATCAAGAGAATGCCAAGAGTGTGCAAAGCAGTAATCAAAGCAAAAGGTGGCTACTTTGAAAAACCTATAATATAATAATAATATCTATTCATTATATAGCACTATTAATTCCATAGCACTTTACATACAACAGTAATGCTGTCTCTCTTGGAGCTCACAATCTAAATATCCCATTTGCAATGTGTTAAATATCAGTCTTTGCAATGTGGGAGGAAACCGGAGTGCCCGGAGGAAACCCACGCAAGCACGGGGAGAACACACAAACTTTTTGCAGATATTGTCTTTCGTGGGAATTCAACCCAGGACCTCGGGACCTCAGTTCTGCAAAGGCTGCAGTGCTAACCACTTGAGCCACCGTGCCGCTTTAAGACATATTTTAAGTTGTTTCACACTTTAAGTATATAATTCCACATTTGTTAATTCATAGTTTTGATGCCTTCAGTGTGAATCTACAATTTTCATAGTCATGAAAATAAAGAAATCTCAGAATGAGAAGGTGTGTCCAAACATTTGGTCTGTAGTGTATGTTCACCATCCTTGTCTCATCCTGGTATATATGATCCCAATCCTAGTGTTTGTCACCCATCCTTGTATTTATGATCCTCACCCTGAGCCCATCTTGGTATATATTATCTCCATCCTGGTATAAATGGCCCTTATCCTGGTATATACTAATGATAAAGAACCCTTGCACATGAAAAAAGGAGAAAGTATTGTCCTTATTCAGGTAGCATTTATTGAGATCAGGAAAAAGGATTGGATCACATAGATTGACGTTTTGGCATTACATCATGCCTTGTTCATAATCTTATCTGTGAATTTATAATAAAACAATAATGAGTATATGTATACAGTTACACGTGATACATGTTAACATATCAAAGTTCATCACAATAATGTGCCATATATTCAATTGATGTTCAATAGCAGATAAATCACAAAGGACGATAACCTAAAAACAGGTCAACATGGTGAGTAGGTCACAAGAAAAGAAAAATATACCTTTGTATGAAAATTCAAAATATGTGATACAATGGGTCAATGTTCAATGCAAAAAAACTCCATGTGCATCTATAATAAAGATAAGTGACCATTAGGTAAGTATAATCAAAAGATCAAAAGAATTTACTACCAGAGACAATGATCCATAGAATACAATGTATAACAATCTGTCACAAAGACAGGAATTGTCGAACAGTATGCTGCATACCTGGTGCTCGAGTCCGGCACATCACTAATCGGGTTGACAGATTACTGGGAGGGGCTGGTGAGGACCCAGCGGTCATGGTGCACATTGGCACAAATAACAAAGTTAGAGGGAGGTGGAAGGTCCTTAAAGATGATTTCAGGGAATTAGGTTGCAAGCTTAAGGCAAGGACCTCCAAGGTAGTATTCTCTGAAATACTGCCTGTACCACGTGCCACACCAGAGAGGCAAAGGGAGATTAGGGAGATAAATAAGTGGCTCAGGAATTGGTGTAGGAATGAGGGGTATGGGTTCCTGGAGAACTGGACCGACTTCTCTGTTGGCTACAGGTTCTATGCTAGGGACGAGCTGCTCCTCAATGGGGAGGTTGCAGCTGTGCTGGGGGAGAAAATGGCTGGAAGGTTGGAGGAGTGTTTAAACTAGGGATCGGGGGGGAGGGTATTCATTGTACAGGAGGGGAAGATAGTGTAACCTGGGCACAAGTAATAAAGTTGGGGGTGGCATGGGGGGGTGGGGCTAGAACAGTCAATATAGTAGGAAGGAATAGAGGTAAAGAGAGATGCATAAAGTGCATGTACACTAATTCCAGAAGCCTCACCAACAAAATGGAGGAATTAGAATTGATGTTCTTGGAAAATAATTAAGACATGGTGGGGATATCCGAGACATGGCTGGATGAGAGCCATGGCTGGGCTGTTAATTTACAGGGCTATAGTCTGTTCAGAAATGACCGTACAAATAAGCGAGGAGGAGGTGTATGTATATACGTAAAATCCTTAAAACCCATCCTGCGTGATAATATAGGTGCAACAGCCACGGGTCGAAACTGCATCCCCCTGCACGACAGAGGCATGCACAGACCAGCAGCACTCACAGGGCACGATGCACCCCCCTGCAAGAGACATCCGCACACCACATGGATGCTCTCACCTCCTCCAGCAAAGGAGGCAGGTGAGGAATGGCAAACGTTATCACACCCCGCTCACCAAGCCATCCCTAAGGGCTCTGGTGCAGCAGGGGCAGCAGGACCTTCAGCGTCTTAGCAGGCAGTGGTCTTCAGGCCTGGTCTCCACGGACCCCCAGAAGCCCCAACGCGGCGGCCCCAGGCTGGGACGCACACCACCGGTAAGTAGGGGTGCGCGCACAGCCCAGGAGCCGCACCATCCACGGGGGGCCGCCACTGCCGCATCGCGCCCTCCAGTCGCGCGCCCGGGGCCGCAATTAATCGAGGTTCCGGTCTGGGCCTATACCCCGGCGCCGCCCACAGCCCCAGCTGATTGGCCGTGGGCGCGAGCGCGTCACCGCCGCGTCATAGGGGCGGGCGCGACGACGCGACCAGCGGCGCTCCCATTGGCCCCTGAGTCCCCCACTTAGGGCCAGGCCGCAACTATTGGCTGAGCGCCGCAGGCCAGTAGCAACAAAGGAAAGGAACAACCCCACACTCACTACAAAGTGATTGGCCAGAGTGCATGTCACTCAAAGCCCAAGGGCACAATACAGCAGCTGAAGCCTATTCAGGGCCACAGCCCACAAACACGCCCCATAACCGGCACGAAAATTAAACAATGCAGCTGCACACTGCAGCTACAAATAGGTACAGCCCTCAGGTAATAAACCTGAGGCTGATACCTAACTATCCCCCATGGAGACAGGCTGTAGTAGGGTGGGCTTAGCCCCCTCACAGGGGGAGGGCCACACAAAGCCCACATACTACTAGGGGACACATTCAGGTCACAGTCCTTTGTTCCGGTGCCTCTTCAAAGGAAGGACCTCAGCACCTCAGGACAGCATAGCAGGGGACACAGGATCCGGGTAAGCTCCATAGGAGACCCTCTTTCCTGCAGTTATCCACCCCTGCCCTCAATACAACCCAGTTTGATCACTGCAGTGCCATCGCTGACAGTAATCTGGTACGCAATGGCAGATCCAAAACCGTCCAAGAACAAAAGCAAAAGCAGCTCAGGGAACAAGGCATCATGCACTAGCTGCCAGGCCACGCTTCCACGCAAGCATACGTCACAATTTTGTAAGGACTGTGAACCTGAAAGTCCCATAGAGGCTACCTCTCACGCAGGTCCCAGTGTGCCCGACATTCCTCCATGGGGTTTAGAATTGTCACAACGGATGGACTCCATAGTCCAAATGCTGCAAGCCCAGGCTAAGTCTCATGCAACCAGTACCCTTAAACGTCACCGATCCCACTCCAGCAAGAAGCAGCCCACGGACGCGCTAACCAGTAAAAAACGGACGGATACCAGGCCGTCCCGGGAAGAATCTCCAAACGCTTCATCAAGTGACAGGTCTCGCTCTCCCTCACTCCGCCACCAGTCCGAAGGTGAACTATCTGACCCCGACACAGCATACGAGAGCGAGACCGCGGACATCCAAACACTGGTTGACAGCCTCATCGAAGCTGTTAACATGACACTGGATATCAAAGACGAGTCCATCACCACACCAGAGCACAGTCTCCTGTTCTCTAACACTAAACGCCCTCGCCGGGTCTTCTCTAACTCTGAGGGCATCGTCGGCTTCGCACAACGACACTGGGACTGGCCCGACAAACGCTTTGCAGGCCGCAAGGCCATCGAAACTAAATATCCATTTACCCCAGACCAACACAAAAAATGGGCTGAATCACCGGTCGTAGACCCCCCTGTGTCGCGTCTAGCCAACAAAACCCTACTTACCATCTCAGATAACTCGTCTATCAAAGACCCCATTGACTGCCAGCTCGACAGTTTAGCGCGCTAAATCTTTGAAGCATCAGGGGCAGCTCTGTCGCCCCTGTTCGCCATAGCATGGGTGGCCAAAGCTGCGGAATCCTGGATCCGCAACGTGCAGCAATCGCTGCAAGAACCCGACCAGGACACGGCAGACCAACTCGATTTGCTGGCAAAAGCACACCGCTACTTCCTGCTAGCATCCACAGACGCAGCCAACTGCGCCGCACTGACTGCAGCAAAAGCAATCTCCACGCGCCGAACCCTGTGGCTTAGGGGCTGGCACGCTGATCCAGCATCAAAAAGGTCGCTCATAAACTTACCGTACCAAGGAGATCGCCTATTCGGTGAAAAACTCGACCAACTCATCTCTGAGACTATCGGAGGCAGGAGCAAGTTCCTCCCCCAGCAGAGGTTCAAGCGGCCCTTTCGCCGCCCACAGTCTAACACACGCTCCCAAGCCTCCCAAGGACCACCAAGGTGGTCCAACTCTAACGCCAGCACTAACGCAGGTCGGCCGACCCGCGGGGCCAACAGCTACCCACACTCCTTTAAAACCAACCAAACATGGAAGACCCGCCCTAAACAAACATATTTTAAAGGCGGAAGGCCACAAAAACTTAGCACATGACTCCCCCCCCCACAGCCGCCCGACACCGTCATAACAGGCGGACGCCTTCAGCTTTTCCGCCACTCATGGCTCAATGTCGTACACGATAATTGGGTCAGAGAACTGGTGTCGTCCGGCTACAAGATAGAATTCACATCCCGGCCCCTAAATCGCTTTCTCCTATCCCGCCTCCCAAAGGGAAACACCCAACCGTTCCTCGACGCCATCAACTCACTGCTCAAATCCGGCGTCATAAAACCGGTACCAGTAGACGAACAATTCAAAGGCTTCTACTCAAACCTGTTCGTCGTCCCAAAAAAGGACGGGACAATGCGTCCCATCCTGGACCTCAAACTTCTCAACAAGTTTGTAAAAGTTCGACATTTCAGAATGGAATCCCTACGCTCAGTAATTGCGTCCTTAGAAAAAGGGGAATTCTTATAAACCATCGACATACAAGACGCGTATCTCCACATCCCCGTCTTTGCACCCCACCAAAAATACCTGCGGTTCGCGGTACAAAAGCGCCACTTCCAGTTCGTCGCCCTGCCCTTCGGCTTGGCAACCGCACCCAGAGTCTTCACAAAGGTCATGGCGGCCGTCATGACCATCCTGCACACACGAGCAGTCCTCGTCTTACCGTACCTAGACGATCTGCTCATCAAGGGACCATCCCTCCAGGCATGCCTCGACAGTGTCAGAATCACAACGGACACTCTCTCCCGCCTAGGATGGCTCATAAACCTAGAAAAATCGTCCCCAAAGCCGGCCCAAACAGTCAACTTCCTCGGAATGACCCTAGACACCGCAAGACGGCTGGTCATACTCCCTCAGGACAAGGCCACAGCAATCCAAAAAGGCGTGCAGGCTCTTCTCAGCCGCTCCCCCCAGTCCATACACTTTGGAATGAGTGTCCTGGGAAAAATGGTGGCCACAATGGAGGCAGTTCCCTTCGCCCAACTACATCTCCGAGCCCTACAGCTCTCCCTCCTCTCGGCCTGGGACAAAAGCCCCTTCGGCCTCAACCGAAAACACCGACTATCAGCCAAGGTCAAAAGAACGCTCAAATGGTGGACACAACCGTCATCCCTCTTGCGAGGGAGATCCTTCCTCCCACTCCAGTGGCTGATCGTAACCACCGATGCCAGCCTACTCGGCTGGGGGGCCGTCTACCTGCACCACACGGCTCACGGTCGTTGGACACACCAATCAACATCTTAGAGCTGCGGACAATTCGCCTAGCACTCCAACACTTTCACCATCTCCTAGCTGGTCGCCCCATCCGCATTCAATCGGACAACGCCACGGCTGTGGCGTATATAAATCACCAAGGCAGCATGCGCAGCAAGGCAGCAATGCACAAAGTAGAACACATCCTACAATGGACCGAAAAAACCCAGTCAATCATATCAGCAGTCCACATCCCGGGAGTGGACAACTGGGCAGCGGACTTCCTAAGCCGCCAAGGGCTGGCCTCAGGAGAATGGTCCCTACACACGGAAGTTTTCCAACAAATCTGCCAACGTTGGGGAACACCCGATGTGGACCTCATGGCATCAAGAATGAATGCGAAAGTCCCGGCGTTCGTGGCCAGATCTCGGGACCCACTGGCCCTAGGAGTGGACGCTCTTGTCCTCCCCTGGCGCAAATTCCACCTCCCGTACATCTTCCCGCCACTTCCCCTAATCCCTTGAGTGATCAGGAAGGTCAAGGCAGAAAGACCACAAGTAATCCTCATCACCCCAGACTGGCCACGGCGGCCATGGTACGCAGAACTAGTACAGCTACTCAGTGACGCGCCCTGGCCACTCCCAAACAGGTCAGACCTCCTGTCCCAGGGCCCCTTCTACCACCAGAACTCGGGAGCCCTGTCTTTAACGGCATGGCGATTGAGTCCTGGGTCCTGACCTAGGCAGGGTTTACACCTAAGGTCATAACCACCAT
This sequence comes from Allobates femoralis, assembly GCA_033576535.1. NCBI lineage: Eukaryota > Metazoa > Chordata > Amphibia > Anura > Aromobatidae > Allobates > Allobates femoralis. Next base: position 370,003,834 of record JARQOC010000003.1, read on the forward strand.
GATCAACGCCCGAAAAACATCATCCTCCCGCATCTACTACCGCACCTGGAAAACCTATTTCAAGTGGTGCGAAGATCGCAACTGTAACCCATTCCTCTTTTCCATCCCCTCGATCCTGGAGTTCCTCCAGAATGGCCTCGATGCGGGCTTAGCACCGAACTCCATCAAGGGCCAAATTTCGGCCTTAAGTATTCTTTTCCAACGCAGGATTGCGTCAAAAGCACAAGTCAAAACATTCATCCAAGGGGTCTCCCACACACGACCCCCCTACAGGACACCCATGGTGGTCTGGGACCTAAACCTAGTCCTCGACGTGCTCCAAGGCACGCCGTTCGAACCCCTGAAAGAGGTTTCTCTAACGCATCTCTTGCACAAGGTCACCTTCCTCGTCTCTATTACATCAATTATGCGCGTGTCCGAACTGGCCGCCCTATCCTGTGAGCCCCCCTACTTATCCTTCCATAAGGATAAAGTCGTCCTACAACCCTCTCCCTCTTTCTTACCCAAGGTGGTATCTCAATTCCATCTCAATGAGGACATCGTACTCCCGTCCCTCTGTCCAACTCCAATACACCGGATCAAAAAGCAGCTCCATAACCTGGACCTGGTAAGGGCCCTAAGACATTACATCTCCCGAACAGCCTCTTTCCGCAAAACAAACGCTGTTCGTCATACCCAAGGGTCCTAGAAAGGGAATGGCTGCGTCCAAATCCACATTGGCACGATGGATCTGTGCCACGATCCAGGAAGCCTACCTCATCAAGGGAATGCCAATCCCGGAAGGAATCAAGGCACACTCGACCCGGTCAGTGGGCGCCTCATGGGCCATTCGCCACCAAGCTTTGGCAGGTCAAGTCTGCTAAGCTGCAACCTGGGCCAGCCTACATACATTCACCAAGCACTACAACATCCACACCCAGGCCTCTGCGGATGCAAGCCTAGGCAGGAAAATCTTACAGGCAGCGGTCGCGCATCTGTAAACAGCTAGCGCACGATGCCCGACCACCACTGCTAGATCCCCACCCAGGGACTGCTTTGGGACGTCCCACGGTCCTGTGTCCCCCAATGATGCGAAGGAGAAACAGGGATTTTTGTGTACTCACCGTAAAATCCTTTTCTCCTAGCTCATCATTGGGGGACACAGCACCCTCCCTTAACGCATTCAAAGCACACACCGCTATATGCAAAGCATACCTAACAAGCACAGCATTGTACCTTACACCATTCGTACCTTATTAGCAGCTCTCCTACTGCTTTAGTACTAAACTGAATAACTACTCCCACGCTCGGGTATATACTGCAGGAAGGAGGGCTCTATTTTAATCTTTACTTAGTGTTGCCTCCCAGTGGCAGAAAAGCATACACCCACGGTCCTGTGTCCCCCAATGATGAGCTAGGAGAAAAGGATTTTACGGTGAGTACACAAAAATCCCTGTTTTTTCAACAGTATTTACACAAGAAAATCCCATGACAGACAATATGATCAGTGATAACAAAAACTCTCAATTAAATGTCACCTGCTTAACCCAGCAGGAAGTACGGCATCGTCTAAAAATCACTAACATTGACAAATCCCCGGGCCCGGATGGGATACACCCCAGAGTGCTGCAGGAATTAAGTACTGTCATAGATAGACCATTATTTTTAATATTTATAGATTCAATAATAACAGGGTCTGTACCACAGGACTGGCGTATACCAAATGTGGTGCCAATATTCCAAAAGGGGACAAAAAGTGAACTTGGAAATTATAGGCCAGTAAGCTTAACCTCTACTGTGGGTAAAATCCTAGAGGGTTTTCTAAGAGATGCTATACTGGAGTATCTGAAGAAAAATAACCTCATGACCCAATATCAACATGGTTTTACGAGGGAGTTAAAATATAACTTTTAATGAACTCAAATGTTAAAAAGACCTAGTTGTCTAGACTAACAAAAACAGAAAGTTGTGCAAAAGTGACAGTGCAAAAAACTGTGTATTGCTGTGAGTAATCCCCTTTCCTCTTTTCCAAGGGGTTGAAAGAGCCAAATCCAGATTCTGTCCGTATACCTAGGAATACTGGCTTATGTCTCTAGTCACGTGTGCCTACCTACAAGAAGTGCAATATCAAGGTTCATACACTCCCATCATGGTACACAGACCACATGTATAGGTGGAAAAAACAAAGTATGCACTCCAAATTAGAGCAATCTCATCCAGTTACTCCACCGCTTCACGTGAAGTGAGTCCACATAGACTTGGATCAACCTTTCATTGTGAATGCGCATGCGCGCGATCCCATTGCAGAATCCTCAACGTTAGTCTGTAATATATTTCAAAAGGATACTCTCTTGTCAAAGACGTTAATATTACAAAGGGAAGCTGGTGTTGGTGTGAAATTGTGATGACAGAATGAAATCTGTAAAAAGAAGAGTAGAAATAAATAATTATTATATATAATGTCCCATAAGTGTCAACATTACCAGAATAATGTCATGATAATATCAAGGAAGCATAGATTGTATATAGTAAATATATATAAAAAAAGTATGTGGGAATAGCATAGTCCTTTGTCCATTTAAAGGACCAGCACCATTATAATGATTCATTGAGATATTCAAAAATGTACTTCATACTCTCTGTTTAGACCCAATGGTCCCAGAGTTTTAAGATGGAAGATCCAATATTCGTCTCTCTCCTTCAGGCGGCGCATCCTGTCTCCCCCTCTACTGGCCATAGGAACATGTTCAATGACTTGAAATCGTAACTGCGATAAAGTATGGCCCTTGGTAATGAAATGATGAGGGATGGGTAACAAGGTGTTCTTGCACCTAATGGTGGACGTATGCTTACTTATGTGGTCTTGGATATGCTGGGTTGTCTCCCCAACATATCCGAGACCGTACGGACACTTCACAAGGTACACGACATATGATGTCTCGCACGTAAAGAAATCTCTGATGTAATATATTTTACCAGATCTGGGATGTGAAAATGTGTTCCCCTTTACCATATGGGAGCATTGGAGACATCCTAAACAAGGAAAAGTCTGTCTACTTTTGATCCTGTTTGAGCCAATATCCACTCTTACCAGTTTGTCTCTTATATTGGGGGCCCTTTTATGGCAAAATTAAGGGTAATCCTGAAACTCAGTTATTTCGGGATATTATTTAGTTAGAATTGGCCAATGTTTCTTAATGATAGACGTTATCATGGGTTGGAAAGGATGATAGACACTCACAAATGGTATTATGTTGTGGTGTTCTCCTTAGTCAGTGTCTCATGTTGTGGCCGTATCCTAGTAAACTCAGAGGGATACCCTCTTAGTTGAAATTTCTCCCTCATTTCCTCATGCCTTAAATGTCTCATAATTGGGTTGGAGACGATCCTCGCCACTCTTTGGTGTTGAGAGTGAGGTAAAGATCTCTTAGTGGGGTGTGGATGACAGCTTTTAAAGTGTAACAAGCTGTTTCTATCTGTAATCTTCGTGTAAAGGTCAGCCAAAATATTACCATTGGTGTCTACAGTTATGAGGGTATCTAAAACGTTAATCTGATGTTTATCTATATGCATGGTGAATGTTAGACCCTCCATACGAGTATTAAGTAGGGAAAAGAACTCCTGTAAAGAGTCCATGGGGCCAGTCCATATCATGAAGACATCGTCAATATAACGTCTCCACATACTCACATTGGAGATGATATATGGAAATATACGCCACGTTTGACCCCATGGCGGTCCCCCTACGCTGCACATAATATTGATCCTGGAATGAGAAAAAATTATTTTCCAAGATAAGTCTTAGAAAATCAGTGCAGAAATTACTTGTAATATCCTCCATGTTAGTCTTAGAAGACCGAAACCAGGAAACCGCTTCTAAACCCTCTTGATGCTTAATGCTGGTATATAAATTATTTACATCTAATGTAACTAGTAAACAGTCTTTGGGTAGAGTACCCAAAGACTTTAATACTGTTAAGAAATGTGTTGTATCTTTGATGAGGGAAGGAATACATGGAATGTATAGGGATAAGATCTTCTCTAACAAAGGGGTGAGATAATTACATGAGTAAACACAAACCTTTGAACAATAGAGGGACTCCATAGAGTCTGGCAGAAACAATGTCCCAGCAAACATGAGATAACAGCAAATGTTTCTATAGTCTATATTCTAGGCTAATATTAAGAAACCTAACCCATGCTATACATTGAAAGAGTCCATGTCATCAGACTTAAGCCCCAGTCACACATAATGATATAGTTCGAGAGATCGTTGTAACTGACGTTACAACGATTCTCCAGCGATGTCGCTATGTGTGACACTTTGCAGCGATCAGGCCCCTGCTGTGAGGTCGCTGATTATTGCAAAGTGCTGCAGGTCATTTTTTGATCGTTGGTTTCCCGCTGGTCAGCACGCATCGCTGTGTGTAATCGCGAAAAACCAGCGATCAGTGACCTCACCGGGCTGGTTACTATGGTAAACACCAGGTATCCAGGCAGCGGGCGCTGCTTGGATACCCGCTGTTTATCATAGTTACCAGTGTTCTCCCTGCTTAGCGCTGCCTTACAGGCAGCGCTAAGCAGGGAGGACGCTGACATCGCCTTCAGCGATGTGGGAGGTGGCTCCCATGGCCTGATCTCCTGTTTGACAGCTCCCCAGCGATCAGGTAACAACGCTCCAGCGATCCCGGTAGGTCGTTATCGCTGTCGGGATCACTGGAGCGGTCGTTCAGTGTGACAGGGCCTTTAGGCGTTACCCTTGATAGAAACCTAACCTTCATATATCACCTGAATAACACAGCACAGAAAAAGAAAGCACGCAATAATATTATTCAGAAACTCTGCTGATACTCCTAGGGTTCCACAACACCTGTCTTGAAAATGTCGACCATCGCCTTGGTGTACTCTGCCGCAGAATACTGTGCTCCAGTATGGCTAAATAGCTACCACGCAAATGCAATCAACACCCAGCTGAACAAATCTATTCGTATAATATGTGGCGCTATCAGACCCACACTTCTCCAATGGTTACCTATTCTGAGCCAAATCGCACCTGCAAACCTGAGAAGACTAGAGCTTCTACTTAAAGAATACACCAAAATAGTTAAAAACGGAAACCTCCCAATACATCAAAACATCCAAGATGTCCAAATACAGTGGCTGAAATCTAGACATCTACTCATCCGAACCGCAATTACTCTGTGTGGAGACACGGGGGGTCATTGGGAGCTCTCGTCTGCTGGCCCAGCCGCCTTTAGAAAGACAACGTGGACCAGGGCTCATCCCCCAAACTGAACGCCTGAGCTCCTTAACCGTGGGCGGAACACTACTCAGACACCACAGGGTGAGGGAACAACAATATTAAGACTTTATTGGATCCCCAAACAGTCAACACATAACCAGCAAAACACAACAATGTAACAGGCAACAGAGTCTCACCCTTCCGCTGGCTCACCAGGGATTAGAATATAGTACAGCAAAGTCTGTAGCCAGGTGACTGGATCGTCCCAACCTGGGTTGCATCCTTATGCAGTCTTTGTCATCACAGCCGAATTCGATAATTCGATGCTGAAGTCCTAGTAGAATTATAATCCAGGTTCTGATCTCCTTGGTTGGCACAGAAATGCCTAGGCCTGTGGTTATGGCCGGCTAATCGGAGCCGAAGATCCTAGATTGATTAGCTGCCTTTATCAAGTCCAGTGCAACTCTAGCCGGGACCGAAATCCCTAGGCTGAGGGCACTAGACAGAATCTCACTAACTCTGGTTAATGAACAGCTCTCCTTATATACCCTCAGCCCTCATTGCAGGATATTGGGGACTTCACGATTGGTGGAATAAGACTGTCTTTTCATTGGCTGGGTCTCAAGCCTCATATAACCATTTTTGGTTGTATTGCAGTCCAGGCAAGGGAGAGCCACATACTGATTGATATAGCAATACACATAGATAACATAGTATTACAAAGGGCGGTTAGCATAATTAGGTTTTCTGAGCCTCTGTCCCTCTGACCTTCCTAAGACAAAGAGTTGAGATGATTACATTACACACGGTCAACCTTTCCAAACATCTTCAAGACTGGTAAAAACAATGAGTGTCCCTTCACAAGGTAGGAATTAACTCACAATACAAAGAGGCAAGATAATTATATTAGATATGTCAACAATGGGTATACAAAATACATTCTTTCTAGATTTTAAGAACTTAACCCATGAGTGGTATTTGACATGTTTGCAACAGAATACCATACTGTCTGGGTTACATAAGAAATCATCATATGTTCTACATTGAAGAAGTCCATTTCGCCACACTCTGTATGGACGCAATCTCAGCTGAGAAGAGAAATGGCGAGAACTTTGAGCCAGTGCAGTAGACGGTGAGCTCCAAATGTTTCCTCACCTACAAAATCCACCACCAAGCTTCAATCTACCAAGGAAAACCCGGGTCACCCTAAACCACATAAGAACAAACTTTGGTGTCTGTGCAGAACTTATGTATAAGTGGGGGAAATCTGACTATTCTGCCCGTGACTGTGGAGCTGACCGTCAAACAATTCAGCACATTGTTGAGGAGTGCCCCCTCAGATCTTACACTGAGCACATGAATGACTTCAGTGCTGGCAATGAAAATATTATCACATATATACAAAACTATGAAATTAAACTCTAATTTCTGTACCTCTGCTCCTTCCAATCACTGTTTACTGTTTGATACTTACTCTTATATGATGTTAAAATATTTGCTCATGCGATTAATAACTACACTCCAGATTTGTCCACTGCACAATGTGCATAGGGTTTCCAAAAATTAGCCCTATGGGCTGAGTGAAGCTTGGCGCAGGAATCCACCATTCCAAGGGCCTCCAATCACACATACTAGTTAGGCTGGAGTAGGAATAGTCTCCTAGTTTGTCCACTGCACTATGTGCAGTAGGGTTTCCAAAACATAGCACTATGTTGTGAGTGAAGATTGATACAGGAATCCTCCATCCCAAGGGCCTCCAAACACACATAATAGTTAAACTGGAGTAGAAAGTGTCCTGGTTTGTCCCCTGCACTACGTGCATTATTAGCCCTACGGGCTGAGACATACTTGACAAAGGAAGGAAACAGGTGTTTATGGGAAGGGGTTGACGTTTACAGCAGTAGCATGAAGAATCAGTATTTTTGGTAATTTTAGGTTGGCTTGCTGTCATCTGGAGGGATTACAAACTGTGGAGATATCCAGTCTTGTTGAATTTAATCAGAGTAAGTCTGTCTGCATTTTCCGTTGAGGGGCATGTGCGCCTATCAGTCATGATTAACTCAGCAGAACTGAAAACACGCTCTGACATCATACTAGCAGCCGGGCAGGCCAGCACCTCCAAGGCGTATAAGGAGAGGTCGGGCCAAGTGTTCAGTGAACTGAAGTGTCAGAAAGGATGCACGTATGGTCAGTCAAGTACCCGTTGAACATGTTCTGCATCTTCTCCCTCCTTGGCATTGTTACAGGCACAGATAGCCTTTGCTGTTATGCTGGTTTATTGAAAATTTCCCAATCTCTGCACATTTTCCCCCCACCTCTGTTGGATCTGGTGATCATATCTCTTCCCATTATCCCTTGATGTTGAAAAGAGCCAGTACTTCTGCCACCAGCATTGTCTGAAGGCGATGTTTTCAGCAACTGATATACGACGACTCTTTTGAAGGATTCCATTGTAAAACTGTTTGGTGACTCCAAAAAGAGAGAAGAAGATTTCTCCTTGTACCGTGGATCGTGAAAGGTAACCAACCATTATAGGTTGTTGGATAAAATGTGTATCACATGAGGGTCTTGCCACAGACATTTACACATGAACTGTGTCACGTTAGCCAAGTTGGCAAAAGGCAAATCTTTGGTGTCCCCAGCAGTAGGACCAGTACCCATCCTCTCCTCACACTGACTCTCCTCCTCCACCTCCTCCTCTCCAGCCCATCCAGCCTGGACAGATGAAGCTTGGGTTGGGTGTCTCCTCTGTAGCATTAGGAGTCCCCTCGATAGCACAGTAAAACAAGTCCTCTTCCTCCTCATCTTCTCCGTATCCCCCAGTGTTGCATCAGAATATTGGCTGGGCTGGGTAGTATCACCTCTTCGGAAATGTGGCTCAATACCAACATGCTGGCCACTCAAAGTTTCATCTTTGAGATTATGAAGTGATTGTTTCAGGAGACACAGCAGTGGGACTGTTATGCTGATAATAGCCTGATCACCGCTCAGGAGGTTGGTGCAGTACTCAAAATTCTGAAGAACCTCACAAATGTCTGCGAATCATACCCACTTGACAGTTATGTGTGGTGGCTGACTCTCACTCTGAAGGGCATATTGAGGCTAGTATTCAGCTACTGCTCTCTGCTGCTCACTAAGCTTCGCTAATATATGATAGGTAGAGTTCCACTGTGTGAGCAGGTCGCAAATGAGTCAGTGATTTGGCAAATTGAACCGCTTTTGCAGCGCTGTAAGCCCAGCAAAAACGGTAGAGGAATAACGGAAATGGGCTATAATACACAACACTTTCTCAAGGAGGTACAGCAAGTCCAGGGTAAGATCTAAAATTTCTGAACAACTAGGTTCAGCTTATCGACCTTTAAAGCCGTCACCAGGTTACGCCCCATTATTGCAGACAACCAGACTGGGTCGATACGCTTCAGCAGAGCTTGTTCAAGCTTTGCCGATGTGCTGCTGCACAGTTCCCAGCTTGGCATTGATGTGGAGGATAATTCTGCGGAGGATGAGCAGGAGGAGGAGCCCGCTATTCTTGGAGTGGGTAGGATGTGCGATGTTCCACTTTGCGCCTTTGTTTCACCCTCGACCAGGTTCATCCAGTGTGCAGTGACAGAAATGTATCTTCCCTGTCCATACCAACTTGTCCAGGTGTCTGTTGTTAGGTGGACCTTCCCGGTTATGGCGTTGGTGAGAGCACAGTTCAGATTGTTTAATACGTGCTTGTGTAATGCAAGGATGGCACACCAGGCAAAATAGTGGTGGCTGGAAACAGTGTATCGTGGGGCAGCCACAGCCAAGAGATCAAAGACAAACTGCGTTCCCACAGGCCTAAACAGCAACATCTCCACAGCTAGCAATTTGGCAATTTGGGAGTTTAGTATTTGTGCCTGTGGGTGCGTGGCTGCATATTTACACTTTCTTTTCAAGGTCTCTGGCACGGACTATTGGACACTTCCCTGGGATAAAGAAGTGGATGTGGTTGATGTTTGTTGTGAGTGAGCAACTGCAGCTTGTGAGCATATGAGGTATGAGCATCAGCTTCCTGAACTGCAGATTCTGAAGGATGTAGCCCAGGTGACATGGCAGTGGTTTGACCCCCAAAATCAGATTTGGTACCCTGGTGTTTCGCCCATGTACTGGGGTACCTTTCTGCCTCGTGGTTTTGCATACTGGTGGTGATGAGGTTGCCATTGCCCTGGCCTCTGTTCAATTTGGTATTGCAGATACTACCAACTACAATGTTTTTCTCTGAAGGGCTTTTAGAAAAAGAATTCCAAACAGCGGCTGAATGCTGCCTTGCCCTGACTTGACCCACAGCAGGGGTGGTCTTGGGAACAGTTGACCCAGTTATCATTCTGGGCAAACCAGAAAGACCCCTTGGTGCCTGTGTGGGTGCTACATATCCATCTTCCTCTGTGTTGCTGTCATGGATATGCGTGCTGACTGTCCAGGTGGGATCAGCATCGACCACCTCGTCTTCCATCTCATCCTCTTTCCCAGTTGACATTGTAGGCTGACTTGATGACAACTGTGTCTCCTCATAATTAGCTTCCACCTCTGAAGGCAGTAAATTACTTTCCTCCAAGTGGCTTTCTTCTGGCTGTAGGTCCTCAAATACGTATGATGCCTCCTCACATCCCTCTTCGATGCTGCACGGTGATAGGCCAGAGCCAACCAAATGATGCAAACCAAATAGATCCTCTGAGTGGCCTGAGGAAGGAGAACCAGTTTCAGGATTGGATGGGCCTGCCTTCTGTGTATCAACATTAGACTGTGTGGTCATGGAAGATTTGTTGTTGCTTGACAAATGTGTATAGGCCGTGTTTGCTATCCATGACAGAATCTGCTCTTGGTCCTCTGGCTTCCATGCACGTTTACGTTCCAGACCGGGAAACGTTTCCAGTAACATGCATGATTCTTCTTCGGACATGATACAGACTCAGTGCCTTCTCACAAACCACTGACACCACCACGTCCACATTCCTGTCCCTTACCAACAGGCTTTTTGGGCATTTTGGGTTTTGTTGTCAGATTTTGGTGTGGATGTTGAGCAAACAACGACCATAGGTCTTGTTTAAAGTACAAAATGCAAAAATTATTACATAAAACCAGAAGGAGAAAGGGAAGATACAAACAGGGTTAAACAACCCAAATGGTAGGCTGGCTCCCTTGAGTCATCAAATGTAAAATGTTAAATATACAATTACAGGATAATTCTTATGGTATACCACAGTTATGGTAGCAATAACATTATTATGGTAGTGGTCATGTAAAATTACAATTGCAGACCCTATACACAGATTACATGTATCACAAGTCCAGTTTATATACTAAGAGTGTCACAATTATATATGGTACAACATGTTGTATATAGAAAAAATTGTCACTGATATGTACAAAGGGCACATATTGCATAGCAAAGACATATTGCACAGAAATGTCAACATAGAGTTAACCTGAACATCTAATAGGAATATTACCAGTGGAAGCTTATCAAAGGGGATGTCGCCAACCCCTACGGCCATTTCGGGACCTTCATCAGGGGACACCAAGTTTGCGGCAGGTGGGGTTTAAAAAGGCCGGCCATGTGTAACCAGTTGCAAGTGTGCACCGTCGCATGCATGCCATCCTGGAAGCGGAGAGGCGGTGACGCCGCCGCGTCATCATCGTCATGGTCACGTGGGAGATCACACGACCGCAACCGACGAATCAACCGCGCGCGACACCCACCTGCGTCATCACTGCCATGGTGATAGCTAGGATGCGTCGGCACCTACGAGCGGTGAATAGCGGTGATTGTTTACATTCCTGCAAATAAGGACTTTGCCGGTTTCGGCTAAAACAATGGGGACAATGTATAGATTCAATATATGGACATCTATTATATTACCTAATGTTCTCTGTCACGGAAATCGCGCGCCAGCTCCTGGGCGCCCATTGGTGGCCGCCAGCGGCGGATACCAATGAGCGAGGAGTATGCAAAACAGGCGCGCGCCGCAGCTGTGATGCAATCACGCACTGTCAGCCTCCTCCTGCCCGCCGCTGCCACCCGCTGCTCCATTCCTGCCACCCGCTGCTCCACTCCCCCCCTCACTCCATTCCCCCCCTCGCTCCATTCCCTCCCCCCTTGCTCCATTCCCCCCCACTCCATTCCTCCCCCCTAGCTCTATTCCCTCCCCCCTCGCTCCATTTCCTTCCCAGCTTGCTCCATCCCCCCCCACTCCATTTCTACTCTCCCCCCTCCCCGCCGCTCCGTCTCACCCACGCCTGGTGTTTACATCGCTGCTACAGCAGGTATTGAGCGGTCATATGACAGGCTCTGTGCACATCACTTCAGCCCGCCTATCACATAATGGCTCATTACCTGCTGTAGCAGTGATGTAAACACCGGGTGCGGGTGAGACCGGAGCGGATGTAAGGGGAAATGGACGTGCGCTGTCCACTGGCCCTCCATCCTCTGCTGACCACTGACCCTCCATCCTGTGCTGACCACTGGCCCTCCATCCTGCGCTGATCACTGAGTCTCCATCCTCTGCTGACCACTGAGCCTCCATCCTGTGCTGACTACTGAGCCTCCATCCTGCGCTGACCACTGAGCCTCCATCCTGCGCTGACCACTGAGCCTCCATCCTGCACTGACCACTGAGCCTCCATCCTGCACTGACCACTGAGCCTCCATCCTGCGCTGACCACTGAGCCTCCATTGTGTGCTGACCACTGAGCCTCCATGCTGCGCTGACCACTCTGCCTCCATCCTGCGCTGACCACTGGCCCTCCATCCTGCGCTGACCACTGGCCCTCCATCCTGCGCTGACCACTGGCCCTCCATCCTGTGCTGACCACTGGCCCTCCATCCTATGCTGTCAACTGGCCTTCCATCCTATGTTAACCACTGTCCTTCCATCCTGCGCTGACTACTCAGTCTCCATTCTGCGCTGACCACTCAGCCTCCATCCTGCGCTGACCACTCAGCCTCCATCCTGCGCTGACTACTCTGCCTCCATCCTGCACTGACCACAGAGCCACCGCGCAGTGCAAACCACCGAGCCATCGCACTGTGCAAACAACTGAGCTATCGCACTGTGCAAACCACTGAGCCACTGCACTGTGCAAACCACTGAGCCACCGCACTATTCAAACCACTGAGCCACCGCACTGTGCTAACCACTGATCCACCGCACTGTGCTAACCACTGAGCCACCATACAGTGCTAACCACTGAGCCACCGTACAGTGCTAACCACTGAGCCACCATATACACTGCTAACCACTGAGCCACCATATACACTGCTAACCACTGAGCTACTATACTGTGCTAACCACTGAGCCACCATATACATTGCCATCCACTGAGCCACCATAAAGTGCTAACCACTGAGTCACAATATACAGTGCTAACTACTGAGCCAGCATATACTGTGCTAACCACTGAGCCACTGTATACAGTGCTAACCACTCATCCACCATATACAGTGCTAACTACTCAGCCACCAGAGTGCTAATCACTGAGTCACTGTGTACAGTGCTAACCACTTAGCCTCCATCCAGAGTTAACCACTCTGCCTCCATATAGTGCTAACCACTGAGCCACCATACTGTTCTAACCACTGAGCCACCATATACTGTGCTAACCACTGAGCCACCATATACTGTGCTTACCACTGAGCCACCCTGCAGTGCTAACCATTGAGCCACCATACAGTGCTAACCATTGAACCACCATACAGTGCTAACCACTGAGCCACCGTACAGTGCTAACCACTGAGCCACTATACAGTGCTAACCACTGAGCCACCGTACAGTGCTAACCACTGAGCCACCATACTGTGCTAACCACTGAGCTACCATATACAGTGCCAACCACTGAGCCACCATAGAGTGCTAATCACTGAGTCACCGTATACAGTGCTAACTACTGAGTCACCATATACAGTGCTAACCACCATTGAGCCACCATATACAGTGCCAACCACTGAGGCTCCGTATACAGTGCTAACTACTGAGCCAGCATATACTGTGCTAACCACTGAGCCTCCGTATACTCTGCTAACCACTGAGCCCCTGTAAACTCTGCTAACCACTGAGCCACCGTATACTCTGCAAAGCACTCTGCTGCGGGCAGGAGGGGGCCGGGGAACTGCGGCCGGGCAGGAGGGCCCCCCGCCCCCTCCTGCCCGCACCCGGATGCTGCTCCCTGGCCTCCTCCTGCCCGCACCCAGTTGCTGTCCCCCTGGCCCCCTCCTGCCCGCACCTGCTTGCTCTTCCCCGGCACCCCCTGCCCGCACCCGCCCACTCTTACCCAGCCCCCTCCTGCTCAGTGTTCCCCGGCCCCCTCCTGGACTCTGGCACCGCTGCACACTTGCACCACTGCACACCAGTACTGCTGTAGGTATCTATCTACTTATATAATCGGGAGTTTGGAATTCAGGCACTGTAGCCGAATCCCAAGCTCCTTTGCGGCACTGCGAGCGATGACGCGTAGCGTCATCGCGAGCCGCAGCCGCACTGCACCTCCAGGAGAACAACCCTCCACAGACAGACACAGGAGACCCGGGTAGAGAGAGAGAGGGAGACGAGCCCCGCACCCTACACCCTGAACCTCCGGTAAAACAACCCCCATACACAGCAGCTGAGGGAGAGAGGAGCCCTGCACCCTGCACCTCCGGGAGACCAACCCCCAGGCACAGCAGCTGAAAGGGAGAGAGAAGGCCCGGCCCCGCACCCTGCACCTCCGGTAAAAAAAACCCCACACACACCTCAGAGAGAGGGAGAGAGGAGATCCGGACCCTGCACCCTGCACCTCCGCTAAAACAACCCCCAGGCACTGCACCTCAGAGTGAGAGAGAGAGGAGACCCGGGAACAGAGACAACACAAAAAGCCCCGGAGACACAGGAGGACAGAGGAGGACTACATACACATATACATACATACACTGTAGACACATATACATATACACTATATAAACACAGACACATATAGTTATATAGAACACATCTACTCTATAATTGCCGTAGGCATTTTCGTGTCGGACCCCGAAAACGCCGTGGCTTTGTCACTATGTGACGTCACCACACGCGAGCAATGGCCGCGAAGCGGCCATTGCGAGTCGCTGTCCGAAAATAGAACCAGAGGCTCGGCCACAAAGTTAGCGATTTACCGCTGAGGTAGTGCGAGCAATGGCCGCGAGGCCATTGCGAGTCGCTACCTCAGCCGCCGCACCTGCCGCAAGTCCCCCTATACTTTCTATGGGGATCCATTGCGAGTCGCTACCTCAGCCGCCGCACCTGCCGCAAGTCCCCTATACTTTCTATGGGGATTACCGCAACCGCTCCGCAAGTGTAACGGTTATGCGGCGAACGCGGAAGATGCGGTTACACTTGCGGCGCGGTTGCGGTAATCCCCATAGAAAGTATAGGGGGACTTGCTGCAGGTGCCGCAAGTGCGGTTTTGCACTTGCGGCAAGTGCGGTCGCGAAAAAAACCACAGTCAGCCGCGGTTTTTTTCGCGGCCGCACCTGCCGCAAGTGCAAAACCGCATTTGCCGCACCTGCCGCAAGTCCCCCTATACTTTCTATGGGGATTACCGCAACCGCGCCGCAAGTGTAACGCTTATGCGGCAAACGCGGCAGATGCGGTTACACTTGCGGCGCGGTTGCGGTAATCTCCATAGAAAGTATAGGGGACTTGCGGCAGGTGCGGCAAGTGCGGTTTTGCAGGTGCGGCAAGTGCGGTTTTGCACTTGCGGTAAGTGCGGCCGCGAAAATCTTAAAAAATATTTAAAAATATTCTACAGCTCACAGCTATAAAATAAAAATGCTAATAATAATGATATTAATGCTATTAATACTGCTATTAATGCTACTAATAATGCTATTAATGGTAATATTAATGCTATTAATGATATTACTGCTAATAATTAATTCTATAAATGCTATTAATATGCTATTATGCTAATATTAATGCTAATAATGCTAATAATAATGCTATTAATGATATTATTAATACTATTAAGGGTAATACATCATGCTATTAATGCTATTAATAATGCTATTAATGCTATTATTAATGCTAATACTGCTATAATAATGCTATTAGTGCTAATAATAATGCTATTAATGCTAATAATTATGCTATTAATGGTAATTATTAATGCTAATAATGCTAATAATAATGCTAATAATGCTATTATTAATGCTATTAAGGCTAATAATCATGCTATTTATGCTATTAATAATGCTATTAATGTTATTAATGCTAATATTAATGCTATTAATTCTATTATTAATGCTATTAATAATGCTATTAATGCTAATAATAATGCTATTACTGCTAATAATAATGCTATTAATGCTAATAATTATGCTATTAATGCTAATATTAATGCTAATAATGCTAATAATAATGCTATTAATGATATTATTAATACTATTAAGGGTAATAATCATGCTATTAATGATGCTCTTAATGCTATTATTAATGCTAATACTGCTATTAATAATGCTATTAGTGCTAATAATAATGCTATTAATGCTAATAATTATGCTATTAATGGTAATATTAATGCTAATAATGCTAATAATGCTATTATTAATGCTATTAAGGCTAATAATCATGCTATTTATGCTATTAATAATGCTATTAATGTTATTAATGCTAATATTAATACTATTAATTATATTATTAATGCTATTAATAATGCTATTAATGCTAATAATAATGCTATTACTGCTAATAATAATGCTATTAATGCTAATAATTATGCTATTAATGCTAATATTAATGCTAATAATGCTAATAATAATGCTATTAATGATATTATTAATACTATTAAGGGTAATAATCATGCTATTAATGCTATTAATTAATGCTATTAATGCTATTATTAATGCTAATACTGCTATAATAATGCTATTAGTGCTAATAATAATGCTATTAATGCTAATAATTATGCTATTAATGGTAATATTAATGCTAATAATGCTAATAATAATGCTAATTAATGCTATTATTAATGCTATTAAGGCTAATAATCATGCTATTTATGCTATTAATAATGCTATTATATGCTAATAATAATGCTATTACTGCTAATAATAATGCTATTAATGCTAATATTAATGCTAATTAATAATGCTATATAATGATATTATTAATACTATTAAGGGTAATAATCATGCTATTAATGCTATTTAATAATGCTATTAATGATATTATTAATGCTAATACTGCTATTAATAATACTATTAGTGCTAATAATAATGCTATTAATGCTAATAATTATGCTAGATTAATGCAGATAATATTATAATGCTAATAATGCTAATAAATAATGCTAATAATAATGTATTATTAATGCTATTAAGCTAATATAATTATGCTATTATTGCTATTAATAATCTATTAATGTTATTAATGCTAATATTTAATGCTATATTAATTCTATTATTATATGCTATTAATGCTATATAATAATGCTTATTAATGCTAATAATAATGCTATTATTGCTAATAATAATGCTATTAATGTAATATTAATGCTAATAATGCTAATAATAATGCTTATTAATGATATTATTAATACTATTAAGGGTAAATAATAATGCTATTAATGCTATTAATAATTGCTATTAATGCTATTATTAATGCTAATTACTTGCTAATTAATTAATACTATTAGTGTCTAATAATATTATGCTTTAATTAATGCTAATATATGCTATATCTATCAATAGGCTAATATTAATGCTAATAATAGCTAAATTAATAATATGCTAATAATGCTATTATATTAATGCTATTAAGGCTAATAATCATGCTATTTATGCTATTAATAATGCTATTAATGTTATTAATGCTAATATTAATGCTATTAATGCTATTAATAATGCTATTAATGCTAATAATAATGCTATTACTGCTAATGATAATGCTATTAATGCTAATAATTATGCTAATAATGATAATATTAATGCTAATAATGCTAATAATAATCCTATTAATGCTATTAATAATGCTATTAAGGCTAATAATCATGCTATTTATGCTATTCAAAATGCTATTAATGCTAATAATATTGCTATTAATGCTCTTTATGCTAATACTAATGCTATTAATGCTATTAATAATGCTATTAATGTTATTAATAATGTTATTAATGCTATTAATGATAATATTAATGCTATTAATGCTATTAAGGCTAATAATCATGCTATTAATGCTATTAATAATGCTATTAATGCTATTTTTAATTCTATTAATGCTATTAATAATGTTATTAATGCTAATAATGCTATTACTCCTCATAATAATGCTATTAACGCTATTATTAATGCTATTTATGGTAATAATGCTATTAATACTAATAATAATACTATTATTAGTGCTATTATTGCTATTAATAATGCTATTAATGCTAATAATAATGCTGTTAATGCTAATAATTATGCTATTAATGGTAATAATAATGCTATTAATGCAAATAATATTGCTATTAATGTTATTATTAATGCTATTAATGCTAATACTAATGCTATTAATGCTATTATTTATGCTATTAATGCTATCATTTATGCTATTAATGCTATTATTAATGCTATTAATGCACATACTAATGCTATTAATGCTATTCGTAATGCTATTACTCCTATTAATACTGCTCTTAATGCTATTAATACTGCTATTAATGCTATTAATACTGTTATTAATGCTCATAATACTGCTAATAATGCTATTAATACTACTATTACTGCTAATAATAATGCTATTGCTAATATTATTGCTATTGATGATGCGATTATTATTTAAAAATCTTTAAAAAAACAATAAACATATTCTAGACACCCGATGCATTTGCATCGGGCTTACAGCTAGTATATAAATATACACATATATAAATAGATGTACATATATTGTATGTACACATAGATATACACTATATACACATATATATACATATACACTCTATACACATATATACATACATATACACTATATACACATATATACATATACAGTATATACACATATATACATAGATATACAGTATATACGAATATCTACATCGATAGACAGTATATACACATATATATACTCTATATACACATATATACAGTATATACACATATAATTAGAAAACACCACAGTTTTTGTATCCAGTACATCATGGCTAGCTATACCATTCCATCATTAATGTATTCATGTCTATTAAGTAATACTGGAATATATATGGACTTCTAGTCAATTATGACCGATCGTACAAAATTACTATAGAAAATTATCCCCAAGGGGAAGAAAAACGATCATATGGTCATTTGTATGAAAATATAAATTTTTTTATTAATAATCAAAGATTATACGGTACAGGGGGTGGGAGCAAGGTAGAAAATCAGCAATGATACAACTTAATTTCTTAATTTAATGACATATGTATACTTACAATATATAATTATACAGATTCATTGTCTATTAAAAAGTGTACATATATCCATATAGGGTAACGAACCATCCAATTTTAATACTATCCAAGATCCTGTATATTTTCATGCAGTATAAATTGCATACTCATAGCAAAGGGGTTTAGAGGGGGCTTATTATTAGCAACATATATAGGCTATTCAGGATGTAGTTAGTAGGTTTCAAGAATATTATGTCATTGTGATGCCCTGCATGGAACCTCACAATCATTCCCATGAAACATATTTACAAAGTATTTCTCCAACAGAGGATATTAAATTATCAAAAGACCTGAGAATCACATGTGTATTATACATCAATAATCCCACAGTGTTATAGAGGAGGATATTATCATGCATACAGGCTCACAGTAACTTACATAGAGGTGCAGTTGCACAGCATGTCAGAGATCTAATAGTATAATTAATTATATCACACAATGGAGGAGGACACACCTGTGCCTGCAGCTTTAGTCAAGCTCTCCTAGTATAGGAGAGTATACCTGCTACTACCATCCATCAAGCCCATCTTATATCCTTAGTATGAAAATAAACCACCCAATAGCCCTCCAGTTCTAACATATACTGCAGCATATGCAGAGATCTATATAGGATTGTTCAATCAGGGTTCAGTACCTGTGTAGATCTGTAATTATATCATGCATGCGCCCTTATGCGCATTTCGGATTTCTCCTTCTTCTGAGGGCTTAGTGAGTGAAGGGGAAGGGGCAGGTTTAAAAGGCAGCGAGGACCAATCCGCATACAGCACCAGTTGCTATGGCGGCGGACGCTTGTACCTAATTGCGTGGCCCGGCCGCGATCATCAGCGGCGTCATGGAGGGGCGTGCCAGCAGGTCAGCTGACCCGCAGCACACTCACCATGGAGACGCCAAGCAGACGAGCGGGTCGGCGCCATTAGGAAAGCGCCCGCACAGCACAGGTGCTGTATAGTATTATCTGTATTGCGTCATGACCTGATAAGCCAATAATATTATGGATTAGTTATATATGTGTATGGGGCCATAACAATAGTAGCAATAGATGGACATTGAAGTGGTCAAACAAGCAGTACATAGTACATCATAGGATAGATATATTCTGCTATATGGATATATAAGTGCTCCATACTGGTACACATCATGTATGTCTACATAGGGATATTTCATAACACCAGTAGTATATAGGTGTCTATAGAGATTTCAGGGCATAGATCAAATGTCCATGCTTTAATGTAACATCCATATAATTATTCATTCCATTAAGTAGTACCCCACACTGCTATATGGATATATAAGTGCTCCATACTGGTACACATCATGTATGTCTACATAGGGATATTTCATAACATCAGTGATATATAGGTGTCTATAGGAATTTCAGGGCATAGATCAAATGATGCATACATACACGTACATATCAATCATATATTCACAAATTGCATACATGTGTACATAATTATACATATACACATATACACCCATACACATATATGTATCACATTGGCACATACAGATCCATTACAAGCAGCACTGGTGATATATGGGCATTAATAGGAATCCGGAGTATGAATCAGATATCTATACCGATTAGGCACCAAGTTATTATATAATAGTGCTATTTAATGCAGAGATATCCATATATATACACAGGTCTCCATATATAGTTGAAATCGGCATCTCACCAATAGCTCATATGATACTATGCTCCAGATATCCCTACAAATCGTGTCCTGCCATAGGATCACACTCATAGCATAGCAGGACACATATCCCCATAATAAGCATCCCATGTATCAAAGGTACACGATATATACCACAGTCAACTACACACTATGCGCCTAGATATACCAAACATATATATGTGTGCATCCCATATGGTCACATACACATAATCAATTACATCTATCACATGACGACATCAAATAAATGTAGATATATTCTTCTCTTTGTCCACATGCTTGATAGCCAAATATAGTAGTCATCCAATCAGAGTCAGGATTGTCATGCTGCTGAAAAGTGAAATTAAAAACAATGAGTATAAAAATAAAACCACTTGTAACCCTAAATCAAATCTAGACATCACAAATATGGAGCATAACTAATGGTTTCATTCAGGCCTGCAGGTTGGACTGTTTTTAATGTCCAGATCCAGCGTGTTTCCAGTTGGGCTAATTTGGCTGAGGCATTCCCACCCCGTATCCCTAAATCCACCATCTCAATACCACGTACCATGAATTCCTTCCCATTACAACGATGGTATTTCTTAAAATGCCTTGGGATGGTCTTCAACAAGGTATCATCCTCAATATCTTTGGCTGCCTCAATTCCCAGTATGTGTTACCTAACCCGTACTTTTAGTTGACGACTGGTCAGCCCTACATAGATCTTTTTACAGGGACATACTCCGTAGTATATAACCCACCTGGATTCACAAGTAATGCGTTGTTTAATCACATATGAGTTGGATCCAGTTGAATCAACAAATGATCCGATACGTTCTATGTTCTATGTTCTATGTACACATATATACATAGATATACACTATATACATAGATATACACTATATACACATATATACATAGATATACACTATATACACATATATACATACCATGGTATCAGAAAGAGGAGGAAAATAGCCGCACTCACCAAAGCTGGGTTTTTCATTCTTTATTCGCTGAATCAATCAATGCTGTACAGCAGCATAGCAGGGAGGGGGTGCGAGGAGGAGGACGACTGTACACCGTTTCGCGGTCGTCTACCGCTTCTACGGGTCCCGTAGAGGACCCGTAGAAGCGGTAGATGACCGCGAAACGGTGTACCGTCGTCCTCCTCCTCGCACCCCCTCCCTGCTATGCTGCTGTACCGCATTGATTGATTCAGCGAATAAAGAATGAAAAACCCAGCTTCGGTGAGTGCGGCTATTTTCCTCCTCTTTCTGATACCATGAAATGTGAGTCTTACGCTACGCCAGCACCGCCAGGCTACCTGCAGCCATTAGCCACGAGAGTGGAATAAGCCTATTGCACGATCTTTTAGTGCCCGGTGTTTCTTCATTAATTTGATAAGACATATATACATACATATCGCTATACAGTATATACACACACACTATATACACATATATACATCGATATAGATATACAGTATATACACAGATTCATATACAGTATATACACATATTGATATAAAGTATATACACATATATGGATAGATATAGATATACAGTATATACACTCTGATCCATATACAGTATATACACAGATATACAATATATACACATATCTCGATATACACTATATACACACACATAGATATAGATATACAGTATATACACAAATATATACATATACAGTATATACACACTGATAGATATATATCAATAAACAGTATATACACTCAGATACATATAGATATACAGTATATACATATAGACATAGATATACAGTAGATACGCACACATAGATATAGATATACAGTATATAGATAGATATAGATATACAGTATATACACATAAACATAGATATACAGTATATACACACAGATAAATATACAGTATATACACATATATACATTCATGTCTATATACACTATATACACACATTTATAGATAGACAGTATATACACACAGATAAATATACATATACAGTATATACACATACATACATGTAGATATACACTATATACACACATATACATAGATATATCGTATGTACACATATATACACATACATAGATGTTGCTATACTCTATATACACACATAGATATACAGTATATACACATATATACATACATATAGATATACAGTATATACACACAGATACATATACACTATATACACATATATAGATGTAAATATACAGTATATACACACATATAGATAGATATACAGTATATACACATATAGATTGATATACCCTATATACACATATCAATAGATATACAGTATATACCCACATATACATAGATATACATATACAGTATATACGCATATATCAATATACTCTATATACACACATATAGATAGATACAGTATATACACATACACATACAGTATATACCCACATATAGATATAGATATACAGTATATACACATATATACAGTATATACACAGACATAGATATACAGTATATACACATAAATATACAGTATATACACACATAGATATACAGTATATACACATATATATATATACACATATAGATATACAGTATATACACATATATACATAAGTGTAGATATACACTATATACATATATAGATAGATGTAGATATACAGTTTATACACATATCTACTTATATCATCGGAAGTTTGGGATTCGGCCACTCTAGCCGAATCCCAAAATCCTTTGCCGCGCTGCCAGCGATGACGCCATAGCGTCATCGCGAGCCGCAGCCGCACTAGCTCACACCCCCACCATCCTGCCAACCGCCTTGGGCCCGCCACCAGCGCCTCATGTCCAGCGCCCTCCGCAAGGTCTACGCTGCCCGAATGCCGGCGGTGGCTTCCGCCCCTCGCCACTCTCTCACCGCTGCCGCCTCCGTGTCGCCATGCTGCTGGAGTAGCGGTGTACGGGCTGTGGCCGGGAGCCTGGGACGTCGTCCTGTCGGCGGCGGCGCCGCCGGCCAATGGCAGTGAGTGGCCCGTGTCAGGCTGCAAAGCCTAACACGCCCCACTCACTCCCATTGCCCGCCGCCCCTGCAAGCGGATTGGGCGCTGTGTTCTAAACACAGGACGCCCATCCCATTGCCCAGGACTCGGCGTCCTACACCACTTGGATGTCCGTCCTCAGTTTAACACAGAACGCCCAATCCGATCCTTCCCCTCAGGTCACATGTCTAACCTGAAGAAAAGGACTGATCCCTCTCTGCAGCCCCCACCCCGCCGCAATGGACTATGACTATGTAACTGGGGCTGGGATCACCCCCAACACGCAGCCACCTCCTGCCGCCGAGTGGTGATGTCGCCGCTCCTGCCGCATCTCTCCTCACCCCTCCAGCCGCATCTCTCCTCACCCCTCCAGCCGGACCTCCCCTCACCCCTCCAGCCGGACCTCTCCTCACCCCTCCAGCCGGACCTCTCCTCACCCCTCCAGCCGGACCTCTCCTCACCCCTCCAGCTGGACCTGTCATCACCCCTCCAGCCGGACCTGTCCTCACCCCTCCAGCCGGACCTGTCCTCACCCCTCCAGCCGGACCTGTCCTCACCCCATATGCCTTCCAGGTGCTTCTTTCCATGGAACCCCATACAAGTAATACATAATTTACACATCACAATTATGGATATCAATACAGGTAAACAATATATTATAATAAAACCCTAAGGCTACTTCCTTCAGGATGTAACGGTATGCTACGTCACATCCTGGCTGAAGTAGCCTGTACACCCACTCTGGGTGTTCCAATATGGCCGCCCGTTGCCAGGAGCGGGGCATACAAAGCCCCACTCCCGCCATCGGTACAAGCTGCGGCCCCACACACTCCTATTGCCCCCCTCCGCTACTCCTGCCGCTCCCAGCGGCACCCCCGCTCTTCCTGCCCCCCTTCGCTGCTCCTGCCCCTCCTCCACTCCCCGCGGCCCCCATCCCTCTGCCCCTCCGCTCCCCACAGCCCCCCCGCTCCCCATGGTGATAATAATAAAAAAAACCTCAGTGAGGATACTTACCCTCCGCTGGTTCCCTTCACATCCTGCCTCTAGGACCTGCCGTGATGTCACAGTCACATGACCGGTTACCGCGGTAACCGGTCATGTGACTGTGACATCACGCCAGGTCCTAGGATCAGAAGACACAGCTGGAGATGCCGGGGGAATCGTAGACAGGTGAGAATAGATGGTTTATTATTTTTTATTCTGGAGGAGAGGGGAGAAGCGGGGACCACCAGGGGAGAAGAGGGGGAAGCACAGGAGAGAAGAGGGGAGAAGCGGGGTTAACACAGTGGAGGAGAGGGGGGAGAAGAGGGGTTAACACAGGGGAGAAGAGGGGTTAACACAGGGGAGAAGAGGGGTTAACACAGGGGGAGAAGAGGGGAGAGCAGGGGAGAAGAGGGGAGAGCAGGGGAAAAGAGGGATTAACACGGGAGAAGCGGGGAGAAGAGGGGTTGACACAGGGGAGAAGCGGGGAGAGCAG
This sequence comes from Allobates femoralis, assembly GCA_033576535.1. Classification (NCBI taxonomy): domain Eukaryota; kingdom Metazoa; phylum Chordata; class Amphibia; order Anura; family Aromobatidae; genus Allobates; species Allobates femoralis. The sequence continues at coordinate 370,028,631 of JARQOC010000003.1, forward strand.
GGGAGAAGAGGGGTTAACACAGGGGAGAAGAGGGGAGAGCAGTAGAGAGAGAAGAGGGGAGAGCAGGGGAGAAGAGGGGTTAATACAGGGGAGAAAAGGGGACAGCAGGGGAGAAGAGGGGTTAACACAGGGGAGAAGAGGGGTTAACACGGGAGAAAAGGGGTTAACACAGGGGAGAAGAGGGGAGAGCAGGGGAAAAGAGGGGTTAACACATGGGAGAAGCAGGGAGAGCAGGGGAGAAGAGGGGTTAACACAGGGGAAAGCAGGGGAGAAGAGGGGTTAACACAGGGGAGAAAAGGGGGGAGCAGGGGAGAAGAGGGGTTAACACAGGGAGAGAAGCAGGGAGAGCAGGGGAGAAGAGGGGTTAACACAGGGGAGAAGCGGGGAGAGCAAGGGAGAAGAGGGGTTAACACAGGGGAGAAGAGGGGTTAACACAGGGGACAAGAAGGGGAAACACAGGGGACAAGAGGGGTTAACACAGGGGACAAGAGGGGTTAACACAGAGGAGAAGCAGGGTTAACACAGGGGAGAAGAGGGGTTAACACAGGGGAGAAGCGGGGAGAACAGGTGACAGGCAGAGAGGAGCAGATGACAGGAGGAGCCAGCCAAATTGATCCTGCAAAATGTCGAGATCGGATGCCTATTTGGCATCCGATTGCAGGGATCAGTTGGGATTTATATCGGACCGCATTAGATTTAAAAAAATCGTAGTGTAAAACCGGCCTAAGTATCCTCACTGAGGGTTTCTTTTTATTTTTATTATCACCATGTGGGAGCGGGGGGGCAGGGGGAGATGGGCCGCGGGGAGCGAAGGAGAGGCAGGAGCAGCGGAGGGGGGCAGGAGGAGCGCCTCCATCCTGCCCACCCGTATCCATCCTGTCCCCCGCCACCATCCTGCCCCACCGGCTCCATCTTGTCCTGCCGGCTTCATCCTGCCCCCCACCACCATCCTGATTCCCCCCGGCTCCATCCTGCCCCCCACATCCATCCTGCACCCCCACCACCATCCTGTTCCCCCCGCCACCATCCTGCCCCCCCCGCCACCATCCTGCCCTGCCAGCTCCATCCTGCCCCCCTGCCACCATCCTGCCCCACCGGCTCCATCCTGCACCACCACCATCATCATCCTGTTCCCCCCCGCCACCATCCTGCCCGCATCCATCCTGCCCCCCCCGCATCCATCCTGCCCCCATGCCACCATCCTGCCCTGCCGGCTCCATCCTGCACCACCACCACCATCCTGTTCACCCCCGCCACCATCCTGCCCCGCCCGCTCCATCCTGCCCGCTCGCTCCATCCTGCCCCGCTCGCTCCATCCTGCTCCGCCGGCTCCATCCTGCCCCCCCACCATCCTGCCCCCCCTCGCCACCATCCTGCCCCCGCCGGCTCCATCCTGCCCCCCCGCCACAACAATCCTGCCCCCCCACCACCATCTTGCCCCACCACCATCCTGATCCTCCCAGCCACCATCCTGCCCCTCCATCCTGCCCCGCTCGCTCCATCTTGCCCCCCCCCGCATCCAACCTGCCCCCCCGCCACCATCCTGCCTCGCTGGCTGAATCCTGTACCCCACCACCATCCTGCCCCCCGCCACCATCCTGCCCCGCTGACTCCATCCTGCCCCCCCGCCACCATCCTGCCCAGTCGCCTCCATCCTGCCCCGCCGGCTCCATCCTGCCCCGCCGGCTCCATCCTGCCCCTCCCGCCACCATCCTGATCCCCCCCATATCCATCCTACTCCCCTGCATCCATCCTGCCCCGCCGGCTCCATCCTGCACCCCCACTACCATCCTGCCTCACCAGCTCCATCCTGCCCCCCGCCGTCTCCATCCTGCCCCCCACCACCATCCTGCTCCCCACCACCATCCTGATCCCCCCCCCCGTATCCATCCTACCCCCCCGCATCCATCCTGCCCCGCCGGCTCCATCCTGCACCCCCACCACCATCCTGCCCCCCCCACCACCATCCTGCCCTGCCGACTCCATCCTGCCCCGCTCGCCACCATCCTGCCCTGCCCGCTCCATCCTGCCCTGCTCGCTCCATCCTGCCCCACCGGCTCCATCCTGCTTCCCCCACCATCCTGATCCCTGCACCACCATCCTGATCCCCCCCCACCACCATCCTGATTCACCCCGCCACCATCCTGCCCCGTCGGCTCCATCCTGCCCCGTCGGCTCCATCCTGCCCCACCGGCTCCATCCTGCCCCCCCGCATCCATCCTGCCCCACTCACTGCATCCTGCTCCCTCGACACAATCCTGCCCCCCTCCCCCCCTCAGCTGATCGGTTTCCCAGGCAACGACAGGTCCTAAAGGCCTGTAGGATCTAGTGGAAGGAGGTGGAGCGAGCCGGCGGACAGGTGAGTATCCTCACTGAGGATTTTTTTATTTTTACTTTTACTGTGGAGGACCAGGGACCAGCAGGAGCGGGGGCCGCGGGATATCGCCATATACCATAGTGCTGCTATACATGTACTGTAATGTACGGCCATATACTATAGTGCTGCTATACATGTACCGCCATATACTATAGTGCTGCTATACATGTACTGTAATGTACCGCCATATACCATAGCGCTGCTATACATGTGCTGTAATGTACGGCCATATACTATAGTGCTGCTATACATGTGCTGTAATGTACCACCATATACCATAGCGCTGCTATATATATATATATATATATATGTAGTTCACTCACGTTGACTGAACAAGTTCTGTCAGTCACAGTATGTCAACTACACACATATTCTAGAATACCCGATGCGTTAGAATCAGGCCACCATCTAGTAGTTTATAAATCATTATTGTGTTGGGGTCTCAGCACATTCCATTATAATATCAACCCTATACAGGGATAATGCGATAAGCACATACAATTAGTCCCATTGTTATATGTCCAAAATATTTGCAGGAGAGTGGAGCATCATATTTTGATCTGGATTAACATCCAAATTCTATTCTAAAGTGTACAAGTGAAAAAAATCGTAAATCGGCGTGGCCTATATGAAAACATATAAGTAAAAGGAACCTGGTTAGGTCCCATACAGATAATACAGCCAAACATATACAGATCATAGATATGGAGCGAGACTCATGTTTTCATTCAACCTATTGGGATTGAGGGTACCGAGTAACCAAATCCGCATAGTTTCAATTTTCGTGCTAGGGGACCACCACGTATCCCTAAATCTACTGCGTCTATTCCTCTCACTTTTAGGAGTTCACCACGGGACTGATGACATTCCTGAACATGCCTGGGTAGAATTTTCAAAGTGGAAATGTCCGTGCATTCCTGTGCCACATTCATGGCTAGGACATGTTCCCTTACCCGGGTCTTAAGAGCTCGTGTTGTTAGTCCAACATAGATTTTAGGGTAAGGGCACACGGCATAATAGATAACCCCAGTTGTCTTACAGGATATCTTTTTTGCAATGTATGATTTTGTCCTGGTGACATTAGTAAAAGAATCACTTCATTCTATGTTTGGGCAGGCGACACATTTCCCACAAGGGGAACAGCCGACTCTTTTTGGAATTGAGTCTAGAAATGTAGCTTAGCCACCGCAATTGTAGTGGCTAGACACAAGATAGTCGTGAAGATTTTTAGATCTTCTAATAGACATCATTGGTCTATCTGGCAACATTTTTAATAACGTCATATCTGTCAGTAGAATTGGCCAGGCCTTGTCAAGGCAGATGCGCATCGTGTTAAATTGACCATGATAGGTTGTTATAAATCTCACACGACCATCCTGTGTCCATCTACTCTTGCCATTCAACAACTCATTACGCAAAATGTGTCTAGCTCTGTTGGAAGCAAATTTAACTGCACGGCAGCTGCACGGGAAATGTAATTAGCCTCAGAAGAACAAATTCTTCTGAGACGTTGAAATTGCCCTACTGGAACAGACTGAATCATGCATTGGGGATGGGATGAAGTGGCATGAAGTAAGGCATTTGATGCTGTTGGTTTTCTGTATATGTCGGTCCGGAGGAAGCCACCCTCATCCCTCTTCACCGAGACATCCAGGAATTCAGCCTCGTATCTATTTAGTTGGTACATGATCTTTATATTAATGTTCTAATCATTCAATTGGTCAATCAAAGAATGTAATTCAAATTCTGATCTGTGCCAGATCATGAAGATGTCGTCGATGTACAGCGGCCAGAGGTTCCAGTAGGGCAATTTCCACGTCTCAGAAGAATTTGTTCTTCTGAGGCTGATTACATTTCCCATGTAGAAGAGCTCAAAACTTGATTCTATGATTGGGGTTATAGCCGCCGTGCAATAAAATACACTTCCAACAGAGCTAGACACATTCCGCATAATGAGTTGTTGTATGGCAAGAGTAGATGGACACAGGATGGTCTTGTGAGATTTATAACAACCTATCATGGCCAATTCTACTGACTGATATGACGTTATCAAAAATGTTGCCAGATAGACCAATGATTGCTATTAGAATATCTAAAAATCTTCGCGACCATCTTGTGTCTAGCCACTACAATTGCGGTGGCAAAGCTACGTTTCTAGACTCAATTCCAAAAAGGGTCGGCTGTTCTCCTTGTGGGAAATGTGTTGCCTGGCAAAAAGGAATTGATTCTTTTACTAATGTCACAGGGACAAAATCATACATTACAAAAAATATATCCTGTAAGACAACTGGGGTTATCTATTATACCGTGTGCCCTTGCCCTAAAATCTATGTTGGACTAACAACACGAGCTCTTAAGACCCGGGTAAGGGAACATTTCCTAGCCATCAATGTGGCACAGGAATGCACGGACATTTCCACTTTGAAAACTCTACCCAGGCATTTTCGGGAATGTCATCAGTCCCGTGGTGAACTCCTAAGGGTGAGAGGAATAAATGCCGTAGATTTAGGGATACGTGGTGGTCCCCTAGCATGAAAATTGGGTATGTTTGAAACTATGTGGATTTGGTTACTCGGTACCCTCCAGCCCAATGGGTTGAATGAAAACATGAGTTTCACTCCATATCTGTGATCTGTATATGTTTGGCTGTATTATCTGTATGTGACCTAACCAGGTTCCTTTTACTTGTATGTTTTTATATAGGCCACGTCGGTTTAAGATTTTTTTCACTTGTATACATTGGAAGAGAATTTGGCTGTTATTCCAGATCAAGATATGATGTTCCACTCTCCTGCAAATATTTTGGACATATAACAATGGGACTAGTTGTATGTGCTTATCGCATTACCCCTTTATAGGGTTGACATTATAATGGAATGTGCTGAGACCCCAACACAATAATGATTTATAAACTGTTAGCAGCTAAATCCTAGCTCCAGAGTAGTTTGGACCCACTGTGGGAAAAACAATTCCAATATAAAGCAAAGTGAAAGTGTCAAAGTGAATTAAAGTCCCAGGGATGGAGTGCTTTACCTGACCGTGTGTTGTGTTCAATGCGAATAGACCACTGATATGGAGCAGCGTCCAAGCTGAACGCCGCCCTTTAATAACATGTGGCCAGTGACGTTTCTCCCACTAGAATCGTTGTGCGCATGCGCGTGACGTAGTGCGTCGCTTCGAACAATCCCGAAGTTTCACGAAGTGAGAGGAGGCGGGTAGAGATAGGGGATGACGTCAGTCCTCCCGGACATAGCCGGGAAAGGAACTGGATGTAAACACTGATGCTGTGTGAACAGATTATAGACGCTGATGCTGTGAATGATCTATAAGGAGATGGTACCATCTGGTTAAGACTCTGGAAACTGAGAAAAGATGAAATAGAAAATGTCAATGCCCATCTAAGATGATGTATATACAGAACACATATATGTATATATATAAAAAATATACAATTCTTAAGAAACCATATAACATTAGCGTTTGACCAGATCTCTCACAGACTACAATCACAGCTGATATATATAATCACATATGTATTGTATATGAACACTGGAATCGGTAGACAAAAATAGGGAATTTAAAGAGACATATACCAAATTTTTCCAGAAACATATAATTCTTTCACAGGTGAACAATCTATGTTATTACTTCGTACTCCCTATTTAAGCCTCGTGGCTCCAGTGTTTCAAGAGTGTGAATCCAGTAACTTTCTCTTTCTTTTAGTTTCCTAATTCTATCGCCTCCTCTCCTACACATAGGTACGTGGTCTATGACCTGAAATTTTTATTGTGAGACCCCATGGCCACATGTATTAAAATGGTGTGGAATCAGTAAAAGATCCTTTTTACTCCGAATGGTAGATTTATGCTGACTTATGCGGTCTCCGACATGCTGGGTAGTTTCCCCAACATATCCGAGACCGCACGGGCACTTGATGAAATAAACTACGTATGAAGACACACACGTGAAGAACCCCTTAATCTCAAATCTTTTGCCTGATCTGGGATGGAAGAAAAACTCGCCCCTGGTCACATGCTAACTGAATTGCATGCAACTAATTCAGGGGAAGGTACCCCTTCTCGTCGTAGTTAATGTTCCCTGTATGATTTTAGGTATTTTAGAAACTATGTCGGCTCGTACAAGGTGATCCCTAAGATTTCTAGGTCTTTTGAAGCAACACAAAGGGTTAGATGAAAATTCTGCTACTTTTGGATATGTGGAACGGAGTTCAAAATGCTCACCACCCATCTAGCTAAGTTCCCTGGGAGGTCTAGTTTCCAAAATGGGGTCACTTGTGGGGGAGCTCCAATGTTTAGGCACACAGGGGCTCTCCATACACGACATGGTGTCCGCTAACTATTGGAATTGTTAGCGGACACCATGTCGCGTATGGAGAGCCCATGTGTACCTAAACATTGGAGCTACCCCACAAGTGACCTCATTTTGGAAACTAGACCCCCCAAGGAATGTATCTAGATGCATAGTGATCACTTTGAACCCCCGGGTGCTTCACAAATTGATCCGTAAGAAGGAAAAAGTACATTTGTTTTCACACAAATTTTCTTTTTTCATTTTTACGGATCAATTTGTGAAGCACCTGGGGGTTCAAAGTGCTCACTATGCATCTAGATATGTTCCTTGGGGGGGTCTAGTTTCCAAAATGGGGTCACTTGTAGGGGAGCTCCAATGTTTAGGCACACAGGGGCTCTCCATACGCGACATGGTGTCCGCTAACTATTGGAATCATTAGCGGACACCATGTCGTGTATGGAGAGCCCCTGTGTGCCCAAACATTGGAGCTCCCCCACAAATGACCCCATTTTGGAAACTAGACCCCCCAAGAAATGCATCTAGATGCATAGTGAGCACTTTGATCCCCCAGGTGCTTCACAAATTGATCCGTAAGAAGGAAAAAGTACATTTGTTTTCACACAAATTTTCTTTTTTCATTTTACGGATCAATTTGTGAAGCACCTGGGGGTTCAAAGTGTTCACTATGCATCTAAATACAGCGAAGCCCATTTTTTTTTTCTAGGACTAATTTTAGAAAAAAATGGCGTAGGGCTCCGCCATATTTTTGGTCCAGCCAGGTACAACTTGGCAGCTACGGACTGCCAGCAACCCCCAGCTGCCTCATTGTACCTGGCTGGCAACCAAAAATACAGCAAAGCCCATTTTTATTTTTTTTCTAGGACTAATTCTAGAAAAAAAATGGCGTGGGGCTCCGCCATATTTTTGGTCCAGCCAGGTACAACTTGGCAGCTACGGATTGCCACCAACCCCCAGCTGCCTTGTTGTACCTGGCTGGCCACCAAAAATACAGCAAAGCCCTTTTTTTTCTTCTAGAACTAATTTTAGAAAAAAAATGACATGGGGCTCCGCCATATTTTTGGTCCAGCCAGGTACAACTAGGCAGCTGGGGGCTGGAATCCGCAGCATGGAGAGGCCCAAGCGTTCTGGGCCCCCCATGCTGCGAATTGCAGCCCGCAGCCGCCCCAGAAAATGGCGCATTCATTGAAGCGCCATTTTCTGGCGCTGTACCCAGACTCTTCCAGTTGCCCTGGTGCCGGTGGCAAACTGGGTAATAAAGGGCTTAATGCCAGCTTTTTATTGGCAGCTGGCACTAAGCCCGAGATTCATAATATAGGGCCAATGTTAGACCCGCCATTAGGAATCTCTGGTAAATAGTCAGAAAATACACACAGAGAAAAATCTTTTTATTTGAAAAAAAAAACACAAACAAAATTCGGACTCCATCTTTATTATAAAGATCCGACGTAGTCCACAACGAAGGTCCCACGACGCACGATCGCCTCCGACGTAGTCCACAACGAAGCTCCCACGACGCTCGATCTCCTCTGGTCAATCCAGAGACTGCAGCAAGGGATGAAGTGTCCTCTTCTTACAGTCTCTGGGGTCAGAGTTATGGTGCACTGTATGACAATGACCTGTCATACAGTGCACCATGACTATGATACCAGAGACTACAACAAGAGGACACTTGATCCCTTGTTGCACCCATCCATCCACCTATGCACCCATCATCCACGCACGCACACGTCTATGCACACACACATCTATGCACGCACACGTCCACACACATGTCCACACACGCACACGTCTACGCACGCACACGTCTACGCACACATCCATCTATGCACACATCCACGCACGCACACGTCTATGCACACACACATCTATGCACGCACACGTCCACACACATGTCCACACACGCACACGTCTACGCACGCACACATCTACGCACACTCACGTCCACGCACGCTCATGTACGCTCACATCCACGCATGCACCCCCTATCCATTCACCCACCATCAATTCATTCATTCATACATACATACATACATAGATACATACACATACATACATACAAACATACACATACATACATACATACATAGATACATACACATACATACATACATACATACACACACATACATACATACATAGATACATACACATACATACATACATAGATACATACACATACATACATACATACATACATACACACATACATACATACATACACATACATACATACACAAATACACATACATAGATACATACACATACATACATACATACACATACATGCATACGTACACATACATACATACATTCATACATAGATACATACACATACATACATACATACATAATACACACATACATACATACATACACATACATACATACACAAATACACATACATAGATACATACACATACATACATACATACACATACATGCATACGTACACATACATACATACATACACATACATACATACATTCATACATAGATACATACACATACATACATACATACATACATACTTACCTCCCTCGTTCCACCGATGAGCAGGAGGAGGCCGGGAGAGGAGGCAGGGAGAGGAGGCGGGGCCACAGACCGGCGGGCCGGGCAGAGAAGGAGGAGCTGCAGCAGCGGCGGCGGCGGCAGCAGCGGCGGGTGCACCGAAGTGTGCAGCCCGCCGCAGGAGGTGAGGGAGGGGGGGGCCAGGCACAGGGCCCGGAGGTGGGGGCAGCCTGGGGGGAGCACCAGCGCAGGGGAGCAGGCAGTGTTGCCGGCGGGCGCACGCGGGTGCAGGCCGCCGGCAGATACATTATAATAGAGGTGGGCGGGCGGTTGGGGGGGGACGGCGGAGGGGCCCTGGACAGTCCTGGAGCTGGAGGGGGGTGAGGAGGGGTGGGCACTTGCCGATCCGCCCCTCCAGATCTGATTGGAGAGCTCCTTTCTTTTAATGATCTTTTTATTGAACAGTAAAGAGATACAATCAAACATTCAACATTTGTCATTCCCTAACATCAGGGAGATTGTGTAGCAGTCAACATATGTAACATCGTTATTCAATAGTATGTTCGTGCTACAAATATTGCATTCCATTTCACTCATCAGGAATTATTATAATAGAAAAAGTTTGATTAAATACTCTATAACGAGAGTAAGGAATGTAAAGGTATGAGAAATTCGACAAAGGAAAGAATGTAGGGTAAAGTGGGAGTGGGTGGGAGGGGAGGGGGGGACAGGTATGCGAGAGAGGTCCTGTTAATTCACTCAGAGCCATAAGTTGATATAAATTCGGTAGTCGATCGATAACACATCCAAGGTGTCCAAATTTTCTCAAAGGTCTCATGTGAACTGAATGAGAGAGCCGCTAGTTCTGCTGCACGACACACCAAGTCGATTTCCCGTATAGTTTGGGTTTTCGTTGGAGTCAGGGTGGACTTCCAAAGGGTAGAGATAAGAAGTCTACATGCGGCTATGATGTTAGAATCTAGTTTAGAGATATACAGTTCTTTTGGCCATACGAAAAAATTGAGAAGAGCCGTGAGAGGTGTAAGAACCACCTCCCGTTGTAAAACGTCTGTGAGTAATGTTGACACCAACAACCAGTAAGCTTGGATAAGGGGGCATTGCCACCACATATGGAGGTATGTTCCTATATCGGAGTTACACTTCCAGCAGTATTCCGATGTCTGGGGGTGCCATCTATGTATTTGTGAGGGGGTACGGTACCACCTTGTTACTACCTTGTATGAGTTTTCTTGAATTTTTACACAAGGAGAGGGGCCATGGGATCCTCTGTATATTTGTCTTATTTGTTGCTCTGAGAACTCTATCTGAAGATCTCGTTCCCATAGGCCTAAAAAGTCTCTTTTAATATGGGCAGTATCTAAAGTTAGTTGTTTATATAGCAATGATAATACCTTATTGGGATCAAGCAGTTGTGAACACAATTGTTCAAACAATGTCAGAGGTCTCATAAAATTTAGATTTTTCAGGTGTTTGTGGATGTATGCTTTCAATTTGCCGTATTGTAGAAAAGACATATTCGGTAGTGAGTTAGATTGTTGTATTTCTCCATGTGAAAGCAAAGGTCCATCTATTAGTAAGTGATCAATTGGAATGGGATCAACTGGCCTCCACCCTGAGCCCTCTGGATTGTTCGCTTGAGGACCCACCGGTAAACGGCCGACGAGATCCCGCAGATCCAGAATTGGGGTCATTGGAGGAAGCAGCCGGCCACATTCTTTTTTCCAAATAGCAACGGTAGCTTTTGTGAAGGCGTTACTAAATAATTTTGGGTCGTTATAAAGATCTGGGAGTAGTGCTAGAGACCTTAGAGGAATTGGTGACATAGTTTCTTCAATTGAGAGCCACAATTTATGTGGTGGCCGCCTAATCCAGTCTACTATTCTCGTTAACATAGCTGCTGCATGGTATTTGCGTATATCTGGGGCTCCCATACCCCCTTTGTCTCTTGGTAGGGCAAGTGTCTGGTATTTGATGCGAGGTTTCTTATTGTTCCAAATAAAATGTAAAATGAAGGTATGAATTTTGTTTAAAATATATTCCGGGATGCGAATTGGGAGCATTTGGAATAGGTACAGAAATTTTGGCAGAATTATACTTTTAAGTAGATTTTTTCTTCCTACCCATGATAGAAAGGGCGCTCTCCATGATTTGACTGTTTCCTTTGCTTTTTCTAATGTGGGTATTACGTTAAGGGAAAGAAGATCTTTATCTGTGTGTCCTATCTTTATACCTAGATATGTGATGTATTTTTCTGGCCATTTGAAGGGATATGTGTTTTTATATTTGTCTATGGTAGGCTTGGGGATGTTGAGGCCTAGTGCCTCTGACTTAGATAAGTTAATTTTATAATTGGAGAGTTGGCCATATTTTTCTAAGGTTTGCACAAAGGCCGGGATGCCCCTATCCGGTTCAGTTAGAATTACCAACAAATCATCCGCAAATGCGGCTGACTTGTGGTGTACATTGCCTAATTGGAATCCTTCAATTTCCTTATTCATTTGAATGCTTCTTAACAATGGTTCCATAACTAGAACATATAGTAAGGGGGACAAGGGGCATCCCTGTCTCGTGCCGTTTTTTATTAGAAAAGAATCTGAAAGTGTGTTGTTGATTCTCAGTTTAGCTGATGGGGAGGTATACATTTTGAATATGGCTTCTACTAAAGGGGAGGGTATTTGGAAAGCCATTAAGGTACTACGGAGGAATGTCCAGTCCACCCTGTCAAAGGCCTTCTCGGCGTCTGTGCTCAGTAGGACCATCCGCTTACGGTGTATTTTGGCTTGTTGCATTAAGTGTAATATTCTGCCTGCATTGTCTCTTCCCTCCCGTCCTCGCACAAATCCTGTCTGTTCCAACGAAATCAGTTGGGGGATCAGGCCCGTCAGACGTCTTGCTATTAAGCTAGCGTATATTTTCAAATCAATATTAAACAAGGAGATGGGCCTGTAATTCCCACACTGTGTCGGGTCTTTGCCATCTTTATGTAGAAGCGTAACATGTGCCTCTAAGGACTGGGAGGGAAGAGTGCTGCCATGGAGAACTGCATTACACATATTCAACAGGTGTGTGTTTAATTCTGGGTAAAATGTCTTATAGTAAAGTAGCGAAAAACCATCTGGTCCCGGAGATTTGCCCGATTGGCCCTCAGACAGGATGGGCTGGAGTTCCTCTAAGTCGAAGGGTCTTGCTAACCACATCTGTTGTTGTTCATCTAGTTTTGGCAAGGATAGGGATGAAAGGAATGAGTCTATTTCTTGTTTTCTCTGATTTAGGTTTACTTCAAGGTCGTGCGGTCTTATCTGGTATAAATTTTTATAGAATGTTAAAAATTCTGTAATAATTTGTTCATAATTTTGTGTTATTTGGCCCGAATCTGTTTTAATCTTGTGAATGAAGGTTCGAGACTGTCTCTTTTTAATCAATGATACCATTAACTTAGAGGCCTTTTCACCATGTACCATTAGGCGATTTCTCCAGTTTGTAAAGTGCTTAGCTGCATTTTTATTGAGGAGATCCTTAAGGCGTTGTCTACATTCTGTAAGTTTTATCATGTTAGAATGGGTTAATGTTGTCTGGTGTTGTTTCTCCAGGTGAATAATTTCTTTATATAACTTTTCTATGTCAGCCTTCCTTTGTTTGTTTCGAAACGATGCTATGGATATTATAACGCCTCTTAGTGTTGCCTTATGTGCCTCCCAAATAATTGTAGGATCTACCGTATTTTTCGCTTTTTAAGACGCACTTTTGTTCCCCAAATTCTGGGGGAAAGTGTGGGGTGCGTCTTAAAAAACGAAGGTACGGTGCAGGGGAGAGTGGGGGCAGCTCTGGAGTGTGTTCGGGGGCTGGGGCGGACTGGCTGCGGGCTGAATGAGGCAGCGGGAGGTCACGTGACCCCCGCTCATTAACTCATTTAATATGCACTGCACTGCCGCTGTCCATCACCTTGGTGCTGAAGCTAGCGCCGAGGTATGGACAGGGTAGCAGGGCATATTAAATGTCTCTGCAGTCCCCCCATGCTGCTGGGCATAAAATAACAAACATTTTATACTTACCTCTCCGGCGCTTGCCTCAGTGTTTCAGTGCCTCTCTCCCTGACTGCCGCAATCTCCCTCCGAGGTCACGGAGAAGCCGGTAATGTGATCGGGCGCACACTGACGACATCACCCGCCCTGGAGTCATCAGTGTGCGCCCGATCACATGACCGGCTTCTCCGTGACCTCGGAGGTAAGATTGCGGCAGTCAGGGAGAGAGGCACTGAAGACTGAGGCAAGCGCCAGAGAGGTAAGTATAAAATGTTTGTTATTTTGTGCCCAGCACCAGAGGGGACACTAGTGCCCAGCACCAGAGGGGACACTAGTGCCCAGCACCAGAGGGGACACTTGTGCCCAGCACCAGAGGGGACACTAGTGCCCAGCACCAGAGGGGACACTAGTGCCCAGCACCAGAGGGGACACTTGTGCCCAGCACCAGAGGGGACACTTGTGCCCAGCACCAGAGGGGACACTTGTGCCCAGCACCAGAGGGGACACTAGTGCCCAGCACCAGAGGGGACACTTGTGCCCAGCACCAGAGGGGACACTTGTGCCCAGCACCAGAGGGGACACTTGTGCCCAGCACCAGAGGGGACACTTGTGCCCAGCACCAGAGGGGACACTTGTGCCCAGCACCAGAGGGGACACTTGTGCCCAGCACCAGAGGGGACACTTGTGCCCAGCACCAGAGGGGACACTTGTGCCCAGCACCAGAGGGGACACTAGTGCCCAGCACCAGAGGGGACACTAGTGCCCAGCACCAGAGGGGACACTAGTGCCCAGCACCAGAGGGGACACTAGTGCCCAGCACCAGAGGGGACACTTGTGCCCAGCACCAGAGGGGACACTTGTGCCCAGCACCAGAGGGGACACTAGTGCCCAGCACCAGAGGGGACACTAGTGCCCAGCACCAGAGGGGACACTAGTGCCCAGCACCAGAGGGGACACTTGTGCCCAGCACCAGAGGGGACACTTGTGCCCAGCACCAGAGGGGACACTTGTGCCCAGCACCAGAGGGGACACTTGTGCCCAGCACCAGAGGGGACACTTGTGCCCAGCACCAGAGGGGACACTTGTGCCCAGCACCAGAGGGGACACTAGTGCCCAGCACCAGAGGGGACACTAGTGCCCAGCACCAGAGGGGACACTAGTGCCCAGCACCAGAGGGGACACTTGTGCCCAGCACCAAAGGGGGGAACTTGTGCCAGCACCAAAGGGGGGAACTTGTGCCCAGCACCAAAGGGGGGAACTTGTGCCCAGCAGCAAAGGGGGGACTTGTGCCAGCCCTAGGGGATGTGTGAGAGCCCTGGGGGGCATGTACCAGCCCTGGGGGATGTGTGAGAGCCCTGGGGGGTATGTGTCAGAGCCCTGGGGGGCATGTACCAGCCCTGGGGGATGTGTGAGAGCCCTGGGGGGCATGTGCCAGCCCTTGGGGGCATGTGCCAGTACTAGGGGATGTGTGAGAGCCCTGGGGGGTATGTGTCAGCCCTGGCGGACGTGTGCCAGCCATAACCAGAATAAGGGGGCCATATCTAGGATGGGGGAGCTATATCCAAAGATGAGGACCATGTACCAGGAAGAGGGGGCTATGAGAGACATATACCCTATATGATTTGTAAGACGGACACTGACATTATAAGATGGACCCCATTTAACATTAAAAAATATTTTTTTCTCTTTTCCTTCACCAAATTTGGGGGTGCGTCTTATAATCAGGTGCGTCTTATAAAGCGAAAAATACGGTACTTCAGGGGTGTTATTGTGCTGGAAATAGTCTTTGATGGCCGATTCGATTTTAAGTTTAATGTCTTTAAAGTTTAAAAGGGATTCATTCAACCTCCATGTTCTAGTAGGCTGGACTGGTCTTCCACATTCCAATTTTATAGTCACCATTGCGTGGTCCGAGTATAGTGCTGGAAGGATTTCAGTTTCTATGACTGCTGGAAGGAGGGTTTTGGAGACAAATAAATAGTCTAATCGATGGTAGTTGTTATGGGGGTGTGAATAATACGTGTAGGTTCTATCATGAGGGTGATGGTATCGCCATATATCTATCAAGCTTGTTGTGTGGAAAGAGGACCTTATTCGGGCTAGCTCTCGCCTTGAGATGTTGCTTTTTCCTGTTGAGGTATCTAATAGTGGCTCTAGTGTTATGTTTAAGTCTCCCCCAATCAGGACAGAGCCTTCAGCAAATAATGAGAGCTTATTTTGAACCTTTTTTATCCAAGAAAAGTGTTTTTTATTTGGGGCGTATAAACTCCCTAGTGTAATCAAAGATCCCTCCAATAAACCTTTCACAAAGATGTATCGACCTTCATTGTCGACCAATTTATCTATGGGGAGGAAAGGGACATTTTTGCTAGCGCAATAGCTACTCCTCTGGCCCTTTTGTGGGGCGAGTATGCATGGTACCAGATATTATAGTAATTCTTTTCAAAATTAGGTATTTTAGTTTCTAGAAAATGGGTTTCTTGTAACAGTAAAATGTCGTAGCCTGCTTTCTTGAAGAAGTGTAATGTTTGGGACCTAGGAATAGGGGAGTTGAAGCCGTGTAAGTTATGCGATACCACTTGGTATGACTTACGGTTGTTGGTCATGGTGGGTGTTCGATTTCATGCTGATGTTGAAGCAGAGACTCTCTCGCATGGTTTTGGGACAGGGATGGGTGGGAAAAAACAGAGAGGATAGAAGGGAACAGTAGAGAAAATTTTCCTGAAAATACAAAGCAAAATGGGGTTAATGCAAATACATACATTGTAAAATTAAACCTTCGCGTTCGATAAATCTGAACAGACAGACTCTTCTCTATCACTACCATCCCGGTGCTGCGTAAGAGTCGCAGGTGAGGGGGTAGCCGACAGAGGAGGTTTTACCTTTTGACATTAAATATAACTGACAGGCTTTGTGCCATAAACTTGTTAACAAGATAGTCTCTTGCAGGCTAGCCTATGTATAATTAAAACCTAATACAAGAACCAGAATAAATTGGTAAAACTATGAAAGGGTGAACATGGGGAAGTGTAACCTCCCCAAAGACGCCCGTGAGGGCTAACTGAATAGTATACGTCTATCACACCGGTTGTCAGAAGATTTGGATTACGATTCCTGTCATCCATTGCATAGTTTACAGTCAAGGATTAGAATTATGCTCAGTTCTCAAGATGGATGAGAGGGGGTGAATTGAATATTGACCTTCCAGGTCGGCCATGAAGACAAGGGATCGTCAATATATCAATGTCTCAGTGATGAGTCTTAGGGAATAAAAGAAGGTTATTAAATCTTCCCTATCTATCATCCATTCGGGCTGTCTTCGCCTCGGGACTCAACTTGGAATTTTTGCGTTTTGTTCTTTGGGACTTTGGCGTCAGATGAGTTTGCCACGGTGGTGGATGTTGCAGAGGGGTCATCTGGTATGCAGCTCCCACTTCCTCCAGATTGGGGTAATGTTCTAATTCAATACTTAGTTCCTTGCACATCCATTTGATGTCGGCTGATGTTCGACCTTGGATCCTTTTTTCTCCAGCCGTGACGGATATGCCAAAGGGGAACAGCCATCTGTATGGGTAGTGTCTTTGGTGGAAAATTGTGGTTAGCGGTTTCAGGAGGCGCCGTTTAGTCAGTGTTATCCATGAGAGATCCTGGTATATCTGGATTGGGGAGCCATTGCATGTAACGGTGGTTTTCTCCCTGGCCCTCCTCATGACCAGTTCCTTTGTCCTGTAGTCCAGGAAACGGCAGATTACGTCTCGTGGAGATTCTTCTGATGGCGGTTTCGGACGTAATGCTCTATGCACTCTCACTAATTCCATGTCAGGCGGGTCCTCTGGCTGTAATAATGATCGGAATGTGTCTATGATGGATGGAGTTAAGGCATCTTGTGTTATTGTTTCAGGAACTCCCTTCAAGCGCAGATTATCTCGCCTGTCCCTGTTTTCGTGGTCTTCCAACATCGTATAGATCTTGTTAAGGTGGTCTTCATGGTGTTGGAGACCAGAGAGAGTAGCGTTAGCTTGTTTGACCACCTCCATATTGGTCGATTCCAAGGTCTCGACTCTGCGACCCGTCTGTGCCAGGTCCTGTTTAATATCCGCCATCTCTTTAGCTAGGGGTTCTGGAGCTTTGTGTAATATCTTTTTGAGATAGGATCTAGTGATCAGGAGTTCCTCGTCGTCGTCAGTTCCCTCGCAATCACTATCATGGTCTGGTTCCATGGTGTCTTCGACCAAGAGTTGTCTCGAAGCTTTGGATAAGGATGACAGACCAGCTTGCTTTTTTAGATATTTATCTAGATCCACTTGTGTGGTGTTAGTAGTCGCCTTGGTGGAGGATTTAGTGGATTTTGTGCTAGATTTAACCATTGTGACGTATTAGAGAGGTTAGAGTCTATCTGGTTCCTGTTCTCTGTCAGCCCCCCCAGAGTGTCACTATGCCCTCACATTATGGGGTCTGGCGGCGTGCAGAGAATCTGTTAGTAAGAGTTCAAGTAGAGATCCAGAAGATGGGTGATCTTGGTGGGGAAATATTTCTTTATAGGTTTTCCACTGAGCAGGGTGGGCAGATGGGGGTTGTTGTTATATTACAGTCACAAGTTGTAGAAATGTGTGCAGAATATTATTGTATGACACCTTGAATTCTGAGGAATTCCTTATTGGATCAGTGTAGTTGAAACTTTAGAGCAGGCCTGCAGTGCCCTCTGCTGGCAGATGGTGGTATGGGTCAGTAGATGGTACAAAGGCAGTGAAAGAGTTAATCCATCATCCAATGTTCTTGTGAATGTAGATTTGAGGTGTAGAGATGCAGGACAATTCTGTAGATAGTGCTCCTTTCTATATACTGTCCTCCGGACTTTATCAAGGTGGCAATGCTTTATTTAGAAGACAAGTTACACTGCATTTTACAACTGTGCCTTTTAAATCTGCTACCCCTGGATCAAGGCGGACTTCCAATTCCACAGGGAGGGGAGGAAAAGAGTAAATCCAGGCCCCAGCTGCTGTAGTGTAGGGACCTTTGTTGTAATGCTGTAGTGCTGCTTTCCCCTTGCCACTCCACCGGACAGCTTCTCTCACCTCTCACTCTGTGCAGCAGGTCAGGTATGCTCCCCTGCGATCTCTGTCCAGGACTCTCTGTGGCCCTGACGGTGGAGGAAACAGGGGTCCCACTCTCAACAACTGCAGGTCGGGTATGTGCACGTGTTCGCCGGCCTCCCGCTCTCTCCTGTCAGCCCCTGATGTCGGCCGCCGCTTCTTCCCGGTCTCGCTGCAGATGGAGAGCCGATCTAACAGCAGCCGGCAGCTTCTGGACGCGGTCTCTCTCCAATGGCGGGCGGCGGGAAAACGCTACTCACTCGTGCGGCTCCTCACCCGCGCCTCTCCCCGGGTTCCTCTTCTAACTTGGGGTCTACACCGGGGTTTTTAGCAGTAGGGACCCTTGATGGGGAGGCACACTCACCACAGGTCTGCCTCAGGCCGCAGGGATAGTCAGACACCGCGTGCAGGGGGGGAGGACGGATCAGCTCCTTCTAAAGTGCTCCTTTTGAGTCCTGGGCTCCAAAATACCGGGATCTCCACAGTCTTTGGTGTCTGGGGTACGATCCTAGGTGTGAAACGGGCTGGTTTTCGAATTCCCAGGGGGTGGATGCCACGGATTCAATTGGGGCTTGTGGAGCTCTCTGGAGCACGTCCTGCTCAGTCGGCGGCCATCTTGGATCTCCTGATTGGAGCGCTCCAATCAGATCTGGAGGGGTGAATCCCTATGATTCCCTCCGATCGGCAGTTTCACTTTTAAACTGCCGATCGGAGGGGTCCTGGGCATGGGGGGGGTTAAACCACCCCCTGTGGGGTCATCTACAGGTTGTCACAGAGCAGCAGCATCTGTGACACCTGAGTGACCCGGCTTACAGGGGGTGCAGCAGCTCAAATCTGCCAGGACGTTGTGCAACGTCCTGTGTCGGGAACGGGCAGAAACACAGGACGTTGCACAACGTCCTATGTCGGGAAGGGGTTAAAGTTGTTCTAGATGTTAAAAAGGAATCAATAGAGTCAATACCAATGTGATGTTCTATCGAGGTATATAAGCTATTGACATCTATGGTCACCAGAAGGGTTTCATCCGTTAGGCCTGTAACGGTCTTTATCTTAGAGAGAAAGTCTGATGTATCCTTAATGAATGATTCTATCCCAAAGACCAATGGGGTTAGTATTTTATCTAAAGTTTTAGACAATGGTGAGAGAATAGACTCCGTAGACGCAACGATCGGCCTACCTGGTGGATTATGTAAGTCTTTGTGAATTTTGGGCAGAACATAGAAAACCGAAATAACCGGATTCCTATGTAATAGGTAATTAGCAAGTTTGTCATCAATAACATTGTGGGTTCTATACAATTGAATAAAGTCAGTCAATTTATTCCTTATTTCTGCCGTTGGATTCCTGGGAATAGGAGAGTAAGTATCAACATCCTGTAATTGTCTATAAATCAATAGAGCCCCCTTTGTCTGCGGGTTTCACTATAATGGATTTATTAGTAGAAAGACTCTGTAGGGCCCTGGATTCATTCACCGTAAGATTATGTTTGATGTGTAATTCCCCACGTGTAATCTTTTGAAATATCTCAGAGACTTCCCATTGTACAATGGAAATATACGTTTCAGCAGGATGAATATTCCTTGGTGGCTGAAAATCACTAGGGGTGTATAAACCCAGGTCCTTAAGGTTGAATCTTGAAGAGCATATATTAGTTGACGTAAGTGTTAACGGGGAAGATGAGAAATATGCCTTTAATCTAACATTCCGAAAAAACCTATACAGTTCCTGTTATGTTTGAAATGTACTAAATGATGATACCAGACAAAAGGATAAGCCTTTCTGTAGTAAATTAGCCTCAGATGGGGATAAGCAATACGAGGAAATATTGTATACTATATTTTCTGACCTACCTGAGATCTGGTCAATACGCCCTCTCTTACTCCTCCGCGTTTTCCTTTTAAAGAACGGCCTCGACGTGGATCTAAAAAAGGAGCCGAAGGGCCAGGTCGATTGCTTCCCTGGCCTCTGTCTGAACTGGATGTCATAGACCATGGTTTGCGAGGTACTCTGAAACGCGAGTAATCCGTGAACTTCCAGAAGTATACCTGATTTTTTTGATAATCTTCCTCGTCCCTATTAAATTTTGCCCGTTTCTTATTTTGTAGGGTCTTTTTAAACTCATTGATCGTTGTGTTGATCTTAGATCTAACGTTCTTGAAATCCTTAATAGTTTGGGTTAACTGAATCTCGCTCGCCTCGATCTTCTCATCCAGAATCAAAAGCTCATCCTGAATATAATCTATAGTGAGCAACATCAAATCCATAGAACATTTATTCAAGATTTGTTTGAATTTATCACAATAACCTTGATTATCATTGTACTGTAAAGCGCTGCGGAATATGTTGGCGCTATACAAATAAAGTTTTATTATTATTATTATTTGTTATTCATATATGGAGGCCACTTTATAAATGGTTATGATCTCTCTTTATATTATGACATTGGTGTCGCGGTCATGTAATCTCCCATGTGACCGTGATGATGATGACGCGGCGGCGTCCCTGCCTCCGGGATGGCGTGCACGCGACAGTACACACCTGCAACTGGTTACACATGTCCGGCCGGCCTTTTTAAGCCCTACCTGCCCCAAACTTGGTGCCCCTGACAAAGGTCTCGAAATGGCCGCAGGGGTTCACGGTATCCCCTTTGATGAGCTTCCACTGGTAATATTTCTATTAGATGTTCAGGTTAACTCTATGTTGACATTTCTGTGCAATATGTGCCCTTTGTACATATCAGTGACAATTATTTCCATATGCGACATGTTGTACCGTATATAATTGTGACACTATTAGTTTGTATCTGGATTTGTGATTCATGTAATTTGTGTATAGGGTCTGCAATTGTAATTTTACATGACCACTACCATAATAATGTTGTTGCTACCCTAACAGTGGTATGCCATAAGAGTTATCCTGTAATTGTATATTTAGCCGTACATCTAATGGCTCATGGAAGCCAGCCTACCATTTGGGTTGTTTAACCCTGTTGTTTGCATCTTCTCCTTGTCCTTCTGGTTTTATGTAATAAAATTTGCATTTTGTACTTTAAATAAGACATATGGTCGTTTGCTTAACACACATACTAGTGCCTTAGGCGCAACTTGTCTGTATTCATGGATGAATGCTCCCTATTGTATTTGGGTCACAAATAGGCATTCCTAATGAAGATTTCTAATTAGATTTTGGTGTGGATAGGACAAACCAACCTAGCTGTCACAGCCAAAATAGTGGGTTAAATGATCTGCTGCAAAGTTGGTAGCAGGCAGTAGCAACGTTTGGAGTACTGCTGCTTTGCGTTGGGTAAACCGCCTTTTTAGAAGGTGGACAGAAGTACCTGTGTGTTAAATGGACTGCTGCAAGGTCTGCAGCAGGGAGTAGAAGTTTTGGAGTACTGCTGCTTTACATTGGCCCTGCTGGACACTGATCGTGCGGGAGTCACTCGACCTCCCTATAGTCTAACTCTGTACTATGTCTCTTCAGCTCTCAAAAGAGCTATAGTTTTGGTGGTATTATGCAGCTGCTGAATGGATCCTTTCAACTGTCCCTGCTCCAATATCTCTCCCTTCCTAATCTACACTGAGTTACACTAAAGGTAGCCCTGACAAGGGCTGTCATGTTTTGAAGAGGCCTAACACACTCCGTAGTTGCTGAGCGATCTGCCCCTATGTTTGTAGAAAGTAGGCTTCAGATGCAATGCGAGCAAAATGGCAGTGGCAAAGCTTAAATAGAATCTATGTGTCATGTATGACGCTGGGCGGCCAGCCAATCACAGTATCTCCACAACCAAGATGTCTGCGGCGTTACTGTGATTGCTTAAGAACCCCAGCATGATTAGTGGACGCAAAGGAGGCGCCAAAACTGCTGGGCACAAGATATGAATATTGCGAAGCGAGTACTCAAAAACTCGCAGAATAATGTGAATACTGAACTATTCATGTGAATAGTGACAAATTTATTCGCTCATCACTAATCAAGACACATGCAGATGATAACCATCCCTACATTAGCCAGTGTAGTTTTCCACCTACTCAATCAACCAAATCAAATGTTTCATGGAATTGTATGGAATTGTATGCTAACCCTTGGGACTGGTCAGTGAGCCCTTTGAATGCTTTAGTTATATTCTCATCAGGGGCTATGTTGTTAGGTATGTAGGTGCAGCAGATAAGTCCAATTAGTATGAACACCCCACCCTTTCTACGAGGATCATATCTAATGCAACTCTGTTCTGGTAGGTCATTATGGATGTGGGTCCCAACTAATCTTTTAACACCTTAACGCATCTCTAGTGTAATTTAAGAATCTTGTTGATTATAACACAGTCTATTACTTGCAGTACAATACTTGATATGAAAACACGACTTATTCCTCTTAAAGGCAAGTACTTAAAGGGATACCTATGTGCTAGATATTCAGTACAATACAGGATACAAGCACATTGGTAAATCTTTGGATATTTTCATATATTGATATCCATAACAGGAGGCAATGTGCTTTCTGCAGTTATGTTATTGAGTCGAATGATTATGTTCCATTGGAATGATGACTATAAGTCATGGACATCATCATAACCCGCGTCGACTAGGTGGAGGATGGATCCCAATGGGAATGTTATTGTGGGGAGTATTTTAGTGAGATTTCACCTCACTGTTAAGGTTAAAGTTGTCATCTCATCTAATGTTAGATGTGTTGGCGGGATTACATATGTCCATATGTAGGCAAAAGCTTTTATCCCTATCAAAGCTAGATTTAAGTTATCCTTGTGATTTAATGACCGCCATTTCACTAGTTTTAACCACCTGCTTAGGTGGATGGTTTTGTAAAATGCATATGGGTCCGGGAAACCCAGTCCTGCCACTGTTCTGAAGTTAGGTGAGCAGCTTATAAGGGAGTCTTGCTTTTTTGTGTTTTCAAAAGAAACGAGAAATGCCTTGCTTAATTGAGGCAAAAAACGCAGAGGGTAGACTTATGGGTACCATGTTCATAGTATATAATATTTTTGGAAGAAGATAGGACTTAACTATATTTATTTTCCCTATGCACATATGGTAAGTTGTAAGCTTTAAGCAATGTTGTGATTTGATTGAGAAATGTAATTGTGTTGGTAGACCCTCACTCCATCTCCTATGTGGTCTTGCCTGATTCTTTGTATAAAGGTTTCCATTATCAATATAAAAAGGGAAGGGAACAATGGACAGCCCCTGCCTGGTGCCATTAGATATGTCAAAACTGTGAAAATGACCACCAATTCACCCTCACCTTTGTCGTGCTTCTATGAAAATCTGAGGGAAACCAAACTTTTCTAAGGCTTTAGTTATGAAGCACCAGCTAACTCTGTCAAATGCTTTCTCAGCATCAGTTGAAAGCAGAGAGAGCAGAATATTTTCATGTAAAAGGGTATGCTATTGATTGTATGATTTTTTACATAGTTTTCTTTTCCCTTTCTACCTTTCCCAAACCCAGTTTGGTTCAGGGACAAGTCTGGGAAGCACAGATCTCAGTCTAAGATTTTAACCCACAGTTTTGTGTCTGTTCAATAAGGAGATGGGACTATAATTACCGCATTGATTGGGGTCTTTACCTTCCTTTGGAATAATAGTAATGAAAGCTTCCAATGCTTGCTTAAGAGGAGGGTGTCCAGTTAGGAAGGAGTTAAACAGCTCAACCATATACAGAAGAAGGGTTTTAATAATTTTATTGTAATAATAAATGGGGAAACCATCAGGGTCTGGGGATTTTCGTTTCAGAATTGTTTTTAAAGGGAACCAACCACCTCAGATCACCCTAATACACAGTTAGTACATGTCCCTGCACCCTAAGGATACCTTTCCAGCACTGTTTTTGTGTAAAATCTTGCATTAGTGTAACTGATATAAAGACTTTATAAACTTACTAGCCTGAAGACTTCTGCGCGTATCCCTCCTTCTGTTATACTTCAGGGCTGTGCATTCATTTCATGGCTGTGCTCCCCTTCCCTCTGTGCAGAGGAGATAACGATCACGCCCATAAGGGCAGGGCAGCAGGCACGGAGGGAGGGGGAGCACAGACATGCAATGCACAGCCCTGAAGTATAACAGAAGGAGGGATACGCCCAGATGTCTCCAGGCTCGTAAGTTTATAAACTCTTTATATCAGTTATACTAATGCAAGATTTTACACAAAAACAGTGCTAGAAAGGTATCCTTAGGGTGCAGGGACATGTACTAACTGTGATCTGAGGTGGTTGGTTCCCTTTAAAGTGTCTAGTATCTGTTGTGGTGTGACAATGACTGTTAGTGGTAAACAATCGTTCAGGGAGAGAGACGGGAGTGCCAGAGTGTCTAGGAAAGTATTAATTGTATTTGTTGCTACAGTGGGGTCTGCCATGTCAATTGGGAACTCCAGATTGTATAGGTTTTCACAAAAGTGCCTATGGCTTTAGCAATGACCTCTGTTTTTTTCTAAGATCTTGCTATTATTAGTTGAAATTTGCTTAATGGAGGCTTTTTCAGATTGCTTTTTCAGTAAAGAGGATGGGAGTTTTCTGTCTTTATTTCCATGGATTTAATGCTTCTGTTTACATCTCTGATAGACTTTCACTGTGTGAATGTTCAGAATGTCTTTGCGTTTATTTCTTAATTTAGTAATATCTATCAGAGCATCTTTCACTAATGATCTTTTGTGCAAGATTTCTAATTTGATGTAAAATTGATGCTATTTCTTTCTGCTTTTCTTTCATTAGGTGTGTGCCACAGGCAATTAGCTCTTATCTTTGGACTGTTTTGTGCGTTTCCCATACTGTCGCTATGGGCGAGCCGGTTGCTTGGTTCTATCCAAGAAATGCAGTGGGGGAAATAACTATTTGATCACTTGCTGATTTTGTAAGTTTGTCCACTGACAAAAACATGAACAGTCTATAATTTTAAAGGTAGGTTCATTTTAACAGTGAGAGATAGAATCTATCTACATAATCAGCAGTTTTGTGCTTCCGGCCACTGTGCCGATATCACGCGCAGCGAGCGATGGCGCACACTGGCCGGAAGCGCAAAAAAACGCCTGCCCGACCCCACAACACTCTCCTTGTGGCGACATGTACTTTCCAAGATGGTGTCCAAAATCTCGCGAGATTTCGCCGCCATCTTGGATATTACATGTCGCCGCCCCGACTCCACTTTCCCACCACCACCCACTGCTCCATTCCCTCCCCTCCTCACTCCATCGCCCTCTCCCTCGCTCCATTCCACCACCACCACTCCATTGCGTTCCACCCCCCCTCCATTGCGGCGCCCCCCACCTCTCCATTGCGCACCCCCCCTACATTGCGGCCCCCCCACCGCTCCATTACGCACCCCCCTCCATTGCAGCCCCCCCACGGCTCCATTACCCCTACCTGTCCCCCTCTCATCCAAACCACTCTCCCTCCATCCTGAGCTGACCACCCACTGTCCCTCCATCCTGCGCTGACCACCCACAGGCCCTCTGTCCTCCGCTGACCACCCACTGGCCCTCCATCCTGCGCTGACCACTTTCCCTCTATTCTGCGCTGACCACTGACCCTCCATCCTGCACTGACCACTGAGCCTCATTCCTGCGCTGACCACTAAGCCTCCATCCTGCGCTCGCCACTTACCACCTAGCCTCCATCCTGCGCTGACCACCGAGCCTCCATCCTGCGATGACCACCCAGCCTCCATCCTGTGATGACCACCCAGCCTCCATCCTGCGCTAACCACCGATCCTCCATCCTGCGCTCGCCACTTACCACCTAGCCTCCATCCTGCGCTGACCACCGCGCCTCCATTCTGCGCTCACCACTGGCCCTCCATCCTGCGCTGGCCACTATCCCTCCATCCTGCGCTGACCACTGGCCCTCAATCCTGCGCTGACCACTGGCCCTCCATCCTGCACTGACCACTGGCCCTCCATCCTGCGCTGACCACTCTGCCTCCATCCTGCGCTGACCACTCTGCTTCCATCCTGCGCTGACCACCGAGCCTCCATCCTGCGCTGACCACTCAGCCTCCATCCTGCGCTGACCACTCAGCCTCCATCCTGTGCTGACCACTGAGCCTCCATCCTGTGCTGACCACTGAGCCTCCATCCTGTGCTGACCACTGAGCCTCCATCCTGTGCTGACCACTGAGCCTCCATCCTGCGCTGACCACTCAGCCTCCATCCTGCACTGACCACTCAATCCTGCGCTGTCCACTGAGCCTCCATCCTGTACTGACCACTGACCCTCCATCCTGCGCTGACCACTGAGCCTCCATCCTGCGCTGACCACTCTGCCTCCATCCTGCGCTGACCACTTTGCCTCCATCCTGCGCTGACCACTCTGCCTCCATCCTGCGCTGACCACTCTGCCTCCATCTTGCGCTGACCACTCGGCCTCCATCTTGCGGTGACCACTGAGCCTCAATCCTGCGCTCACCACTGAGCCTCCATCTTGCGCTGACCACTGAGCCCTCCATCCTGCGTTGACCACTCTGCCTCCATCCTGCGCTGACCACCGAGCCTCCATCTTGCGCTGACCACTGAGCCCTCCATCCTGCGTTGACCACTCTGCCTCCATCCTGCGCTCACCACCGAGCCTCCATCCTGCGCTGACCACCGACCCTCCATCCTGCGCTGAACACCGAGCCTCCATCCTGCGCTGACCACCGAGCCTCCATCCTGCGATGACCACCCAGCCTCCATCCTGCGCTGACCACTCTGCCTCCATCCTGCGCTCGCCACTTACCACCTAGCCTCCATCCTGTGCTGACCACTCTGCCTCCATCCTGCGCTGACCACTCTGCCTCTATCCTACGCTGACCACTCTGCCTCCATCCTACGCTGACCACTCTGCCTCCATCCTGCTCTGACCACTCGGCCTCCATCCTGCGCTGACCACTCGCCCTCCATCCTGCGCTGACCACTCGCCCTCCATCCTGTGCTGACCACTCGCCCTCCATCCTGCGCTGACCACTCAGCCTCCATCATGCGCTGACCACTCAGCCTCCATCCTTCGCTGACCACTGACCCTCCATCCTGCGCTGACCACTGAGCCTCCATCCTGCGCTGACCACCGAGCCTCCATCCTGCGCTGACCACCAAGCCTCCATTCTGCACTCACCACCGAGCCTCCATCCTGCGCTCACCACCGAGCCTCCATCCTGCGCTGACCACCGACCCTCCATCCTGCGCTGAACACCGAGCCTCCATCCTGCGCTGACCACCGAGCCTCCATCCTGCGATGACCACCCAGCCTCCATCCTGCGCTAACCACCGAGCCTCCATCCTGCGCTCGCCACTTACCACCTAGCCTCCATCCTGTGCTGACCACTCTGCCTCCATCCTGCGCTGACCACTCTGCCTCTATCCTACGCTGACCACTCTGCCTCCATCCTACGCTGACCACTCTGCCTCCATCCTGCTCTGACCACTCGGCCTCCATCCTGCGCTGACCACTCGCCCTCCATCCTGCGCTGACCACTCGCCCTCCATCCTGTGCTGACCACTCGCCCTCCATCCTGCGCTGACCACTCAGCCTCCATCATGCGCTGACCACTCAGCCTCCATCCTTCGCTGACCACTGACCCTCCATCCTGCGCTGACCACTGAGCCTCCATCCTGCGCTGACCACTCTGCCTCCATCCTGCGCTGACCACCCTGCCTCCATCCTCCGCTCACCACTCGCCCTCCATCCTGCGCTGACCACTGACCCTCCATCCTACGCTGACCACTGAGCCTCCATCCTACGTTGACCACTGAGCCTCCATCCTGCGCTGACCACTGAGCCTCCATCCTGCGCTGACCACTGAGCCTCCAGCCTGCGCTGACCACAGCCTTCAGCCTGCGCTGACCACTGAGCCTCCATCCTGCGCTGACCACTGAGCCTCCATCCTGCGCTGACCACTGAGCCTCCAGCCTGCGTGACCACTGAGCCTCCAGCCTGCGCTGACCACTGAGCCTCCATCCTGCGCTGACCACTCTTCCCCCATCCTGCGCTGACCACTCTGCCCCCATCCTGCGCTGACCACTGAGTCTCCATATACAGTGCTAACCACTGAGCCACCGTATACAGTGCTAACCACTCAGCCACCGTATACAGTGCTAACCACTGAGCCACCGTATACAGTGCTAACCACTGAGCCACCGTATACAGTGCTAACCACTGAGCCACCATATACAGTGCTAACCACTGATCCACCGTATACAGTGCTAACCACTTTGCCACCGTATATAGTGCTAACCACTCAGCCACCATATACAGTGCTAACCACTGAGCCACCATATACAGTGCTAACCATTGAGCCACACTACTGTTCTAATTATTGAGCAACAATATACAGTGCCAACCACTGATCCACTATAGAGTGCTAACCACTGAGGCTCTGTATACAGTGCTAACTACTGAGCCCCTCTATACTCTGCTAACCAATGAGCCGCCGTAAAGTCTGCTAAGCACTCAACCCCCATATACTCTGCTAACCAATGAGCCCCGTATACTCTGCTAAGCACTCTGCTGCACGCAGGATGACGTCCGGGAACAGCGCTTGAGTGCGGCCAGGAGTGGCCCCCCTCTTGCCCGCACCCGCCCGCTGTTCCCTAGCCTTCCCCTGCCCACTCTTCACCAGCCCCCTCCTGCTGGCACCCAACCTCTCTTCCCCGGCCCCCTCCTGCCCGCACCCGGCCACTCTTCCCTGGCCCCCTCCTGCCCGCACCTGCCCGCTGTCCCCCGGCCGCCTCCAGGATTTCTGCATTGCTGCACACTCACACCGCTGTAGGTATCTATATATATAATCACCAATGTTGTGCTGCTATTCCAGCATGCACCACGGCACCGTCTCGAGCGATCGCGCGCAGCGCCTTCGCAAGCCGCTATTCACAGACTCAGACCCGCGAGCGCTGATGCACTTCTGCGCCACCCCCAGCCGCAGTCACGTCCCCAACGGTTACGTCACCATTCACAGCCCCAAGAGCGATGGCGCGCTCCCGCCCCACCGTAAGCCGCAGTCACGCCAGCCACAGTTACGACGCCATTCACAGCCGCACGAGCGCAGTAACCATCCATCATCTAGCATGCGCCTTCACGAAATTTACCTCACAGCAAGGACACGCCCCTATTTCCTCCACTCTGGAAGTACGCAGCTCTCATACAAGAAGTCGGTGGTGACAGCCATTACGTCACATCACCTCTCCACCCACCAGGACGCCCATTAAGGTCACCATCACGCCCACAAAGCTGTTACCCACAGAACTACCTGTATATACTCTGCTACCCACGCAGCTGACTGTATATTCTGCTACCCACAGAGCTACCTGTATATACTCTGGTACCCACGCAGCTACATGTATACTCTGTGACCCACAGAGACACCTGTATATACTCTGCTACCCACGCAGCCGCCTGTATACTCTGCTACTCACAGAGCTGCCTGTATATACTCTGCTAACCACGCAGCTGACTCTTTACTCTGCTACTCACAGAGCTGCCTGTACATACTCTGCTACCCACGCAGCTGCCTGTATACTCTGCTACCCATGCAGCTGACTGTATACTCTGCTACCCACAGAGCTACCTATATATACTCTGCTACCAACGCAGCTGCCTGTATACTCTGCCACCCACAGAGAGAC
Source organism: Allobates femoralis (assembly GCA_033576535.1). Taxonomy (NCBI): domain Eukaryota; kingdom Metazoa; phylum Chordata; class Amphibia; order Anura; family Aromobatidae; genus Allobates; species Allobates femoralis. Next base: position 370,058,588 of record JARQOC010000003.1, read on the forward strand.
CTGTATATACTCCGCTACCCACGCAGCCGGCTGTATACTGTGCTACCCACAGAGCTGCCTGTATATACTCTGCTACCCACAGAGCCGCCCGTTATAGACTCTGATACCCACGCAGCTGCCTGTATACTCTGCTACCTACGGAGCCGCCAGGATACACTCTGGTACCCACGCAGCCCGCTGTATACTCGGCTACACATAGAGCTGCCTCTATATACTCTCCTACACAGGCAGCCACCTGTATACTCTGCTACCCACAGAGCCGTCTGTATACTCTGCGACCCACAGAACCGCCTGTATATACTCCGCTACCCACGCAACCGCCTGTATACTCTGCTACCCACGCAGCTGCCTGTATACTCTGCGACCCACAGACACACCTGTATATTCTTTGTTACCCATGCAGCTGGCTGTGTACTCTGCTACCCACGCAGCTCACTGTATACTCTGCTACCCACAGAGCTACCTGTATATACTCAATAAACTTATGTAGATTATTTTTCTGTCACTATTACCTTATAGTATGATGCTTTGCCCTTATTTTACAAATGTTAATAAAAAATATGCTTTTTTCACAAGCGCAAAGCGTGTCATACATGTTTACTGTTCCTGTTAGCACATCTAAGGATGCACACAATTCACTTCACCATGCTCCTGATGCAATTGCATCGGGCCTTTTTACTAGTACCAAAAATAAAATCCTGAAAATTACATGGTTTAAATTATTTAAAGTTATTGACATTTTGTACGAGCCTGCACATAGGCCATTAGGGCGTAAGGTGTTGTCAATGGTTTTCTTGGGGACAGTGGTCCCTTCTACCTTGAGATCATTAACAACTTCCCCTGTGTAGTTTTAAGCTGATCTCACACCTTCCTCATGATCCTGGATACCCACGAGGTGAGATTTTTCATGGAGCCCCAGATCGATTTCAATTGATACTCTTTCTGTATTTCTTCAATTTTCTTACTAATTGCACCAACATTTGTTTCCTTTTCACCCAGCATCTTACTTATGGTTTTGTAGCCCATTCTAGCTTTGTGCAGGTCCATGATCTTTTCCATGACATCTTTAGAAAGCTTTTTAGTCGTGCCCATGTTGTAGAGATTAGGCCGGTTTCACACCACAGTTTAGAGCTCTCAAGTTCTGTCAGGTGTTTTGCAGGAAGCAACGGACAGAACCTGACGGCACCGGACGAGCATAAACTGAGGGCAAATATGCCCTCCGATCCTGTTTTGTGCATGTCTCTTTTGCTGTCCACTGCTGAAATTTCATAGGGGCTATTTAAGCCTTGCCGTCGCCATTTTACTCGCATTGCATGCTGAGCCTGCGTTGGAGAAGAATAGGGAGAGATAGCTCAGCTGACAGGGAGAGTGTTAGGCCTCTTCACAACACAAAAGCCCTTTTTTAGGGCTACCTGAAGTGTACCGCAGTGACAGTGTAGATTAGGAAGGGAGAGATATTGGAGCAGTGAGAGTTTAAAGGATCCGTTCATAGCTGCAAAACTGCAATACTCCAAAAGTTGCTACTGCCTGCTACTAACCTCGCAGCAGTGTATTTAATCCGCTGGTGCTTGTGTCCACATTCCAAAAAGGAGGTTTGCCCAATGCAAAGCTGCATTACTCCAAAAGTTGCTACTGCCTGCTACTAACCTCTCAGCAGTGCATTTAATCTGCTGGTGTTTGTATCCACATTCTAAAAAGGCGTTTTGCCCAATGCAAAACTGCAGTACTCCAAAAGTTGCCACTGCCTGCTACTAACCTCACAGCAGTGTATTTAATCCACTGGTGCTTGTGTCCACATTCCAAAAAGGGGGTTTGCCCAATGCAAAGCTGCACTACTCCAAAAGTTGCTACTGCCTGCTAATAACGTTGCAGTAGTGCATTTACTCCGCTGGTGCTTGTGTCCACATTCTAAAAAGGTGGTTTGCCTAACGCAAAACTGCATTACTCCAAAAGTTGCTACTGCCTTCTACTAATGTTGCAGCAGTGCATTTAATCCGCTTGTGCTTCTGTCCACATGACAAAAAGGTGTTTTGCGTAATTCAAAGCAGCAGTACTCCAAAACCTGCTACTGCTTGCTTTCAAGCACACACCACACCATGTTACCCGCTGTTTTTGGGGTGACAGGCTGGCTTCTGCTGGCTACAGTAATCCTCCTTTTAAAAAGGCGGTTATTGCCCTCCACAAAGCAGTATAGTCCAAACATTTGCTTCTGTCTGCTACAAACTTTTCACCATGCCATTTAAACCGCTGGTGCTTCTGTCCTTTTTTACTGCCTGCTATCAAACATGCACCAGGCCATGTTATCCGCTGTTTTTGAGGTGACATTTAGGTAGGATTGTGCCACCAAAAGTTCACAAATTAATATAGTCATATAGTGATTGTAAAATCCTAAGCAATACTACTACCATGTAATGCTGTTTGGCAGAAACCACACACTATTCAATGTTCCCGCTGTCAGTTTTGGGGGTCATATTTGGCTTGACACCTCAAGTATGTATGATATACGTCCACTGTCCAATGCTAAATGTTTGTTGTGTATGTGCGTCTGCAGATTGTGTGCAGGTGGCATCAGGGCCTGCTTCCTGGACAACATATTGGGAAGCAGGTAACAAGGGATGTGCCAGTGGTTTTGCAGTTATACACAGTTTTGTTTGTACGCGTTCCAGCAACCGGGTGGGGGGCTGGGTATGTTAGCAGTATTTTCAGAATGCTAAGAGAGGTATTTTGTTCAATTACACTCTTTATTCTGGGTGAATTGATGCCACTTTGGTGCAATCTGTGTATGATTTTTTGAAATAGGGAGACATTTCTTATTATGTGTTTGTTGTGTGTTTTGTGATTTTACCTAGGCTCTGTGAGTGCCATGCCTACACCTGTTACTCATCTCCATATTCCTGGTTAACGATGAAGCTCTGCTTTGGTGATACCACTATCGTGACAACATTGATTTGAATGTGGTTCAGTATTTAATTGATCTTTTTGCCGATATAGTAGGCAAACATATGTCCATTCAGCAAATCAATTGCAAACTTTATAAGTTTTGGTCATCTGTAGTTCACATCATTTTTAAAAGTTAACTCTTTTGTGGAATTTAACTTGTGTTGCTGTCATTTGGAGGGATTCGATTACAAACTGGGTATAAATCTAGTCCTTCTTGAATTTAATCAGAGTAAGTCTGCCTGCATTTTCCATGGAGAATCATGTGCGCCTCTCCGTAATGATTGATTGCCCCACCGTAACAGAATACACGCTCTAACATGACACTAGCAGGAGAGCATGCCAGCACCTCCAAGGCATGCAAGGAGAGGTCAGGTGAAATGTTCACCTTGGACACACAATAGTTAAAGAGAAGTGAATCATCATGAATGACGCAGGTATGGTCCCTTAAGTATCCCTTTAGCATCTTGCTCAACTTCAATCTCCTTGCCATTGTTACAGGCACAGATAGCCCTTGATGATGTGCTGGTTTATTGAAAATGGCCCAGTTTGTGCACCTTTCCTCCCACCTCTGTTGTAACAGGTGTGCGTCTCTTTCCCCATTAATCCTTGCTGTTGGAAAGAGACTGTACACAAGCGTTGTTAGAGGGTGATGTTTTCAGCAAGTGATGTACAATGGCATCTCTTTAAGGATTCCATTGTGCAACCCTTTTGTGACTCCAAAAGGAGAGAAGAAATTTTCTCCTTGTAGCGTCGGTCGAGAAAGGTGGCTAACCAGTGTAGGTTGTTTGCAAAAATGTGTATAACATGACGGTCTTAAAACAGACACTTCAACATGAACTGTGCCATGTGGGCAAAGCTTCAAATAGGCAAAGGTTCTGTGTCACCAACATGAGGAACAATGCCTAGCCTCTCTTCACGCTGCCTCGGCTCCACCTCCTCCTCTCCAGCTCATCCAAGCTGGGGTTGCAAGTGCTTTCTGTAGCAATCATATCTTTGCATATGCTGCTTTATTCTTAAGGCAGTGATTTCCGCACCAAATGAATAGAGGAGGGCCCTCCCAAACATATGTTACAGGGCCAGCTCTGGTCCCTCACCAAATTCAGGTTTGCAGGCCCAATGAACATTTGATTTGAGGGCTGCAGAAAGACAGGGAGGAGGAGGAAGAGAAGAAGGAGAGTAGGCAGAAACTGGCATACAAGTAAATGGAAACCATGATGAAGTTGACCCGACTATTCTTGTTGTGGGTAGGATGTGTGATGTTCCAGGGTGTCACTCTGTCCCACCCTCCATCAGGTTCACCCAGCATGCCATCAGAGGAATTTATCGTCCTTGACTGTCAACAATACCATCTCCACGTATCTGTTGCTACGTGCACTATCCCAGTTACAGCGTTGCTGACAGCATGGTTGATATAGTTCAACACATGCTTCTGTAAAGCGGGATCAGAACACCGGGTACAATAGTGGTGTACTGGCTAGCAAACCAGTATCCTGGGATAGTCACAGCCAAGAGATCATAGAAAGACTTATGTTCCCACAAGCCTAAAGGGAAACATCTGCATGGCTAGTATTTGGCAATGTGAGCGTGTAATGTTTTTGCCTGTGGGGGAGTGATTGTGTATTTACGTTTCCTTTCCAAGAACTGTGACAGCAGCACGCTTCACGGGGACAAAAAAAGTGGACATGCTTCATGTTGCTTGCTGTGTCTGTTCAACCACAGCTCGTGGCCAGTAGGTGGGAGCGCCTGCTTTGTGGACAGCAGATTGTGAAGGACCCTTCCCAAAGTATAGAGGAGATCCTTCCCTAATGTATAAAGGAGGGCCCTCCCTGATGTATATAGGAGGACCCTCTAAAATGTATAGAGGGCCCTCCCAAATGAATAGAGGAGGACCCTCAGAAATAAATAGAGGAGGGCCCTCATAACGTACAGATGAAATGACCTTCAGTGCCAGCAACCATGGCTTTGCTTATGCTGTGTTTTCTTAAGGCAGTGGTATCATCAACAAATGAATATATGAGGGTCCTCCCAAACTCACGTTTGCAGGCTTTGTGAACAACTGATTTGAGGGCTGCAGAATGACAGGAAGGATGAGAAGGAGAGAAAGTACCTGGTATACAAGTAGATGGAAACCATGATGAAAGTTTGGCCGACTATTCTTGGCATATGTAGGATGTGTGATGTGACATCCCATAGTGTCCACACTGTCCCACCATCCACCAAGTTCACCCAGTGTGCCGTCACAGAAATGTTTAATTTCTCACTGTCTCGATTGACTTCTTCATATGTCTGTTGTTATATTGATCTTTCTAGTTACAGTGTTGGTGACAGCACTGTTTATATTGTTTCACACATGCTTATTTAAGTCGTGGACAGTACACCATCTAAAATAGTGGGCCAGCCATAAATTGCTCAGATAGATAGCTAGTGTACAGACAAGAACATGCATTATATTATCAAGATATTCTGTCAAAATTCCTAGAAACCATATGTGAATCGGAAATGCATGCAGACATATTCTCCAGGCACTTCCCATTCTGTTTCATCACTTTCCCACCCATTTCAGCCTTTCCTCAGGCCCCCAGAACTCTGTTGGGTCCAGCAGAAAATTTCTCACGTTTCCCATTAACTTGCATTGGACCCGCTATTCAGTACAAATATGTGAGTATTACAAACTAATCATTACAATTCTCCCAAATATGAGCATTTCACTGTTTGCTCATCACTAGTCCTAACTCCAAAATGATAACATGAAATATCACAAATGAAACATTCACAAATAACCAGCAACTTTCATGCAATTCACATTATGACATGTATGTAGTAACTTATGCCTGTGGGTTACAATTTGTAGGATAAACTGTCCAGTCATTAAGGGCTGAAATGAACAGAACAGTCACAGACACAGTGTAAAAAATAAGCTTTTAAAACAAAGTTTGTCAAGACACATTGCAACAAAACAGAATCAAAATGTTTACATTATAACAGTGACACCAATAGAACTGATCCAGAGTGACTTACCAAACATAAGGAAACATCTTGACACCAAAGAGTGGTATTTGATATTTAAACTGCAGTGCCTTCATCTACACTGCTTAAAGAGGAGCTGTCACCAAACCAGGCATGGCGATCTAATTACAGCACTGGATGCAGCATGTCTGCAGCATGCAGACAAGGTGTCCCTCAGCACTTGAGCAGCCCTGTACCCCGAGATAATACACTTAGAAAACTTACATGCTCCAGCCATTAAGGAGGTGGCTAGGGGCTGCAGCCAAGGGCAGATTCACACCCCCTGCATGTTTAGTCTGCCCACCGCTGCCAATCATTCTCTCCCTCTTCAGCAGCATTTAAACTGAGTTGTTTTTTTTTTTCACAACTTGCTGTTTGGTTCCGCCCCTCAGGGGGCGGGGCTAAACTGACTTTCTGGGAGAGAGAAAAAAAAAACTCTGTTTAAATGCTGCTGAAGAGGGAGAGAATGATTGGCAGCGGTGGGCAGATTACACATGCAAGGGGTGTGAATCTGCCCTTGGCTGCAGCCTTTGATGGCTCGTGGAATATGGCAGCGTGGTTTTTAACCCTTCATCCTCCTTTTCTGAGATAATGACCTTTGGATTTCCATTAGCTGTAAGCCATAATCATCATCATTTACAGAAATAAACACTTGAAATAGATCCCTCTGTTTGCAACGACCTTATATAATATATGCGTTTCACTTTTTGTATTGAATTTGTGTATTAAATTACTGAAATCAATTTACTTTTTGATGATATTCTAATTCATGGAGATGCACCTGTAGATACATCAGGGACATATAGTCAGTGTAAGACTGATGCCACTCTTTGGGTGCTACAATTTTCTGCATCAAAAACGTTGATGAACTGCACACTGCGGCAGAAAAACACATGCATTTTTGATGCGTTTTTGATGCAGTTTGTGGTCAAGTGTTTTTTTTCATTAATGTCAATGCCTGGGAGGGCTGAAAAACACAGCAATCAATTGATATGCTCATTTTTTTTGTCTTCAACACAAACTGCACCAAAACTGCAAGGGAAAAAAGCATCATTGGGACAGCACTTCAGAATTCTCATTGACTTTATGTGGGGAAGATAGACATGTAGTTTTGTGAAAAAAGGTGACAAAAAAAATGCAGCAAAAACTTGTAGAAGCGCAACACTTTAGTAAACACATCTTACAGTGCCTTGTCAAAGTATTCAACCCCCTTGAACTTTTAAACCTTTTGCCATATTTCAGGCTTCAAACATAAAGAAATAAATTCTAATTTTTTTGTGAAGAATCAACAAGTGGGACACAATTGTGAATTGGAAAAAACAATATAACAAATAAAAAACTGAAAATTGGGGCGTTCAATATTATTCGGCCCCCTTGAGTTAATACTTTGTAGTGCCACTTTTTGCTGCGATTACAGTAGCAAGTCACTTGGGGTATGTCTCTATCAGTTTTGCACATCGAGAGACTGAAATTCTTGTCCATTCTTCCTTGTAAAACAGCTCTAGCTCAGTGAGGTTGGATGGAGAACGTTTGTGAACAGCGGTTTTCAGCTCTTTCCACAGATTCTCGATTGGATTTAGGTCTGGACTTTGACTTGACCATTCTAACACCTGGATACGTTTATTTTTGAACCATTGCATTGTAGATTTTGCTTTATGTTTGGGATCATTGTCTTGTTGGAAGATAAATCTCCGTCCCAGTCTCAGGTCCTTTGCAGACTCCAACAGGTTTTCTTCCAGAATGGTCCTGTATTTGGCTCCGTCCATCTTCCCATCAATTTTAATCATCTTCCCTGTCCCTGCTAAAGAAAAGCAGGCCCAAACCATGATGCTGCCACCACCATATTTGACATTGAGGATGGTGTTTTGAGGGTGATGAGCTGTGTTGCTTTTACGTCATATATATCGTTTTGCAATGTGCCCAAAAGGTTTGATTTTGGTTTCATCTGACCAGAGCACCTTATTCCACATGTTTGGTGCGTCTCCAGGTGGCTTGTGGCACACTTCAAACAACACTTTTTAAGGATATCTTTGAGAAATAGAAATGGGGTAGACAAGGACGTAATGGGTCGAATCTCCCAAAATTTATTTAAAGCCAAATTATTAAACTGCTCACCTTATACAGTTGTGAGACCCACTACTAGTATCAGAGCCTGGTATCAGCTGCTGTAGGACCCCCGCTCTGTAAGGCCTCATGCAGACGATAAGTCTTTGGTGAGTTTTATTTCAGTATCTGTAAGGCCTCGTGCAGACGATGAGTCTTTGGTGATGTTTTTCCTCAGTATCTGTAAGGCCTCGTGCAGACGATGAGTATTTGGTGAGGTTTTTACCTCAGTATCTGTAAGGCCTCGTGCAGACGATGAGTATTTGGTGATGTTTTTCCTCAGTATCTGTAAGTCCTCGTGCAGACGATGAGTCTTTGGTGATGTTTTTCCTCAGTATCTGTAAGGCCTCGTGCAGACGATGAGTATTTGGTGAGGTTTTTACTTCAGTATCTGTAAGGCCTCGTGCAGACGATGACTATTTGGTGAGGTTTTTCCTCAGTATCTGTAAGGCCTCATGCATACAATGAGTATTTGGTGAGGTTTTTACCTCAGTGTCTGTAAGGCCTCGTGCAGACGATGAGTGTTTGGTGAGTTTTACTTCAGTATCTGTAAGGCCTCGTGCATGCGATGAATATTTGGTGAGGTTTTTCCTCATTATTTGTAAGGTCTCGTGCATACGATGAGTATTTGGTTAGTTTTATTTCAGTAACTGTAAGGCCTTGTGCATACGATGAGTATTTGGTGAGGTTTTTACCTCAGTATATGTAAGGCCTGGTGCAGACGATGAGTATTTGGTGATGTTTTTACTCAGTATCTGTAAGGCCACGTGCAGACGATGACTATTTGGTGACATTTTTCGTCAGTATCTGTAAGGCCTCGTGCATACAATGAGTATTTGGTGAGGTTTTTACCTCAGTATCTCTAAGGCCTTGTGCAGACGATGAGCCTTTGGTGATGTTTTTCCTCAGTATCTGTAAGGCCTCGTGCAGACGATGAGTATGGTGTCACATTTAGGGGACTACTAGAAGAGTCTCCATTTTTTCCAAATATTTGGGCACAGACACCACTTCAGTGGCATCAATTTGCCCCACAGTTGCAAACTTTAAATGGTTACTTTTATGCAAAAATACACAAGGCTTTAGTCTCCCCAGGATGACAAAGGGATAGAAAAGTCCTTGCGGATCCATGCCTTGTTCATCTTTATGAACGTAAGTCTGTCCACATTCTGGGTGGACAGACGCGTGCGCTTTTCTGTCAGCACACCACCAGCAGCGCTGAAGACAGGTTCCGAGAGAATGCTGGCTGCGTGGCACGACCAGATCTCCAAGGCATGAGTGGCGAACTCATGCCAGTTTTCCAGATTGGAAGCCCAAAATGAGCAAGGCTCCAGTTCCCCAGTCATGGCATCAATGTTAAGTTGGAGATACTCGTGTACCATCCGCTCCAGGCATTGACTATGTGTCAGACTTCTAGTGTCTTCAGGCCTTGCAATGATGGTTTAAAAAAAAATGTGAAATGAGGCCACAAAATTGCTGTTACCACCACCAGATACGGTATTATTGGTACGGTGTGAGTGATGATGCCTCGACAGTCCCATGGTTGACAAGTTAGAACTGTGAGGGTACCTTTACACGTCGCAACATTGCATGCAATTTCACTTGCAACTTACTGGTTGCAGTGAAATCATGGACACATTGTTCCATTTGTACACAGCAACAAAATAAAGCAATGTGTCCATGATTTCACTGCAACCAGTAAGTTGCAAGTGAAATTGCATGTAATGTTGCGACGTGTAAAGGTACCCTGAGATTCACTCTGTGTACCACTGGTGTTATGTGGAAAAGCTAATCTGAGATTATGTATCAGCTTCTGCTGATACTCCTGCATGGGTGCATCCCTTTGTATGGTAGGAATTATTTCAGCAAATTTGTTCTTGTACCGGGGATCTGACAGTGTGGCAACCCAGTAGTCGGCACTACTTCTAATTCGGACAATCCGAGGGTCATGTTGCAGGTAGTGCAGCAAGAAGGCGCTCATGAGTCTTGCTCATCCAGGAGGACAAAGTCCTTGTTGTGTTGGTGGTGGGAAGGTGAGAATAATGCTTCCTTCCTCTGCCCTCCCTCCAACCTCGCACAACAGAAATGTCATCAAGGTCTCCCTCATCTGCTAACTCTTCAATGCCCATCGCCAGTTCATCCTCCATTTTTTCCTGGGTTCCTGCACCTTCCTCAAGAGTTTGGTTGCTACCATGCACCCTCGTTAATCCCTCTCCACCACCCTCCCATGCCTGCCATCTTGGTGCTGCCGACCGCGAGGACCTTGGAGATGTTGTCTTCCCTTCTGCATAGGACTCCTCCTGTACTTCCTCCACCTCCTCCTGTCCCACCACCTGACTCCAAATATTGTTTAGAGTGTGCTCCAGCATGTAGATGACCAGAATAGTCATGTTGATAATGGCATCGTCGGCACTAAACATCTGCGTCGCCATCTCAAAACTGTGCAGAAGGGTGCATAGGTCCTTGATCTGAGACCACTCCTGCAGCGTGATCTGCCTCCCTCTGGATCTCATTGGCCCAGGCTATACATCATAACGTACTGCACCAGGGCTCGGCGGTGCTGCCACAGTCGCTGCAACATGTGCAGAGTAGAATTCCAGTGTAGCGATTCCAAGAAAAGAAAACACGGCACTCACCATAGGATGAATCTTCAAAGACTTTTTATTCCATGCGACTCGGCAAGGCTAAAACGCAGGGAGGGGAGGGAGTGCTGAGGCTTGGTGACGGTTCCCCGTTTCGCAGCGAGACTCGCTGCTTCTACGGACCAAACTAGTCTGGCGTCTGACGTCACATCCGAGGTTTTCAAGCCCCGGACGAGTCCGCCCACGCCAGCTCACAATGTAATCAAAGTGCTCTATATGTGAAACATAAATTGAATTAAAAAGTATATACATATCATACAATCAAATGTGTCCGCTAGAGAAACCTTAGAAATATTAGCATTAAACTTCCAAGACTTTAAAACAATCAAGTACTATACAAGAGTAATGAGTGGCATAGGAAAGAGGAGGATTTAGCATTTTCTCAAAAAAACGATCATATCCATGTTAAGGTATCTAAGACGGTAATACACTATCAAGTGCATCATATCAAAAAGACAAAAAGGAAACGGTAAAAACCCGGGGAAAGAAGGGGGAGGGGGGGCAGAGAAGGGGGGGGGAGGGGAGGGGTGAAGGGGAAAGAGGGAAGAAGAGGGGGAGAGGGGAGAAGGGGAGGGGGGGGGGCGGGCAGAAGGGGGGGGCAGCAATTGGAGGGATAGGACGGGAGGCATGCAAAAGGCGAAGAAGTTAAGGGAACAGGAGGGAGAAGTAAAAAAGATAGAAAAGGAGAAATAGTAAGAGGCTCCCATAATGGGTCAAAACACCTAATAAAGAACTAGAAAATTCAGGGGAAGAAGGTGTACTCCGGTCCGCGCTGCCCGACTCATCAAAGAAAACCCAAGACGAAGTTCTGATCCAATCCTCCTTTATTTTCCTCCTACGCGTTTCAGTGCCCACCTGGCACCTTCATCAGGGATCTCTGATCCCTGATGAAGGTGCCAGGTGGGCACTGAAACGCGTAGGAGGAAAATAAAGGAGGATTGGATCAGAACTTCGTCTTGGGTTTTCTTTGATGAGTCGGGCAGCGCGGACCGGAGTACACCTTCTTCCCCTGAATTTTCTGCTTTAACCACGTGTTCGTGGAAACGGTGGAGGTCCAGCAGCAGCCATCAGGATATTATCCTACATGCTCTTAAGCCAGTTGTGGGCCACACAACTGGAATAGGTGAGTGGATTTTTCCTTTTCACCGCTGAAAGTTAGTGTCTTAGTGATAAGGGCACTATTGCGCCTCTTGTCCCCCTCCCCTCTTTTTCTTTTAATAAAGAACTAGGCAACTCTAATGTTCGGCAATAAAACAAATAAACCCAAACAAAGGCATATACTAAAATACATACAGAACAAATGGCGGCATGAAGTAGGAGCATATATACTGAATAAAGTTAAATGCTAGAAGAAATAGACATATAACGACCAAAGGCCCGATCTATAAATTACAAGAAAGGGGAGAAATCATTTCTCTCATTTAAACCCAAGGCTTCACATGCTCCGGTGTCATTAATCCACCTACTTTCAGATTGTAGTAATTTCTTGCGTAGATCCCCCCTAAAGGGGAAGCCACCACTTGTTCTATACCTGCAAAGCTCAAAGTGTTCACGTCACCATTATGCATTTCTCGTACATGCTGGATGAGCCTCGTACACCCCACTCCTGTTCTGATGGAATTTTGGTGTTCCCTGAAATGAACATACATTTCCCTAATGGTTTTCCCTATATAAAATTTATTGCAAGTACACAAACCACGTAGACTACCCACTTCGTTTTGCAACTAATATATGACTTAACTAAATGTCGTTTCCCTCCAATAATGATGGGGTTATCAACTTTATGGAACTTACAGAAATTACAGTTCCTACAACGAAAGTTACCCTTCAGGCGTGATTTATCTAACCAAGTTCCCTTCTTTTTGTTGCCAATGGGGTCCCAACGATTCTTCACCAGAATCTGGGGTCACCGTAAGGCTCAATTTCCTAGGTGGAGGCAGTTCAATTTCACTTGTATTGCTCAAGTCCTCAGTACTTTCACTCTCCTCCTCGCCTATACTGTCCCCCTCAGCACCCTGAGGGGTAACAATATTGATTTGTTTGGGGAGATGGTATGTAGGGAGGTCAAAGCATTGTTATATCCCAGACCTAAGGTTAATCTGTCAGAAGGTGAGATACGTGCCTTAGCTGAGGTAAAAAGTTGGGAGGATGTTCTAGTGAAAAAGGCAGATAAAGGAGGAGGGGTGGTCCTTTGGAATGAAGCTGATTATCAGCAGGAATTAGAAGCGCAATTGAGTGTTGAAACCACATATGAAAAATTAGGATCTGACCCCACTTTTAAGTACAACTCCGAGCTTAGAACCCTTTTACGTAGACACGTGGAAAGAGGTAATATTACGATAAAACAAGCAGAAAAGTTATACATTGAGCACCCACGGAAACCCTATATTTATGCTCTCCCAAAAGTACACAAACGGTTAGTGAACCCCCCCGGTCGCCCCATTGTGTCCGGGGTGGGTTCACTAACCAAGCCTCTTTCTAAATTTTGTGATTGGCTATTGAGACCTTTACTTGAGAAAGTTCCCTCATATGTAAAGGACTCGACTGCCTTTGTTACCATCCTTGATCAGGTTGAATGGCAGGAGGGGTACAGACTGGCTTCCATCGACGTGGAAAGTCTGTACACCAGGATACCTCAGAAGTTGGCAGTGTCTGTTATGGAAAAAATATTAAGTGTCAGTGGACAGAGCGAGGGACTGGTTTCCTTTGTCTCTGATGCACTGAACTTTATATTAACACATAATGCCTTTGCCTTTGGTAGTGCCTGGTACAAACAAGTAGAGGGTACTGCTATGGGCACTTCAGTCTCTTGCACTCTAGCTAACTTGTTCATGGCCCATTTTGAGGACAACGTTGTCTATGCTTCCTCTAACCCCTTTCTTAAGCACATTAAAGTGTATTCTAGGTACGTGGACGACGTATTTCTGATTTGGGACGGCACTGAGCTTGATTTTTCAAATTTCGTACAATTCCTAAATAACACTAATGCATTTAATATGCTGTTCACTTCGGTGTTTGGAGACCAGGAACTAGATTTCCTGGATGTTAAAGTTCAGATTCGTAATGGCTCTTTAGTGAGGTCCCTTTTCAGAAAACCCACCAGTACCAACTCGTTGTTGCACTTTGAAAGTGCACATCCTTACCACACGAAAAAAGGTTTGCCCTATAGCCAATTCCTTAGGGTGCAGAGATTAAATAATAATTCCAATATTAAAGAAACTCAATTTTCTGAATTGGAGGAAAGATTTGTACAAAGAGGGTATCCTAAAAAGATTGTCCAAGAGGCCCGTTTGAGAGCACATGCGAAACCCTCTCAAGTGGAGAGAGAAGTCTCAATACCAGAGAGACGAGCTGAAGTAGCTAAAAAGTTTACATTTACTTTCAAATTTGGCCCGATGTATAGTATCATTGCAAATGCAATCAGGAAGTGCTGGCCCATCATAACTAAGGATAAAGATCTTAGTTCCATAAATATAGGACCCCCTCTGGTGACATACCGGAGATGTAACAACTTATCTGATCTTCTGGTGAAGAATCGTTGGGACCCCATTGGCAACAAAAAGAAGGGAACTTGGTTAGATAAATCACGCCCGAAGGGTAATTTTCGTTGTAGGAACTGTAATTTCTGTAAGTTCCATAAAGTTGATAACCCCATCATTATTGGAGGGAAACGACATTTAGTTAAGTCATATATTAGTTGCAAAACGAAGTGGGTAGTCTACGTGGTTTGGTGTACTTGCAATAAATTTTATATAGGGAAAACCATTAGGGAAATGTATGTTCATTTCAGGGAACACCAAAATTCCATCAGAACAGGAGTGGGGTGTACGAGGCTCATCCAGCATGTACGAGAAATGCATAATGGTGACGTGAACACTTTGAGCTTTGCAGGTATAGAACAAGTGGTGGCTTCCCCTTTAGGGGGGGATCTACACAAGAAATTACTACAATCTGAAAGTAGGTGGATTAATGACACCGGAGCATGTGAAGCCTTGGGTTTAAATGAGAGAAATGATTTCTCCCCTTGTAATTTATAGATCGGGCCTTTGGTCGTTATATGTCTATTTCTTCTAGCATTTAACTTTATTCAGTACTAGCTGGGTGCCCGATGCACATGCATCGGGATTCTAGAAGTGCGAGTCTCTGACTCGCAATGGCCGCTTCGCGGCCAATGCTTCGGGCGTATCCACATGACCACGCTGACTCGCAGCGCGAGCGGACTCAAAAGGGGCAAAAAACCCATTCGTGATTATATAATAGATATATGCTCCTACTTCATGCCGCCATTTGTTCTGTATGTATTTTAGTATTTGCCTTTGTTTGGGTTTATTTGTTTTATTGCCGAACATTAGAGTTGCCTAGTTCTTTATTAGGTGTTTTGACCCATTATGGGAGCCTCTTACTATTTCTCCTTTTCTATCTTTTTTACTTCTCCCTCCTGTTCCCTTAACTTCTTCGCCTTTTGCATGCCTCCCGTCCTATCCCTCCAACTGCTGCCCACCCCCCCCTTCTGCGCCCCCTCCCCCCCTGCTGCCCGCCCCCCCCTTCCCTTCCCCCCTCTCCCCCTCTTCCCTCTTTCCCCTTTACTCCTCCCCTTCTCCCCCCCCTCCCCCTTCTTTCCCCGGGTTTTTACCGTTTCCTATTTGTCTTTTTGATATGATGCACTTGATAGTGTATTACCGTCTTAGATACCTTAACATGGATATGATCGTTTTTTTGAGAAAATGCTAAATCCTCCTCTTTCCTATGCCACTCATTACTCTTGTATAGTACTTGATTGTTTTAAAGTCTTGGAAGTTTAATGCTAATATTTCTAAGGTTTCTCTAGCGGACACATTTGATTGTATGATATGTATATACTTTTTAATTCAATTTATGTTTCACATATAGAGCACTTTGATTACATTGTGAGCTGGCGTGGGCGGACTCGTCCGGGGCTTGAAAACCTCGGATGTGACGTCAGACGCCAGACTAGTTTGGTCCGTAGAAGCAGCGAGTCTCGCTGCGAAACCGGGAACTGTCACCAAGCCTCAGCACTCCCTCCCCTCCCTGCGTTTTAGCCTTGCCGAGTCGCATGGAATAAAAAGTCTTTGAAGATTCATCCTATGGTGAGTGCCGTGTTTTCTTTTCTTGGAATCGCTATTATTGACTGTCGGATCTTCAGCACACGTGCACCGCCGACACAGGAATCGCACACTCTGAGGGTTATATCTGCGATTATACAGACGACTGTGCCCGACTCCTTTCATTACTGTTGTTTAGAATTCCAGTGTGTCAGCACTACGCATTTCAGCCGGTGAACAGACAAGCCGAAAGACTTCTGTAGCAAAGCAAGTACTTGAGCTGCGGGATGCAAACGCCGGAAGTGAGCACACAGCGACCATGCCCTCTGCAGAAGCCCATCTACGCCGGATAGTGTGTCAAAAATTGCTGGACAAGGAGATTCAACACTTGAGCCATACAAGCCACATGTGTGACATTGCCCCGGCGAAGGGCCGCTCCCAGGTTTGCAGCATTGTCGCACACGGCCTTCCCTGGCTGCAGGTTGAGTGGAGACAACCATTGCTGAAACGCTGTCACCAGAGCTGACCCCAACTCCTCAGCTGTGTGACTCACATTTCCCAGGCATTTCAAGGTAAGGACCGCCTGATGGCATTGAGCCCTGCTGCCAGCATAGTAGGGAGGTGTGCAGGATTCCTTCAGTGCAGTTACAATGCGGGTGGCATTACCAGACAGGCTTTGGGCGGAGGTGGAGGACCGAGACGAGGTTGAGGAGGCAGAAACAGTCGAGGAACTTCTACTTACAGAGGATGGATGCACAACTCGTGGGGACGGCAAGACTTGGACAACAGACCCTTCTACAGCTCTCACCATAGTTAACCAATGCCTAGTCAGCAACATGTAACCCATGCTTACTGGTCCAAGTGTCTTTGGTGAAATGCACCCTGTCACACACAGTTTCTCAAGGAAGTGGTGATGTTGTCTGCGACCTGCTGGTGTAGCGCAGGTACACCTTTTTTGGAGACGTAGTGGCGACTGGGCATCTGGTACTGGGGCACTGCGACGGACATAAGGTCTCAAAAATCCTCTGTGTCCACCAAGCAGAAAGGCAGCATTTCTGTAGCCAACAGCTTGCAGATGGTGAAATTCAAGCGCTTAGCTTTTTCATGGCTAGGAGGAAATGGTCTTTTATTTGTCCACATCTGAGGGATGGAGGGCTCGCTGCTGTGCTGAGACAGGGTTGAGAAGGGTGTCTCCGGCAAACTGCTGGTCTGTGAGGGAGGTGCAGGCGAAGGTGTAATGTTCCCTTCATCCAAAGGTGGTGCTCTCGATGTCTGAGAGAGCTCAACACCAGCAGCATTGTCCACCTGAAAACCAACTGACGACCTGCCAATCACACTGCCTTTTGCGGGTAAAGAGGTGGAAGGTCTGCGTCCAAAAGCATGTGTAACAGCTGTCCCCACAGTCACAGACGATGAAGAGCACACGGATGCACTTGATGGGGCAGACGGTGGTAGGCCCGCCCCGCTAGCCCGCATTCTAGCACAGTGAGCTTCCCACTGCGACTTGTGCTTCATGTCCATGTGGCGATTCATACATGAAGTACTCAAGCTAGTGAGTTTTTGGCATCTACTCAGAGATAGGTGACAAATCTTGCAGATGACATGAGTTGGGAGATCCTTGGCGATGTTAAAAAAGGCCCAGGCTGAGGGGGGCATGGCTTGCGCATGGTGGGGTAAGACGCTGGTCCTTGTCGCTCCGCAGCACCGAGCCCCATTACCGCTAATATACCACCACAGCTGCCACCTTACTTAGATGGGGAAGACCAGGAAGACTCCGGGCACCCCAGGAGGTGAGGAAGTCGGTCCCCAAGGCTGCATCAATCGCCTTCTCCGCTCTGGAGCGGGTCTCTCTGTGGAGGCGAGCGCTTCCAAGATGGCGCTGACTTCTCAACAACGCGGCAATGCAGAGAGAGACGGCCGCGGGAGTAACCGCTTCATGGGGCTGCAAGTGCTCCAGGAGGATGACGATTCACCGCTAACCATGATAGAAGGGGCATCAGGAGATGAGATAAGTGCCTACCTTAAAAACTTGCCTACTAAACATGATCTTGAAAGATTTGCATGTCGCCTGGAGGCTTCTTACAAATCTGAAGTTCAAGCCCTAAAAATGGAGTTTACCTCCAGAGTAGAGGAGGTGGAGAGGACACAGGAAAATGTGCTAGACGAATTGCAAGCACAGAGGGCCCTTCTGAGAGCACATTCATCTATTATTGAAGAGTTATATTGCCAGGAGGACTCTGAAAACCGAAATAGACGCAATAATGTCAGAATCAGGGGGCTTCCAGAATCCATCCCTCCTGTGGATATACTACTCCTTAAACAAATCATGGGGGATCCTAATGGTCACATATTGAACTTGAGTCCACAGGGCATTAACTCCAAGACCATCCTCTGATGCCAGGCTCTGTGACATCATATGTAGGATTAACTTTTATACCATTAAAGAGGCCATAATGCAAGCTGCCAAACAGCAAGGGGAGATCATATTTCAAGATGCACCTGTCTTTCTTCTGTCGGACTTAGCTCGCCGTACCCTAATACAAAGACGAGACCTTAAACTTCTTCTGACACTTTTAAATGAAAGGGACATAACATATTGCTGGGGCTTCCCTTTTCAGTTGGTGGCCACCAAAGGGGGAAAATCTGCCTCCTTTAGAAAAATAGAGGATTTGTCAGCCTTTTACAGAACCCTGGACATTCCGGAGGTCACTCTTCCTGACTGGCCAAGAATTCCACATCTACCTCCTCCACCCACCAGGTGGCAGGGGGTCCGTCGCCAAGCTTCACCCAGGGGGTCCCCCACCTGAGGGGAATATTGATCGTGGAGGGTGATGCTTTCTCCGGAGTGCTTGGGGACACTCTGTTCCTTTGTCTGAAAAGTTTATGTTGATAAAGATTTTTGTACGGTTTAATAGGAAAAGGCCTCCCCAGTGATTCCATGTTTGATAATCTTCCTGGTACCCTGCTCATACCCTTCCCTTATGTGCCCCCTTACATCATTTTCCCTTTGTTGTTAGTCTCCCCTGCCCATCCCTACCCTTTCTTGCTTCATCACTGGCCTTTCTGGGACCAAGATGACCCTGTTCCTATCCTTGTTCATGAGCTATCAGGAATGGGAAGGTTATTTCATATTGGTGAAATTTTACTTTAAATAATAGTGTTGATATACTGGTATACTATATTGTGTTTGGATATTTTTTGATGGGCGATGAAGGGGTAGTGTGGCGGAGGACCCACGCATTGGGCTTCTACGCAAACCCCCACGTGCAGGACACCATTGGTTGCCCATAACTGCAGAAGTCAATGCACTATAGGTGCTTGAAAGACTGTATAATGTCATTTTCCTTTTCTATGGTCTTGATTTTTCCTTCTTTCTTTTTCATTCTTTTCCTTTTCTCTCCTCTACCACTGAGCGACTTGTCTATATACTCTAATCCTGATGATGTATGTGAATACTATGTCTACCTTTACTTGTTGCTACTTTCATACTAAAGGGCTGAACAAGCTTGTAAAGAGACTCCAGATTCTTAATTCCTTTAATAAGCAAAAAGTTCAAGCTGTAATGTTACGGGAGACGCACTTCCGCACAGATAAAGTACCAAAATGCGAGACTAAAGATTTTCCACTGTCGATTCACAGTCCAAACCCGAATTCTAAATCACGTGGAGTATCCATAGCTTTTCATAGAACTTGCTCCCCGACAATT
Organism: Allobates femoralis; assembly: GCA_033576535.1. Lineage (NCBI taxonomy): Eukaryota > Metazoa > Chordata > Amphibia > Anura > Aromobatidae > Allobates > Allobates femoralis. The sequence continues at coordinate 370,078,045 of JARQOC010000003.1, forward strand.
TTGGAGAAAGTAATACATCCTCTGGGTCGTTATATATTCTTGAAAATATCCTGGCTATCATGTGTATATGTGCTGGCTAACATCTATTATCCCAACATTAGACAGGGGTGATTTGGGGCGCAGTCCCACAGAAAATTGGAGGCGTTTGCTGGTTCGACCCCCATCATATTGGGAGGTGATTTCAATTACCCCATCAATCTATGGCGGCCGTCACACGCACAGATATCTTTAGCGATATTGTAAGCGATCACGTGCACGCGCAATCGCTTACAATATCGCTCACATCGCTGGTGAGATGTCACACAGACAGACTCACCAGCGATGCGGAGCCGCGATCTCGCTCGTTACTATGGTACACATCGGGTAACTAGGGCCGCGCGTCGCTTAGTTACCCGACGTGTACCATAGTTACCATCTCCCAGCATATTATAGAAAGATCCCAGCACTCATCTATTAGTTGCTTGTTAGTGTTTATTTGAAGACATATACACAGGGTTGGTGGTGACAGCAAACGTTTCGGTCTTGTGACAGACCTTTATCAATATGTCACTATGAAAAAACAGTAAAAAGTACAGTGAAAATATATACAGTGCAAAAAGGTGAAATATATATCTGTCTATATATATATATACATTATATACAGAATTGACACTACGTTACATAGGATGGTAATAAAACAGGGTTTCTTATTATGCATAAGGTCCTAGTAAAATAACGAGATAAGCAGCTAAAGATAAGAGAATAGGAGATCTCAAAAATGATATTTAGAGTAACATGGGAGTGTGTTATCAGTTGGCTAGACTGATTACCTGTTGTTCCTGGTGAGGAGTCAAGGCTGGCTTGCAAATGATACATATGATGTTATGTCATGGAGACTTTGAGTAACTATGGAGAGAAGGTGGTCGTGTAAAAAAGGGAATATAGATATCACTTAGATATCTAAGTTGTAAACTAGATAGTGTTACCTTTTAGACAGGTGTTTCCGTGGTTCCCTTGGGGATTATAGTTCCTGTTTTTTCTTTATAAGAGGAGGCTAGTCTGGAAATATATATATATGTGTGTTTAGTTGGAGCATGTAACTGTTATGTGATCATAATTGCAGATGTGTTGTTACCTCAAGATATGGTGATATCCAGACTTATATGCGTGCTGTCCTGTGTTTAGAACCTGTCCTGGTCCCACTGTCTGTAGCCTATGGATGTATATATATATATACTTAAGGGTTTTTTATCTAGTTAGGTATCCCCATAGAGCCAAAGAATCCCATATATACCGTGTCTATCGTAGTGAAAGTATAGTGCCTGTATTCCTCCGTGCCAGAAGACCTATACACCAAACCTACTGACTGCAACGGCCTCCTCCTCTATGGAAGTTGCCATCCAAAAGCCACCAAAAATAGCCTACCGAGGTCACAGTTTAAAAGAGTATCCCGTATAGTGACAGACCCAGAAACACGCTCCACTAGGTTACATGAGATGTCCAACAAGTTCTTAGAACGTGATTACCCCCAACCCCTGCTAACAACTGAAAGGGAGACCGCCATGGGTGACGTTGAGGTTGAAACAATACGAACGACAACTCAGACAAGGCTGCCCTTTGTCCATACATATCACCCTATAATGCCCAAAGTACAGCACCTCATTAGAAAAAACTGGAACCTGCTATCAAAATCACACCCCAAGATTGAAACGTTCCAGAATCAACCACTAATGTGCACAAGGAGGCCAACTAACATAAGGGACCAACTCGTTAGAGCCGATATAGGTTCACCAAAACCACCATTGACAAGAACATTCACTGGGGCAAATAGAACTGGCACCTTCCCATGTTTAAGCTGTCTATGTTGTTCCAACGTCATTAAGGGGAGTGATATCATATAAGTCTGGATATCACCATATCTTGAGGTAACAACACATCTGCAATTATGATCACATAACAGTTACATGCTCCAACTAAACACACATATATATATATTTCCAGACTAGCCTCCTCTTATAAAGAAAAAACAGGAACTATAATCCCCAAGGGAACCACGGAAACACCTGTCTAAAAGGTAACACTATCTAGTTTACAACTTAGATATCTAAGTGATATCTATATTCCCTTTTTTACACGACCACCTTCTCTCCATAGTTACTCAAAGTCTCCATGACATAACATCATATGTATCATTTGCAAGCCAGCCTTGACTCCTCACCAGGAACAACAGGTAATCAGTCTAGCCAACTGATAACACACTCCCATGTTACTCTAAATATCATTTTTGAGATCTCCTATTCTCTTATCTTTAGCTGCTTATCTCGTTATTTTACTAGGACCTTATGCATAATAAGAAACCCTGTTTTATTACCATCCTATGTAACGTAGTGTCAATTCTGTATATAATGTATATATATATATAGACAGATATATATTTCACCTTTTTGCACTGTATATATTTTCACTGTACTTTTTACTGTTTTTTCATAGTGACATATTGATAAAGGTCTGTCACAAGACCGAAACGTTTGCTGTCACCACCAACCCTGTGTATATGTCTTCAAATAAACACTAACAAGCAACTAATAGATGAGTGCTGGGATCTTTCTATAATAGTCAAAGGATCTCTTGGTCCTTTCCACAATAGCACCATCACAACCAAAGATTGAGTGCTGGTCATTAACGACTCTCCATCTCCCAGCATAGGCGCGGTCGCTGGGAGATGGATCATCGTGGTGTTATACACCACGATGATGCAGATCGTTGCATCGTTCATCGCTAGATCTGAGAACCGAACCTCAGATCAGCGATGTCACGATCAAGCGATTTACCATCGTAAATCGCTTGATTACATGCAACGATATCTTGCCCGATATCGCTTAAGCGATCAAAAAGGAGATCGCTTAAACGATATCGGGCAAGATATCGTTCCGTGTGACGGCCGCCTATCCGTGGATGTCTCGTTGGGTAAGTCCCATCTTTCTGGGCCGTCTCTCACCTTGCAAAACACTGGGAGGATTTACATTTGACAGATATTTGGAGTGTACTGTACCCAGACACTAAAGATTACACTTTTCATTCTCCTGTGTACTCGCTATACAGCAGAATTGACAGGTTCCACATTTCCCACTCTCTTCTGGACAGGGGGTCGGGGCGCAGATTGGGCACATCATATGGTCGGACCATGTCCCTATATTTTTCTCATTACAAGTTGGTCCCGAGCCAAAAAAGGAATTTACATGGTGACTGAATGAAACTTTATTAAATGACCCTGCATGCCGTGCAGACCTGACCTCTACAATCCGCCATTTTGTCTCTGACCATGTATCTGACATGACTTCTCACCCACTAAAATGGGAAGGAATTAAAAGTGTAATAAGAGGGGTCCTTGTATCTCACGGTGCAAGATTAAAAAGACTCCGTGCTCAAGAGATACAGGTTCTTCTATCTCGGATAGATACGTTAGAGTCAAACCATAAAGATAATCCGGATCCAGTAATCTATTGTGACTTATCCACCGCACGACATAAATTACTTTCCATCCTAGATCAGAAAGGACGAGCCTTTTGTGATAGGATCCTTTCTAGATATTATATGCTGGGGAACAAATGTGGTAGATTATTGGCAAAAAAACTATACCCCGCCCCTCCATGGACTTTTATCCCACATATTAAAGATACTAGGGGAAAGTTGTTACATAAGATCTCAGACATACTATCAGGGTTTCGCCAATTTTACTCATCCCTTTACCAGCTGAATGGTCATTGCGATGCACTCTCGCCAGATCAATTTACTGGGAAGGTGGGATGTATCTCAAAGGCTGTGGCCTTCCTACTTTCCCGAGGGAAGCATGTGAACAGCTATCTGGTAACTTCTCTTTGTCGGAACCCAGGAGGGGATTAAACAGCTGAAAGCTAGCAAGAGTCCAGGACCAGATGGTTTTACTGCTGCATTTTATAAACAATTCTCTGACCTTTTAAGCCTGATTTTTCTAGATGCCTGTAATGCTATTACTTCGGGGGATTCATTCCCCACACAAGCGTTGATGGCTCATGTGGTGTGGTGGTTTTACATAAACCAGGGAAGGATGCATCCCTCTGTGGAAGCTACAGGCCAATATCTTTAATGAATTTGGATATTAAGCTTTACGCCAAAATGATTGCTGATAGGCTGAAGCATCTCTTGCCTGGAGTGATAGATGCTGATCAGGTGGGTTTTGTCCCTGGTCGAGAGTCCAGGGACAATACGATCAGATCGTTGGCCCTTATTGATGTAGCCAGGAGGAGGGGGATCCCCATGCATGTGCATCCTGTCTCTTGATGCTGAGAAGCCGTTTGACAGGGTGCACTGGGGGTTCATGTTCGCTGTGCTCAATTACATGGGACTAGATGACATTATGATTCACCGCATTAGAGCCTTGTACACCTGTCCCTCGGCTAGGCTCCTGATTAATGGTTCTTTGTCAGAGGCATTCTCCATTAAAAATGGAACCCGTCAGGAGTGCCCACTTTCACCCTTGGTGTACATACTTTGTATGGAAGCACTTGCATGCGCTCTTCGTAGTAACCCTTCCGTCCGGGGCCTGGTTGTGGGTGATAGGGAACACAAATTGGCTCTTTTTGATGATGATCTGCTCTTATACATTTCCAACCCCCTGATCAGCATCCCCAACGTTCTATCAGAACTCTCCATTTTTGGTCATCTTAATATTTTAAGATTAATGCTTCAAAGTCAGAGCTCTTGAACATATCACTCTCTAGACTAATAGTAGATATGCTTAAGCAAGATTTCCGCTTCGAATGGCATAAAGAATATTTAACCTATCTAGGGATTAAATTGGCAAGAGACCTTACCTAATTATATGAAGTTAACTATGCTACCTTATTATCAAAAATTGAAACAGACCTTATTAAATGGCACAGGCTTTCTCTGACATGGCTGGGGAGGATCCATTCTATTCGAATGGATCTTTTGCCACGCTTATTATATATATACCAGACGGTACCCATTCGCTTGCCAGCAGCTTTTTTCTCCAGGCTGAAAATCTTGATGGTACGTTTTATCTGGTCGCATGGACAACCCAGATTATCTCTTTGTTTGCTACATAAACAGGTTGGTCAGGGAGGTATGGGTCTTTGAAATCCAATTCTCTACCACTGTGCAGCAATAAATAGATGTATTCTGGACCTTTTTTGCTCAGGAATGAGGAAGAGATGGCTGGAGGTGGAGACGGGTGGAAAGGATGACATCCCTTTATCATTGATTTGGTCTCCCAGTTCTATACATGCCAAGCATCCTTCATTTCTGGTCAACCAAATCCATGCCTCGTTTGTGACCAAGACCAGAGCCTTACATCTGACTATGCACCCAGGTCCGCTAACCCCAATATATGAGAATCCTTCTTTTCCAGTTGATGTCAGTAACCCATCTTTTTTAAATATCACAAAATCTTCACATCCCACGCTCAAGGACTACGTAACCCATATTGGAACTAGGTCCCTTTCTGAGATATATCCACTGGGTCCCACACCAAAAGGTGCCTGGTTTACCCACGCTAGACTTAAAAACTATATTAAAACATTACCCCAGAGGGATATTATACTACCACTAACAAAATTTGAACAACTCTCTAATGGACGATCCCAGGTTCCACATGATATTTCCACACTATACCTTATTTTGTATGATCACCTTAATAATACTGCGCCCCGGCCCTCTAGGTTTAGGGGGGTCTGGGAGAAGGACCTGGGTATCTCCTTACCCGTCTCTGAATGGGAAAAAATACATCTTTTTACAAATAAGTCATTCCTTACAGCATTGTCCCAAGAGCGGAACTATAAGGTGGTGGCGAGGTGGTACACATGCCGGCGGATGTCCACGCGATAGTTCCTACAACATCGGATAGGTGCTGGCGTTGTATGTCAGACGTCGGCACCTACTTACATATCTGGTGGGGTTGCCCTCTGATTGCCCCCTTCTGGCGGGAGGTAAATGTACTTTATAATAAAGTCACGTCTTGCAGTCTGGAGTTTACGGAGGAACTTGCACTTCTAAGTAGAACATGTATGTCTATATCAAAATTCAAAAAAGACTTACTCAGATATTTCTTGACAACTGCTAAATGCCTGATTCCCAGATGGTGGAAAAGACCTAGACGACCATCCAGAGAGGAGCTTGTATCTGAACGTAATGATTTGTGTAGATTGGAGGAGTTAGCATCGCAGGGTCTCTCAGATATAGACGCCATAGATAGACACTGTACTTTATGGGTGCCCTGGATAATGTACAGGGAATCACATTACCTAAAGGACTGGTTGTCCCAGTGGGAAGATTGAAGATTCACCCCATATGTAACATTTAAGGGGCTTAACCCATCATACCATTCTTGTTATTAAGGACGTCTTGCTCAGTTCTGTAATCTCTAACCTTTCTTTCTTCCTTTTTCTTTCCTTTTCTTATTCTCTCTCTACTTATTTGTATTAGTTCATTCTGGTTAAGTGTAAATAATAACTCTCCTGTTTATTGATGTGTAAATACCTGTTTTAAACAGGAAATATTAAAAGTTTTACCTTACAATTAAGATATGTATCTCCCTGCTCTAAGAGATTTCGGTGATGAAACTATTGCCCCTCATAATTGGAAATGAATAGGACGATTCCTGCACCCAAGGGATTTATATGATAACTTTGTTGTAGGGAAGATGTGAAATATGTAACTTATGTAATAATTTACCAATTTCCACATGACTATTTACCATTTCTGTAGAATTTTAGTTTTCTTTGTTACACCAATCTTTATGAAATGCTATGTGATAAAACTCAAATAAACATTGATTTAACCAAAAAAAGGCCCAGGCTAGGCAAGGCTTAGAGCCCATGCGAGCTACAGAGCCACTACGACATCTGCTCTGAGGCAGAGTTGTGGCTGCAGATGCAGTTGTTGATGTGCTTCCAGTACTCAGTCTATGTCCAGGAAGGCGCAACCTAACCTCGTCGTCTGTAGCATCCTCCTCCACCTCCTGTGCTGACCTCATCGACTGGCTGACTGTGGGTTGACAGTAAAGCCCCCGTCACACATAACGACGCACCATCAATTCCAATAACAATACGACCTGACCGGGATTGCTGGTGCGTCATTTTCACATCGTTGGTAAGATGTCAAACAGGTATCTCACCAACGACTTCAGCAACGATCCAGAATTATACCAAGGTCGTTGCGAATTGTCACTCCATAGCGTAGCATTGAGATTGTTGGTCATTGTCTCTTTCAAACACAACGATGTAGCGTTCCCAGTGGGAGTGCAATGACATAGAAATGACCCAGAGCAGTTTGTAACGATCAACAATCTCACAGCAGGGGCCTGATCGTTGGTTTGTGTCACACATAACGACATAGTTAGCAGGATTGTTGTTACGTCACAAAATCTGTGACATTACAACGATCTCGTTAACGATCTCGTTATGTGTGACAGGACCTTTAGTGGGATCTCCAACCTCATCATCATCCTCTGTGTTCTCACACCCCTCGTCCTCAGAGACAACCTTTTCCTGCCTTGACCGAAAACTTAATTTGTCAATCCAATTTGGTATCTCAGTCTCAACAGCATCATCCTCCTGGTGTCCACCAAGAGTAGTTACTGTTAGGGAATTAGGGAATGAGGGTCTACATGAAGGTCAGAACCTTTTTCATCGGGGCCTGGATCTGACTCACAAAGCTTCTGGGCATAAGGGCAGATCATTAACTTGTCTGGACTCACTGCAGCTTTGGAGCAGACCTCTGATTCCCAGGCTATGGTGTGACAGAACAGCTCTGCAGACTGAACCATGTCTGTTACCCCAGACTCAGTAGGGTGGCTCGACACTTGAGAGCTGGGAGGAATCAAGTGCGATTGGGCTGACACCTCAGATGACTGGAGTGTTTGTGATGTAGAAGTTGAGGTCTAGAGGCCACTTGATGGAGCACTTGTGATCCATTCAAGCACCTGCTGTTTTTGTGCCTCATTTACAAGTGGTACCGATGGTCGTGTCTGTAAAAAAGGGATTATATCCGATTGGCCACGTAAAGAAGTAGACATCTTACTTTGGCTGGAAGATTGTCTTTCTTCAGCAGATGTTAATGTAGCTTTAGCATCTAGCCCATGGACACAAACTTTTTTTTCCTTTTCACCACTCCTACTCCTCTTTCCACCAGCAGCAGGCCTTTTGCCACTCATTTTGTATGTGACAAAATTGGCAACTGTGCAGTTGTTGGACAAGTTAAAAGTTGGTTGTAAATCGGGCAGAGGTGACTGAACCAACACTGCTACTAGGCCCAAAGTGAGACCTGGGCAAGGTGCAGTTAAAAATTAGTAGGAACTATACAGGTGGTGTAGCTTCTTTCACAAGTGGCCTACACCACTGTGTGACACTGCTACTAGCCCGAACAAATTGCCTGGACTAGGTGCAGCAAAAAAATGCCTACTTAAGACAGGTGGTGTAGCTTTCTTCACAGCAGTGCTACGCTACCTGCCCTAAAGGATTCCTTGAGCTAGATGTGGCCAGATGCTCTGAAAAACACTTGCACAGCACTGGCACACACCTACCTGGCAAAAACTGCTATGAACTCTTAACCTAGCCCAAAGGGCTGAGATTACAACTAGTCCCTACTTCTATGAAGTAGCCCTAAAAAGGGCTGATACACAACTAGTCCCTACTCCCTATACTCCTTTGAAGTAGCCCTCAAAAAGGCTGATATTCCTAAAATTCACACCCTCCCTCTAGTCCCTACCCCCTAAACCTATCTATCTAACTTTATATTCCCACACTAGCTGAATAAGAGGAGAATTGACAGTTTTAAATGTATAGCGCCCACAGCAGTAGCAGTGCCATCTTGACACAGAGCTGCAGCAATGAGCAAATGGTGGCGATGGGGAAAATGGCCAGGTCTTAAAGGGCTAGGGCATGTGACTTACACAGCCAATGATGGCTGACCTTGCTTGTGTGCAAAAAATGCACTTTGCTGTGTGTGAGTGTGATTGGGTGACAGCCTGCACCGCCCCACTGTGTATGCAGTTAGGAGAAAAAAAATGGAGATCGACTTTATTACTGCAGCACTGATCTAAACCCACCCACACACTATACACAGAAACTGGATATTCACATTCATTAACAGGGTTAGGGTTAAGCTTTTGGTGATCGAAGCGTTATCGGACATAACCTAGGACTGCCGAATTTGAAGCAAATTCATCGAATCCGGCGAATTACTCGAACACCGCCCAAAACAGCTCGAATTTGAGATTGGCGAACAATATGAATCAACACCGCTCATCTCTACTTCTGATGAATCATAAACAGGTGGTTGATTAGAATAGGATGAACCACCCATAAAAACCAGTACCTTGTCACACTTGCTTGTGTAAAAATGTTTTTATGTACCTAAAGAAGATCTGTTTCATTGTACAACAATTTTACAGTCATTGTAATCTTTTATGTATGAGTAATTTTTCTTCATTAAATAGATTTAAAACATTTTTTTTTCTCAAGAGAATTTAATGTTTTTTGGCATGGAATATTATTTCCTTTTTATGGATTAATCAGAATAGTGTGGATTGACGCTGAAGCCAGTGTTACATTGCTTTACTGATCAGCACTAATTGCGATAGAGACAGGAATGAGGAACATGGTTACATATTGCTAACTGCGGTCATGGCTGACTGCAACATGGCCATTAGTAGCTGCTTCATGGTTAGCACTGATCCTGAGGTATTACTGGAGATGATGGGAAAGTATTATTATTCCCTGAGGAGACAGCTTACATAACTGCTTACACCTGCAGTCACAGTGCCCAGAACATGGGTAATATGCTGTGTTCTGGACCCCTATCTTCCTGGTATCCTATGAGGTTGGAGCCTTATCATCACTTCGGGCTACCCCAAGCCAGGAATTCCAGGCTGCACTGTATGCAAATGCCAGTTGAGATATTGTGTGACCTTTTGCAGAAGCCCGTCTCTGAGGACAACAATGAAAGTGTATTCTGGACCAGGGGAGGTTATACCATGAGACTTTTCCCTTTAACTTCCCATAGGAGTGGCTGAAGGAAAGGCAGCTAGTTGTTGCCCTATCAGTTTAGGGATTAGTTACTACGGATAGCCCATGAGATCCTGCTCTCTAGAAACTTGGGAGTCAGCAAACCAAGGTTTGGCTGTCCCACCTCTTCTATTGGGCCAAAATGGGTACTTTTGTTGCCAACTCTTGTTTCACCTGCAAAAGGGAGGGAACGTCAGGGCTGGCCTCCAGGGCTCCTTTGATCCCTTTGCCGGTGATAATAGGGGAGGATTGTTATGGACATTGCTGGGCATGTGGCAGACTATGCTACCCAGTACTCAGAGGTAGTTGTTCTGCCCTCCATCAGGGCCGATAAGGTGGTGATGCATTTTTTGGTCATATTTTCTTGCATAGGATTTCCCAGAGATAATCTACAGATCAGGAGACTTGGTTCATATCTCATTCAATACAGGCCCTCTTTAAGAAAATGCAGGTACAACACCTGGTGTCAAGTATGTATCACGCACAGACTAATAGTCTGTGTGAACTATTCAATAATATCCTTAAGAAGATTCTTAAGATGATAGTGGATTCCCATGGTTGCAACTGGCAGCAATTCCTACAATATCTGCTATTTGCTTAATGAGAGGTACCACAGGCTTTGACCTCATGTACGGCATACAAATCTGGGGGCCTCCTAGCTTAATAAGAGAAGCCTGGAAGGGGAACTGGTCATCACCAAAGTGTCCATCATTGAGTATGGCATGCGACTTTGTGACAAAATAAAGTATTTGACACAGCAGTGGTATGACTGGAAAGCCAGGAGCCAGTGTTTGTAGTGGGTAAGAATGTGTGGGTCCTAGTCTCAATGACCGGGAACAAGCTTCATGCTACCTGGAAGGGTCAATACCTCATGTATCAGCTTCTCAGTGATGTGGATTAAATGGCGAACATTGACCACTCCAGGAAGAGGCAGAAGGTCATCCATGTTAACATTATGAAAGCTCATCATGACATGGAAGCCTGCACCCTTCCTTTGTTCAGCCTTCCGAACAAAGGCAAGAGTGGAATCCTTGTGGATTTGCTAGCAGTGGCCCAGGATGGAGGGTTTATTGAGGATGTGGAATTCAACCTGCAAATAACCATGTACCAGAGGTTCTAGCTGCGGGAGGTTTTTCATTCTCACCTGGTCACCTTCACTTGTGTACCACAGTTAACAGTGAGGTACCACAGGGGTCAGTATTGGGCCCGCTTCTTTTTAACATTTTTATTAATGACCTCCTTTTAGGGGGCATACAGAGTAGAATCTCAGTATTTGCAGATGACATTAAACTCTGCAGGGTAATCAACACAGAGGAGGACAATTTTATATTACAGGAGGATTTATGTAAACTAGAAGCTTGGGCTGATAAATGGCAAATGAGCTTTAATTGGGGATAAATGTAAGGTCATGCACTTGGGCAGAGGAAATAAAATGTATAATTATGTGCTTAATTGTACAACACTGGGCAAAACTGTCACTGAAAAAGACCTGGGTGTATGGGTAGATGACAAACTCACATTTAGTGGCCAGTGTCAGGCAGCTGCTGCAAAGGCAAATAAAATAATGGGATGCATTAAAAGAGGCATAGATGCTCATGAGAACATAATTTTACCTCTATACAAGTCACTAGTGCGACCACACTTAGAATACTGTGTACAATTCTGGTCTCCGGTGTATAAAAAAGACATAGCTGAACTAGAGCGGGTGCAGAAAAGAGTGACCAAGGTTATTGGAGGACTGAAGGGTCTGCAATACCAAGACAGGTTATTAAACTTGAGGTTATTTAGTTTGGAAAAACAAAGGCTTAGGAGTGATCTTATAATAATGTATAAATATATGCGGGCACAGTACAGAGACCTTTTTAATGATCTTTTTACAAGGGGGCATCCTCTACGTCTGGAGGAAAGAAGGCTTAATTATAATCACAAAGGCAGATTCTTTACTGTAAGAGCAGTGAGACTATGGAACTCTCTACCACATGATGTTGTAATGAGTGACTCACTACTAACATTTAAGAAGGGCCTGGATGCCTTTCTTGAAAACTATAATATTACCAGTTATATATACTAGATTCTTTGATCGAGCGTTGATCCAGGGAACTAGTCTGATTTCCGTATGTGGAGTCAGGAAGGAATTATTTTTCCCAATGTGGAGCTTAGTGTTGCCACATGGGTTTTTATTGCCTTTTTCAGGATCAGCATGTTAGGCTATGGGTTGAACTAGATAGACTTAAAGTCTTCCTTCAACCTTAAATACTGTGTTACTATTTTACTATGTATGTTATGTTCTAGAATCCCCTGGCACGATAGAATCGGGTCCCCGTCTAGTATATTAGACCAGCGATCAGACCAAAAAAAGCTAATGTCCCATATAGGGACTAAATATTGAAAAAAAACATTTGGTATTGCCACAGCCGTAACAACCTGACAAAAACTGAGACACTAATTAACCCTCTTCAAGGAACACCGTAAAAAAAAATAAAAGCTTAGTGTTGCCACATGGGTTTTTATTGCCTTTCTCAGGATCAACATGTTAGGCAATGGGTTGAACTAGATGGACTTAAGGTCTTCCTTCAACCTTAAATGAGGTCTGGAGTTCCCTACCCCTGCCTTAATAGATAAAGCTTCCTGTCTTAAAATGACTGATAGTAGATAGGCAGTCACCGGTTTTTCAGCTGTGAATATTTAGGTTTTTTTGAAAAGTGTAGGTCCTACAGTTATGGAGACACATTTTCAGAAACATATACCCAAGTAGAATAACATTCGTATTCTTACATAACTGTGATCTGCATATCTGCAATGTATCAATGTATTTCCTATCTATGGAAATGTAAAATCTTCTGCCTGAGACCTCCTGGGGAGATATTGACTTTCAGGAATGCTATTGCCAATAGGTAGCACTAGAGTTCAAGTCCTGTTTCAATCTGTTGAGAAAATTAGCATATTTCCCAGAGGAGCATTGTAGGATTTAAGTCTCTTTATACTGGTATGCCAGACCTGGCATGTTACTCTCCATAAGGAGAAAATGGCCCTTTAGATCTCGGTTTTTAAATAAATACTGATTTTGAGTTGATGCCATTTTTTGATGCTGGAAGATTGTGCCATATTTTCTAATAGATCTACAGGTGAAGTACTTTTCTTTTATTAGTTTTATTTTATGTAACTGTATATATACTATATTGTATTGTTCCCATTTGCAATTTACTTTGTATAGTTTTATAAACACTGCCTACTTTTTTGATTAAATATATAAAATATAATAAACCAAGTAAAAGTCCATGCAGCACACAGTTACACCAATGATGCACAGTGCTAACAAGCCATATGTGATTGAGGAAAAAATTCAAAACTTAAGTTTTTTCAAAAAACTCAATAATCTTATCTTTTAATCTGGAGTTCTTAGTACATACATTGGCCAATGTCTGCTTGCTCATCAACTACGACAAAGTGACTTCAGGTATGATGAGCCCTATCTGACATCCCTGCCTTCCTTGTCCACCCCCCACCTCGCGGTGGGCAGGCACCATCTATACCCTCCATCACCTGTAGGTTTAATGAGGGTGCAATTACATTGCAGCAAAGGAGTCTGCAACTCCATATAATATATAATTTGGAAAAGCTGCACAGCACTCAGCAGTCCTATGCTTGCACCAGTTCACACTGGTCTGCTGAGTGCTGTGCAGCTTTTCCAAATTATATAAAATATAATAGCTTCAGTACTCTTGCTCAATAAACTGCATCCCTGAAGCCACGTGAGGAAATATGTTACCTGTAATAAGTGTCCAATCATCCCGTATAATTGACAGTGGCTAGTTTTTATTGGATTATTGTAAGGCTTGGCAGGGACCATTATAAAGAATATATATATTTCATTCATTGGAATCGTGTGTGTATACCATATGTTCACTGTGAAAGCATCCAATAATCGGCCTAGTCCTGCTGTTGCTTTGTCCATCAATTGTCAGTCAATTATATATCATCCTGTAGACAACAGAGTGCTGTTTGTGACAAATTGGTGGCAGCGGTGGAATATCTGTGTGATCCTCCTGGCTGTGTTCTGTACATATATAATGTGTGTACACCTATGTGTGTGTCTATATACACAGTGGTGTGAAAAAATGTTTACCCTTTTCTGATTTCTTATTCGTATTTGTTTGTCTTCTGCAGTTTTTAAATGAAGGCCTTTATGATTAAAGGAAAAAGAAATTCAAACCTTCAGGGTCCCATGTAAAAAACGTGACTGCCCACTAGCCCCCCTTAAAACATAAATTACCTGTCTTGTATCAAATCTTTGTTAAGCTGAATTCAATTTCCCTAGCCACACTACACCTGTTTACTGCCACATCAGTTCTCAATCAAGAAATCACTTAAATAGAACCATCCTGCCATGCTCATTCCATCCTGCCCCGCTCGCTCCATCCTGCCCCCCCGCCACCATCCTGCTCCTCCGGCTCCATCCTGCCCTGCTCGCTCCATCCTGCCTCGCTCGCTCCATCTTGCCCCCCCGCCACCATCCTGCCCCGCTCGCTCCATCCTGCCCCCCCACCACCATCCTGCCCCCCCACCAACATCCTGTCCCCCGCCACCATCCTGCCTCGGGAGCAAAAAGTTAAAGAGCCCTGCGGCCGACTCCCGCTGACAGCACCCCCCACACGCTCCTCACCTGCGGCGGGGAGCTGACGGCACCTCCCCCGCTCCTCACTTGCGGCAGGAAACTGACAGCACATCCCCCTCCCCCCCGTTCCATCCTGCCCCGCTTGCTCCATCCTGCCCCACTTGTTCCGTCCTGCCCTTCCGCTGGCTCCATCCTGCCCCGCTTGCTCCATCCTGCCTGCACCCCTCACTCCATCCTGCCCCCCGCCACCATCCTGCCCTGCAGTCTCCATCCTGACTGCCGTCTCCATCCTGCCCCCCCCCGCCACCATCCTGCCCCGCCGGCTGCATCCTGCCCGCCCCACCGGCTCCATCCTGCACCCCTCACTCCAGCTTGCCACCATCCTGCCCCCCCCGCCACCATCCGCTCCATCCTGCCCTGCCGGCTCCATCCTGCCCTGCCGGCTCCATCCTGCCCTGCTCGCTCCATCCTGCCCTGCTCCCACCATCCTGCCCCCCGCCACCATCCTGCTCCTACGGCTTCATCCTGCATCGCTCGCTCCATCCTGCCCCGCTTACTCCATCCTGCCCCGCTCGCATCAACCTGCCCCCCTGCCACCATCTTGCCCTGCTCGCTCCATCCTACCCCGCTTTCCCCATCCTGCCCCCGCCACCATCCTGCCCCGCTCGCTCCATCCTGCCCCGCTCGCTTCATCCTGCCCCGCCACCATACTGCCCCGCTCGCTCCATCCTGCCCCCCCCTCGCTGCCTCCATCCTGCCCCCCCCTCGCTGCCTCCATCCTACCCCCCCCCACCGCCTCCATCCTGCCCCCCCGCCGCCTCCATCCTGCTTTTCTGGCTCTATCCTGCTCCTCTGGCTATATCCTTCCCCGCTCGCTCCATCCTGACCCCCCTGCCGCCATCCTGCTCCCCCGCCACTATCCTGCCCCGCCGACTCCATCCTGCCCCACTCGCCACCATCCTGCCCCGCCGGCTTCATCCTGCCCCGCCGGCTCCATCCTGCCCCACAGGAGAAACAAATTTTATTAAATGCAGTTTTTAAAAAACACTAATATATATTAGGAACCCTGTTTATTTGTCTTGCATTTATTGCCTTCTGCTGTCCTGAGTTTCTTTGATTGATTTATTAACAAGTTTAATAGACCCAGATCTAAGTAGAAACTCACTATATATGTAGAGCCAGCTAAGGGGTTTAATCATGCGGGGTCTTGCAATAATGCCAACTGCATAAGTGCCGACTATACAAGTGTTTGGCAGTTACTCCGGGCAGTTAAACGGGGCAGGAAACGGGTAAGTCATGCAAGACAAACAAACAGATATGTAAGTTGTTTACTTGTGCTGCAATTATGTATTCACTATGTAAACCCCAGACTACTCTTCACTACTGACCACTCACCCACCACTACATCTCTCCTTCCTGCTGCATCTGACCCACGCTACTCCCATCCCCCGCTCACCATCCACAATGTATCCCCTCCTTTGACCTCTCACTCCCATCCTTCTCCACTTCCTGCTACCCCCGCTCATCCCTCCACCCAGCAACAAAGTACTTCTCTAGCCTTTCATCCTACCTAACCACCTCACCCACTCATCTGAACTGTTCCTTCACTTTAAATCCTCCATCTCCAATCAGGCACGCCCACCACGTAAACTCTCCTGCTCTCACCTGCTAACCCTCTCCCTGCTTCTCCTACTCGCTGGCGACATTTCCCCTAATCCCGGCTTCCCCTAGCACATCCTCACAGTCACCAACACCCTACCCCCACGTCCCATCACCAACTCTCATAACCTCACCATCAGCCACCCTCGCAACCTGACCAACCTTAGACCAAGCCCCTGCTCCTCTAATCTCCCTGCCAGGCGCACTCTGGAATGCCCGCTCAGTCTGTAATACACTCCCAGACATCCATGAACTCTTTATTTCTAATAAACTCTCATTCCTTGGCATCACAGAGACTTGGCTCACCCTCTCCGACACGGCCTCCCCTGCTGCACTATCCTACGGCGGATTCAATCTTTCTTACCCCACGCCCCTCTGACAAATACGGTGGAGGTATTCCTATTCCATTACCCCCTCAGCTACTCTCCCATCTTTCGAAGCCCACTCTTTCCGCATCTTCTCCCCCTGTAACCTCCAGCTAGCAGCCATCTACTGCCCTTTGGATCCATCCCCACCTTCCTCGACCATTTCACCACCTGGCTACTTCATTTCCTCTCTACTGAGATCCCCACCATCATTATGGGCAGTTTCAATATCCCTATTGACACTGGCCACCGTGTTTTCTTACAGGTCATTAATATGACATATTCAAATTCTATTTTGTTATAGCTAACATCAGTTATTTATTAACCCGGGCGTAGCCGGGTACTACAGCTAGTATATATAAAAGTGTACAGTACAATACAACCCTCGGCCCAGATCCTATAGAGAACAAAAATATATACAAAGGGGTTGCCGACCAATAACCCCCTCCAATGATCTAGGATCAGATTTGAGTCCTGACCTTATGTAACTTATAATCTGCCAAGAGGTCCGAGGTCAGTTATTACTCTCCTATCAGTTATAGATAACTTACACATCGGTTAGGGGAATCAGTAGACAAAAAAAATGAACCATCTATCATGTGATACAAAATGACCGACACGTTTCGCTACCAATTGTTGTGAAAGCTCATCAGGGGCGACAGATACATGGTTTCAAGAAATTTAACCACACTTAGGTGGCCAATACAGTAAACACTTGTCTTTGTTTCTGTTAAATTCACTGAGATGTAATAGTCATGCGCTTGTCACATTGTTCCACATTATTGGATTTATCAACTGGGGGAAGTCCAATTCACCAACCTATGAATACAAATAACTAAATAACTGATTGTTCTTGGTCAGAAAAAGGTATACCCATAGCACAGGGGTGTGATGGAAAGTCTGATTTAGACACACCTTGTGACCAGGAATCAGTTATAAGGACTTAAGACATACCCATCAAATTCATATTAACTTTAAGTTGCGCCCAGTCTCTGTTCCAAAATCCCTTGACAACAATTCACAAAGATTGATATATCAGTCCATATGAAGATTAATTGTGCATAGTACTCCTCTCATCATATAAACATACCCTCTATGAATTAGTGGTATCCAAAGGAATACACAGATGGAATACTGATTGCTTGATGTTAACTTATAGAATAGGGCAAAATGTTCATAGTAAAGGTATATTTTCCCCTCAATATGCACAAAGAATATATGGTGCCCAGGAGTTACAGTATGTGAACCGTACAATACACCCCTCAACTTAAATTGACTCAGGTGTGAGAAGTGCCTGTGGCTGCAATATGCATCAGATAGCAACAGCAGAACAGTGGGGGTAATACAGATTGAGTCCCTAAACATGTCTGTCTCTTTATTTCTAATAAAGTTTTTTTTACTCTGTGTGGTGTCTTTTTTTAACCCTTTATTGGAGATTCTTAATGGTTGGGTCAAACTTGGCCTGACATTAATCACGTGATCGGCCTGGCTTCAATATTCGCATTGCGCATGCGCAGAGCCGGGCCGATCATGTGATCATAATTCATTGGGCCAGATGTGATGTATCGGCTGGTGCATCATAGGAGGAGAAGAGGGCGGGAGATTCCAAATGCAGTAAGAAATGAAGAAAGAATAATGCTGCCCAGCGGGGCGTGCAGTTATGCAGCGAGGAGGAAAGAATGGAGCCTGGAGCTGCCTTTCCACTCTCCTGACAGAGCAACAGCCAGTATGTTCTAAGTCATTTTTCTTAATCTTTATAGAGCGGATTTACAGCACAGAGATATAGTTAGGGAGCAGCTAGGAAGGTGAAGGGACAGGTAGTGATAGGTCAGGGGGTTAGATCCAGGTGACAGGTTTCCTTTAAGCTAATTGCATATTCACTGCACTGTCAAACAGCCAATCACAGAAGCTCACACTCTTTGAGCCTCTGTGATTGGATGTTTTAGTCAGACTGGATTTCCTCAATCTGGACAGTGATTCTGCTTGATTACTATACACAGTATATAGCAAGCAACCTGCCATCATAGGGTGTTAATTAAATAATTTAAAAATAAAATGCTTGGGGCTTCACAGCATTTTTTAATCCAGCCCAATGAAAGCAGACAAACTGCGAACTGCCACCCTCCGCTGCCTAATTTACCCTTGGCTGGCAAAAAAAAATGTGTGGGCTCCATTGTATTTTTAATTGCCAGCCAAAGTAAAACTAGGCAGCTGAGGGCTGGTATTCTAAGCGGGGTGAGGGCCCATTATTTTAGGGCCCCCCCACGCTAAAGGATAGCAGCCAGCAGCCTCCCCTGAAAATGGCACATTAATAATAAGCGCCATTTCCATGTGTCTTACCACGCTCTTCCAGCGGCCCTGGTGACGGGTGGCATTCTGGGTAATAAAGGGGTTAATACCAGCTTTGTATTACCAGCTTATATTAAGTCCGAGATTCTTAATGTCAGGCATCGCTGCTACTTGGAAAATGTTCCAGAATATGAAGCATTTGTCCTATTACGCTTGCTGTGTCACACACGTGTTTATTTTCTTTGTGTGTATTGGAACAACACAAAAAAGGAAAATTGAAAATAATTTCACACAAAACCCCCAAAATGGGCAGAACAAAATAGTTGGCACCTTTCTAAATGTGTGGGTATACAACTTGGTTTCAAGCATATGATGCTCATTCAAACTCACCTGTGGCAAGTAACAGGTGTGGACAACCTTAAAATCACACCTGAAATCTGATAAAAAGGAGAGAAGTTGACTCATTCTTTGCATTGTGTGTCAAGAATAGAAAGAAGAGAAGAGAACTGTCTGAGAACTTGAGAACAAAAATTGTTGAAAAATAACAACAAATTTCAAAAATTTCTAGAACTCGGGATTGAAGAGGAGGACTATCCAGAAATGGAAGATCTGAGAGACCTCTTTAGTTTAAACCTAAAACCGACAAGGACAGGACCCTTTACTGTATTAACCTTCCTAGCGGTATTCCCGAGTGTGACTCGGGGTTAACTTTCACTGACAGAAGCGGTAACCCCGAGTCACACTCGGGTTTACCTGCGTCTGGTGCCGCTGCTCACTGTGAGGCCCGCGGCTGCAGCAGGGTCTCTCATAGCACCCCCCTCTCCCCCCCAGTCCTCACCCGTGGCTGGCTGCAGCACAGGAGCAGCGGTGCAGCACATCCCCCCTTCCCGGTCCTCACCCGCGGCTGGCTGCAGCACAGTGGCGGCGGTGATGTTCTCACTGTGAGGCCCGCGGCTGCAGCAGGGTCTCTGACAGCACATCTCCCCCTTCCCGGTCCTCACCCGCGGCTGGCTGCCTGGCTGCAGCACAGGAGCAGCGGTGCAGCACATCCCCCCCTTCCCGGTCCTCACCCATGGCTGGCTGCCTAGCTGAAGCACAGGGGCAGCGGTGCAGCATATCCCCCCCCTTCCCGGTCCTCACCCGCGGCTGGCTGCAGCACAGGAGCAGCGGTGCAGCACATCCCCCCCTTCCCGGTCCTCACCCGCGGCTGGCTGCCTGGCTGTAGCACAGGGGCAGCGGTGCAGCACATCCCCCCTTCCCGGTCCTCACCCGCGGCTGGCTGCAGCACAGTGGCGGCGGTGCTGGTCTCTGACAGCACCCCCCAATGTTAGGGTTAGGGCTAGGGTTAGGGCCAATGTTAGGGCTAGGGTTAGGGCTAGGGTTAGGGTTAGAGCCTGGGCTGCAGACGAGAAGAGGGGCGGGAACACTCAAGGGAAGCTGGAAGCTTCCTTCAGTTACCCTCCTCTCCTCTGTCACAGGGACATCCAGCGATGTCCTCGCTGTGATCGCTGGTGAGAGCCCCTTCGGATGCCTCAATATGACTTCCTGGTTCCATCTCTGTGTGCCGCAGCGGCTCATTGGAGGCGGAACTGGGTTGCAGGCGGAACTGGGCGGGAAATACAAATGTATAAAATTTCTGCCTATAAAATAATTTTTTACCCAAAAAATGGTACCGCTTTTAGTACAAAATTCCTGACATAATCATACTGCCAGGGAGGTTAAGACCAAACAGTACACGGATACCTCCAGCACAGGATACGGATATTCAATGTGGATATCTTTTTGAAATTAGTAAACCAAGGATCTTGACAACCTCAGACTGCTTAAAAAGATTACTTCCCAAACCTGGTGAAGAGTGAGAGATAGGCTCTTGACAGCTTGGCACGAAGAAAAGTCATTATTGTGAAACCCTCAGACAAGGATGGCATCCTAGTGATTCTTAACCACAGTAGCTACAAAAGGATGTGTCATACTGGATAATAGGCAGAATTATGGAATTCTGAATAAGGATCCCACGGCTAGGTTTCAAGAAGACCTTGATAAGATTCTTGATGATGTATTTGAGAAGAATCTTATTAGTTAAAAACGAAAAGGAGTTTATGAGGACAAAATTTCCCACAATATCAACATTTTATACTCTACCCAAGATCCATAAGGGCCTAAACCACCTGAAGGGACGTCCTATTGTCTCAGTTATTAATTCCATGACACAGAATTCAAGCATTTATATCGATTGAGTCTTGAGGAGCTTTGTTGTCGCTTTACCTTCATACCTTAGGGACACCCTAGATTTCTGTCTAGGTTGGAGGATGTCACTGTGGATAAGAATGTACACCTGGCATCCATCAATGTGGAAGCCCTTTGCAGCAGCATCCCCATGAACATGGCCTAAAGGCAGTCAAACATTTCTTGGACTCTAGGTAGGAGTGTCCAATATGGAAATCACAATACCTTCTTGCTGAGACTGTTGGAGCACGTCCTAACACACAATTTCTTTACTTTTAACGGCACTTTTCTCCACCAGATCAGGGGCATTGCCATGGAGAGTTCCATGGCACCAAGCTATGCCAAGCTGTTCCTGGGCTGGTGGGAGGATGTGATGGTTTTTGGAGAGTTCTGGTGGTGCCCCCAGATACTATACGGGGGATGCTGTATTGGTGACATTCTAGTGCCATGGGCAGGTACTAAGGAGGCCTTCAACCAGTTTGTGTGGACACTGAACAACAACAAAATTGTCTTGATATTTACCTCCGAATTCGGGAATAAGGAGATTAAATTTTTAGATTTTACCATCAGTAATCAAGAAGATGGCCTGGATTTCAACCAAAACATTCCGAAAAAGTATGTTGAGCAACAGCCTAATGCACTGGAATAGTTACCACCTAGTGTCATTAGAGAGAGGTATCCCCAAGAGCCAATATCTCTGTGTTAGAAGGAATTGTGCTATGGACACAACATTCTTCCACCAGGCTAAAGATTTGAGACAAAAGTTTCTAGATAGGGGCTACCCTAAGAGGGTTCTGAGTCAGGCTTTTAAACATGCCAGAGACACACAAAGAACAATACTACTACAGCCAAGGACCGAACCTCAATTAGCCAGGCCTGTAATGAGAATTATAGGCAGATATGACATCAGGACTTAGGAGGTCAGGGAAATTATCACTAAGCATTGGCAAATTTTGAAAGAAGACCCTAGTCTAAATGATCTTCTAACAGACAGACAGACAATTACTAACTGGAGGAGGGAGAAGCATAAAAGACCAGCTTGTACATACTCTATACAAAAATGTGACCCTTCCAAGTACCTGGCTGGAAAATAGGCAGGTGCAGGAAATGTGTCCAATTGTAAGTATATTAGGGTCTGCAAAGAGTTTGAGAGTAGGAACCTGGGGAGAACCTTCTCCTTACGCCATTTCACTAGCTGTATAACAGTGGGCATCATTTATTTGTTCAAATGTAGATGTGGGCTGGAGTACGTTGGCAAGACTAAAAGAGAACTCAGGAGAAGAATAGGGGAACATGTAGGAAATGTACGGAATGGCAGGGATGCCCCAATCTTGAACCATATTAGGTTTGAACATGGGGGTGATCTGAACTATCTCTCCTTCTGCAGCATCAAAGTAATTACTCCACCTGCAAGTCTTTAGAAACCTTACAGTTAAAAGGTTGCCTGGGTGGGATCTTATTAAGAGGTCCTGGCTGCTTGTACAGTTCTCCCTGCCTTCTCCTTGTGTGTTCCGCCCACCTCTATGTGTCTGCTGCTGCCTCCTCTTGTTCTTGGTTGCTCTCTCCTCTTCTGCTCCTGACATCACACAGAGCAGGAGCAGAAGAGGAGGGCAGACCCAGAAGAAGAGAAGTCGGCTGCAGACCCATAGAGGGGGAGGAACACACAAGGAAAAGGCAGGGAGGATTGTACAAGCAACCAAGACCTCTTAATAAGATCCCACCCAGGTGACCTTAAAGGGAACCTGTCACCTGGATCTAAGCCCCTAACTATCACTACCTGTCCCTGCACCTTCCTAGCTGCTCCCTATCTATCCCTCTCTGAGCTAAATCCGCCCTATAAAACTGCAGAAAAATAACTTATAACTTACAGAAGTCCCTGAGTCTGGGGGACTGAGAAGGCAGGCCCAGGCTCCATTCTGCCCCTCCTCGATGCAGCAGCACACGTCCCGCTGGGCGGGGTTATTCTTTCTTCATCGCCGCCTCCTCCATTTTGAATCTCCTGCCTGCTTTACACCTATCATGTTGTGGTGATGCGACCTCGATGTGTCCCCTGACTGGGACACAGCATATGGGAGATTGTATCTTCTGCTCGGTAGCAGCACACACAGGGTTAGCTACTGCTGGAACTGAGTGCTGATTGAAAGCACTGATGCCCAGGTGTGTGGGTGAATAGGAGATGATATGAGCTGCCCTGGGCTGTGGGGAGGGGGTGGAGTGTGTCAGGACAGCAGCTCCTGTGTGGAGAGCTTTGTGAAGATTTTTTTTTTTTTTTTTTTTTTTTTTTTTTAAATTTTATTTTTATTGTAACAAAGGTCATACAGATATGCATATGCTAGATTGCCAAATATCGGGTTGGTCATTTGGTCGCGCAGGACCGACCTTGATGGTACAGTTTTAATGTTGCATTGATTCCTCTGTGAGTTTGTACCTTGCTGGGAGATGAATCCCGTATTGTGGTTTCATGGAGTATTGGCATAGGTGAAGGGAAGGTGGTGGGCATGTATGCAGTGGATACCCTTGGTTTACTCGGTTGGTCGTATGTAGGGTACCTTTGTCGACTGATTTGTGTTGAGGTCGGGTTTTGGCTTGATCTGGTGGATTCAATGACCAATTGGTGTCTGCCGGGGTGGCTTGTGTTGGGGCCGTCTGACCTTATGTGGGATGGGGACTTCTGGTGGGTTGGGGGTATCAGGGGGGGCTGGAGGGGTGGGTTGGGTGTATGTGCGGTGGGGATTCTGAGGGGACTGGGGGAGGTGGGTGACAGGGAGGTTACTGCCGTTGCTGAGGGGGGGGGGTGTCTGGGGTGCTGGATCGCTGGGGTTGTCTGGCCTGAGTTGTCTATGTGAGTAATCTTGAGGAGTCAGGGGAGTCCCAGTATGTGATCCATTCCACCCAGACTGTATTGAAGTGGTCCAATGTTCCCGCGATCTCGGCCGCCATCTCCTCCATCCTGAATATTACCATCATCTCTGTGTACCATTCCGCCAGGGAAGGTTGTTGTGTGGATTTCCAGTGTCTGGGGATGACGGACCGGGCCGCCGAGAGGCAGAACCGTAGGATGTCTTTTTTGATGGATTTAGTATTCCCGGGATATATTGACAGCAGGGCCATTTCTGGTGTGCCGACTAGTTGTTTCCCGGTTATACGGTTGTAGGCGCGAAATACTCCCTCCCAGAAGCTCTGGATTGCTGGGCAGTCCCACCATATGTGGAGCATAGTCCCAGTGTCTATATTGCAGCGCCAGCATTTCTCTGAGATCGAGGGGAAAATAGCGTGTAGTCTGGCTGGGTAGCGGTACCATCTGAATAGTACTTTGTAGTTTCTTTCTTGGGCTGCACATGTGTTTGCCATTGTGCGGGTGAATAAGAAGCTTTTCTGCCAGTCTGCTGTAGATAGATTTCTCCCCATCTCCTTCTCCCAGGCCGACTGGTAGGGTCGCCTACCGTTCGCCTTTTCTCTTATGGTGATGTGGTATATTTCAGAGACTGTGTGTATGGGAGGGGAGTTCCTTTGGAACAATTCCTCCATGGGGGAGGGGAGGGGTCTGAGTTCGGCAGATTGGGCTGCTGAGGTGAGGTAGGATCGGAGCTGGAGGTACTCATACCAGTGTATTGGCTGGGATGGTGTGTGGCTTTGTAGTGCCTCGAAGGTGGGTATTTCGCCTTGGTGTAGTATCTGCCCCAGGCGTGTGTCTTCCTCTCTTGTCCAGCATAGGTAGGAGTTCCTGTTCGTCCCTGGTGGGAAAGCTGGGTTTGAGAAGAGGGGGGTGAGTGGGCTTGTTGTCCTACCTACTGGGGATCCCTTGACGTATGACTGCCAGGTTTTTAATGTGCTTTTAGTAAGTTCGTACGGGGTGCCGATCTGTTTTAGGTCTAGGGGGTCTATCCAAGGGAGGTAATGTAGCGGTGTGGTTAAGTTTTCCTGTTCCAGGGCTACCCATTGCTTGGTTTGGGATTTGTATTGCCAGTCAAGTAGTCGTGTCAGCGAAGTTGCGAGGAAGTAGTTGTAGAAGTCCGGTAGTCCCGTTCCGCCTAAGTCTGTTGGGGCTGTCAGGGTCTTCGTGCTCACTCTAGGTCTCCCTCCCTTCCATATGAACCTCCCTGTGGCAGTTTGGAGTTTAGTGAAGAAGTTCCTGCATGGGCGTATTGGGATTGTTTGGAAGACGTATAGGATGCGGGGGAGTATGTCCATCTTAATGACATTCATCCTCCCCATCCAGGATAACTGGAGAGTGCTATAGGTGGATGTTCGTGTTTCAAGTTGGGATAGGAGTGGTTGGTAGTTGAGTCCGGAGAGTTTTGATGGGTCGGACGGGATGTGTACCCCTAGGTATTTGATGGATTCTGTTTTCCACTTGAAAGGGAAGTTTGATTCCAGGGCATGGGCTTCTTTTAGGGGTAGGGTTATGTTTAGCGCCTCTGATTTTGTGTAATTGATTTTGAAATTGCTCAGGGAGCCGAAGGTCTCCAATTCCTTCAGTATTGACGGAATCGAGATCCTTGGTTGGGAAATGTATAGGAGTACGTCGTCTGCGAACATTGCCAGCTTATAGTGAGATGTGTCTGTCTGTAGGCCGTGTATGTCGTCGTTTGCCCTGATGGCGTTGGCTAGGTGTTCCATGACTAATACGTAGATGAGGGGTGAGAGTGGGCATCCCTGCCTGGTCCCATTTCTGATGTTGAACGGGGCTGAAAGGGCGCCGTTTACCCTTACCCTGGCGGAGGGGGTAGAGTATAGGGATAGAATTTTGTGTAGGAATTTGGGGCCTAGACCGATCTGCACTAATGTTTCCTTCATGAAGCCCCAGTGGACCCTGTCGAAGGCCTTTTCTGCATCGACCGATAAGATGCTGAGGGGTATGTTGCGTGCTCTGGCTTTGTTGATCAGAAGCAAGGTCTTAATGGTATTGTCTCTAGCTTC
Organism: Allobates femoralis; assembly: GCA_033576535.1. Classification (NCBI taxonomy): domain Eukaryota; kingdom Metazoa; phylum Chordata; class Amphibia; order Anura; family Aromobatidae; genus Allobates; species Allobates femoralis. The sequence continues at coordinate 370,104,162 of JARQOC010000003.1, forward strand.
CCGGCCTTTGACAAAACCCACCTGGTCCATTTTGATGATGGGGGGGAGTAGGGGCGCTAGTCGGTCTGCTAGGATCTTGGAGTAAAGCTTTATGTCTACGTTTAGGAGAGAGATTGGTCTATAATTGGCCGTCACTGTGGGGTCTCGTCCGGGTTTGGGGAGGATGCTTATGTGCGCTTGTAGTGATTGGGGGGTAAAGTCGGAGCCATCTGAGATGGAGTTGAAGGTCGCCCTCAACTGGGGTGTCAGTTGGGCTTGGAGTGTTTTGTAGAAGGTCAGGGTGAATCCGTCTGGGCCTGGGCATTTGGATGTTGGGGTGGATTTTATGGCCGCCTGGATCTCCTGCTCAGTTATCTCTGCTTCTACTGCCTCGATGTCTCCTTCACCTAGGGCAGGGAGTGTCGTGGATGTTACATAGTCATGTATTTTCCGTTGTAATTTATCTGGTGCCATGTCTGAGAACTTCCCTTTCAGGTTGTATAAGTTTTCGTAGTATGTCCGGAATGTCTCTAGGATTTCAGAGGGGTTGTATGTGTCTGACCCATTGGTGGTCCTAATTTTGGGGACATATGTGTGGTTCGTCCTTGGGTGGAGTAGGCGTGCCAGGGGGCGGCCGCATTTGTTAGATACCCTGTAATAGTAGTTTTTGTTTTTTTCTGTTTGTCTCTTAAAGGTTTGGTTTAATATTCCCTTGAGTTCCTGCCGTTTTAGGGTGAGCTCACCGTAAGTCTGGCGTGCCAGTGTCTGTTTGTGTCTCAGGAAGCTGGGAAAAGGTGTATGACAGTCCGCGCCACCGGGTACCAAGGAATCACCTGGGATGCAGGAAGTTATTTCAAGCTTAATCTTTATTCTCCAACATGTTTCAGCGCTCCTCCTGGCGCCTTCCTCAGGGATCCCTGAGGAAGGCGCCAGGTGGAGCGCTGAAACATGTTGGAGAATAAAGATTAAGCTTGAATCAACTTCCTGCATCCCAGGTGATTCCTTGGTACCCGGTGGCGCGGACTGTCATACACCTTTTCCCAGCTTCCTGAGAGTCTTCCCACATGCGAGTGGTTGGTGGAGGTCCTGCAGCAGCCGGTATTGATTGTATGCCTTCAAGCCAGTTGTGGGTCATCACAACTGGAATAGGTGAGTGGTTTTGACTTTACACCTCTCATCTTTTAGTGTCTGAGTGATAGGGCACTATTGCGCCTCTTGTTCCCTTTTTATATTGGTACAGTGTCTGTTTGTGGGCTGTCTCTAAGCTGTGGATTTGGGATAGAAGGTCGTTGATTTTTTCAGTTCTACTTCTCTTGAGTCGGGCCCCGTGTTTTATGAGCGTTCCTCTCAGGCAACATTTCAAGGCTTCCCATTTGATGGGCTGTGTGGTTGTGTCATGTTTGTGGAAATGGGTGAATGTCTCTATGTCTTTTTTCAGCTCCGTCAGGCAGGTGTTGTCTTTCAGGAGGTTGCTGTTGAGTCTCCAGGTCCATGGTCTTTGAGAGGTGTCTGGTAGTGTCACAGTCAAAAATGTTGGGGCATGATCTGATAGGATGGTGTCCCCAATGTGGGCCGTGGGGTTCCAGGCTAGTGTACCATGGCTCGCCAGGAACATGTCGATGCGACTGTAAGAGTTGTGTACATGGGAATAGTATGTGTAATCTTTCGTTTGGGGGTTAAGAATCCGCCATATGTCGATGAGTTGGAGGGTGTGGAGCAGTTTTTTGAAGGCCTTTAGTCGTGTGTTGGGGATGGCACCCCTACCTGACGTGGAGTCTATGGTGGGGTCTAGGGTAAAGTTGAATTCGCCTCCTATTATCGTTGTCCCGTCGGCGAATTCAGCGAGACGGAGTAGGAGCGCCCTACCAACCTTGGTTTGGTCTCTGTTAGGTAGGTACCAGTTGACTACAGTCAGGGTAGAGTTGGCTATACGTATCTTGAGGAAAATGTAATGTCCTCCTGGGTCGAGTTGGGAGTCGACTATTGTATGGGTCAGGTTTTTGTGGATTGCCACTGATACACCCCTCGATCTGGATTCGCTGCTGGCGCTGTGTAGCCACACTGGGTAGTATTTGTTTTTGAGGTTTGGTATAGAGCCGGTTTTAAAATGGGTCTCCTGGAGTAGCACTATCTGTGTCCGCTGCTTGTGCATATCGTAGAGGATCTGGGAGCGTTTTTGGGGGGTGTTAAAACCTCTCACATTGAGGGTCCCAATTTTTAGGTTGGCCATGTTGTGAGGTGTCTCCCAGGAAGGCTTACGCGTAGTTTGGGTTGGGCACGGCCCTTGTGGTGTCTGGGGTAGGCAGTCGGGAGGGTGGGATCAGATGTACAGGGTTTGTAAGGGTGGGGGGATGGTGGGAATGGGTGTGGGGGGAATGTGTGTGTGTGTGGTGTCTCTAGGGGGTTGGGGGGTTCGTGTGTGCAGCTGGTCCCGGGAACCGGTGTCAGCTGGGTGCGTGGTGTAGGAATGTATGTTTCCCCGTCTGTCTGCGGCGGGTGGGTCCTACTTGGGGTGTGGCCTTTCCAAGCTGAGCGGGAGCTCCCCTCGCCTGGGCCTTTAATATATATGTGGTGTAGCAACATAAAAGATAAACAAAATAAAATAAATCATCTAGGCACTGATATACAAAGCATGGTTAGGTATAAGAGATAGGGGACAGAGAAATAAAAACAATAAAAGCACAATAAAAGAGCACAGTAAAGCAACAGCAACTGTAGTTAATAACAGAGAGGGATAATTCGGGAGAGATGGGATGATAGCGTTTTTAGGGGTGGTGGTGAGGGAAGACATATCGATATAGGAGGGGAGAGGGAAAAAAAAAAAAAAAAAAAAAAGGGGGAAGGGGGGGGGGGAGGAGAGAGGGGGGGGAGGAAAGGAGGAGGAGGGGGGAGAACATGGGGGAGGGGCAGTATGTACCTAGGGACCTTAACCGTGGAGAGGTGGGTGGTGGTAGCTTATTTAAAAGAGGGGGAGGGGCTGAGTGGACGGGTGGGGCGGTATGGGGGGAGGAGGGGAGAGAGGGGGGAAGAAGGGAGAAGAGGTGGGGGAGAAATAGGAAAGTTAGAGGAATGATGGGGGAAAGGGGGAGGGAGTGGAGGGGGAAGTAGGGAGGGATAGATAAAGGGGGGGGCGGGAGAGGAGGGAGTGGGGGAGAGAAACACACCACGTGGACGGCAACATCTACTGTGGTTAAGAGCACATGGGAGGGTAAATCGATGGGGGATCGAAGCACCCTATGAGGGGTGGGGGATTCAGCAGTGGGGACAGCGAGCGAAGGGGATATAAGTCCCGTAACCATACAGAAAGCAAATAAAAAGGAGAATATAAACACACAAAACAAAAAAAAACAAAAACAAAAAAATAATAATAAAAAAAAATTAAAAACAAAAAGCAAATAAAACATAATAATAATAATAATAATAATAATAATAATAATAATAATAATAATAAAAAAAAAAAAAGGGGGGGGGGGGGAATGGAATATAAATAAAAATATATATAAATGCAAGACAAAAAACGAAAACGAAGGGGTGGGGGAGGGGGGCAAAACAGATGTGCTGAGGGTAAAGTTTGGTTACGTCTCTGATGCTGGGTGTTGAATCCCTTGTGTCAGGTGTCCGTGTTTGGTTGCCTGTCCAGTTTTGTGGGCCTTGTTTCGGGTCGGGTTCCCTCTTGGTATTAGATTAGGTGGCGGCCTGGGGGTTGACCCGTGCCAGGGCGGTTGGGGTCCCCCTCTTTTGATGCCTGTCTGCTGGTGCTTCCTCCCCTCCCCCTCTGTATTCCTTGTTCCTTTGGCGCTCGGGACATTTCTCCTAGACTGGGCATTCCTGGCCAGTCTGCGGTGTTAATGGTAACCGCCTGGATCCCTAGGTGTTCCAGGAATGTGGGGATGTCTCTTGGGTGGGAGGCATAGAATGATTGCCCGTCCCTGCGTACTTGGAGGCGGAAGGGGAAGCCCCATGAGTAGGGGATGTTTTTGTTGCGGAGAGCCACCAGTAGTGGTCTAAGGGCCCTGCGTTTTTGTAATGTGCGTCGGGACAGGTCTGGCATTAGTTGGATCGGGTGGCCCTTGAAAGATAGAGTTTCGTGGGATCGGGCTCTGGCCAGTATATCTTCTTTGGCTCTGAAATTGTGGATCCTGCAGACAATGTCCCTGGGCCTGCCGCCTTGTGGTGGGGGCGGTGCTAGTGATCTGTGGGCCCTGTCTAACTCAAGTGGGGTGTTTTCTGGTTTATTGCGTACGAAGTTGAGGAACCCGCGGAGGGTGGGGTCTAGGTCTTTTGTTGATACGGACTCAGGGAGTCCACGGACCCTGATATTGTTCCGCCTATCGCGGTTCTCTAGGTCTTCCATCAGGTCAAGCATTTGGTCGAAGTCGGTTGATTGGGCAGAGACTTGTCGTTCAAGGGCCTCTAGGCGGCTGGTCAGGGCCTCTATGGTGGATTCGTTGAATTTGACTTGGGCCGTTAGCCGTTGGACCTCCCCCCTTAGGCTGGCTGACTCTGCCCTAAAGGAGGCCTCCATCCTGAGGGCGAACCCCTCCATCTCTTCCCTGGTTGGGATCGTTTGCATGCGGGCCCATATGTCGTCCCATATCCCCTTGTCGGGTGCGTGCCCGGCAGTTGGGTGCCCTGGATGTGTGGGGCTGTTGGAGATGGGTAAATGGGGCGTCTTGGTGTAGATGGCTCAGTGAGCATCTGGGCTGGGTTAGGGGGGTTGGGGCCGCCTGTGGTCATATGTGTCGGCGCGGTGCCTATTGGGGCCCTGGGTGCGTTCCTATCTGGGCTCCTTATGCCTTCCTGCTGGATCTTTAGTGGGCTATGGTCCCTGACTGGGCCTGGGGTTTGGGGTTTGCTAGGCCCTAGTGCCCTTGGGGTCTGTGTGGAGCCTGTGGGGGGTGTTGGTCTCTGAGATCCTATTACCTTGTCTGCATGGTCTTCTCCCTCTCTGGTGGGCCCCCTCGTCTGCTGGGTAGCTTGCTTGCCTTTGTTGTTCTGGGTGGTCCTTGGTGGTGAGGTCGGGGTGGTGCTGTGGGGCCAGAGCCTGGTGCCACTATGCTGGGTCGGCGTAAGGTTGGTGGGTGGCGTGGGGGGCAGCGATCTTCTGCTTCTCCTCCTGTCTGCCCGATGCCCTGGTGCCTGCTTGCCCCCTCTGCTCCTCTGGGGGGGCCGTCGCTGCTGGGGCTGAGACCGTGTTTGCTTGGGGCCTGCTCTGATGGGGGCTGGGCGGCGCTGTACCTTTGTTCTGTCCTGTGCTGGGTCGGTGCAGGGACGTCCGGTACCGGCAGGCTCCCGTCCTCTCCCACCGCGGGTCCTGCGCTCCGGCGGTCCCCCTCTGCCTCTGCTCCTACCCCATCGCTGCCTCCGGGCTCCCGCATACCTGGGGTCGGGGTGGCGCTGTGCCTCCGGTCCCCAGCGTCTCCACGCTGTGTCGGCGTGAGGCTGCTATATATATATATATGCTCTGCGGGCCTCATGCAGTGGCGGTCTTCCGCCGCTCCTGCATTGTCTGTGGTACCACAGGCGTGCAGGGTCAGGGCCCGCGCCGGTGAGCCCACGGCGGCATCACCCGGCCGGTCCCCGGCAGCGTCATGTCGGGTCTGTGTGGGGCTGTCTGGCTGTGGCGGGCTCCCACTCCTTGTCTCTGTGGGCCCCGCGCCTCGGGTCTCTTCTGTGTTTCCTGCCCCATCGGAAACGCTGTGTGTGCCAGGGGCCCGTGCTGCTGAGGTCAGGACAGCGCTGTATGACCGGCCCTCGGTTGTGCTGCCTCGGGTCGGTATGGGGCTGTTGGGCATCTGTGGTCTTTCGCTGGGGCCTCTGCCTGGGTGCTCATCTTTCAGTCCTGCGGGTCTGCCTGCTGCTCCCTCGCAGTCTCCATGCTTCTTCTGTCCAGCTGGATCCGCCATCTTGGGCCTCGTACGGCCTGGGGCTGGTCGGCCTGAGCTCCTCATATACCAGGTAATGCTGGATTTGGATGGTGCTGGAGGGCTCAGGGTGGTGCTGGGCCTGTTGGTCCGGCGTTTGGCTGGCATAATTATGTGGAGGTTGCTATGATTGCTTAGATATTAGGCCGATGTTAGGCGAGGGGAGCAAGAGCTCTGAGTTTAGCTTCCTCTCCTCTCCATGGCCAGGTCACGCCCCCGAGTTTTGTGAAGATTTAACACAGCCTGTGAGCGGTCTCAGAGTGGACATTCATGAGGCTAATGAGCGGACGGTGAGGAGAGAAAGGTTGTGTGCTGACCTAACACAACCTACCCCAAGGAAGGTACAGAGCTTCTATATCAGCTGTTGGGATTGTATGAGGTTGTACTCGGCTGCGCCCCGGTGTAACAGGCCAGACTAACCCCCCGACCAGAATATACCCGGGGTTAAAGTGGCCTAGGCCAGATTATACCCCTCCGTATACCACAGCAGCTGTAGATCAGGGTCCCAAGCTGTGCACAGGGCCCCAAGCAACACATGGGGGCCCAAGGCAGCACAAAGTGGCCTCAGGCAGCAGAAAGTGGCCCTACACAAAATACAGGGGCCCCAGGCAGTGCTAGGGCCCCAGGCAGTGCTAGGGGCCCCAGGCAGCACACGGAGGCCCCAGGCAGCATACAAGGGCCCCAGGAAGTGCACGGGGCCCCAGGCAGTGCACGGGGCCCCAGGCAGCACAAAGTGGCCCCAGGCAACATACAGGGGCCCCAGGCTACACACAGGATCCCAGGCTACACACAGGGGCCCCATGCAGCATACAAAAGGCCCCAGGCAGCACACAGGGGCCCCAGGCAGAACACAGGGGCCCCAGGCAGCACACGGGCCTCAGGCAGCACACAGGGGCCCCAGGTGGCCTACTGCCTGGGGCCACTTTGTGCTGCCTGGGGCCCCGTGCACTGCCTGGGGCCCCGTGCACTGCCTGGGGCCCTGTGCACTGCCTGGGGCCCTTGTATGCTGGCTGAAGCCCCTGTGTGTAGCCTGGGATCCTGTGTGTAGCCTAGGGACCCTAGTACTGCCTGGGGCCCCTGTATGTTGCCTAAGGCCCCTTTATGCTGCTTGGGGCCTCTTTGTGCTGCCTGGTGCCCTTGTATGCTGGCTGGGGCCCCTGTGTGTAGCCTGGGGCCCCTAGTACTGCCTGGGGCCCCTGTATGTTTCCTGGGGCTACTTTGTGCTGCCTGGGGCCCCTTTGTGCTACCTGGGGCCCTTGTATGCTACATGGGGCCCCTGTGTGTAGCCTGGGATCCTGTGTGTAGCCTAGGGCCCCTAGTACTGCCTGGGGCCCCAGTATGTTGCCTGGGGCCCCTTTGTGCTGCCTGGGGCCCTTGTATGCTGCATGGTGCCCCTGTGTGTAGCCTGGCATCCTGTGTGTAGCCTGGCATCCTGTATGTTGCCTGGGGCCACTTTGTGCTGCCTCAGGCCCTCATGCGTTGCTTGGGGCCCTGTGCACAGCTTGGGGCTCTGATCTACAGCTACTGTGGTATACGGAGAGTTATAATCTGGCCTAGGCCTGTTTATACCCCAGGGTATAGTTTGGGCTAGGCCAGAATATACCCAGAGTATATTCTGGCCCAGGGGGGTATATTCTGGGCTAGCCCAGTTTATACCCCGGGGTATAAACTGGGCTAGGCCAGACTTAACCCGGGGTATAATCTGGTCTAGGCCACTTTAACCCCGGGTATATTCTGGTCGGGGCGTTAGTCTGGCCTGTTACACCAGAACCTGGAGGTCTGTGAATACCTGAACTGTGCCATTAAACTGTGTTCTGTGTGAGTAAATACCTGAGTCACTGCCTTCTGTCGTGCCGATCCTAACCAATACCTTACAGTGTAAAGCGGGTGGGAGACTCCAAATGGAGGAGGTGGCGATGAAGAAAGAATAACGCCGCCCAGCGGGGCGTGTGCTGCTGCATTGAGGAGGGGCAGAATGGAGCCTGGCGCCGCCTTTTCAGTCCCCAGCCTCAGGGACTTCTGTAAGTTATAAGTTATTTTTCTGCTGTTTTATAGGGCGGATTTAGCTCAGAGAGGGATAGATAGGGAGCAGCTAGGAAGGTGCAGGGACAGGTAGTGATAGTGTAGGGGCTTAGATCCAGGTGACAGGTTCTCTTTAACTGTAAGTTTTCTAAAGCCTTTTCTAAAGCTTACAGGGGGACTAGAGACATGGGGGACCAGTTCCCTGAATGCAGTAGACATGCTGCATTCAGTTTGCCATGCACCAGGGGTGTGACAGGTCCCCTAAAATCTGATGCACACTTGCATTGACTCTGCCATGTAGTTGTATGAGAGATTCAATCCCCGCAGCAGAATCCATTCCCCAAATCATGACACGTCCTCCACCTCCTTTCACTGACTTCTTTACAGACTTTGGGTTCAGTCTTTCCCCAGTTTGTCGATAAACATAATGTAACCAAATAAATTAAAGAGGACCTGTCAACTTCCTGGTGAAAGCACCACTGAATGCAGCATGTATGCTGCATTCAGGGAAGCTGAAGCCCGGAAAAAACACTTTGCAAACTTTACAGTTAAGAGGTCCAGTGGGTCGGATCTGATAAGAGATCCTCGCTAGGGATGAGCGAGTACTGAAATATTCGGACTCGTAATGAGTAGGTCCCGATACTCGGTACTCATTACGGATTGCACCGGTCCGGTGCAATCCGGCGTCCCATAACATGGGGCTCTATGGTCCTGGATTGCACCTGACCAGGGCAATCCGGGAGAATCCGGTTTTCAAACCGGTTTTCTCTTTTTGACCTTCCCACCTGGATTTTCAAATGAACAGCTGACTCAGGTTTTTTGAAGTAGCAGTGCTGTGAGGTTCATGTGAGTTCATGCTTGCCTGCATGAACTCACATGAACTTTCCCACGCCAGGGTGCACAGCTCTGCTATATCTCTGGTGGAGGTTCTCTACCAGTGATGTAGCAGAGCCAAAGAAGAACCCTGGATTGGACTACGTCGGACAGAAGAGGATTTTTTTTAAATAAAGATGGAGTCCCTAAGTGTGTTTTGTTTTTGTTTTTCAAATAAAAATATTTTTTCTTGGTGTTGTGTTGTTATTTAAACAATTTAATAGAAATTCATGGCGGTCATGTCTAATATTGGCTTGACCCCATGAATTTCGGGTTTAAAGCCAGCTGATAACAAAAAGCTGGCCCTAACCCCTTTATTGCCCAGTGAGCCTCTGCACTAGGGCCCTGAAAGAGTTGGCTTCAGCGCCAGAACATGGCGCTTCAATGAACGCACCATTTTCTGGGGCGGCTGTGGGCTGCCATTCGCAGCGGGGGGTGCCCAGAAGGCTTGGGCCTCCCTGCGCTGCAGATTCCAGCCCGCAGCTGCCTAGCTGGACCTAGCTGGACATAGAAATCGCGTGGAGCCCCACACATTTTTTTTTAAATTTCATGAAATTCATGAAATAAAAAATAAGGGCTTCCTGATATTTCTGTGTTCAGGCAGGGCCAAATAGTCAGCAGGGGGTTGGGGGCAGCCCGTTGCCGCCTGCTGTATCCGGCTGGCATACAAAAAGATGGCGAAGCCCACTTCAAAATTTTTCTGAAAAATCCATTAAACAATCCTGTAAAAAGGGACTGCATCTTTATTAACCCATCGACCATGGTCGAGGGGTTAATAAAGATGCAGTCCCTTTAATTCATATTGTTTTTTGGATTTTTCAGAAAAAAAATTGACGTGGACGTCGCCGTATTTTTGTATCCAGCCGTATACACCACCAACCCTCAAGTGCCTATATGTACTTGGCCGGACACAACAATATTGGGGAGCACCCTTTTTTTTATTATTTCATGAATTTCATGAAATAGTAAAAAAAAAATGTGTGGGGCTCCACGCTATTTCTATGTCTAGCAAGGTACAGCTAGGCAGCTGGGGGCTGGAATACGCAGGGCAGGGAGGCCCAAGAAAAAGTGCTTAAGGTCTCACAAGAGTACGGATAAGGGATATTTCCTAATTTCTGAACTAAACTAAATGAAAATAGTTTAAAACAAATTTTATTAGATATAGTTTTTATAAAACACCATATATTTAGGGTTTGTCAGATAATTAAGAAAATTAGCACTGTCAGATTAACACCAATAATTTACAGGTATTGAAATGTGTTCTCTAATTTTGAAAAATATTAGAATCTGAGAGTCCTCAGTGGTTGATACCTTTTAATGGTTAACTGAAAAGATGGTAAGTGAAGCAAGCTTTCGGGACACTCTGGCCCCTTCATAAGGCTGATAATGACGCAAATTCTGAAAACACACACATAGTAAATATGAAAAGTAACGTAAAGCAGAGTCAGTCTTGGGAGAGAGGAGCTGGGGAGGTGAAATCAAAATTCTGAGATAAAAGGAACAGATAAAACAATAAAAGCACCTTTACACGCTGCCACTGTGGCTAGCAACAGGTATCCACCGCACGTGCACGTTTTTAACGGTGGATAACGATCGCTGATGCCGCATATACACGCTGCCATTGCGTGCTCCACTGAAGGTATCTAGATAGAGGTAGAGATTGCATGGGGAAGGCGGTGAGGGCTGAATTGGGGGAACTTTGAAGAAGGAGCAGCAGGGAAAGGACGGCGTGGCAGGGGGGAGGAGGGAGGACAGAGCAGCAGGGGGGAGGAGGATGGAGGACAGAGGAGGTAGCGGTGGGGTGTGGGAGGATGTAGCAGCACAGGCAGGGGGAGAAAGGAGCACAGAGCGGCAAGGGGGAGGAGGACGAAGTGGCGGGGTGGGGGAGGACGGAGCAGCACAGGCAGGGGGAGGACAGAGGATGGAGTGGCAGAGAGGAAGAGGACAAAAGGAGGAGGAAGCGGTGGGGTGGGGGAGGATGGAGCGGCACAGGCAGGGGGAGGACGGAGCACAGAGCGGCAGGGGGAGGAGGACAGAGGACAAAGCGGCGGATGGGGGAGGATGGAGCAGCACAGGCAGGGGGAGGACGTAGGATGGAGTGGCGGAGGGGAGGAGGACAAAGGAAGGAGGAGGAAGCGGTGGGGTGGGGGAGGATGGAGTGGCACAGACAGGGAGAGGACAGAGCACAGAGCGGCGGGGGGAGGAGGACAGAGGACGAAGTGGTGAGGTGGGGGAGGATGGAGTGGCGGAGAGGAGGAGGACAAAGGAAGGAGGAGGAAGCGGTGGAGGAAGATGGAGCAGCACAGGCAGGGGGAGGACGGAGCACAGCGGTGGGAGGAGGAGGACGAAAGACAAAGCGGTGGGGTGGGGGAGGATAAAGCAGCACAGGCAGGGGTAGAACGGAGTATGGAGTGGCGGAGGGGACAGGGACAAAGGAAGGAGGAGGAAGCGGTGGGGTGGGGGAGGATTCAGCGGCACAGGCAGGGGGAGATGAAGCAGCATGGGGAGGCCGGAGCACATAGCCGTGGGGGAGAGGAGGATGGAGGACGAAGTGGTCGGGTGGGGGAAGCCAGAGCAGCACAGGCAGGGGGAGGATGGAGCGTCAGGGGGAGGATGGAGCACAAAGCGCCGGGGGAGAAGAGGATGGAGGACAAAGCGGCGGGGTGGGGGAGGCCGGAGCAGCAGATGCAGCGGGAGGATGGAGTGTTGGAGGGGAGGTGGACAAAGGAAGGAAGAGGAAGCGGTGAGGTGGGGAGGACGGAGCGGCAGGGGGAGGATGGAGCACAGAGCGGCGGGGGGGAGGAGGACGGAGGACAAAACGGTGGGGTGGGGGAGGATGGAGGATGCAGTGGCGGAGGGGAGGAGGACGAAGGAAGGAGGAGGAAGCGGTGCAGGGGAGGGAACGGCACAGGCAGGGGGAGGACGAAGCACAGAGCGGTGGGAGGAGGAGGATGGAGGACAAAGCGGTGGGGTGAGGGAGGATGGAGCACTGTACGGCAGCTCAGTGATTAGTAGAGTATACAGGGGCTCAGTGGTTAGCAGAGTATACGGTGGCTCAGTAGTTAGCACTGCTCGGTGGTTAGCACTGCGCGGTGGCTCAGTGGTTAGCACTGCGCGGTGGCTCAGTGGTTAGCACTGCGCGGTGGCTCAGTGGTTAGCACTGCGCGGTGGCTCAGTGGTTAGCACTGCGTGGTGGCTCAGTAGTTAGCACTGCGCAGTGGCTCAGTGGTTAGCACTGCACGGTGGCTCAGTGGTTAGCACTGCGCGGTGGCTCAGTGGTTAGCTATGCGCAGTGGCTCAGTGGTTAGCACTGCGCGGTGGCTCAGTGGTTAGCACTGCGTGGTGGCTCAGTGGTTAGCACTGCGCGGTGGCTCAGTGGTTAGCACTGCACGATGGCTCAGTGGTTAGCAGCGAGTGCGGTGGGCAGAGTGGTCAGCGCAGTGCGGTGGGCAGAGTGGTCAGCGCAGTGCGGTGGACAGAGTGGTCAGTGCAGTGGGCAGAGTGGTCAGCGCAGTGCGGTGGGCAGTGTGGTCAGCGCAGTGCGGTGGGCAGCGCAGTGCGGTGGGCAAAGTGGTCAGCGCAGTGCGGTGGGCAGAGTTGTCAGCGCAGTGCAGTGGGCAGAGTGGTCAGCGGTGGGCATAGTGGTCAGCGCAGTGCAGTGGGCAGAGTGGTCAGCGCAGTGCGGTGGGCAGTGTGGTCAGCGCAGTGCGGTGGGCAGAGAGAGTGGTCAGCGGTGGGCATAGTGGTCAGCGCACTGCGGTGGGCAGAGTGGTCAGCGCAGTGCGGTGGGCAGTGTGGTCAGCGCAGTGCGGTGGTCAGCACAGTTCTGTGGGCAGAGTGGTCAGCGCAGTGCGGTGGGCAGAGTGGTCAGTGCAGTGCAGTGGGCAGAGTGGTCAGTGGTGGGCAGAGTGGTCAGCGCAGTGCGGTGTGCAGAGGTGGACACACACACTCATAAACACACACACATACACGCACTCATACACACACTCACACACACATAGACACACACACTCCGCTATACTAACCATTGGCCCTGAGTCTTCCCCGGCCTGGATCCGCCGACATGTCGCCGTCCCCCGGAGGACTGGATCCAATATGGCGTCCGGGAAGTCTTGCGAGACTTCCTGGACGCCATATTGGATCCAGTTCTCCGGGGGGCGGCGACATGTCGGTGGATCCAGGCTGCGCCGAAGACGCAGGGCCGGTGGTAAGTATAGCGGAGTGTGTGTGTATGTGTGTGTGTGTGGGTATCTGTGTGTGCGGGCGGCCATATTAGAACACCCACAGTGGGTGTAGAGGCTACTTCAGCCAGGATGTGACGTACCATACCGTTACATCCTGACGGACGTAGCCTTAGGGTTTTATTATAATAGATAGTCAGCCATTAATTGTGCAAGTTCTCCCACTTAAAAAGATGAGAGAGGCCTGTAAGTGACATCATAGGTAGACCTCAACAATGAGACACAAAATGAGAAAATAAATCCTGAAAATCACATTATCTGATTTGGAAATTTTTTTTTTTAAATTTTGGTGGAAAGTAAGTATTTGGTTAATAACAAAAGTTCATCTCAACACTTTGTTGTATATCTTTTGTTGGCAATGACAGAGGTCAAACGTTTTCTGTAAGTCTTCACAAGGTTGTCACACACTGTTGCTAGTATGTTGGCTCATTCCTCCATGCAGATCTCCTCCAGAGCAATGATGTTTTGGGGCAGTCGCTGGGCAACTACAACTACCTCCAAGGGTTTTCTATAAGGTTGAGATCTGGAGACTGGCAAGGCCACTCCAAGATCTTGAAATGCTTCCTACGAAGCCACTACTTTGTTGCCCTGGTGGTGTGCTTGGGATCATTGTCATGCTGAAAGACCCAACCATGTTTCATCTTCAATGCCCTTGCTAATGGAAAGCGATATGCACTCAAAATCTCATGATACATGGCCCCCATTCATTCTTTTATGTACACGGATCAGTTGTCCTGGTCCTTTGGCAGAGAAACAGTCTCAAAGCATGATGTTGCCATCCCCATGCTTCACAGTTGGTATGGTGTTCAGTGGATTCTACTCAGCATTCTTTCTCCTCCAAACACGAAGAGTTATGTTTCTACCAAACAGTTCTACTTTGGTTTCATCTGACCATATGACATTCTCTCAGTACTCTTCTAGATCATCCAAATGCTCTCTAGCAAACTTCATTTGGGCCCAGACATTTAATGGCTTAAGCAGGGGGACACGTCTGGCACTGCAGGATCGTCGTAGTGTTTTACTTATTGTAGCCATTTGTTACATTGGTCCCAGCTCTCAGCAGGTCATTCACTAGGTCGCCCCGTGTGGTTCTGGGATTTTTGCTCAGCGTTCTTGAGATCATTTTGACCTCACGGGGTGAGATCTTGCGTGGAGCCCCATATCGAGGGAGATTATCAGTGGTCTAGTATGTCTTCTAATTTCTAATTATTGCTCCCACAGTTGATTTCTTCACACCAAGCTGCTTTTGTATTGCAGATTCAGTCTTCCCAGCCTGGTGCAGGGCTACAATTTTGTTTCTGGTGTCCTTCAACAGCTCTTTGGTCATCACCATAGTGAAGTTTGGAGTGTGACTGTTTGAGGTTGCATACCGTTCCTCTTAGTCTCTTAAAGAAGAAGTTACAGGTCTGTGAGAGCCAGAAACCTTGCTTATTTGTAGGTGACCAAATATTTATTTTACACCAAAATGTGAAAAAAAAATTCCTTTCCAAAATCAAACAATGCGATATTGAGGATTTGTTTTCTCATTTTGCCTCTCATAGTTGAGGTCTACCTATGATGTCAATTGCAGGCCTCTCGTTTTTTCACCACTGTATTACATTGCTTTATAATATACTATGTATTGCTAACATTACATTCTATTCTTATATACACACACACTACCCCCATCACTATATATATACACCACACTCCTCATCACTATATACACATATTACACCCCCATCACCATATACATATATATATATTTTTTTTATTTTTTTATTTATCAAAAGGTAAAAGCATAACAAGACAATACAAATATGGTACAGAAACGTTTCAATTAGATACATGTATTCAAGTACATCCATATAACTTTGGTAAAGTGCCCTGGCCCACTTTAAACAAGACCTAGAAACTTAGCAACTCAGAATGGGTCACAACGTTTCACAACTTAAATGGGTATGCATGTGTTATTTTTAATTAGCTAACGTTTGTTGTATTATAATATTTTACTTCTCACACTTTTACCTGGTCCGTCACGGCATGTTGGACCAGGCCCTCTCTACTTAACTACGTCTATACAGCCTTAAGCCATGTACTTTTATCAGGCCATTTACGAACCAAGGCCTGAAAATAAGTAGTAAGCAAGAAAGGTAAGAAACAAAGTTTAGAAAGAATAGTGTGGTACAGAAGATAATAGCAGAAGGGAGGGTGAGAGACAGGGACTGGGGAGGCGGGTAGGGTAGTGGGGAAGAAAGGTAAGGGAACAAGGTTAATCTCATGGTAAATCAACTCAATCTCCCAGCAGCAGCAGAGGGTACTACGGGGATGTTTTAAAGTCAGACCGTTGATACCAGGTGCCAAAGAACTCTGTATACCTATTCCTGAGAGATGCTGCAAAAAATAAGAGGGTGGGGGACAAGAGGCGCAATAGTGCCCTATCCCTAGTGACACTAGAAAGAGTGATGCTGAGGAGCCACTCACCTGATTCAGTTGTGGGCCCCACAACTAGTTTGAAGGCGTTTTGAGAAGAATCTCTCAACTGCTGCAGGACCTCCACCAACTACTGACCAGTAGTGAAATTCAAGGAGATGATGGGAGTACAGGTGTGACACGGTCCGCGCTGCTCCAATGTAAAAACTCACCAAAAGAGTCACAAAGTCATCAGTAGGTTTTATCTTTTTAATCCTCCTTCCTCCTACGCGTTTCGGCGCCCCACCTGGCACCTTCCTCAGGGATATTACCTATTCCTGAGAGAGGCAGTCATATCCTCCATCTGCATCAGGTCGTTTATTTTGTTCACCCACATACAATGCTTGGTGGTGAGGGGGATCTCCAACACTGCGGGATACAAGTTCTTGCAGCCATCACCAGGAAACGTAAGAGGGAAACTGAAACAGGAACAGCTCTGGACCTAAGATTTGCTCGGTCTTTGTGACATGTCTTATTATTCTCTTCACCTCTGCCCAAAAATGGTTACATTTCTCACACTCCCAAAAAACATGTAAGAAAGTCCCCTCTTCCCACATCTCTAGCAAGTCGGCTCAACAGAAGGGAACATCGAATGCATTCTCTCGGGAACCCTATACCACCTGGACAAAATGTTATAATTCGTATTTGGAGGTTTGAACTGATCGTAGTCTTATGTGCCAAGGTCAGGACACCCTCCCTCTGTTCAGGGGTAAGTTGAATGTTTAAGTCCCTTTCCCATTTCAGTAGGTATTTTGGTAGGGGTAAATCTACCGAGCAGGTCAGTATGGATTTCACTACCAATAAAGAAAGGGAAAGGGGTTCTTGCTCCAAGCATAGGCTCTCAAATTTAGTAGGGGGGCCAATAAATAATGATGCTTCCAGCAGAGATTTCATGTAATGCCTCAGTTGTAATGCCTTCCAGGGTCCTAGTTGTGTTTCAACCGACCCTAGACGAATGTCCTCTACTCTTACCCAAGCAGAATCTCTGATAAACTGTCTTGCTCTGAAATGCCCTGCTGCAATCCAAGTCCGAAAAGTCGGGTCTGTCAGTCCTGTGCTAAAATCAGGTGATCCAAGGATAGGGGTCAAGAGTGACAGGTGAGGAATTAAGTGAGAGCGTATTTCTGGAGAAGAACAACAATGTAGAGTGGGTCCAATGGTAGGATGGGATTTCAGACCGGGGTCGGAGACGTTGGGTAACCATGGTAAAGCCTTCAGGGGAATGTCAATGAAGCTCTGCTCTATATGTACTCATTGTGTAATTGAACTATGCCTGCACCATTCCACTACCCTTGCCAGGTGCGCGGAAGCATAATAAGCTTTCAGGTCCAGAAGACCCAAGCCCCCTTTCGACTTTTGTCTACACAACATGGATCTAGCCAGTCTGACCAGTTTCCCGGCCCAAATGAATCTGGTTTGAAGAGAGGAGAATTCCCTAAAGAAGGATTCCGGGATCTTAATTGGGATTGTCTGTAGCAGGTAAAGGGCCCGTGGCAGAGCATTCATCTTCAAGATTTCACATCTCCCAAACCAGGTGAAGTGACCATCCATCTATGACAGTCCTCCCGCAGTTTCTCTAAAAGGGGCACAAAAATTGCCTTATATAGCAAGTCTAAATCAGCTGTCAAATTGATTCCTATGTACTTCAACGAGCACCCTGTCCACCTGAATTTAAAGGTCGATCTGATACTTTTCAGTGTCCTATCAGGAAGAGTTATGTTAAGAGCCTCAGATTTGGACCAGTTGACCTTAAAGTTAGTTAAGGCTGAGTATTTGTCTAACTCGGACATAAGGCAAGGGAGGGAGACCACGGGGTTGGTGATGAAAAACAGAAGGTCGTCTGCATAGGCTGCTATTTTATGAGAGATCCCACAGGCACCCGCTGCTGTAATGTCAGGATTTAGCCTGATGTGGCGCAGGAGAGGCTCCAGTGTCAGAATAAAAATCAAAGGTGAAATAGGCCACCCCTGACATGTGCCATTAAGATTTGGGAAAGATTTCGAATGTACCCCATTTACTCTGACACAAGCTGATGGACAACTATATACAGCCTCTATCCAGGTCAACATGGAAAGCCCCAACCGTATAATCCGTAAAACTTCTCTCATAAAGTCCTAATTGACTCGGTCAAATGCCTTTTCAGCATCTGTAGAGAGCAGCAGCATAGGCGCACCGACCAGTTTCGACCCATGAATAAGATTTAGGGCCTTTATTGTATTGTCCTGAGCCTCCCTCCCCCGCATGAAAACCACCTGATCTGGGTGCATTATATCTTTCGTGAGACGAGACATCCTACTCGCCAGAATTATGGTGAATATTTTCAAGTCGGCGTTAAGAAGGGAAATTGGGTGGTAACTCACGCAGTTCAAGGGGTCTTTACCCTCCTTCGGAATAACAACTATGTTAGCTATAAGGGCGTCCCTGGGTAACACAGCCTCTGGGGCATCTGCGATGTTGTTAAAGGCAGATAAGATAACTGGGGAATCAGCTTATTATAGTTCTCCAGCGGGAGGCTGTCCGAACCGGGAGCCTTGCCATTGGGTGATTGACGGATTGCCTCCAATAGCTCCTCTGCTGAGATGGGACTTTCCAATTTGAGTAGATCTCCTCCTGAAATTTTGGGCAGGCCCAAGCTTTCAATGTACGCTCTTATCTGTTGTCTATTGGCACTCAAGCTATCTGGTGTAGTTGCACACCTAAGGGAGTAGAGTTTAGCATAGAAGTCACTAAAGGCTGCAGCGATTTCTAGTGGGGTAGATACTACTTTGTTTCCATTGTCCAGGACCTGGAGGACAAAAGCTCTCGCTCGCTGAGTATACAGGGCCCTCGCCACAGTCTTACTGGTTTTATTTACAAATTCGTAAAAGGCCAGGGAGGCTTTGGACATTAGGAGTGTTCCCAAATCCTCTCTGCGTTTCAGGAGAAGTGCCAGAGTCTGGGGATCCTAATGGGCCTTGTGGCTCATCTCCAGTTTATGTATCTCTGCCATCAAGCCCTCCGCCTCCTGCTCTCTCTTTCTTCAAACGCGCTCCATGCTTAACAAAGACTCCTCTAATCACACATTTGTGTGCCTCCCATACTACGCTGGGGGAGCAAGCCATTTCCACATTGTGCAGTAAATAGTCTTTTAAGGTGGACTCTACATCTTTCATTACCATGTCGTCCGCCAATAAAGAGGTGTTCAGGATCCATCGTCTATTGGTCACCCTGTAGCCTGGCAGAGATACAGTAAGTCTCACCAGTGCGTGGTCTGAAAATGTTATAGGGTTAATGGTCACATCTATCAGGGAGCTTAGGTCTGAATGTTTCAGAAAAAGATAGTCCAGTTGGTTGTGAGTAGACATCATGAGCAGTTGAGTAAAATGTATAGTCCCACTCCTTGGGGTGTGTCAGTCTCCACGTGTCCATTAATTGATGGTCAAATAAACTTTTCTAAATACATTTCAGTGCAGTCAATGACATTCCCGCAGAGCCCTTGGAAGCAGCTCTTAGTGGGTCAAGTACAAAGTTAAAGTCTCCACCTAAAGGGGTCGTGGCTTGGCAGGCAATGTGAGAAGACATGCCTCTGAGCTCTCCCGCTGACTCCCGCTAATATCCACTGTCCCACCACTACTACCGCTGTCTCAGCCAGCCGAACGGAGCACAGGTGGAGTGGACCCACCTTGGGAGTAGTCTGAACCACTGGAGCCTTGCCATGACCCACCACCACGAGAGAGATGCAGGTGGAGGAGAAAGGCCCTGCTCTCAAGATGGCACCGCGGTAAAAGAGGAGGCGGAGAGAGAGTACGCTGCCTGCTGGTGGCACATGCAGGCGGCTGCTAAACTGGAGAAGTTTGCCAGGAGGACTGAGGAGGTCCCGCAGCACATATGATCTCGGAGGTGAGGAGGATGATGAGGAGGGGAACCCCACAAATAAGGGAGAGGTGGATGGGGACCAGGAAGATGGCGCTTAAGAGATTGAGACCCATGAGCCCCAGGATGCAGAGGGGAATATGGAGGAACCCACATTAAGGGATGTATTTGAAGTGGTCTCCTTTTGCAAACAGGCCCTGACCACCCTAACACAACAATTTCAGGGAATGCAGAAAGAAATGGCAGGTATCAAAAAAGATATGAGAAAAGCTGAAATCAGAATAAGTGCTGTAGAGGAGCGGGTGGGAACAGCTGAGGACCACATTATTAAGTTCCAAAAGTCTGAAAAGAGGATGCCACAGCAGATAGCTGAAATAACAGCTAAAAATGATGATCTAGAGAATTGCTCTAGAAGAAATAACATCAGAATAGTGGGCATCCCTGAACTGGAGGGAGGAATCCCACTGACTTTGTGGAAGGCTGGCTCAGAGACTAGTTTGGTGCTGACACTTTGTCCTGACTTTTTGCAGTTGAACGGGCCCATAGAGTCCCAATGCAGCCACAACCAGCAGGCAAGGGACCTCATACTATGCTTGCCAAACTACTCAATTATAGAGACAAAGATACTATACTGTGTAAGACAAGGGATGCTGAGGAACTTATGCTGGATGGTCAGAGAATTGCAATTTATTGGGACTACTCCATCACAGTGCAAAAGCAACGCATGAAATTCACCGGAGTAAAGAGGCGCTTGGGAGAGCTGAATTTGCAGTACTCTATGATATTCCCGGCAAAGCTACGGGTAGAGGCTCTGGAGAAGGTGCACTTCTTCATGGAACCGGAGGTGGCCATACAATGGCTGGAGGTTAACGGCAAATGACTTCAGGCAAAGGACTGAACGGATGATAGACCTTGGTACACACGAGACTGTCGGCTGAGACTTTGAATCTTTGTGTTTTTTTTCCCCTTTTTTTAGCTCTCACTGAGGACGAAACCGTCTTTTAGGCCGGATTTAACTGAACCCTACTGTTATGTTTATTCCGGGAACTGTTATTCTCTCCGGTCATTTTTGTGTTTTCGTTTTCTTTTCTTTTTCTTCACATTTCCCTTCTTAGGATTGTCAATGTGGAGAAAGGGTTGTGAGACGGACGATGTGGGACCTATACATTTGGAGCTGCCTATTTTAGGCACGGCGGTGGTGAATATTATATACGTTTACTGTTATTTTACTGTTAATACTATACAATGCATAGTTTACATGATTCTGATGGGAGAAGGGGTTTGAGTTGGAGAGGTGTTCTTGGGTATTGTAGACCAGGATAGAATAACCCGACTCTCATAGAGAGGATGCGAATAGGGGGGGAAAGGGAGTGTAGGAAGGGAAGGGGGGCTGGGCAGGGGTGGGAGAGGGGGGACCACGAAGACAGCGGGAGGTGGGTACAGCAAAACTTGGTGGTGATTCAATTGGAGATATGGGGGAAAGAGTTAAAGTTCTAAGTTGGAATATCAGGGGATTGTCAGATGGCACCAGGAGAGGGGCTATAATTAAACACATCCAGGATCAGAACCCGTCAGTAATATGTCTATTAGAAACGCAACTTGTGCGGGAAACAACTCATGTCTTATATAGACGATATAAGATATATAGACTCCACCTTCTCTACCTATGCAAGAGGAGTCTTGTTATTGATTCATAAGTCAGTACACTATGAGGAGATGGAGTCATACGTCGATAAGGAAGGACAGTGTGTAGCCGTCAAATGCAGAATCTATGGTCAGCCTATATGCATTGTAGCGACATACATTCCTCCCCCTACACGAGTATTAAAATTAGGGAGATGTGGGAGTTTGTTGAGAAGGGAGAGGCACTACATTTTTTATTAGTGGGTGATTTCAATAATGTGGTTGATGCCTATTGGGATAGGAGCAAGCGCCCTCAAGGGACTCTGAATAGCTCTATTACTCCTTTTGGCACTCTTATTCAGAAAATGGGAATGGTGGATACCTGGAGAGTAAGGAATGTAGGAATACGTAGATTCTCGTGCTACTCCGCCTCAAATCGACTTAGCTCTGGCCAATGGTTTGATGGACGAAGTGATTGGGAACGTGCAGTATGTAACCAGAGTGATCTCTGATCACAGCCCCATCCTTGTGTCTATTAGACAGGGAAACCAAATAGGAGGAACGAAGGGTGGGTGGAAACTATCCACCTTGGTTACGCCACATTAACATGCAAGATATAGCTCAGGAATTAGAAAACTTCTTTCAAATAATGAGGGTAGCACTGATCCACTGGTAGTTTGGGAATGCGATGAAAGCCTACCTTAGGGGACTATTATTTCGAGATATTAGCAGATGCAAAACCCACACAAGACAGAATGAGAAAGATAGACTGAAAGCTTTAGACAAGGCTGAGGAGGAGGCAACCCAGTGTAATACGCCAGCAGCAAAACAAGCACTTCAGGAAGCACATGTAGACGTCAACAAGATACTTATGGATAAGGGGGCAAGGAAACGGGCGTTTCAAAAAACTTAATTTTTATGAGAAAGGTGAGAAGGTTGGCCATTTATTGTCGATCATAGCCGCTGCCCAGAGAGAGAATTCATTTGTACATAGTATGATTTCCGCAGACGGGACATTGGTTACAGAGGTGGCAGATATTTTGGGAGTCTTTTAGGACTTTTATGGGGCACTCTACATGTCGGGTGGTGTGACACATGTGGGAGCAGTGAACACTTTTCTTGCACAGGGTGTGTTACCTGTACTGTCAGAAAGGGATAGAGATAAAGTTGAATCACCTATCACAATTGACGAATTAGAGGACGCTCTGCGTGGCATGTCTAATGATAAAGCCCTGGGGTTGAACGGATTGCGAATAGAAATCTATAAGCAGCTGTAAGAAACCTTACTACCCCACTTATTGAAAGTGCTAGAGGTGGCAAGGGACAGGGTAAATTTACCTGATTCTATGAGGGAAGCAGTCTTAGTTGTAATTCCTAAGGAAGGTAAAACCCACAAATCCCAGACTCATACCGACCAATCTCATTGCTGGCAGCTGACGTGAAGCTTCTGGCCAAGGTGTTGCCAAATAGGCTGACTACCATTATATCCGATTTGATCCATATGGATCAGTCCGGGTTTATGCCAAATAGGTCAACAGCCACCAATATACGGAGACTGTATTTGAATTTGCAGCTGCCATCTGACAACCCGGGCCGGAGGGTGATTGTCTCGCTGGATGCCCATAAGGCCTTTGACAGCGTTGAGTGGGGATACTTATGGCACGTGTTACAGAGGATGGGTTTTGGTCCACAATTCATTGGTTGGGTGCAACTGTTGTACTCTCAACCCTCTGCCAGACTCAGAGTAAATGGGGTGGTGTCCCAGGGGATAAAGCTTCAGAGCAGGCTTGCTCGTTATCATCGCTTTTTTTAGCAATTACAATACAACCCCTAGCTGCAGTTATTAGGAAATCAACGGAGGTTAAAGGATTTAAATATGGGAACATAGAGGAGAAGATAGCTTTGTACGCGGATGATTTATTATTGTTTCTGGAAGACCCCGGGACCTCATTGGATCATACTATGTGGATACTTGAGGGGTTTGGACAGATTTTGGGACTGAGAATTAACTGGTCTAAATCAAACCTCCTTAAGGTGGATAGTGGGGTAAGCTGGACACATGAAGACGAAGGGGCTAATATAATACAGTGTGTTGATAGTTTTAAATACCTGGGCATACAGGTGTCATTGCCGATAACAACATATATGAGCTTGAACTTAACACCACTACTAAAAACGCTGAGGGAAAAAGTGATTGCCTGGAATAAATTACATTTGTCAATTGTTGGGAGGACCAATCTACTGAAAATGGTGTTGATGACCAAGCTCCTGTACTTGCTCCACAATGCCCCTGTCTGGATACTTAGAACATTTTTTAAAGTGATTAGTTCAAATTTAGAGACTTGATATGGGGCAAAAAGCAAAATAGAATCAAACTGGAGACTTTCCAGAGGCCAAAGAATGAGGGTGGGTTGGCAGTACCAAATCCGGAACTTTATTTTATAGCTGCGCAATGCCAACATCTTAGAGGATGGTCTAGTGAGGGGAAAGATGGAGCCAATAAGGAGGTGCTGGAGTTTGTCTTAGATAGGAGCCTGCTGATAATTGGAGTGGAAGATGGCATGGTGGGATCCATGGGGGGAAAAACTCTCACACTAGGACTCATAAACAAAGTCTGGGACAGGCTTAAAAGGGTAAGTGGGATAACTAGATTGAACAGATTTACACCCATTTGGGATAACATTAACCTTCCAGAAATCCAGAAAATGGGTAGTTTTAGAATGTGGAGACGCAAAGGTATAGTCTATATGTAGCAAATTATAGATGAAGGACACTTGAAGCCCTTCTTACGACTCCATGGGGAATTCCAGCTACCGGGGTCTGAGTGGTACCACTATACTCAATTAAAGCACGCTGTTACAGCTCAAAATGTTACAAAGAGTGTGGACGTGCAATCCGACTTGGTGCTGGAATATGTTTGTAGTGGTGGAGGAGCTACTACAGGGGTAATTTCTTCTTTGTATAAAGATATACTACACACTTTCCTTCTGGAACACCCATCTAAAGTAAAACAAAATGGGAGGAGGAGGTTGGGACTATTACGGAAGAGGTGTGGGATACTATCTTGGAATATGTACCTAAGCTTTCAGTTAGTGAACAAGCCAGGTTATCCCATTTGTATGTACTTCGAGTTTACAGATCTCCCCTGATGATGTTTAAGATGAGGCTGGTGTCCACTTTGGGTTGCCCAAGATGCGGATGTAGTGAAGCAGGAATTTACCACATGATGTGGACATGTCCCAGATTGATCCCCTTTTGGATCTCCGTTGTTAATAAAATAGGGAGCATACATGTGTGACATCCCCAGGGTTCCATTGGTGTGCCTCCTCGGGCATGCGGAGGAGCTTCGGGTGGAAAATAGTATTAAATCTGCAATTGCCAGCAGGGAAGACAAGGAAGGTTATTGCCAAGAATTGGATTACTGAGAATCCTCCGTCCAGGAGAGACTATATTAGACAGGTGGAGCTTGTCATCCAATTGGAGAGGGGAGTATATGAAAAATGGGGAAACCCCAAAGTTTTTGAGAAGCTCTGGACCCCTTGGCTGCAAAGCAAATAAGGTGCTTTTGGTTTTATATACTGTGTCTGATGGATTACTGTAAACTCTTCAATACCATTTAGTATAAGTATTGATCCCTGGTGTTTCTATTCCTGTGTACATGGACTGGACTCTTTCCTACCTTTTGATGCAAATCAGTTAGGATATAAAAGATGTACATTTTGCGTATTCTGCACTCTATTCTATAAAGGAACCATTTTATGTGAAGCTATAAGTCCCACATCTGCAAAGGAGACCATCTCAGCCCTTCTCTGTACAGAAAAAAGGGGGAATTACTCCTGGGCTAGTCTAGCACATGGTAAACCAGTTAACCATTTAAACAGGAGTTAAATAAAAATACAAAAGTCAAGCATGTGTATAGGCAGGAGGAGGTCCAATTCAGAGTCAATCAGATTTTTTAACTGCCCCTGTAAAACTGGAGGCCTCATAAAGGATACAAAACCCAAAGAAACAGGACAATAGGCATCCACGGACATCTCTCAGGTGGGCGCAAAGTCCCCTCTCTCCGTAGTGGAGGACTCTCTGTCCGATGCCCGGCGACTTCTCCTCTGGCTCGGTCTGGATGGTGGTCCCAGTGCCGGGACAAGACATTTTGGTGCCCTAGGCAGGTAAGGCAAACGGCGCACCCCCCCAAAAAAAATATGTCTAGGAATAAACGCCTCCCCAGTGGTATATACAGGCCCCAGCAGTATATACAGCAGCCCCAGTGGTATATACAGGCCCCAGCAGTATATACAGCAGCCCCAGTGGTATATACAGGCCCCAGCAGTATATGCAGCAGCCCCAGTGGTATATACAGGCCCCAGAAGTATATACAGCAGCCCCAGTGCTATACAGCAGCCTCCCCAGTGGTATATACAGGCCCCAGCAGTATTACAGCAGTCTCCCCAGTGGTATATACAGGCCCCAGCAGTATTACAGCAGCCTCCCCAGTGGTATATACAGGCCCCAGCAGTATATACAGCAGCCCCAGTGGTATATACAGGCCCCAGCAGTATATACAGCAGCCTCCCCAGTGGTATATACAGGCCCCAGCAGTATATACAGCAGCCCCAGTGGTACACAGCAGCCTCCCCAGTGGTATATACAGGCCCCAGCAGTATTACAGCAGTCTCCCCAGTGGTATATACAGGCCCCAGCAGTATATACAGCAGCCCCAGTGGTATATACAGGCCCCAGCAGTATATACAGCAGCCCCAGTGGTATATACAGGCCCCAGCAGTATATACAGCAGCCTCCCCAGTGGTATATACAGGCCCCAGCAGTATATACAGCAGCCCCAGTGGTACACAGCAGCCTCCCCAGTGGTATATACAGGCCCCAGCAGTATATACAGCAGCCCCAGTGGTATATACAGGCCCCAGCAGTATATACAGCAGCCTCCCCAGTGGTATATACAGGCCCCAGCAGTATATACAGCAGCCCCAGTGGTACACAGCAGCCTCCCCAGTGGTATATACAGGCCCCAGCAGTATTACAGCAGTCTCCCCAGTGGTATATACAGGCCCCAGCAGTATATACAGCAGCCCCAGTGGTATATACAGGCCCCAGCAGTATATACAGCAGCCCCAGTGGTATATACAGGCCCCAGCAGTATATACAGCAGCCCCAGTGGTATATACAGGCCCCAGTGGTGGTATACACAGGCCCCAGTGGTGGTGTATACAGGCCCCAGTGGTGGTGTATACAGGGCTCAGTGGTGGTGTATACAGGGCCCAGTGGTGGTGTATACAGGTCCCAGTGGTGGTGGTGGTGTATACAGGGCCCAGTGGTGGAGGTGGTGTATACAGGGCCCAGTGGTGGTGTATACAGGGCCCAGTGGTGGTGTATACAGGGCTCGGTGGTGGTGGTGTATACAGGGCCCAGTGATGGAGGTGGTGTATACAGGGCCCAGTGGTGTATACAGGGCCCAGCATGCGGACCGGGGGGGGGCACCTTTGCACACTCACCAGTCACCGAGGCCGCCGTCACCGTGCGTCTGCTGTAAGTGCTGTAAGGAGGAGGAGAGGAGGGGCGGGCAGACAGGAAGTCTGAGACCCGCCCTCCTTCCTCTCTGGCCGGCGCGCCGCAGCCGGCGGCGGCCAGCATGGGGCCCCCCAGGGGGTGCGGGGCCCCCCAGGGGGTGGGCAATGGGCCCCTCATGAGGGAAAAAATGCGCCCTGCACAAGATGGCGCCCTAGGCGATCGCCTAGGGTCGCCTAGCCGTCGTTCCGGCCCTGGGTGGTCCTCTGGTCTTCCACCCACGGAAGGGCCAGGTCGTAGAGCTAGCCAGTCTGGAACGTCAATAGGATCCGTGTCCAAAAAACA
This sequence comes from Allobates femoralis, assembly GCA_033576535.1. Taxonomy (NCBI): domain Eukaryota; kingdom Metazoa; phylum Chordata; class Amphibia; order Anura; family Aromobatidae; genus Allobates; species Allobates femoralis. The sequence continues at coordinate 370,130,992 of JARQOC010000003.1, forward strand.
GAACAGTTCAGGAAGATCGTGATGCTTTTTGAGGAGAAGGATGGCAGAGTCTTTATGTATGATCACATGGAAGGGGTGACCCCAGCGGTAAGGTACCCCGGTCTCCATGATTTTGACCAGCAAGGGGTACAAAGCTCTTCTCATTGCCAGGGTATGACTAGAAATATCCGGGAATAACTTAATCCTGGCACCGTCTAGCTCCACAAGGCCATGCGACCAGCCCTTTTCGATAATAGAGTCCTTATCAGTGAAATAATGAAGGTGGCACAGGACATCCCTGGGGGAATCAAGTGAGCCTCCCCCGGACGGAAAAATCTATGTACCCGGTCAAAGGGGCAAGGGGAGTCCTCATGGCGCTCCAATGCCTTGTTAAATATTTCCTGGACTTTATCTTGCAGCGTAGCAGACAGCCAATCCTCAGGGAGTCCTTTAAGTCTTATATTATTTCTCCTGTTCCTGTTTTGCTGGTCATCCAGGAGCAGGTGTAGGTCATTCACATATGAATCAGTGTCCTCCAGGCGTTCCTCAAGAGATGACTGAGCTGCCTCTGTGTCGGACACGCTATGCTCCACAGTATTCAGATCCTCTCTCACAGCCTCTATATCCTGCTTATGAGACTGCTCCAGCCTGGATATAACAAGATCCAGATCCACTTTAGTCAGGAGCGCCATTATCAATTCCCTAATGGCTTGAAAGTCCTTGGACTCATTAGGGCTTGTGTGGTCTTGGGGCGAATTGGGTACTCTCTCCACTCCCCTGTCTTCTCCCCCAGAGATCTCCATCAACACATCACCAGAAGGACCAGCTTTGGGAAAGTCAGAGGCCAAAGGGGTAGTGGTTGTCATCTGCTTATGTCCTCCCTGCTAGCACTGTTAATAGTGTTCCCTGGGCTGTCATCCTCAGGGCATTCTGCTCACGTGTAGGTCTCTGTAGGGAGTAGCTGTGTGCTGGGAGAAAGTTTGCCTCCCGCATCAGTGTTCTGTCCCACTGCGGCTGCATGTCTCCCCTGCCTCTTATCTGTGGGCCCCGGTCTCAGTGTCCCTCTGGGATCTGTCCAGGTGTTTTTGCTTTCCGGACTGATCTCCGGTCCTCCCGCTGCTCTGCGTCCTCTTCTCCTCCTCTCCTGACCTGTAGCATGCAGGGGGGAGGGATGCTGCGGCTTCGGCGCCAACTTCCCCGCCAGCTCAGAGCTCAGGGCAGCTGAGGGGCCGGAAAAGAAGCCCGCTATGGTGCCCTGTGAGCGGGAGCTCCCTGCGGCCGGGGCAGACAGTTCCTGGATAGATGTCCTTCGTTTGGGCGACATTTGTGGGGCTGAATCTGGCGGCGGTGAGTTATATGATCCAGGCATGTGGGGGGCTCCAGCAACAAACGTCCTCACACCATGGTAGTCATGCCCCACCCCCTATATGCATATATTAAATGCCCATCACTATAGACACATACACTATTGGAAAAAGTAAAGGGAACACCTAAATAACACAATGTAACTCCCAAGTCAATCTCACTTTCGTGAAATCAACCTGTCCAGTTATGAAACAATACTGATTGGGAATCAAATTCTCCTGATGTTGTGCGAATGGAACATACAACAGGTCGAAATGATAGGCAATTAGCAAGTGTGAGGTAGCACCCGGGGAACCCACTTACATAACGACAAAACACGTGTTTATAATTCAACCAATGTCTACCCGTTTATTTTTCACATCTAAACAACATAACCCGGCTAGCATGTTTGACACATTGCACATTGATTATAAACACCGTACATAAATACACCATACATTTACATATAACATTACATAACACCTATATTGCACATAACGTCTTATAGTTACCCGGGTCCTGTAACCACCTCTCTGTCCCCATTGGAGCTCTATCAACCGCTCCCGTGGTGGCTACGGCCTCCGACCTATCTACACGTTCCATATACATTTAACAATACACAAGTTATCATATATCAACAGGCCCTGTAGGTCCCAATGGCGGAACCAGCTGCCTGGCTTTATTTCCCCAGCTCCATACTACCCCGGAGTACAGGCCCCAGCCTGACCGGGTTCTTACACACTGTATGTGGTCTATCCTATAAGCCACCATGGACCACACACATCCTTTCACACGCTCACAGCCCATCATATAGACATCCATGGACTGTGGCACCTCTGGGTTCAGAACAGGGATTGTCAAACCTTAGTACCCGGGAAAACCATCCGTTACCCACTATAGGAGCCCTATTAACCCCTGCATCTGACCTCTGGTACATACATTCATTGCGGTTCATCAGGTCCAATCATTGACTATTTCAGTCGGATCTAAGGGCGGTCTATGCCCGCCTGGCACACTTCATAAAATCGCCTACCGAAGGGCTACATACATTCTCCTCCCGAAGAGCTACATACATTCCGTTTCATCAGGTCCATCCATTCACTATTCCAGTCGCACCTAAGGGCGGTCTATGCCCGCCTGGCACACATCATACATCTGCCCCTATAGGGCTACATACACTCGCTGGGTCTTTTAAAAAGCCATTCAATACTTATACGGTTCAACAGGTCCTTCACTGTCTAACTAGTCGGACCTAATGGCGGCTACGCTCGCCTAGCACGATTTACACACAGCTCACTCTGTCACACGGGAACTGCCGTCTTACCGGGCACGGATCCGGGTCTCGCTACCTATGTCACAGGTCCACCAGGCATCCCCACGGGCTCCTTCCCGGGCGCATGGTTGAGATACGTCTGTTCTAGCGTCCACCGGGTCAGCCACGGCTTCCCCCTCCAGGTGCTGTTACGACATCGGTCCTAGACCCCGGCATGGAGCTAGCATGCTCCCATAATACACACAGAGCCCTGGACTGCTCTGCACTCTGGCTGGTCATCAGGATCACAATGCTCTCAGGCTGATCTCTGGCTGATAATGATCTCACAAGTCTCTGGTTGATAATGATCTCCCAAGTCTATCAGCTGGCAGGCTCTTATCATGCCTGCCACTCCCACACTGACTCATCCAGCTGGGCTGCTATTACTCAGGACACACCCACACCGGCTGTTAGCATTTAGCACACCTTGCTCTTTCAGCTGCTCATTGGTCTCATGAATGTGTCAGATTTACAGCACTCACAATCACATTTAACTCCTTGTGTTCCTGACAGGTTCACAGCATCATCCACTATAAAACCGGCCAGTGTGAATAGGATCATACCCTGATCCTGCATGTGATGCGTCCCGGCCAAGTTCTCTGTTCAAATCCTTTTTGGCTGTTGATTTGGTCACTTTTGGTCACTTTTGAAGCCCAAGGAAGTTGCTCAGGTAGTGCAGCTCATCCAGAATAGCACATCAATGCAAGCTGTGGCAAGAAGTCTAGCTCTGTCTGTCAGCATAGTGTCCAGAGCATGGGACAGATAATAGGAGACATGTCAGTGCACCAGAAGATGTTGAGGGAGTCGTAGGAGGGCAACAACCCAGAAGCAGGAACGCTACTCCCTTGTGCAATAGGAGGAGCAGTGCCAGAGCCCTGCAACATGATTTCCAGCACACCTCTAATATTCATGTGTCTGCTCAGACTGTTAGAAACAGACTCCATAAGGGTGGTACCATGAGTCCACAAGTAGGTGTTGGACTATAAGCTCAACACTGTGCAGTAAGATTGGTATTTGACAGAGAACATCAAGAATTCAACATTGGTTCCATGTGCTGTTCACGGATGAGAGCAGGTTCACACAGAGCACATGTGCTAGACGAGATTGAGTCTGGAGACTCTGTGGAGAACATTCTGCTGCCTGTCAAATCCTCCAGCATGACCGGTGTGGCAGTAGATCAGTAATGGTGTGGGGAAGCATTTCTTTGAACGGCTGCACAGCCCTCCATATGCTAGCCAGAGGTCCCTTGACTTCCATTAGGTACCGGGATGAGATCCTCAGAACCATTGTGAGATTATGTACAGGTGCAGTGGGCCATGGGTTCCTTATGATGCATGACAATGCTAGATATCATGTGGTTGAAATATGTCAGCAGTTCATGCCCATTCCCCAGACCTGAATTTAATCGAACACATATGGAACATCATGTCTCAGACTGTGCAGGAGTTGACTGATGCTTTAATCCAGGGCTGAGAGGAGATCCCTCAGGAGAACATCTGCCATCTCATGAGGATCATGCCCAAGCATTGTAGGGAGGTCATACAGGCACAAAGAGGTGACATATTTTTGAGCCTCATTTTCTTGTCTTGAGGCATTTCAATAGAAGTTGGATCAGCCTGTAAATAGATTGTCCTCTTTTATTTTGAGTATCAATCCAAACTCAGACCTCCATGGGATATTAATTTCAATTTACATTGATCATTTTTTGTTTTACTAGATGTGGGGCTGATGCTATCACATTGGGAGGGCGTTGATATGACAATGGGGGCGGGCTTGATGGAGCTGGTGGCGGTGGCTATCTCCCCCCTGTGTTCTCTGCCAATGTATGTAAATTCATTTTAGTTAAAAACCTGTTTCTCTGTTTTTTTAAATAATAAAGTGTTTAATTTCCTGGTAAAATATGTGTAGGGCTTTGCTGTCATTTCTCTTGCCAGTGCAGGTAAACCAAGAAGCTACTGGCTGCCAATTCTCGCTGCCTGGTGTTACCTTCACTGGCAATGAAAAATACATGGAAGATCTATTTTTTTTAGTTATTAAAATAAATAATTTTAAAAAATTGACATGGCCTGGGCTTTGCTGTATTTTCTGTTGTCAGCAGAGGTAACCCTGGCAGCTGGGGGCTGGAATTCTCAGAGTGGTAAGGCTCAAGCGTTCTTGGCCCCCAAGCTGAAAATTGCAGCCAGCAGCTGCCCCAGAATTGGTACCTCAATAAGATACACCAAAACTGGCAGTTATCCTGCTCTTCCAGCTGCCATGTAGCAGTGGCAGACTGGGTAATAAAGGAGTTGATGTAAGCCTTTTTGGGCAGCTGATGTCAGCCTTCAGTACGACAGACGGTCATTTGCAATACTTTACAGTAAAGAACAAAAAAAAAACACACACAGAAATCCTTTATTGCATACAAAATAGACAGAGACACCTTGTTATCCACTTTATTAGCTGCCACCAAACTCCCCTTCGACATTATTATTTATTTATAGAGCACCATTGAATCCATGGTGCTGTACATGAGAAGGTTACATACAAAGAAGTTAAAAATACAATGAACCAACTAACAATGAAGACCGATACAGAGGGGAGAGAGGACCCTGCCCTTGTGGGCTTACATTCAACACGGCTGTGGGGAGAGTAGTTTGGGTCTGCTCTGGTGGTGGTGGAGTGCTGGGTCCGATGGTGGTGAAGCACCGAGTCCAGTGGTGGTGAGGTGGCACTGTGGTCATTACAGGCAGTAGGCTGTTCTGAAGAGATGGGTTTTCACGTTCCGCTTGAAGGTTCCGAGTGTGGGAGACAGTCGGACGTTTTGGGTTGCAGAATTCCTGAGAATGGGGGATGCTCAGGCGAAGTCTTGAAGGCGGTGAGATGAGGAACGTACAAGTGTGGAGGAAAGAAGCAGGTTCTGAGAGGATCAAAGATTATGAGCTGGATGATATCGGGAGATTATTTCAGAAATATATGAAGGGGACAGATTGTGGACGGCTTTGTAAATCAGTGTTAGTAGTTTGAATTGGATACACTGGTGAATTGGGAGCCAGTGGAGAGGCTTGCAGAGGGGAGAAGTGGAGGAATAGCGAGGAGAGAGGTGGATTAGTTGGGCAGCAGGGTTAAGGACAGATTGGAAAGGTGCAAGAGAGTTAGCAGGGAGGCCACAGAGGAGGAGGTTGCAGTAGTCAAGACGGGAGATTATGAGGGCATGCAATATTAGTTTAGTAGATTGAGGGTTGAGGAAGAGACGGATTCTGGAAATATTTTTGAGTTGGAGACGGCAGGAGGTGAAAGGCCTTGGATGTGCGATTTGAAGGACAGGGCAAGTCAAGGGTCAATCATAATTCTGTAATTAGTGTAATCCTGTGGTGGGGCTGTGTGATGCATCACTCCACCATCTATGCATACATGAGTGTTCAAAGATGCGGCCGTGTGAGTATGTGTGTGCATGTGTATTTATGTGCATGTATGTGCGTTTGTACTTTTGTGTGCATGTGTATGTATGTGTGCATATGTGAGTGTCTGTGTGTGTATGTGTGCATGTATATCATTGTGTATTGTGAGGTAGCAAGGGGAATGGTGGTAGAGGGACGCTATGTTTCCCCAAGGATGGTGAGCTACTGCATGTATGGGACGGGAGATGCTTACATGAGCATAGGTGAGGTAGGTGTAGCCACCGTTACTGAGAATGGTGGCTGTTGGTAAAGCCTGTTATGGGACCTCATCTATGAGGAATGGGGGAAGGTTTTTGGGCGGGCCTCCATTCCTCATCTCCCGCCCCAGGCTTTTGAAGTAGCTGGGAGGGAAAGACAGGTGAGAAAGGTTAGGCCAGAAGAGACGGCTGTCAAGGTGTTGTGAGATGAGATCAGACTGGAGAGGAGTTCAGTCGGTGGACAAGGAGCCTGTGAGCACACAGGGAGTGTGTACCGGACCCCAAGGTGGGGAAGGACCCCTAGGCGAGCTCCAGGAGGAGCAGGTTTAGGACCGACGCTATTATCCTGACGTAAGGACTGTTTTTTTGTTTGTTTTGCCATTGTGTGAAATAAAACACACTTGTTTTTGGACTGAGTCTGAGTGTCACTGCCTTACTTGCTGCTGCTATAGAGACTGATCCCTACAGTATATACATATATGTGTATGTGCATGTATTAGTGTGTGTGCATATTTGTTCATATGAATGTTCATGGATGTGTATGTGTGTGTGCATGTGTGGCACCCTGTGCAGGGCACCACAGGTTTCCTTGGGACATAGATGGAAAGTACACAGCAAGCAGACCCCACTAACAAACAACACCTTTCACCCCAGACCTGTAGGGGGAGCTCCACTAGTTGCCTTAAGCCAGTTCCCCTATAAATACGGGTCTTGGAGGGAGAAACACCAGAGTCTGCAGTCACTAGAGAACTGTAAACAGCTGAGTGAGCTGACCTGGTACTGGAGTCACCCTAGGCCCATACCAGAGACACCTGGAAAGTGGTAGACCCTTAGAATAGGGGTCACAGGAACAGGAGAGAAGCAAGTACCAAATAGGGGCAGAGGAGTCACCCCGACTCACCCTAATAGAGTTCCGGTCACTGGGTCCGAGCTACAAGGACGCAGTACAGACTTTGTAGAGAAACCAGCACCACAAATAGGGGGTTTAGTTCCCCGGACACCCGAAGCACCACCAAATGAGAGCCCGGAGTCGTAGAGCCTGACAGGAGTCCCATAGAAGTGCCCTCAGTGCAGCAAATCCGGGTGTGCAGAGTCACACAAGAAAGTGCAGTAACGGCTTGGTCGGGTTTTATGCCCGCCAGCCTACAGCAGAACAGCGTATACTAGGAAGCCTACAACACTGCTTGCTGTGGAAACTCCTGAAGTGTTTTAGCTCATCTCCGGTCGAGTGTGCCCATCAACACCAGTAAAGGTACCAAAAGACTTTATGTGTGTGTGTCCCTCCTTCCATTCGCACTACACCGACCGCGCTTCCTTATTCCTCCTAACTCCATTAACTGCCCCAGGGAACCCCCGCTCGTCCTGTAGGGAGCGGTTCCATCTAGCTGCCGTACATCACCCCGGAGGCCTGAGCAGCGCCGGTGCCATCACCGGACACCTACAGGTGGCATCTGGAAACAAACTTTACCTTTACTTAATCGTGCATTGACCACCTGGCCCACCCAGCCTCAGGCACCGAACCGTGACCGCAGCCAGTGCCTGAGACCTGAGAACCCGGCAACGGTGAGTCACATGTGTGTGCATGTATGTGTCTGTATCTTCGCATATATGTGCATGTATACGTGTGTGGATGTATGAGTCTGTGCGCGTGTGTGTTCATATATTCACGTATGTGAATGTGTATGTATGTGTGTATGTACATGGGTGGGCATATGTATGTATGTGCATGTATGTGTGTATGTGTAAGTGTGCGTGTATATGCATGTATACGTATATATGTGTGTGTGTATGTTGTATGTGTCTACACCCACCGCCACCCACAGTCGCTAGGATCTCCAAAGCTCCATCTGCAGCCTGGCCAGAAGCAGATTAGGTTTTAGCACCCTCTGTAGCCACCAGAGGGCGCCCGGACCCGAACCCCTTCTGCACAGGCCGCAGACAGAGCCTCAGATTTCCTAGTAGCTGTGGTGCAGCAGCGATGGTGGGCTATGGCATTGGCAGGCGTGCGTGTGTGCGCAATGCGTGTGTGCGGGCGGGCGGCAGAATTTGAAGTCTCGGTAATATACTGGTGGTACCGCCAGTAGGCGTCATATTGGGACACCCATCACTTGGGTGTACCAATATGGCTTCCGGCATGCTTCCGGTGACATGGGGAATTCTGGGATATGGTCTTATCCCAACAGAAGTTGAAGACAGATGCCACTAGGTAAGTATATATTAGATTGTTCTCAAAGCATTCTACTATGCACTGAATAAAATTTTCACCTGGAATATTTTATTCGTTTAGACCTAGGATGTGGTATTTTAGTGTTCCCTTTGTTTTTTGAGTATTTCTCATAACACCCCCATCACTATATGCACATATTACACCCCCATCTCTATATATAATGCCGAATGCATCCTTCTGTCCAAAGCTGAGATGGCTGGTGCTTGCACAGTGCTATTTTATTGTGCCATTTAATTGAAAATACTGTTTCTGACAATATCACCAGTCACCAGTGTGTTTAACATATTATTTGCAGAGACAGTGTTCAAGCAAATGGCATCAGAAATTGCAGTATGCACATGTGCTGACTGGCACCATTTCTTTTAAACTCATTTTATTAGAATATGAATACCAACATATTATTCATCATATGTATTACATCATATCAGGGAAATCATACAATGTGAAAGGTTATAAAACAGAATCACAATAAAAAAAAAAAAAACAATAAAACAATAAAAGTAGCAAGTACAGAAAGAACAGTCATCTTTGCTCACTAACGCCACCACACAACTTTATTTACATCCAATGTCGTACAATTAGTTGCCTACAAACCCAGATTCTCTCTCCTTTTCGACAACTCAAACTCGATCTATCAAATCTTTTATGGACTCCCTGATACTCTGGAGTACCACCAGTCAGTGGAGACTTCACCCCTATTCCCCATATGTTCTCAAATGTTGTTAAAAGTTTTTGTGCTAATGTGTATAGTGTTCATATGACAGGATCATATTAGTAAATTTAATCCACATGGATCGCGTTGGGGTTCTACTATCCATCCATCTAATTGCAATTATCTTCCTTGCGATAAATAATACCTTTTTTAAAAAAGAACGGAGGCAAAAGGGTCATTCCTCCTAGTCTAAGATCCCAAATAGGCAAAGTCTGAGGTCCAAGCTGACAGGGACAGGTAGCATTGTATTTAGCACAGAAATTATATCCTGCCAATATGAATGGATATTCGGACACTCCCAGATCATATGCCAGAAGTCTGCATCTGGGGATATACACCTGTGGCAATCTACATTTCTTGTGCAACTTATGCTCCTCAGTCTAATAGGAGTTATATAGCTTTGGTGTATAATATACAACTGAATCATTTTATTATTAGATGGGGAAACATACATATGTGATTCAAGAATATCAGAGCAGTCTTCATCACTTAGAGATGGGATTCTCCCACTGCACCTCACGAGAACATCCAATGGTGTGTTTTGCCCCTTAGTATGTATAAGAGAGGAGTACAACTTGGAGATCAGGCCTCCAGGCCCCTGGGACCTTATAATACCAATAATTGTGAAGGAGGAGAAAGTAGTCCCACCACCATTGAATTGAGCGTGAAAGACATATCTTATTTGAAGAGATTTATCAAAAGAGAGTTATCCCGAAGAGGGTCATGAATATTTGCTATACGTCTTCTTTCCATTCTCCAGAGCACTGCAATTGTTGAAAGTGTGACAGACCTATATTATGCCAAATTGGTGTTTTGGTGCCTCGCTCCACGTTTTAATGGCCACTTTACAAGCAGGAGGAGACCCCTTATTTTTTGATATTTATGTCCTTCTAATATAGGTCACAGCAATTCAAGATTCAGGTAGTCACTCAGGCACCGCTTAGATGTTATAGTTTTATTTAATTCCGTCCATGCTCTCAGATATTTCAGTTGGCCTGCTAGGTGATAAAGAAATAAGTTTGAGAATGCCATCTCTCCCACCTCTTTTGGTCGTTGCAATTTAGTTAGTTGCAATTTGGATCTTGAGTTACCCCACACAAATGATATCATCATAGAGTCTAAAGTTTAAAAAAATGATTGAGGTACACAAGTGAACCCATTTTGGAGGATATATAGACATTTGGGCTGAACTATCTTTTTCAATAGACTAATTCTACCCGCTAATGATAACGGAAGGGCACCCCCCATACCTTAAACTTATTCTTAAACAATGAAATCAAAGGAGAGACATTCAAGGAAATCATTTTTTTCAGGTTCTTAGATATGAAAACTCCCAAACATTTAAAGTGATTAGCCACTCTAATGCCCCGCACCACTGAGTCTGTCAAATATGGTCTATCCGGGGACAGATACATCAAATAGGATTTGGTCCAGTTTATCAGCAGTCCAGAATAGGTCCCAAACTGGTTAATAATATCCGTGGCCCTGGGAATAGAGATCTCTGGTGAAGACACGAACAGTAACAGATCGTCAGCAGGAGGGAGATAAACACCTAGAATGACCAATATATGATTTTCCACCGGAGCTTGAACAAAGATGTATCTGCCCTCCGGATCACTCCTGATCTGTCCCAATTCCTATCTGAGCATTTTATGGACCAGAATGGACAAACCCCTTGAGTACATTGTGTGTATAGAATGTGCCTGCTATTGTATCCACGGCTTAGCCAAGAACCTGGTGGTAGAAGGTTGCAAGTGTGTCTCCTGCAAGCATATAATGGTTGGTTAGCTCTTCTAATATGTACAAACATAGAATTTCGTTTCCTAGGTGTACCCAATTCTCTCACATTCCAAGAAAGTATATTTAACGTCATGAGCAAAGTGACTACCTAAAAGCTAAACACTGAACAAACAGAGAACAAATCTAAATAGATCAACTTCTCTACTAAACAAACTAAAACAAAAATATGCTTTTGTCGTAGCTACAGTTGTGGCCAAAAGTATTGACACCCATGCAATTCTGTCAGATAATACTCAGTTTCTTCCTGAAAATGATTGCAATCACAAATTCTTTGGTATTATTATCTTCATTTAATTTGTCTTCAATAAAAAAACACAAAAAGAATTGTCCTAAATTCTTAAATTAAATTAAATATAAATTAATTTGGCTAAATTGGATATAATTCCACACCAAACATAAAAAATGGGGTGGACAAAAGTATTGTCACTGTTAGACAAATCATGTGATGCTTCTCTAATTTGTGTAATTAACAGCACCTGTAACTTACCTGTGGCACTGTAATGGATGCCCCCCACACCTTTCGGGTGAGGCTGTCGTCTTAATTGTCTGCCGCCAAATTGGATGCTTTGTCTACGTGTGTGCACATCACGAAAGAACCCACACTGACATGTTGTCAATGTAGAGGCTTAATGACAAAGACATTTATTAAAGGAAGCAGCTAGCAGTTTTATTACTTATCCTTAAAGGGATGAGCAAAGGGGTTTTACTAGATATTATGTCATTTTATGCTAAATATACATTTTATTCTGTGTGTTAGTTAGCTTACAGTAGCCTTGAAGTCGTACAAGACGTTCAGAACAATCTGATAAGAGCTTCTATACAGCTACCTCTAAATCAAAACATTTATACAGAAACAGAGACACAGAAAATTCTAGAGGAAAGTGCAAGGATTCACATAACCATGCTTTTGGAAGGGTTCTGAAATGGCTTCAATTATTCCAATAAAATTATTAACTATTTATTGCCATAACAGCACCAGTGTTGGCAATAACTAAATCACACTTGCAGGCAGTTGACATGGATTAAAGTTGACTCAACCTCTGTCCTGTGTCCCTGTGTGTACCACATTGAGCATGGAGAAAAGAAAGAAGACCAAAGAACTGTCTGATGACTTGAGAAACCAAATTGTGAGGAAGCATGAGCAATCTCAAGGCTACAAGTCCATCTCCAAAGACCTGAATGTTCCTGTGTCTACTGTGCGCAGTGTCATCAAGAAGTTTAAAGCCTATGGCACTGTGGCTAACCTCCCTAGATGTGGACAGAAAAGAAAAATTGACGAGGGATTTCAACGCAAGATTGTGCGGATGGTGGATAAAGAACCTCAACTAACATCCAAACAAGTTCAAGCTACCCTGCAGTCCGAGGGTACAACAGTGTCAACCCGTACTATCCGTCGACGTCTGAATGAAATGGAACTGTATGGTAGGATACCCAGGAAGACCCCACTTCTTACCCCGAGACATAAAAAAAGCCAGGCTGGAGTTTGACAAAACTTACCTGAGAAAGCCTACAAGAATGTTCTCTGGTCAGATGAGACAAAAGTAGAGCTTTTTGGGCAAAGGCATCAACATAGAGTTTACAGGAGAAAAAAAGAGGCATTCAAAGAAAAGCGCACGGTCCCTACAGTCAAACGTGGCGGAGGTTCCCTGATGTTTTGGGGTTGCTTTGCTGCCTCTGGCACTGGACTGCTTGACCGTGTACATGGCATTATGAAGTATGAAGACTACCAACAAATTTTGCAGCATAATGTAGGGCCCAGTGTGAGAAAGATGGGTCTCCCTCAGAGGTCATGGGTTTTCCAGCAGGACAGTGACCCAAGACACATTTCAAAAAGCACTAGAAAATGGTTTGAGAGAAAGCACTGGAGGCTTCTAAGGTGGCCAGCAATGAGTCCAGACCTGAATCCTATAGAACACCTGTGGAGAGATCTAAAAATGGTAGTTTGGAGAAAGCACCCTTCAAATATCAGGGACATGAGCAGTTTGCCAAAGAAAAATTGTCTAAAATTCCAGCAGAGCATTGTAAGAAACTCATTGATGGTTACCGGAAGCGGTTGTTCGCAGTTATTTTGGCTAAAGGTTGTGCAACCAAGTATTAGGCTGAGGGTGCCAATACTTTTATCTGGCCCATTTTTGGAGTTTTGTGTGAAATGATCAATGTTTTGCTTTTTACTTCATTTTCTTTTGTGTTTTTTCATTGAAGACAAATTAAATGTATATAATAATACCAAAGAATTTGTGATTGCAATCATTTTCAGGAAGAAGCTGAGTATTATCTGACAGAATTGCAGGGGTGTCAATACTTTTGGCCACAACTGTATAAACGTGAATTTCATAGATTCCAGCAATATCAGAAGGAAAACTGTGTCCTTTTATTCCATATTGGTTAAAATAATTTTTTAGTCACAAGACACCTCGCAGACATGACATTACATGACATGTAATCCATGATGGAACTACACTTTTCAATGCGATATGCCTTCTTCACAGTCCAATACTATTGCTACTCAATAACTGCTACCTCAGTCAGAGCTTGTTTTCTTTTAGTAAGCTATTGATCATCTAGCAATTTGACTTTTATGCGTATTTGAGTCCACATAAACAGCTGCTAAGAGAATTTTATTTTCTAATTGCAGTGTCTCTCTCTGTTTCATTGAGGCATCCATGCCATCTGCGATTAAACCTCATCTTTTGGACAGGCAAAAGAGCAAGCTCTTCCACACTTTTATGAAAATGCCAGGAGTAGAGATGAGCGCTGTTCGATTAAAGTTGCCCATTTCAAATTCACCCCGTTTGGGCTATGTTTGAGTCATTCGACGAATTCAAATAATTTGCTAAAACCCGGGTAATTCGAGGTTATGTTCGATAATGCTTTGTTGACCAAAAGTGTTACTGACTTTCACAGTAATGCTTTTGTTTAACGTTATTATGAGTTTCAGTGTCTAGGAACAGTGGGTGGGAGGGGGAGCTGGGTTGAGATCTGTGGTCAAATAATGCAGATCTCCATTTTTTTCCCCTCTGCGCTTACTGTGGGTGGTCCAGTCTGTCAGCCTATCAGTACGCATAGAGCAAAGTGCACTTTTTGCACATGATGGCTTGTGTCATTGGCTGGGTATGTCACATGTCAATACAAAAACCTCCATGTAGTATTGTACACTAATTGGTCAGGGGGAACCCCCCATATAGACCCAAACACCTCCAATCTTCAACACTTAATTAACCACTAGAACAATTGGATTGCGGTGCAAATTAAAAATGTTTTTTATTTTTTACATGAAACAAGTGCACTGAGGGATCACCTCAGGTCAGGCAGAGTGGTGACCTACACCTGCAAGATGTAATTAACAATTACTCAGCAATACAAATTAAACAGAAAAATGCTGTATACTTTCCATTTAAAGATACATAATAAAAGTGATCAATTGCACTTCCTCGGTATTGACAGCAAATTCCTATACATATGCATGAATGTGAAAACCTCGCAGAGGTCAAATTACCTAACAGTAATACATAGTATACATAGTATGTGCCAATTGGCACTAGTCATGTTTGACAACAAGGTAAATCTGACATACAGGTAAACACAAGCAGATGAATAACAACTATAAGTATTACCAAAGTAAGGTGAAGGTGCAGATGCGGCTAGGAAGGGGTTGGGGCCCCCTAGGTGACTGGCTACCCCTACGCGTGTTTCGCGTGGCGGTAATGAAGCTTAATCATGGGGAACGCACCTAGAAGCTGCTGACAGGACCTTTTGACGTCAGAGGACACGGTCATGTGACCAGCGTCCTCCAATCTGATGCATAGAAGTGGCGCATGCGCACACGCCACGACACCCACAGCCCATCCCCGCCTTGCGTCATAACGATGATGCATCACCGCTCCCAGAGTTGCTAGGAGACGGGGGACGCACCACTGTCATTTAGACGCCGCGAGGACGGCGTGAGGTCTGGAAGTGCACTCATGCGCACTGCATCAGATGTAACTCTGCACACAATACAACAAAGATCTCAGACATGGGGACAACAATTCATATTTAGACGGTGCATTCCTCTTCAGGTTTCATATGCATCCACATGCCCATGCCTTGATCCTGCTTCAAAAATCCATGTGCATCAGAACGTAGTTATTGCCAAATCTACCAGAACAAAAGGTGCAATTTTTTAGTGAAACATTGTACTTTCAAATGTGAATTAAAAACAATAAGCAATCGAAGAACTGTACAAACACTTAAAAAGTCGATCACGATAGGGGGAAGGAAAGGGGCAGGGGAATAAAAGGGGGTGAGAGGGAGGGGAATCAGCAAAAAAAGGGGTGGGGGAAAATAAGGAAGAGGATAGGGAAGGGCCGGTGACAGCATAAAACAAACCTAAAGAAAAGGGGCAAAACTGAGGCTCTCATTTAATCCCAAAAGGGGCAATGGTCTCCAAAATGTAAATCCATTGTGTTTCTTTCTGGACCAAGATCTTTTTCAGGTTTCCCTCTCGCATTCCACCCTTGACGATATCTATCCCTCTGAATTTCAGCGATTTGGGATTTGAATTATGGAATAATTTGAAATGTCGTGGCAAAGTCTCCAGACTTTCCAAATCATCCACTTTTTTAGCACTCTCAATTTCCCGCACCCGTATGCGTAATTCACGTGAGGTAAGTCCCACATAAATTTTGGGCAGCCGCACGTGGCATAATATACCACGTGCATACTACCACAATTTATGTAATGTCTTGTTTGATAGGACTTTTCCCCGTCACTTGAGGTGAAATTGAAACTTCGTTGGACATTTACACAAGCAGAGCAATGTCCACAAGGATAACATCCTTTTACTCTACTCTCCAGAGAAGGAAGCATGAACGTTACCTCGGCGCCACCAGCACAACAAGGACTTGGTCCTCCTGGATGCGCAAGACACATGAGCGCCTTCTTGCTGCACTACCTGTAACATGATCCTCGGATTGTTAGAATTCGAAGTAATGCTGACTGCTAGGTTGCCACACTGTTAGATCCCCGGTACAAGAGTAAACTTGGCCAAATGATTCCTGCCCTGGAAAGGGACGCACATGCAAGAGTATCAACCGAAGCTTTTGCACAATCTTACATCTGCTTTTCCCCAAAACACCAGTGTAGCTCATAATGAATATCGCAGTTCTAACTTTGCAACCCTGGGAATGTCGAGTCGTCAGCACTCAAACATTAACAGTAACAGTCTAACTGGTAACAGCAATTTTGTGGAATCGTTTCACCATTTTCTTAGATAATCCTTTGCAATGCAGAAGAGAGAACAAGTCTGACACATAGTGAATGCCTAGAGAGAAGTATCTACAGCTGAATATCGATGCCATGACTGTGGAACTGGACCCTTGTTCATTTTGGGCTTTAAAACTAGAAAAATGGCCTGAGCTCGCCACTGTCACGTCCTACTGACGGACCCCACACGTAGACCCACTGGACCGCGTAGAGCGGATGCTGATACCGGGTGATAGAGAGGCGGACAAGTACCGTAGAGTCAACAGGTTTATTAGAACAACAACACAAGACCCCACGCCCCTGGGGAGAGCCACAAGGTCGCAGCACTGGAAACCCACCGAAGGAGGCCCCGGAGCGCTTAACCCCTATACAGGGATCCCGCCGGTACCAACCTCGGAGGGGCCAATGAAGTGGACACGAGTGTTAAACCGACCCCAGGCGACGTGGTAACAAAACAGCAACCGGGTATACAATAAGAAACGGGAACCGGGAACACAGAGGATCCGGAGCAGGGCTGGAGGAAGCTCTTCAGCAGGGAAGAGGTCCAGAAGCAGACCGAGACCACTGGAGTCAGCGAGGAGCCGGCACGGAAGGAATCTGCGGGAAGGAACAAGAGTAATCAGATATCAAGCTGATAAAGGAACAACCTGACCAGACCAGGATTAGCAAGTTCTCTACATAGAAATTGCCCTGGCAATGAGTAAGAGAAAACAGGAAGCTTATATCATAGCAGGGTACTCCTGATTGGTAGAACACAGAGACCTGGTGATTGGCTGAGGGGAGGAGCAAGCTCCCTGCAGTTCTCCAGCAGATACTAATTTGGAGATGGATTGTCATAGCTCAAGCAGTGGTCCCGGAAGTGAGAGGAGCAGTGTTGCTCAAGCAGAGGGTGCTGGACCCCTGCGGCTGGAGACAGGTGCGCGCACCCGGGGAGCATACGGTAAGGAAGACGCTACCCAACCGACCCGCGGGCGGCGGCTGCCAGCGCCCCGGAGCCGTCGGCGGATGGTCGACACCCGGGGCCCTTGAGGCCGGACAGGGGCAGTAGGAGCCGAGGGAGTAACGGGAGCATGCCGCGGGGCACGGGCGGCAGACCCCCGGGTGGTGACAGCCACTCATGCCTTGGAGATTTTGTCGTGCCACACAGCCAGCGTTCTCTCTGAACGTGTCTTCAGCGCTGCTGGTAGTGTGCTGACGGATAAGCGCACGCGGCTGTCCAGTGACAGTGTAGACAGACTAAAGTTTATCAAGATGAACAAGTCATGGATCCGCAAGGACTTTTCCACCCCTGTATCAGCCTGGGGAGACTGAACGCTTGTGTACTTTTCATTGTGCTGCATTAAACTCCCCATTTCAATATTTTAGCTCTGGGGCAATTGATGCCACTTAAGTGGTGGCTGTGCCTAATTTTTTAGAAAAATGGAGACGGTTGTTGGGGTCTCCTTGTTGCTTGACTTGAGTAGGGCCCTCTGTGCTCAATAGCTATTCTTGACCCTCCTGCCCCTGTTTCTGAATATTCAACCTTTTTGTCCATTGAACCAGTGATTAACAAATTTGCTCTATTCACATCCACCATTTTTGGGTGCTTAAAAGCAGTGATTACTACATCTCCCTTAATGTTTGCGTAACTGCTTTTGGCCATCAAACCAGGTTTTGTCAAATGTGATGTATACACATGAACAGTTTTTGGGCCCTATAAAGCATTGTTTAGTCAATCTCCCCTGTCCACTAGGTCTATACAGGTCACGGACTAGTACTTCCTGTGACTAGTTCTTCCTGTGATACTGCACAAAACTGGTAGTGTTCCTACATGTGTGTGGCAAGGCATAACATTGATGGAAGCGCTTGCATGAGCTTTGAATTTATCTGGCCCACTAGGCCCAAACAGGTCACTGACCTACCTGACTAGTTTTTACAGTAATACTCCACAAAACTGATTGTGGTCTCACCTGTGTGTGGTGGGCATATCATTGATGGGAGCACTTGCATGAGGTTTGAGTTTATCTGGCCCTGTAGGCCTAAACAGGTCACTGACTTACCTCTCTAGTTTTTCTTGTAATACTCCACAAAACTTATAGTTGCTGAGCAAGGTTTAAACTTGAACTGCTAGGCCAAGTCCTCTTCCAGACCCTGTGCCATGCATGCAGGCTGTGCCATTCAGCAATTTTTGGTCTGGGACAATTGATGCCATTTTGCTGTGGTCTGACCCTTTGGGAAGAGTGAGGACTCTAGTTGGGGTCCCCTTGCTGCGTGGTACATGATTTGAGCAGCGCATGACATGCCTCTACCTGTGCCTCATCCTCCTTCTACTCCTCCACCTCTTTTTACTTAATGTAGAAAACTACTGCCACTTTTTCCCTGTAACTCCTCCATTTGTCCATTTGTCCACAACCCCCCCAATTCGACGAATCGAATCGAATTTGAACAGTTAGGTGGTGGCTCATCACTAGCCAGGAGTAAAATCTACTTGTAATTTTTTAGTCACTATCAATGGGGGATGAAGCAATTCTTCCGTGGCCTTGTTGGTTGGATGTGGTCCCGTGGGGTGGGTGTGGCCATGTGGAGTGGGTAGTGTTTGCCATATACACAAACACATACATACACTCAACTTTATATATTAGATTTTAGGAGTTTCATTTGGTCCATTTTATACCAACTCCGACTCCAACAAAATGGACACTGAATCTGACAGGTGAACTTAATTTTAATTTCTCTAAACGTTTGAATGGGCATGTCCAACTGTTCAATGTTCAATGTTGAAAGTACTTGTACAACTTGCTGTTCTCTAACAAGGGGCTTAACGACAATTAAAATAGGTGTTTGATCTATGAGTCACCTAATAAATTTTGGGTATAATTGGTATTTAAACAGGTCTCCTCATCATGCTATTCAAATTTTGACATCATGAGACCAAGACAACACCTAACAATTGATCAGCACAATCTCTCCATTGCGAGGCTTCAAGCAGGATGTTGTCAAATGAAAGTAGCCACTGAGCTTTTAAGGGGGTGTCACACGCGTCAATATCGCCTGCACGATATCGGCTGCACGTGACGTTGCAGCGATATTGACGCGTGTGACATACTGCATCAACCAGCGATAAATCGCTGGTTGATGATCGCCAGGTTTCAGAACCAGCTCTGAAACCTGGCGATTGTCGCCCGGTGGACACGCAGCATCGCTGCGTGTGACACCGGGACTAGCGATATTCCAGCTCCCAGCGCCTGTCACAAGCGCTGGGAGCTGGTCTCCAAGGTACACTGCGGGTAACTAGGCAGCGCGCGCTGCCTAGATACCCGACGTGTACCTTAGTTACCAGCCTCCTCCGCTCACCGGGTGAGCGGAGGAGGCTGGTAACTAAGGTACACGTCGGGTATCTAGGCAGTGCGCGCTGCCTAGTTACCCGCAGTGTACCTTGGAGACCAGGCTGCTCCCGCTTCCAGCAGGCTGGCAGCGGGAGCAGGACATCGTGGAAACGATATTTAAATCGTTTCCATGATGTCACTGGTCAATTGATCGCTGGTGAGTCTGTCTGTGTGACAGCTCACCAGCAATCAGCCGTCAATGTCGTCAGCGATCAGATCGCTGACGACATTGACGCGTGTGACACCCCCTTTAGTGTCACAAAGTGTTATCAGGAGGTTGCAGCAGAGATTCAGAGATACTAAAAGAGTCACAGTAAAGGATAGAAGTGTACATCCTTTGATCACATTCAACATTATTGACCATTTACTTGTGATCAATTCCCTTTAGAACTGGAAATTGAGTGCTACCCAACTCCAGGCCATTCAAAAACATTTACGTCAGTATGGTCTGTATTGTGGATAACCTGCAAGGGTACCTGACCATACCACCAGGCACAGACATAATCATCTTGCTAAACTAGGGACCGGTGGGCCTCCATGCTGTTCATTGATGAAAGTTGATTTACACTGAGCAGAAAGGATAGCCAACAATGATGTTAGAGATGTCAAGAAGAGCACTATGCATCAGCCACTGTTGTGACCAGATGAGCCTTTGATGGTGGTGCTACTGTGTACACTTTGTATATGGTACCGTCACAAGCACCTACGACTAGAGATGAGCCACCACCCTAATGTTCAAATTAGATTCGTCGAATTTGAGATTTGTTCATCGAATGTTCGACGAACAACGCGAACCCCATTGAAATCAATGGCAGGTTACAGAAAACACATAGAAAACACCATCAAAGGGCTCCAAAAGCTGCCAAACTACTCAGAATGGACAACAAACACCACAAAAAGTGACAACAATTCAAACACAGTACAAATAGTCACAGGCTAAGTGGCTTAAGTTTTCTACATTAAGTAAAAAGAGGTAGGAGTAAAAGGAGAATGAGACACAGGTATGGGCATGTCACACGCTCCAACAAGAGTCCTTACTCCTTTCAAAGGGTCACACTTACAGTAAAATGGCATCAATTCTCCCAGATCCAAAATTGCTGAATGGCCCAGCTTGCTTGCATAGCTCAGGGTCTGGAACAGGACCTGGCCTAGCATTTCAAGGTTAAACCTTGCTCAGCAACTAAACGTTTTGTGGAGTATTACAGTAAAAACTACAGAGTAGGTCAGTGATCTGAATAGGCCTAGTGGGCCGGATCCCCTCGAAGCTCATGCAAGCGCTCCCGTCAATGTTATGCCCGCCACACACAGGTGGGACCACCATTAGTTTTGTGGAGTACTACATGAATTCACAGAGGTGGTCAGAGACCTGTGTTTGTGCCAAGTAGGCCAGATAAAGTCAAAGCTTGTGCAAGTGTTCCCATAAAGTCATGCCCTGCCACACATAGGTGGGACCACCATTAGTTTTGTGGCGTACTATAGAAAAAACAGAGAGATTTGTCAGAGATCTGTTTAGGCCTAGAAGGCCAAATGGAGTAAAAGCTTGTGCAAGCATTTCCATAAAAGTCATTCCCCGCCACACACAGGTGTGACCACCATTAGTTTTGTGGAGTACTATAGAAAAAACAGAGATCCGTCAGAGACCTGTTTAGGCCTAGAAGGCCAGATAAAGTCAAAGCTTGTGCAAGCGTTCCCATAAAGTCATGCCCGCCACACACAGGTGGGACCACCATTCGTTTTGTGGAATACTGCATGAATTCACAGAGAGGTAAGTCAGAGACCTGTGTTTGTGCCAAGTAGGCCAGATAAAGTCAAAGCTTGTGCAAGCGTTCCCATAAAAGTCATACCCCACCACACACAGGTGGGACCATCATTAATTTTGTGGAGTACTATAGAAAAAACAGAGAGATACGTCAGAGATCTGTTTAGGCCTAGAAGGCCACATGAAGTCAAAGCTTGTGCAAGCATTCCCATAAAGTCATGCCCCACCACACACAGGTGGGACCACCATTAGTTTTGTGGAGTACTATAGAAAAAACCGAGAGATACATCAGAGACCTGTGTAGGCCTAGAAGGCCACATGGAGTAAAAGCGTGTGCAAGCATTTCCATAAAAGTCATGCCCCGCCACACACAGGTGTGACCACCATTAGTTTTGTGGAGTACTATAGAAAAAACAGAGAGACATGTCAGAGACCTGTTTGTGCCTAGTAGGCCGGAAAAAGTCAAAGGGAACCTGTCACTGAATAGTAGAGATGATCCACCACCCTAGTGTTCGAATTCGATTTGGTTTGTCGAATTGGTGGTGTGTTTGTCGAATGTTTGTCAAACACCATCGAATATCATTGAAAAGAATGGCAGGAAAAAACAAACACATACAAACACATAGAAAACAACTTCTAAAGTGTCCAAAAGGTGACAAACTTCTCAGAAGATACAGCAAACACATGGAAAAGTGACAAGTACATATAAAAATGCGAAAAGAAAAGAGATGGACGAGTAAAACGAGGAGGAGACACAGATATAGGCATGTCATGCCCTTCGAAAATCCGTTTTTACTCCAGTATTGGTAAGGCATCATGCAGACGATGAGTATTGCTTGATTTTTACTTCGGT
This sequence comes from Allobates femoralis, assembly GCA_033576535.1. Lineage (NCBI taxonomy): Eukaryota > Metazoa > Chordata > Amphibia > Anura > Aromobatidae > Allobates > Allobates femoralis. The sequence continues at coordinate 370,153,221 of JARQOC010000003.1, forward strand.
TTCTGTAAAGCCTCGTGCAGACGATGAGTATTGCTTGATTTTTACATCTGTATCTGTGGCACCCCACTAAAAATGCGTCACAGGAGGGTACTACACCCCTGACTGAAGGTGTCGTATCCTCCGTCCCAGCGGTGAGTAGGATAATCCTGAGGCTCCATACACCACATGCAACACCTAGTGGTAGGGGACCAATTAGGCACCCATTCCCTGGGTAACCGGTCCTGGTGGGAGGAGAGCTAGGGTATATAGCAGTGGGGAAGGAAGCAAGGAGTTAGAACAGTGGAGAGACAAGAATAGAGAGATCAAGTCGTGACAGTAGAATTAGCAGAGTGAAGACAGCTAACAGGGAGGGCACCGTCCACTGGTGGCCCAGAAGAGAAAGAGGGCAAAGTCAGAGCGGGTGATTGGAGACCCGAGTCCGGTCCAGAATCCGGAGTACCAGCTCCGACATGGTCCAGCTGGTTCATCCCTGCACCATAGAACCCGGAGTGGTCGCAGGCTTCCTAGGAGCCCGGCACACAGCTTAACAACAACTGCAGCTATACCAGGGGGTCCCCACCATTGAGACCCAGGGACCATTGGGGCCCCAGCGAGAACCCAATCGAAGGCCCTCAGTACCATGGCAAGGTATACTAGAGCAGCGAAGAGAGGGGACAGTAAAGAATAGAGGACACTTGTGGAGCCTTGGAGGGACACTACTCACCGCAAGAACCATCCGGTCTACTACCTGGCATTGAGAACTGTGTTACCCTGTATGCCATTGAACATCCAAGTAAATACCCGTTCAGAGGAGCAACGTGTCTGAGCCTTATTACAGAACTGCCATTCAATTGCCTTACTTTGCAGAAATAAGCGAGCTGCCCTATTACTCCGTTGCAGCTCTCAACTCCGGGGACCCCACTCGTCCTGTAGGGAGCGATTCCACCTTGCTGCCGCCCATCACCCCGGAGGTCCAAGCAGCGCCGGTGCCATCACTGGAACCCTACAGGTGGTGTCACGAACTAATCCTTTATTCCTTTTTATTATTTTATTTTTTTCCTTTTTTATTGACCACCGGGCCCACAGCCTCAAGCACCGAGCCGTGACCCGCAGACTGCGCCTGAGACCTGAGTCCCCTGGCCCACGGTGAGTCATATCTGTAAGGCCACGTTCAGACAATGAGTATTGCTTGATTTTTACTTTGGTTTCTGTAAGGCCTCATGCAGACATTGAGTATTGCTTCATTTTTACATCTGTATCAGTAAGGCCACGTTCAGACGATGAGTATTGCTTGATTTTTACTTCGGTTTCTGTAAGGCCTCGTGCAGACGATGAGTATTGCTTGATTTTTACATCTGTACCTGTAAGGTCACGTTCAGACGATGAGCATTGCTTGACTTTTACTTCTGTATCTGTAAGTCCTCGTGCAGCAGATGAGTATTGCTTGATTTTTACTTCTGTATCTGTAAGGCCTCGTGCAGCAGATGAGTACTGCTTGATTTTTACTTCGGTTTCTGTAAGACCACGTTCAGACGATGAATATTGCTTGATTTTTACTTCTGTATCTGTAAAGCCATATTCAGACGATGAGTTTTGCTTGATTTTTACTTCGGTTTCTGTAAGGCCTCGTGCAGACATTGAGTATTGCTTCATTTTAACATCTGTACCTGTAAGGTCACGTTCAGACGATGAGCATTGCTTGATTTTTACTTCTGTATCTGTAAGGCCTCGTGCAGCAGATGAGTATTGCTTGATTTTTACTTCTGTATCTGTAAAGCCACATTCAGACGATGAGTATTGCTTGAATTTTACTTCGGTTTCTGTAAGGCCACGTTCAGACAATGAGTAGTGCTTGATTTTTACTTTAGTATCTGTAAGGCCACGTTCAGACAATGAGTAGTGCTTGATTTTTACTTTAGTATCTGTAAGGACACGTTCAGACGATGAGTATTTCTTGATTTTTACTTCAGTGTGTGTAACGCCACGTTCAGACGATGAGTATTTGGTGATGTTTTTCCTCACTATCTGTAAGGCCTCGTGCAGACAATGAGTATTCTGTCACATTTAGGAGACTACAAGAATAGTCTCCCTTTTTTCAAATAATTTGGGCACAGACTCCACTTAAGTGGCATCAATTGCACCACAGTTGCAAACTTTAACTGATTACCTTTAGGCAAAAATCCCCAGGATGATACAGGGGTAGAAAAGTCCTTGCGGATCCATGCTTGTTTATCTTTATGAATGTTAGTCTGTCCACATTCTGGGTGGACAGATGCATGCGCCTTTCTGGCAGCACAACACCAGCAGTGCTGAAGACACGTTCTGAGAGAGCGCTGGCTGCGGGGCACGACAAGATCTCCAAGGCGTGAGTGGCGAGCTCAGGCCATTTTTCTAGTTTGGAAGCCCAAAATGAGCAAGGCTCCAGTTCCCCAGTTATTGCATCGATGTTAAGTTGGAGATACTTGTGTACTATCTGCTCCAGGCGTTGACTATGTGTCAGACTTCTCATGTCTTCACGCCTTGAAAATGAGATGGTCTGAAAAAATCTTGAAACGAGGCCACAAAATTGCTGGTACCACCACCAGATACGGTGTTACTGGTACAGTGTGAGTGATAATGACGCGACAGTCCCACAGTTGACAAGTTGGAACTGTGAGATTCACTCTGTCTACTACTACTAATGGTGGTTTGTGGAAAAGCCGATCTGAGATTATGTATCAGCTTCTGCTGATAGTCCTGCACTCGTACTCACCTTTGTATGGCAGGAATTATTTCAGCAAATTTGCTCTTGTACCGGGGATCTAATAGTGTGGCAACCCAGTAGTCTGCATTACTCCTAATTTGCTGAATCCGAGGGTCATGTTGCAGGTAGTGCAGCAAGAAGGCGCTCATGTGTCTTGCGCACCCAGGAGGACCAAGTCCTTGTTGCGTTGGTGGTGGGGAGGTGAGAATGATGCTTATTACCTCTGCCCTCTCCCCCCAACCTCGCACAACAGAAATTTTATCAAGGTCCCCCTCATCTGCTGACTCTTCAATGCCCATCGCCAGTTCATCCTCCATTTCTTCCTGGGCTCCTGCACCTTCCTGAAGAGGTTGGTTGCTAACATGCGCCCTCGTGAATGCCTCTCCACCACCCTCCCATGCCTGCCGTCTTGGTGCTGCCGACTGTGAGGATCTTGCAGATGTTGTCATCCCTTCCGCATAGGACTCCTCCTGTACTTCCTCAACCTCCTCTTGTCCCACCACCTGACTCCGAATATTGTTTAGCGTGTGCTCCATCATGTAGATGACCGGAATAGTCATGCTGATAATGGCATCGTCAGCACTAAACATCTTCGTCGCCATCTCAAAACTGTGCAGAAGGGTGCATAGGTGCTTGATCTAAGACCACTCCTGCAGCGTGATCTGCCCCACCTCTGGATCTCGTTGACCCAGGCTATATGTCATAAAGTATTGCACCAGGGCTCGGCGGAGTAGAATGCAGAGTAGAATTCCAGCGTGTCGGCACGACGCATTTCAGCCGGTGAACGGGCAAGCCGAAAGACTCCTGGAGCGAAGCGAGTCATTGAGCTGAGGGATGCAAACGCCGGAAGTGAGCACACAGTGACCGTGCCCTCTGCATAAGCCAATCTACGCCGGGATAGTGTGTCAAAAATTGCTGGACAACTAGATTCAACACGTGAGCCATACAAGGTACGTGTGTGATATTGCCCCAGCGAAGGGCCGCCCCAGGTTTGCAGCATTGTCGCACACGGCCTTCCCTGGCTGCAGGTTGAGTGGAGACAACCATTCCTGAAACTCGGTCACCAGAGCTGACCACAACTCCTCAGCTGTATGACTCACATTTTCTAGGCATTTCAAGGTAAAGACCGCCTGATGGCATTGAGCCCTGCTGCCAGCATAGTAGGGAGGTGTGCAGGATTCCTTCTGTGCAGTTACAACGCGGGTGGCATTACCAGACAGGCTTTGGGCGGAGGTGGAGGACCAAGACGAGGTGGAGGAGGCAGAAACAGTGGAGGAACTTCTACCTACAGAGGATGGACGCACAACTCATGGGGACGGCAAGACTTGGACAGCAGACCCTTCTCTAGCTCTCACCATAGTTAACCAATGCCCAGTCAGTGACATGTAACGCCCCTGTCCATGCTTACTGGTCCAAGTGTCTAGGTGAAATACACCCTGTCACACACAGAGTTTCTCAAGGAAGCGGTGATGTTGTCTGCGAGATGCTGGTGTAGCTCAGGCACACCTTTCTTGGAGAAGTAGTGGCGACTGGGCATCTGGTACTGGGGTACTGCGACGGACATAAAGTCTCGAAAATCCTCTGTGTCCACCAGGCGGAAAGGCAGCATTTCTAAAGCCAACAGCTTGCAGATGGTGAAATTCAAGCGCTTATCTTTCTCATGGCTAGGAGGAAATGGCCTTTTACTTGTCCACATCTGAGGGCTGGAGGGCTGGCTGCTGTGCTGAGACACAGTTGAGTATGGTGTCCCCGACAAACTGCTGGTCTGGGAGGGAGGTGCAGATGTAATGTTGCCTTCATCCAAAGGTGGTGCTCTCGATGTCTGAGAGAGCTCAACACCAGCAGCATCGTCCACTTGAAAACCAAGTGACGACCTGCCAATCACACTGCCTGTTGCGGGTAAAGAGGTGGAAGGTGTACGTCCAAAAGCATGTGTAACAGCTGTCTCCATAGTCACAGAAAATGAAGAGCACACGGATGCATTTGATGGGGCAGACCGTGGTAGGCCTGCCCCGCTAGCCCGCATTCTAGCACGGTGAGCTTCCCACTGCGACTTGTGCTTCATGTCCATGTAGCGGTTCAATAGGGTATAATGGTGTGCGCACCGCGTAGGTGATGAGTGGAGGTGCCAACTAACAAGATTTCTTCAATCCCAGTAAATGCAAATATGGGTACAAAGTTGCACACTCCTTTTGATGTTTTTGATGCAAGGTTTATTATGAACAGTTAATGACCACAGGACCCTGACGGGGGCGGACTAATCACCTAAAGAAAGACCGTGCTGAAAAACGCCTATCCCATTTGGGAATTATTGAAATATAGCAACCACCACAATCAAGCGTTCGCCACCAAGGAAAGACACCTCTTTCCAATCCTTTCCTAGAACGTTCCATGACCTACACCTGCCAATTGTCGTGATCAAGGCTTTGGTTAAAGCCGAAACGCGTTGACATCTATGGTCATTAACTGTTCATAATAGACATCTGTGGTCATTAACTGTTCATAATAAACCTTGCATCAAAAACATCAAAAGGAGTGTGCAACTTTGTACCCATATTTGCATGTAGCGGTTCATACATGAAGTACTCAGGCTAGTGAATTTTTGGCCTCTACTCAGAGATTGGTGGCAAATTTTGCAGATGACATGAGTTGGGAGATCCTTGGCGATGTCAAAAAAGGCCCAGGCTAGGCAAGGCTTAGAGCCCATGCGAGCTGCAGAGCCAGCACGACTTCCGCTCAGAGGCAGAGTTGTGGCTGCGGATGCAGTTGTTGGCATGCTTCCAGTGCTCCTTCTATGTCCAGGAAGGCGCAACCTAACCTCGTTGTCAGTAGCATTCTCCTCCACCTCCTGTGCTGACCTCATCGACTGGCTGACTGTGGGTTGACAGTAAGTGGGATCTCCAACCTCATCATCATCCTCTGTGTTCTCACACCCCTCATCCTCAGAGACAACCTCTTCCTGTCTTGACCGAAAACTTAATTTGTCAATCAAATCCGGTATCTGAGTCTCATCAGCATCATCCTCCTGGTGTCCACCAACAGTATGTACTGTTAGGGAATGAGGGTCTGCATAAAGGTCAGAAGCTTCTTCATCTGGGCCTGGGTCTGACTCACAAAGCTTGGCATTAGGGCAGAACATTAACTCGTCTGGACTCACTGCAGCTTTGGAGCAGACCTCTGATTCCCAGGCTATTGTGTGACTGAACAGCTTTGTAGACTCAAACATGTCTGTTACACCAGACTGAGTAGGGCGGCTGGAGACTTGGGAGCTTGGAGGAATCAAGTGTGATTGGTCTGACACCTCAGATGTCTGGAGAGTTTGTGATGTAGAAATTGAGGTGGAGGAGAGGCCACTTGATGGAGCACTTGAGATCCATTCAAGCACCTGCAGTTTTTGTGCCTCACTTCCAAGTGGTATCGGATGTTCGTGTCCATAAGAAAGGGATCATATCCGATTGACCACAGAAAGAAGTAGACATCTTACTTTGGATGGAAGATTTTCTATCCTCAGCAGATGGTAATGTAGCTTTAGCATCTACTCCACGGACACAAACTTTTTTTCCCTTTCCACTACGCCTACTCCCATTTCCACCAGCAGCAGGCCTTTTGCCACTCATTTTATATGTGAAAAAATTGGGAGCAGTACAGTTGTTTTACGAAAAAAAGGTGAATGTCTACCAACACTACTACTAGGCCCAAAGTGAGACCTGGGCAAGGTGCAGTTAAAAATTAGTAGGAAGTACACTGGCAGTGTAGTAGATTGTATTACAAGTGGCCTACACTAATAGTTTTTGTCACGCTGCGACTTGACCAGAAGTCAGATGTGGCCAAGATGCAGTTAAAAATTAGTAGAAAGCACACTGGCGGTGTAGTAGATTGTATTACAAGTGGCATACAGTAATAGTTTTTGTCACGCTGGGACTTGACCAGAAGTCAGATGTGGCCAAGGGTCAGTTAAAAATTAGTAGGAAGTACACTGGCGGTGTAGTAGATTGTATTTCAAGTGGCCTACACTAATAGTTTTTGTCATGCTGCCACTTGACCAGAAGTCAGATATGGCCAAGGTGTAGTTGAAAATTAGTAGGAAGTACACTGGCAGTGTAGTAGATTGTATTACTGTGGAGCCCACTGGGGTGGGGTACTCGGTACCGGACCAGGGTACTGGAGGGGATATCACGGCGGTCTTGGTCTGGACCCTGTCCCGGGTTCTCTCAAGTAAAGGGGGGGGGTATTTACAAGGGAGATTGTTTGTCATGACACCACCCACGGGTTGTGGTCAGTGATGGGACCACCGCTGCAGTATACTTCTGTCAGGAGGATGGATTGATGCTGCAGCAAGGTGGATGAGCCCGCTGCGGGTCGGGGCTGCTCCTGTCAGGGTGTACAGCTAAAATACAGTTCTGTATACCTGTAATCATACACAGGAGACTAAGCAGGGTTCACCGGGTTTTACTTGCACGTCCTTCAGTTTAAACAGTTCCAACAGTTCAGTTCTTAACACAGTTACTTTACACGGGTAACTCCGGACACTCAGAACCCTCTGCAGCCAGGTTGCCTTCCTGAGACCCCTCACACTCTCTGTAACCTTTCTGGATTGTTTTCTCAGTACTTCCCTGTGGATTGTATGACGGCAACTCGGTCCCTTTTGTGTGGCTTCCCCCTATGTGTATTGGAAGCAAGCCAGGTCCTATAATGTTGCTGAGTCTCCAATCCGTGTAGTAGGAACACTCACTTGGAATCAGTGTTCCCCGCAGGTATGTTCGTGTACCTGCTTGTTGCTTCAATCACCCAGAGCCGACACTCTGGTCCCAGCCTAACCTTGGGTAACCCTGTCTTTCAAGGGCTTACCGGGCTCCTTACGACCCGTGTGATTGCTAGATACTTCAAAGGAATCTATCCCGCCTGCAGTTGGTCAGCGCTGCCGTACTCCTCTGTCCTCACTCTCCCTTGGGCTGCAGGCTATGGACGAGCTTTCTCTCAATGGATCTGTGTCTCTGTGGAGTCTGAATCTCCAGTGAGCCCTATCCCTCCGGGAAGTGTCACTCTCTGTCACTGGTCTTGGCTTCTCGGCATCTACTGGCCTACTAACGCCTTCCTTCTCTTTTCCTCTTTTTGTACTAGTCTACCACCTGACCTACCTTCCCACCCACTTTCCTCTAAACCCCAACACCCCTTGCCCGTCTAGAGTCCTGGGCTCCGGGTTCGGTGTTGTGCTCCTATGTGTGTGTGTGCTGTGAGGGTGTTTGTTGCAAATTAGAAGTGGCCTACACTAATAGTTTTTGTTACGCTGCGACTTGACCAGAAGTCAGATGTGGCCAAGGTGCAGTTAAAAATTAGTAGGAAGTACACTGGTGGTGTAGTAGATTGTATTACAAGTGGCCTACACTGATGGTGGGTTTACACACACCAATCATTGTGTCCAATATCTGAACAGATCTCTGGTTGCAGTGAAATCATGGACACATAGTTCCATTTTGTGGCTGTGTACAACATGGAGCAATGTGTCCATGATTTCACTGCAACCAGAGATCTGTTCAGATATTGGACACAATGATTGGTGTGTGTAAACCCACCATCATAGTTTTTGTCACGCTGCGACTTGACCAGAAGTCAGATGTGGCCAAGGTGTAGTTGAAAATTAGTAGGAAGTACACTGGCGGTGTAGTAGATTGTATTACAAGTGGCGTACACTAATAGTTTTTGTCAAGCTGCGACTTGACCAGAAGTCAGATGTGGCCAAGGGTCACTTAAAAATTAGTAGGAAGTACACTGGCGGTGTAGTAGATTGTATTACAAGTGGCCTACTCTAATAGTTTTTGGCATGATGCAAGTTGACCAGAAGTCAGATGTGGCCAAGGTGCAGTTAAAAATAAGTAGGAAGTACACTGGCGGTGTAGCTTTTCCCAAGTGGGCTACACTACTATGTAAGGCTAGGGTCACACTTAGCATGAGTTTTTTTAGTGCCTTAAAAAAAAGCATGCGTTTCTGCATGCTTTTTTCCATTTCTGCATGCGTTTTTTAATGTGTCTGATGGCACCCTGCGTTTTTGCATGCGTTTTTAAATCAGCACCCAGAAATAGTGCATGCACTATTTTTGGTGCTGTTTTAAAAACGCATGCGTTTTTTAGAAAACGCATGCGTTTTTTTAACATGGGCCCCTATGGAAAACGCATGCGTTTTTGGATGGTACTAAATGGTACTAATGTACCATGCGTTTTTGCATCCGTTTTTGATGTCAGCTACTCACATAAGTGCAAAAACTCATGCAAGGCACTTTAGACATGCGTTTTTGCTATTAAGACATGCGTTTTTGCTATTAGTGCGTGCGTTTTTTAACATGGGGGGGCCTATGGGTGCGTTTTTACATGCTTTTTTAAAAACGCAGGTCTCCAAAAAAGCATGAAAAAAAAGCAAGTGTGACCCTAGCCTTAATCACACTGCTACTAGTCCGAACAAATCTCTGAGACTAGCAGCAGCAAAAAAATGACTACCGTATATACTCGTGTATAAGCCGACCTGTGTATAAGCCGACCCCCCTACTTTTGCCCCCAAAACCTGGGAAAATCTATTGACTCGTGTATAAGCCGAGGGTGGACCCCAGCACAGGTATACAGCCCCCAGCAGTGTGGTATACAGCAGCCCCAGAGGTATATACAGCAGCCCCAGTGGTAGTATACAGCAGCAGCCCCAGTGGTATATACAGCAGCAGCCCCAGTGGTTAGTATACAGCAGCCCCAGAGGTATATACAGCCCCAGTGGTAGTATACAGCAGCCCCAGTGGTAGTATACAGCAGCCCCAGTGGTAGTATACAGCAGCCCCAGTGGTACTATACAGCAGCCCCAGAGGTATATACAGCAGCCCCAGAGGTATATACAGCAGCCCCAGAGGTATATACAGCCCCAGTGGTAGTATACAGCAGCCCCAGTGGTAGTATACAGCAGCCCCAGTGGTAGTATACAGCAGCCCCAGTGGTAGTATACAGCAGCAGCAGCCCCAGGGGTGTATACATCAGCAGCCCCAGGGCTGTATACACCAGCAGCCCCAGGGCTGTATACACCAGCAGCCCCAGGGCTGTATACAGCAGCAGCCCAAGGGCTGTATACAGCAGCAGCCCCAGGGCTGTATACACCAGCAGCCCCAGGGCTGTATACACCAGCAGCCCCAGGGCTGTATACAGCAGCAGCCCCAGGGCTGTATACACCAGCAGCCCCGGAGGTATACAGGCCCCCCCATCAAGCTTGCGCGGCAGCCTGTAAAGGAAAATCATACTCATCGCTGTCCCGCGCTGTCCCGCCGCTTGCCGACACACGATCCCGGGCTTAAATCCGCGTCTTCCGGCTTCCGGGTTCCTGTGGTCGCGCGCAATGACGTCATTGCCCGCGACCACAGAAGACGCGGATTGAAGCCCGGGATCGTGATGGCAGCGGCGGGACAGCGCGGGACAGCGATGAGTATGATTTTCCTTTACAGGCTGCCGCGCAAGGGGGGGGGGGGCCTGGCGCTTGATGGGGGGGCCTGTATACCTTCAGGGCAGCTGCTGTATATATACGGATTACCGTATATACCCGCGTATAAGCCGAGGGGGGACTTTTCAGCCCAAATTTTGGGCTGAAAAACTCGGCTTATACGCGAGTATATACGGTACTTAAGACAGGTGATGTAGCTTTCTTAACAGCAGTGCTACACTACCTGCCCTAAAGAGTTCAGGACTCCCAGAGCTAGATGTGGCCAGATGCTGTGAAAAAGACTTGTGCAGCACTCTGGCACAAACCTGCCTGGCAAAAACTAATAGGGACTGCTCTAACCTAGCCCAAAGTGCTGTAATTAAAACTACTCCCTGCTTCTATGGAGTAGATCTGAAAAAGGGCTGTTACAGACCTAGTCCCTACTCCCTACTCCCTACTCCTATGATGCAGCTCTTACAAGAGCTGATTCTGCTAAAATTCGCACCCTCCCCCCAGCCCCCACTCCCTAAACCTATTTATCTAACTATGTATTAGCTCTGTAGCTGAATGGGATGTAAGAATTCTGAGTTTTGACTGTATGGTGCCCACAGCAGCATCGGTGCCGTCTGACACACAGCTACAGCAATGAGCAAATGGTGGCGATGAAGAAAATGGCCGGGTCTTATAGGGCAAGGACATGTGACATACACAGCCAATGATGCCGGACCATGCTTGTGCAAAAAATGCCCTTCACTGTGATTGGCTCAAAGCCTCCACTGCCCCACTCTACATGAGGTCTGAAGAAAAAAAAAAAAAAAGAGCTCCATCACTTCAGCAGCACTGATTTGAACCCCCCCCCCCCCCCCCCCCGCACACTATACACTGTAAGTGAATATTAAGATTGAAAATCAGTATTAGTGTAAAAAGCCAGGTATGCTTTTGGTGACCGAAGCGTTATCAAACATAACCTCGAACTGCCGAATTTGAAGCGAATTGTTCTAATTCGATGAATGACTCTAACACCGCCCAAAACAGGTCGAATTTGAGATTGGCGAACATTTCGAATCCAACATCGCTCATCTCTGCCTACAACTTTAATAACATCATTAATCCAGTAATTGTGCCTCTGCATGAACAACAGATTACTAATTTCATCTTCATGGATGATAGTGCTCCAGCTCATCGAGGTCACATAATTAGGGAATGGCTGTTGGAGACTGTGGAACCTTAAATGGAGTGGCCTGCTCAATCTCCAGACCTGAATCCCATTGAAAACCTATGGGTTCCGCTAATTCTCCATGTAGAGGCTCGTAACTCTGTACCTCAAAATGTAAATGACTTGAGGACTTGCACTTCAAGAAGAGAGGGTAGCCATGCCTCAGCAGACAATAAGGGTACCTTCACACGGAGCAATATCACCTGGCAATTATAAAGGCGATATGTCGCCCCGGAGCAATCGCCGTGAAATTGCCTCACTGTTGCGGCGTGTGATTGGGGAATTTCGCGGCGATAAATCGCCTCTCAGCCTTCGCCTGATTCCTGAGCAGTGCTCTGAAATCAGCCTCAATCATGAAGGTGATATTTCCGTGTTATGGCGTGTGATAGGGCGGTAGTGATGGAAACAGTGTTGCCTAGGATTTCCCGTAGGCATGCCTCAACCGTTCTGTAGTCCACGCCCCGTCTGCGATGATTGGTGTTGGCTACTGTGTTCGCATTGGCTGTCAGTTCACAGGGCACCATATTTGAAGAGCTGTCAGTTCAGCACCACACACATCTTCACCTACAGAACCATCTGCTAAATCAGTGCTATTACGCGCCATTGAATAGCGCAAGCTATGTTGGCCGCGTGTATTGAAAGTTGCGCTGTGTCGAGTATAGTGCCACACATGACAGCTCAGATGTTGGCCTACATATCGCAGATGGGTGCCATGGGCCACGCACTGCAATGGCCCGATGTGAATTTGGTGATGCTGATGGGTACATTATACTGCTCCCACTCCGCGGATGGCTACCTTGTTAGCGCCCTCAACTTTGTCTGCGTGGTGACATCATCACATTTCACTTAGTTCCTCCCTGCCTGCCAGATGCCTGCCCCTCCCCTGCACATAGCAGAAGAGTCATGGCCGACGCACAGCATGCTGCCACATGGGGTTTGGCAGAGCTAATGGTACTGATAGACCTGTGTGACCGCCATGACTACTGGTGTCACCAGCGTCACCGGCACCCACGGCTGCGCAAGCGTGAGGAGGATCCAGTGGGCCTTGCTCCAGAAACTGGGGGTGGAGAGGACCCGCAAGCAGATCCAGAAGAAGCTAGCTGACCTCAAGCACAAGTCCCCAGGGCGCATTGCAGATATTCGTGCCCAGATTGCCAGGCTGCGTGGTGAGTATGTGGCAATGCCAAACACACACATGGCAAGCATCCTACTCCAAATACTACACAAACATCATGTGTTATTGTGCCATGGCACATAGTGTGACATAAAGCAGCATGTGGACCGGTCACCAATGTGCATGTGCATGTTGGTCACACTGCAACATGAAGGTGCAGAATACACTCATGTTTTTGTACTGCCGACGCCTATAGTGGTCATTGACCTGTGTGTTGCTGAACATAGGTGTGTAATGCCAGCAAAGTAGTCGTCAACACATTAATGCTCATTTTAAGGGCCACATCACACCTGGAAGCACATATGTGCGCAGTCTGGCACATAGCATTGCACAACACATTCAACACAATCGGGAAAAGTGACTACAAGCTGACTGCTATGTTTTTTGCCCCCATGGTGGCCCCACCAGATGCTTACTGTCTGCTGTTGTGTTTTGTGTCAAAATCCATCCTCTGCTAATCCAAGGGTGTTTGACATCCAAAATATGTGCTCACTGGTGTTGTGGTCTTGTTAAAAAACAGAGTGGGCCCTAACCATAGTGTCGCTGTAGACCAAAAACTTTCAGCCTAACCTTCATGCCGTAATTACATTGATACACACACAGTACGTGTTTGCTGTATGTTGTGTTCTTTTTTTCTAATCCGTGTCTTGTCAATTTGGACATTACAGATGAGGAAGACTCCCCGTCAGAGTAGTCGCGACTGATTACATATGGATGTAAATATAACTAAGGGTTTCCTCTTTTCCACCTTCCCAATATAATGAATACATAGAGCCTGTGGCCACATCAGAAGTGATTTTAAAGGGGATAGATATACTTTTCTGGGTCTATGGACATCTGAATGTAAATTCTCCCCCCACCCCTTTTTTACCTTCCCAATATAATTAATACTCAGAGCTTGAGGTTATATAGGAAGCAAATTTAAAAGAGCCAGTTATATTTATGTGCTTTTGGACATCTGTGTCATAAGAGTGAACTTGGGAAGATATATGCACTTGCACTTTAGGTTCTCTTTCTATATTGATTATGAAAATACTAGTAAAAAGGCCCGATGCAATTGCATCGGGAGCTCTGTGAAATGAATTCTGTGTATACAGGCGGGTGAGTGGGTAGCAGAGTATACAGGGGGCTCTGTGGGGAGCAAAGTATACAGGCGGCTCTGTGGGGAGCAGAGTATGCAGGCGGCTCTGTGGGGAGCAGAGTATGCAGGCGGCTCTGTGGGGAGCAAAGTATAGAAACGGCTCTGTGGGTAGCACAGTATACAGGCGGCTCTGTGGGTAGCAGAGTATACAGGCGGCTCTGTGGGTAGCAGAGTATACAGGCGGCTCTGTGGGCAGCAGAGTATACAGGCGGCTCTGTGGGTAGCAGAGTATACAGGCGGCTCTGTGGGTAGCAGAGTATACAGGTGGCTCTGTGGGTAGCAGAGTATAGAGGTGGCTCTGTGGGTAGCAGTGTATACAGACTGCTCTGAGGGTAGCAGAGTATACACACGGCTCTGAGAGTAGCAGAGTATAGAGGCAGGTCTGTGGGTAGCAGAGTATACAGGCGGCTGTGTGGGTAGCAGAGTATAGAGGTGACTCTGTGGGTAGCAGAGTATGCAGGGGGCTCTGTGGATAGCAGAGTATGCAGGTGGCTCTGTGAGGAGCAGAGGATGCAGGCAACTCTGTGGTTAGCAGAGTATGCAGGCGGCTCTGTGGGAAGCAGAGTATACAGGCGGCTCTGTGGGTAGTAGAGTATACAGGCGGCTCTGTGGGTAGTAGAGTATACACGCGGCTCTGTGGGTAGCAGTATGCAGGCGGGTGTGTGGGTAGCAGAGTATACAGGCGGGTCTGTGGGTAGCAGAGTATGCAGGGGGCTCTGTGGGTAGCAGAGTATGCAGGCGGGTCTGTGGGTAGCAGAGTATGCAGGCGGGTCTGTGGGTAGCAGAGTATGCAGGGGGCTCTGTGGGTAGCAGAGTATGCAGGTGGGTCTGTGGGTAGCAGAGTATGCAGGGGGCTCTGTGGGTAGCAGAGTATGCAGGCAGCTCTGTGGTTAGCAGAGTATAGAGGCGGCTCTGTGGGTAGCAGAGTATAGAGGCGGCTCTGTGGGTAGCAGAGTATAGAGGCGGCTCTGTGGGTAGCAGAGTATAGAGGTGGCTCTGTGGGTAGCACAGTATAGAGGCGGCTCTGTGGGTAGCAGAGTATAGAGGCGGCTCTGTGGGTAGCAGAGTATAGAGTCGGCTCTGTGAGTAGCAGAGTTTAGAAGTGGCTCTGTGGGTAGCAGAGTATAGAGGCGGCTCTGTGGGTAGCAGAGTATAGAGGCGGCTCTGTGGGTAGCAGAGTATGGAGGCGGCTCTGTGGGTAGCAGAGTATAGAGGCGGCTCTGTGGGTAGCAGAGTATAGAGGCGGCTCTGTGGGTAGCAGAGTATAGAGGCGGCTGTGTGGGTAGCAGAGTATAGAGGCGGCTGTGTGGGTAGCAGAGTATGGAGGCGACTGTGTGGGTAACAGAGTATGGAGGCGGCTGTGTGGGTAGCAGAGTATGGAGGCGGCTGTGTGGGTAGCAGAGTATGGAGGCGGCTGTGTGGGTAGCAGAGTATGGAGGCGGCTGTGTGGGTAGCAGAGTATGGAGGCGGCTGTGTGGGTAGAAGAGTATGGAGGCTGCTCTGTGGGTAGCAGAGTATGGAGGCGGCTCTGTGGGTAGCAGAGTATGGAGGCAGCTCTGTGGGTAGCAGAGTATGGAGGCAGCTCTGTGGGTAGCAGAGTATGGAGGCGGCTGTGTGGGGTATCAGAGTATGGAGGCGGCTGTGTGGGTATCAGAGTATGGAGGCGGCTCTGTGGGTATCAGAGTATGGAGGCGGCTCTGTGGGTAGCAGAGTATGGAGGCGGCTCTGTGGGTAGCAGAGTATGGAGGCGGCTCTGTGTGTAGCAGAGTATGCAGGTGGCTCTGTGGGCAGCAGAGTATGGAGGCGGCTCTGTGGGTAGCAGAGTATAGAGGCGGCTCTGTGGGTAGCAGAGTATAGAAATGGCTCTGTGGGTAGCACAGTATAGAGGCGGCTCTGTGGGTAGCAGAGTATAGAGGCGGCTGTGTGGGTAGCAGAGTATACAGGCGGCTGTGTGGGAAGCAGAGTATACAGGCGGCTCTGTGGGTAGTAAAGTATACAGGCGGCTCTGTGGGTAGTAGAGTATACACGCGGCTCTGTGGGTAGCAGAGTATGGAGGCGGCTCTGTGGGTAGAAGAGTATAGAGGCGGCTCTGTGGGTAGCAGAGTATAGAGGCGGCTCTGTGGGTAACAGAGTATAGAGGCGGCTGTGTGGGTAGCAGAGTATAGAGGCGGCTGTGTGGGTAGCAGAGTATGGAGGCGACTGTGTGGGTA
The DNA here is from genome assembly GCA_033576535.1 of Allobates femoralis. Taxonomy (NCBI): domain Eukaryota; kingdom Metazoa; phylum Chordata; class Amphibia; order Anura; family Aromobatidae; genus Allobates; species Allobates femoralis. The sequence goes on from JARQOC010000003.1 coordinate 370,169,130, forward strand.
ACAGAGTATGGAGGCGGCTGTGTGGGTAGCAGAGTATGGAGGCGGCTGTGTGGGTAGCAGAGTATGGAGGCGGCTGTGTGGGTAGCAGAGTATGGAGGCGGCTGTGTGGGTAGCAGAGTATGGAGGCGGCTGTGTGGGTAGAAGAGTATGGAGGCTGCTCTGTGGGTAGCAGAGTATGGAGGCGGCTCTGTGGGTAGCAGAGTATGGAGGCAGCTCTGTGGGTAGCAGAGTATGGAGGCAGCTCTGTGGGTAGCAGAGTATGGAGGCGGCTGTGTGGGTATCAGAGTATGGAGGCGGCTGTGTGGGTATCAGAGTATGGAGGCGGCTCTGTGGGTAGCAGAGTATGGAGGCGGCTCTGTGGGTAGCAGAGTATGGAGGCGGCTCTGTGTGTAGCAGAGTATGCAGGTGGCTCTGTGGGGAGCAGAGTATGGAGGCGGCTCTGTGGGTAGCAGAGTATAGAGGCGGCTCTGTGGGTAGCAGAGTATAGAAATGGCTCTGTGGGTAGCACAGTATAGAGGCGGCTCTGTGGGTAGCAGAGTATAGAGGTGGCTGTGTGGGTAGCAGAGTATACAGGCGGCTGTGTGGTAGCAGAGTATACAGGCGGCTCTGTGGGCAGCAGAGTATACAGGCGGCTCTGTGGTAGCAGAGTACACAGGCGGCTCTGTGGGTAGCAGAGTATACAGGCGGCTCTGTGGGTAGCAGAGTATAGAGGTGGCTCTGTGGGTAGCAGAGTATAGAGGTGGCTCTGTGGGTAGCAGAGTATACAGACTGCTCTGAGGGTAGCAGAGTATACACACGGCTCTGAGGGTAGCAGAGTATAGAGGCAGGTCTGTGGGTAGCAGAGTATACAGGCGGCTGTGTGGGTAGCAGAGTATAGAGGTGACTCTGTGGGTAGCAGAGTATGCAGGGGGTTCTGTGGGTAGCAGAGTATGCAGGCGGCTCTGTGGGGAGCAGAGTATGCAGGCGGCTCTGTTGTTAGCAGAGTATGCAGGCGGCTATGTGGGTAGCAGAGTATACAGGCGGCTCTGTGGGTAGTAGAGTATACACGCGGCTCTGTGGGTAGTAGAGTATACACGCGGCTCTGTGGGTAGCAGTATGCAGGCGGGTGTGTGGGTAGCAGAGTATGGAGGCGGCTCTGTGGGTAGCAGAGTATGGAGGCGGCTCTGTGGGTAGCAGAGTATGGAGGCGGCTCTGTGGGTAGCAGAGTATGGAGGCGGCTCTGTGGGTAGTAGAGTATGGAGGCGGCTCTGTGGGTAGCAGAGTATGGAGGCGGCTTTGTGGGTAGCAGAGTATGGAGGCGGCTCTGTGGGTAGCAGAGTATGGAGGCGGCTCTGTGGGTAGCAGAGTATGGAGGCGGCTCTGTGGGTAGCAGAGTATGGAGGCGGCTCTGTGGGTAGCAGAGTATAGAGGCGGCTCTGTGGGTAGCAGAGTATAGAAATGGCTCTGTGGGTAGCTCAGTATACAGGCGGCTCTGTGGGTAGCAGAGTATAGAGGCGGCTGTGTGGGTAGCAGAGTATACAGGCGGCTCTGTGGGTAGCAGAGTATAGAGGTGGCTCTGTGGGTAGCACAGTATACAGGCGGCTCTGTGGGTAGCAGAGTACACAGGCGGCTCTGTGGGTAGCAGAGTATACAGGCGGCTCCGTGGGTAGCAGAGTATACAGACTGCTCTGAGGGTAGCAGAGTATACACACGGCTCTGAGGGTAGCAGAGTATAGAGGCAGGTCTGTGGGTAGCAGAGTATACAGGCGGCTGTGTGGGTAGCAGAGTATAGAGGTGACTCTGTGGGTAGCAGAGTATGCAGGGGGCTCTGTGGGTAGCAGAGTATGCAGGTGGCTCTGTGGGTAGCAGAGTATGGAGGCGGCTCTGTGGGTAGCAGAGTATAGAGGCGGCTCTGTGGGTAGCAGAGTATAGAAATGGCTCTGTGGTAGCTCAGTATAGAGGCGGCTCTGTGGGTAGCAGAGTATAGAGGCGGCTCTGTGGGTAGCAGAGTATAGAGGCGGCTCTGTGGGTAGCAGAGTATAGAGGCGGCTGTGTGGGTAGCAGAGTACACAGGCGGCTCTGTGGGTAGCAGAGTACACAGGCGGCTCTGTGGGTAGCAGAGTATAGAGGTGGCTCTGTGGGTAGCAGAGTATACAGACTGCTCTGAGGGTAGCAGAGTATACACACGGCTCTGAGGGTAGCAGAGTATAGAGGCAGGTCTGTGTCGTTAGCAGCGTATACAGGCGGCTGTGTGGGGTAGCAGAGTATAGAGGTGACTCTGTGGATAGCAGAGTATGCAGGGGGCTCTGTGGGTAGCAGAGTATGGAGGCAGCTCTGTGGTGTAGCAGAGTATGGAGGCGGCTCTGTGGGTAGCAGAGTATGAGGCGGCTCTGTGGGTAGCAGTGTATGGAGGCGGCTCTGTGGGTAGCAGAGTATAGAGCGGCTCTGTGGGTAGCAGAGTATAGAGGAGCTCTGTGGGTAGCAGAGTATAGAGGCGGCTCTGTGGGTAGCAGAGTATAGAGGAGTCTCTGTGGGTAGCAGAGTATAGAGGCGGCTCCGTGGGTAGCAGAGTATAGAGGCGGCTCTGTGGGTAGCAGAGTATAGAGGCAGGCTGTGTGTGGGTAGCAGAGTACAGAGGCGGCTCTGTGGGTAGCAGAGTACACAGGCGGCTCTGTGGGTAGCAGAGTATAGAGGTGGCTCTGTGGGTAGCAGAGTATACAGACTGCTCTGAGGGTAGCAGAGTATACACACGGCTCTGAGGGTAGCAGAGTATAGAGGCAGGTCTGTGCGTAGCAGAGTATACAGGCGGCTGTGTGGGTAGCAGAGTATAGAGGTGGACTCTGTGGGTAGCAGAGTATGAGGGGCTCTGTGGGTAGCAGAGTATACAGGCGGCTCTGTGGGTAGTAGAGTATAGCGGCTCTGTGGGTAGCAGAGTATGGGAGGCAGGTCTGTGGTAGCAGAGTATACAGGCGGCTGTGTGGGTAGCAGAGTATAGAGGAGTCTCTGTGGGTAGCAGGTATGGGAGGCGGCTCTGGGGTAGCAGAGTATAGAGGGGCTCTGTGGGTAGCAGATATAGAGGCGGCTGTGTGGGTATGCAGAGTAACAGGCGGCTCTGAGGGTAGCAGAGTACCAGGCGGCTCTGTGGGTAGCAGAGTATAGAGGTGGCTCTGTGGGTAGCAGAGTATACAGACTGCTCTGAGGGTAGCAAGTATACACACGGCTCTGAGGGTAGCAGAGTATAGAGGGCGGTCTGGGTAGCAGAGTATACAGGCGGCTGTGTGGGTAGCAGAGTAAAGGGTGACTCTGTGGGTAGCAGAGTATGCAGGGGCTCTGTGGGTAGCAGAGTATACAGGCGGCTCTGTGGGTAGTAGAGTATACACGCGGCTCTGTGGGTAGTAGAGTATACACTCGGCTCTGTGGGTACAGTATGCAGGGAGGTGTGTGGATAGCAGAGTATAAGAGCGGCTTGTGGGTAGCAGAGTAGGGAGGGTGCTCTGTGGGTAGCAGAGTATGGAGGCGGCTCTGTGGGTAGCAGAGTATGAGGCGGCTCTGTGGGTAGCAGAGTATAGAGGCGGCTCTGTGGGTAGAGAGTATAGAGCGGGCTCTGTGGGTAGCAGTATAGAGGCGGCTCTGTGGGTAGCAAGTATAGGAGGCGGCTGTGGAGTAGCAGAGTACACAGGCGGCTCTGTGGGTAGCAGAGTACACAGGCGGCTCTGTGGGTAGCAGAGTATAGAGGTGGCTCTGTGGGTAGCAGAGTATAGAGGCGGCTCTGTGGGTAGCAGAGTATAGAGGCGGCTCTGTGGGTAGCAGAGTATAGAGGCGGCTCTGTGTGGGTAGCAGAGTACAGAGGCGGCTCTGTGGGTAGCAGAGTACAAGGCGGCTCTGTGGGTAGCAGAGTATAAAAGTGGCTCTGTGGGTAGCAGAGTATACAGACTGGCTCTGAGGGTAGCAGAGTATACACCGGCTCTGGGGTAGCAGAGTATAGAGGCGGCTCTGTGGGTAGCAGAGTATAGAGGCGGTTCTGTGGGTAGCAGAGTATAGAGGCGGCTGTGTGGGTAGCAGAGTACACAGGCGGCTCTCTGGGTAGCAGAGTACACAGGCGGCTCTGTGGGTAGCAGAGTATAGAAGTGCTCTGTGGGTAGCAGAGTATACAGAGTGCTCTGTGGGTAGCAAATATACACGGCTCTAGGGGTAGCAGTATAGAGCAGGTCTGTGCGTAGCAGAGTATACAGGCGGCTGTGTGGGTAGCGAGTATAGAGGTGACTTGTGGATAGCAGAGTATGCAGGGGCTCTGTGGGTAGCAGAGTATGGAGGCGGCTCTGTGTGTAGCAGAGTATGGAGGCGGCTCTGTGGGTAGCAGAGTATGGAGGCGGCTCTGTGGGTAGCAGAGTATAGAGGCGGCTCTGTGGGTAGCAGAGTATAGAGGGGCTCTGTGGGTAGCAGAGTATAGAGGCGGCTCTGTGGGTAGCAGAGTATAGAGGCGGCTCTGTGGGTAGCAAAGAGGAGTCTAGTGGCAGCAGAGTTAGCGCTCTGTGGGTAGCAGAGTATAGAGGCGGCTCTGTGGGTAGCAGAGTATAGAGGCGGCTCTGTGGGTAGCAGAGTATAGAGGCGGCTGTGTGGGTAGCAGAGTACACAGGCGGCTCTGTGGGTAGCAGAGTACACAGGCGGCTCTGTGGGTAGCAGAGTATAGAGGGCTCTGTGGGTAGCAGAGTATACAGACTGCTCTGAGGGTAGCAATAATATACACACGGCTCTGAGGGTAGCAGAGTATAGAGGCAGGTCTGTGCGTAGCAGCGTATACAGGCGGCTGTGTGGGTAGCAGAGTATGGAGGCGGCTCTGTGGGTAGCAGAGTATGGAGGCGGCTCTGTGGGTAGCAGAGTATGGAGGCGGCTCTGTGGGTAGCAGAGTATAGAGGCGGCTCTGTGGGTAGCAGAGTATAGAGGCGGCTCTGTGGGTAGCAGAGTATGAGGGGCTCTGTGGGTAGCAGAGTATGAGGCGGTCTCTTGTGGTAGCAGAGTATGGAGGCGGCTCTGTGGGTAGCAGAGTATAGAGGCGGCTCTGTGGGTAGCAGAGTATGAGGCGGCTCTGTGGGTAGCAGAGATAGAGGACGGCTCTGTGGGTAGCAGAGTATAGAGGCGGCTCTGTGGGTAGCAGAGTATAGAGGCTCGTGTCATAAGTGGGTAGCAGAGTAAAAGACGGCTCTGGGTAGCAGAGTTGGTGGGTAGCTATATGAGGTAGCAGTATGAGGCGGGGCATTGTGAGGGTTAGCAGAGTATAGAGGCGGCTCTGTGGGTAGCAGAGTATAGAGCGGCTCTGTGGGTAAGAGATACAGGCTTATGAGCAGGAGCGGCTTGTGGGAAGTAAGGCCTTGTACGATATCAGGCGGCTCTGTGGTAGAGAGTATGGAGCCTTGTGGGTGCAAGTACAGGCGGCTCTGTGGTAGCAGAGTATGAGGCGGCTCTGTGGGTAGCAGAGTAGCGAGGCGGCTCTGTGGGTAGCAGAGTATGAGGCGGCTCTGTGGGTAGCAGAGTATGAGGCGGGCTCGTGGGGTAGCAGAGTATAGGAGGCGGCTCTGTGGGTAGCAGAGTATGGAGGGGCTCTGTGGGTAGCAGAGTATGCAGGCGGCTCTGTGGGTAGCAGAGTATGAGGCGGCTCTGTGGGTAGCAGAGTATGGAGGCGCGGTCTATGGGTGTGGGTAGCAGAGTATGAGGGGTCTGTGGGTAGCAGAGTATGGCGCTTGTGGACAGAGGGGCGGCTCTGTGGGTAGCAGAGTATGGAGGCGGCTCTGTGGGTAGCAGAGTATAGGCAGGGCTCTGTGGGGAGCAGAGTATGGAGGCGGCTCTGTGGGTAGCAGAGTATGGAGGCGGCTCTGTGGTAGCAGAGTATAGAGGCGGCTCTGTGGGGTAAGCTAGAGTATAGAGGCGGTCTGTGGGTAGCAGAGTATAGAGGCGGTTTTGTGGGCGATATCAGGCGATGTGTAAGAGTAGTGGCTCTGTGGTAGCAGAGTATAGAGGCGGCTTGTGGGTAGCAGAGTATACAGACTGCTCTGAGGGTAGCAGAGTATACACACGGCTCTGAGAGTAGCAGAGTATAGAGGCAGGTCTGTGGGTAGCAGAGTATACAGGTGACTGTGTGGGTAGCAGAGTATAGAGGTGACTCTGTGGGTAGCAGAGTATGCAGGGGCTCTGTGAGTAGCAGAGTATACAGGTGGCTCTGTGGGTAGTAGAGTATTCAGGCGGCTCTGTGGGTAGCAGAGTATAGAGGCGGCTCTGTGGGTAGCAGAGTATAGAGGCGGCTCTGTTGGTAGCAGAGTATAGAGGAGTCTCTGTGGGTAGCAGAGTATAGAGGCGGCTCTGTGGGTAGCAGAGTATGGAGGCGGCTCTGTGGGTAGCAGAGTATGGAGGCGGCTCTGTGGGTAGCAGAGTATAGAGGCGGCTGTGTGGGTAGCAGAGTACACAGGCGGCTCTGTGGGTAGCAGAGTACACAGGCGGCTCTGTGGGTAGCAGAGTATAGAGGTGGCTCTGTGGGTAGCAGAGTATACAGACTGCTCTGAGGGTAGCAGAGTATACACACGGCTCTGAGGTAGCAGAGTATAGAGGCAGGTCTGTGCGTAGCAGAGTATACAGGCGGCTATGTGGGTAGCTGAGTATAGAGGTGACTCTGTGGGTAGCAGAGTATGCAGGGGCTCTGTGGGTAGCAGAGTATACAGGCGGCTCTGTGGGTAGTAAGTATACACGCGGCTCTGTGGGTAGTAGAGTATACACGCGGCTCTGTGGTCGCAGTATGCAGGCGGGTGTGTGGGTAGCAGAGTATACAGGCGGCTCTGTGGGTAGCAGAGTATGGAGGCGGCTCTGTGGGTAGCAGAGTATGGAGCGGCTCAGTGGGTAGCAGAGTATGGAGGCGGCTCTGTGGGTAGCAGAGTATGGAGGCGGCTCTGTGGGTAGCAGAGTATGGAGGCGGCTCTGTGGGTAGCAGAGTATGGAGGCGGCTCTGTGGGTAGCAGAGTATGGAGGCGGCTCTGTGGGTAGCAGAGTATGGAGGTGGCTCTGTGGGTAGCAGAGTATGGCGGCGGCTCTGTGGGTAGCAGAGTATGGAGGCGGCTCTGTGGGTAGCAGAGTATGGAGGCGGCTCTGTGGGTAGCAGAGTATGGAGGCGGCTCTGTGGGTAGCAGAGTATAGAGGCGGCTCTGTGGTAGCAGAGTATAGAGGCGGCTCTGTGGGTAGCAGAGTATAGAGGCGGCTCTGTGGGTAGCAGAGTACAGAGGCGGCTCTGTGGGTAGCAGAGTATAGAGGCGGCTCTGTGGGCAGCAGAGTTATACAGGCGGCTCTGTGGGTAGCAGAGTATACAGGCGGCTGTGTGGGTAGCAGAGTATACAGGCGGCTCTGTGGCAGCAGAGTATACAGGCGGCTCTGTGGGTAGCAGAGTACACAGGCGGCTCTGTGGGTAGTAGAGTATACACGCGGCTCTGTGGGTAGCAGTATGCAGGTGGGTGTGTGGGTAGCAGAGTATACAGGCGGGTCTGTGGGTAGCAGAGTATGCAGGGGTCTCTGTGGGTAGCAGAGTATGCAGGCGGGTCTGAGGGTAGCAGAGTATGCAGGCGGGTCTGTGGGCAGCAGAGTATGCAGGGGGCTCTGTGGGTAGCAGAGTATGCAGGTGGGTCTGTGGGTAGCAGAGTATGCAGGGGGCTCTGTGGGTAGCAGAGTATGCAGGCGGCTCTGTGGGGAGCAGAGTATGCAGGCGGCTCTGTGGGGAGCAGAGTATGCATGCGGCTCTGTGGGGAGCAGAGTATGCAGGCGGCTCTGTGGTTAGCAGAGTATAGAGGCGGCTCTGTGGGTAGCAGAGTATAGAGGCGGCTCTGTGGGTTGCAGAGTATAGAGGCGGCTCTGTGGGTAGCAGAGTATAGAGGCGGCTCTCTGGGTAGCAGAGTATAGAGGCGGCTCTGTGGGTAGCAGAGTATAGAGGCGGCTCTGTGGGTAGCAGAGTATAGAGGCGGCTCTGTGGGTAGCAGAGTATAGAGGCGGCTCCGTGGGTAGCAGAGCTTAGAGGCGGCTCTGTGGGTAGCAGAGTATAGGGGCGGCTCTGTGGGTAGCAGAGTACAGGGGCGGCTCTGTGGGTAGCAGAGTACAGGGGCGGCTCTGTGGGTAGCAGAGTAAAGGGGCGGCTCTGTGGGTAGCAGAGTACAGGGGCGGCTCTGTGGGTAGCAGAGTACAGAGGCGGCTCTGTGGGTAGCAGAGTACAGAGGCGGCTCTGTGGGTAGCAGAGTACAGAGGCGGCTCTGTGGGTAGCAGAGTACAGAGGCGGCTCTGTGGGTAGCAGAGTACACAGGCGGCTTTGTGGGTAGCAGAGTACAGAGGCGGCTCTGTGGGTAGCAGAGTACAGAGGCGGCTCTGTGGGTAGCAGAGTACAGAGGCGGCTCTGTGGGTAGCAGAGTACAGAGGCGGCTCTGTGGGTAGCAGAGTACAGAGGCGGCTCTGTGGGTAGCAGAGTACAGAGGCGGCTCTGTGGGTAGCAGAGTACAGAGGCGGCTCTGTGGGTAGCAGAGTACAGAGGCGGCTCTGTGGGTAGCAGAGTACAGAGGCTGCTCTGTGGGTAGCAGAGTACAGAGGCGGCTCTGTGGGTAGCAGAGTATGATGTGGCGGAAGGCTGGGGGGTGAGGAAAGCAGAGGCTGGAGGGGTGAGGAAAGCAGAGGCTGGATGAGTGAGTAAAGCAGAGGCTGGAGGGGTGAGGAAAGCAGAGGCTGGAGGGGTGAGGAAAGCAGAGGCTGGAGGCGTGAGGAAAGCAGAGGCTGGAGGCGTGAGGAGAGGTGCGGCTGGAGGCGTATTTAGTGCATATGTATATATGTGTCTATAAGATATAGGTATCTATATGTGTGTATATAGTGTATAGCAACATTTCTCTATGTATATATAGGGGTATATACACTATATGTATATTTATCTGTGTGTATATACAGGCAATGCATATATGTGTGTATATAGTGTATATGTACATGTATGAATATATGTGCATATACTCTAGATGTATGTGTATACACTGTATATCTATGTGTATGTGTATATAGTGTATATGTATATCTGTGCGTATATACTGTATATGTATATATATCTATATATGTGTATATAGTGTATATCTATTTGTATGTGTGCGTATATACTGTATATCGATATAAATGTATATATGTGTATATAATGTAGATAAAAATATATCTGTGAATATACTGTATATCTATGTATGTGTGTGTATGTAGTGTATATCTATATATGTGTAGATATAGTAGATGTATATGTGTGTATATACTGTATAGCTATCAGTGTGTATATAGTGTATATGTATGGGTGTGTACATACAGTATATGCATATGCATGCATATATGTATATACTGTATATGTATATATAGTGTATATGTATGTGTGGGTGTAAAGGGTATATGTATGTGTATATATATGTGTATATAGTGTATATGGATATGTCTGTATATACTGTATATAAATATGTATATATACTGTATATATATAAGAATATAAGTGTAAATACTGTATATGTATGGATAGTGTACATGTATATATACAGTATATGTAGATGGGTATATACTGTATATGTACATGTATGTATATATGTGTATATATAATGTAGATGTATATGTTTGTGTGTTGAAGTAGTGTATATGTATATGTAGAAATGTGTGTATGTTGTGGTCCTGCGTCTTCCTGTGTAGCCGGGGCTTTTTGTTCGCCGTGCAGTTTCTCTCACCGGGTGTCATGTCTGTCTCTCAGTCCCAGAGCTGGTGTCTCCTGGGGGTTGTGTGGCGGAGATGCAGGGTGCGGGTCCGGGGCTCCTCTGTCTCCCCGGGTGTCGCGTGTCCCTGAGTAGGTGTGTCAGGGGGTTATGTTGCGGAGGTGCAGGGTGCGTGTCCGGGGCTGCTGTGTGCGTGAGCTGCTGTGACAGGGGATTTGTGTGCCGGAGGTGGAGGGTGCAGGACCGGGGCTCCTCTCTCTCCCCAGGTCGGCTGTCTCCCTGAGGTGGTTAGCCGGGCCGAAGGTTGCTAGAATGCCGGCTGGGGCTCGTGATGACGGGAGGATGTGGCGGGAGGAAGTGGAGGGGGAGCGGCGTGCGGTGCGTGGAGCGGGCATTGTTGGGGGTATGTGGTGTTTGCGGCAGCATGTTTGCGCTTCCGGCGCTAGTGTCGGCGGCTCGCGATGGCGCATGCGCACCATCGCTCGCCGCGCGTGATATCGGCACAGTGCCCAGAAGCGCCAAACTGCCGATTATGTATATAGATTCTTGGAACGAATGCTTGCATACGTGGTTTGTTTTATACTTGTATGTTCCCCTGATTTTTTACCTTGTTCCAGTACGTATTTAATAAAGAATTATATGTCTAGTTGTACCCTATAGTCGCTTTTTCTTCTTCTCTTTCAAATTCCTCAAATGATGAGACAAGTGGTCATCTCAACTTTGCGTTTTTGGGGGATGAAGTGTTCCCACTTCAGGCACACCTACTACGGCCATATCCCCAGAGGACGGTTACTTCTGATCGGTGCATTTTCAATTACTGGCTATTCCGGCCTCGCCGTGTGGTTGAAAATGCGTTCGGGATCATGGCCAATAGATTCCGTGTGTTTCATACGCCTTTGCATATGAAACTGGAATCTATCGATGTGGTAGTGCTGGCCTGCTGTGTGCTGCATAACTTCCTGCATCGTAGGGATCGGTCATCATACACACCGGCAAGTTATGTGGATTCTGTGGACCCCACAACTGGGGAGCTCCATCCCGGGGATTGGTGTGCTGCCGACCATGGTGTGGCGCCACTCCAGCCGCTGAGCCACGGTCTGAATCAGCAGGATGCCAGGAGCAACAGACATGCTTGCTGCTCCTACTTTAATGGCCCTGGGGCAGTGTCCTGGCAGCACCAGCAGGTGTAGGGTGGCTGGTGTTGTGAGGCATCAACATGAGGAGGAGGGTGGAGTCACCAGGGTGGCTGCACCATGACCATTATGTTTTTATTATAATTTTATTTTGGGGTGTTTACACATTAGTTAGTTAGTTTTGAGATTTTTGGTTCACTAGTCTGCAATGTTTGGGTATGGGCATTCTGTTTCTGCTTTTTGTATTTATTTGTGTCATGTTGGCACTCGTGTGTGTTGTTTAACTTATATTTTTTGTGCACAAAGACTTTCATTACAAACCAAAAAAAAAAAAATTACCCGTGTGTGTTGTTACTTTTCTATATAGGGCAGTTGCTCATAGCTTTATGCTGTGCACAGAGGTATGTGATACGTTAAATGGTATTGATGGGTCTGTGCAGCATTGTCTGCTAATGTCCAGGACACAGGTCCAGCCCTTTGGGCCACACTGTATGCCGTGACTGTGTGTACATGTCCATTATGATGTGTTTGGGCACATGGGACCGTGTCCACACATGGAGAATGTTGTTTGTGGTGAATGTAGGTACACTTCAGTACACACACGCAGAAAGATGTATGCATACACATAGTTCAATTCAGCCATAGCAGCTCTGCCATGGCGTGGACCAATGCAGGTACATATGTCCATAGTGTTGTTTGTAGCTTACTGCAATTACCTACAGAAGCACACCTAGCCATTTGGTACTGTAATCTACTGTAATACACAAGTCTGCTCCTGTGCAACACTTTTGCGCATCGAAAATGTGTTGCAGGAGCCACAATTGACGACTCGAGCGTGTATTTGTGCCAAATTCCGACAGACAATGGCGTCATGTATTACCCAGCTTTCCAGAGCAGGCTGCTCAATCGTAACGCTGTTTGTTGTCCAATGAGCGCGTATGCGGCACAGTGTAAACCACTGGCACGCCTATCTCCACGCCTCCCTGAACATGTACGCCCATATTGCCTTTGGAATTGCAGCGTGTGAAGCGGCGATGTAATGAGGCAAGATTGGTTCGGCTGTAGGTGAGGCGATTTCTGGAGCGACACATCGCCTTACCTTCAGGGCGATATTGCGGCGTGTGATGCCGCCATCGGTGATCTGAGGCGACCATGAAAAACATGCACGTGCACGTTATATTGCCATATATCACCAGGCGATATTGCGGCGTGTGAAGGTACCCTAACTTGTCTTGTTAACAGCATAACATATCGTTGTCAGGCTATAATGTATGCTTAAGGGCACATGACAAGTTATCGAGACATTCAAATTTTTGGGGTAGGGGGCGTAAACTTTAGCACAAATGTTTTACATTTTCCATAAATTTTCTGAGAAGACAAATATCACAACTTTTTGTGAGCAGTATACATGTCCCAAGGTATGACTCGATCACTATAGTTTTGCTAATACCATCTACAGCAGGAGTTTGATGTTTTATACAGCTGAGTTCTCTCTGCATCTACTAGATTCTGAGGTAGCCAAACAGTCTGATGTGATAAGCTACAAAATGGGCCACAAGCAGTTTAAACCTCCATCCGACCTGCACAACATACAAGCCGCACGCCGCATGCTGTTGTGGCCCACAGAGGTGTCCAGGATATACCACTTCCTTCTTTTTATATTCAAATGTATTTGCATCTTTCAGAAGTGAATACCTTTGGAATTTTGAGCACCTAGTGTCATTAATGAGGTCATGCTGCTGAGGTCTACATAGTGCTTCCGGTGCCACAGAGTGCCACAATGGATAAGTCACGGCCTGGTAAGTGCTTCATGGGAGAGCTGAAGGTGAACTTTCTATTCATTGTAAATGAAAGGAAGAAGTGGTGGGTTGTGTTATTAGGACGGAACATAATGAAGCAATTTGGGACAATATGGGTGATTGTGAAAGGGGGCACAGTATAGTCAAGGGCATAAGAGTGGGGTGGACTTTTATTCAGAGACTCAGTGTAGATATAGAAAGGGGCAGTTTGGGGAGATATTTGGAGAGGGACAGTATTAATGTGTGTGGAGTGGTAATATTTTTGAGGGGCAGTGTGATGGGATATTACAGAGCAGGGCAGTGTACTTTAGGGTTATACTGTGTTTCCCCGAAAATAAGACCGTGTCTTATATTTTTTTGGGCGCCAAAAGTGGCACCCTGTCTTATTTTCGGGGGGGTCTTATATTGGCAGCTCCAGCCACTGCAGCCTCCCATCCACACACACCTACCCACCCATACACTTACAAAAACACACACACATACACATACACATACACACTCACACATACACATATACACATACACATACACACATACACACCGCTTCTTACCAGCTCCCCCGGCCTTTGCTGTGGCTCCCCGCTGTCCTCGCTGTCCTCCCGTGTGTCCATGCTCCTCCAGTGTCCTCTGTATCCCCCAGGTGCAGCCGCGCTGGAGCAGATAAGGTTAATCACAGCCTAACTTGCTGTGTGCCCCTGCTCATCTCTGCCCAGCCTGATGTCACTCACTGCAGCCCGGCTCGAGCTCTGATTGGCTCCCAGGAACCAGCGGGCGCGGCAGGATGACAAGCCAATCAGAGCTCACAACGTCATCTGGCCGCGCCCGCTGCTTCCTGGGGGCCAATCACAGCTCGAGCCGGGCTGCAGTGAGTGACATCAGTCTGGGCAGAGATGAGCAGGGGCACACAGCAAGCTAGGCTGTGATTAACCCCATCTGCTCCAGCGCGGCTGCACCTGCAGGACACTGGAGGAGCCTGGACACACCAGGGGACAGGTACCAGGAGGCGGCGGCGGCCTTATATTCCCCAGAGCCCCCCCTAGGCGGTCTTACTTTCGGGGGGGGGGCCTTATATTAGCAGACCGCCTTGTTCCCCGTACCCTGTCTTACTTTTGGGGGGTCTTAAAATTGGGGAAAAACGGTATTAGAGAGGAACAGTGTGGGGCTTATTTTAAACCCCTTCATTAACTTGCGTTTTCCCTTTTATGAACTTTTATTTTTACCTCCGCTTCTTCCAAGAGCAATAACTTTTTTATTTTTTTCCAATATAGAGATATAAAGGTTTGTTTTTTGCGCGATCAGTTGTACTTATGAATGACTTCATTTATTTTACCATATAGTGAACTGGAAAATGAGAATAAAATTCCAAGTGCAGTAAAATTGCAAAAAAGTCCAATTTCTTGATTTTATTTTATTATTCAGCATGTTCTATAAATGGTAAAACTGACATGTAAGTAACATACATAGTAACATAGTAACATAGTTTTTAAGGTTGAAGGAAGACTTTAAGTCCATCTAGTTCAACCCATAGCCTAACATGTTGATCCAGAGGAAGGCAAAAAAAACCCATGTGGCAACACTAAGCTCCACATTGGCTGAAAAAATTCCCTCCTGACTCCAGATACGGCAATCAGACTAATTCCCTGGATCAACGCCCTATCAAAGAATCTAGTATGTATAACTGGTAATATTATAGTTTTCAAGAAAGGCATCCAGGCCCTTCTTAAATGTTAGTAGTGACTCACTCATTACAACATCATGTGGCAGAGAGTTCCATAGTCTCACTGCTCTTACAGTAAAGAATCCGCGTCTGTGATTATGATTAAACCTTCTTTCCTCCAGACGTAGAGGATGCCCCCTTGTCCCAGTCTCAGGCCTAAGAGTAAAGAGATCATTAGAAAGGTCTCTGTACTGTCCCCTCATATATTTATACATTATTATAAGATCACCCCTAAGCCTTCGTTTTTCCAATCTAAATAACCCCAAGTTTAATAACCTGTCTTGGTATTGCAGACCCCTTAGTCCTCTAATGACTTTTGTCGCTCTTCTCTGGACCCGCTCTAGTTCAGCTATGTCTTTCTTATACACCGGAGACCAGAATTGTACACAGTATTCTAAGTGTGGTCGCACTAGTGACTTGTATAGAGGTAAAATTATGTTTCTCCTCATGAGCATCTATGCCTCTTTTAATGCATCCCATTATTTTATTTGCCTTTGCAGCAGCTGCCTGACACTGGCCACTAAATGTGAGTTTGTCATCTACCCATACACCCAGGTCTTTTTCAGTGACAGTTTTGCCCAGTGTTTTACAATTAAGCACATAATTATACCTTTTGTTTCCTCTGCCCAAGTGCATAACTTTACATTTATCCCCATTAAAGTGCATTTGCCATTTAGCAGCCCAAGCTTCTAGTTTACATAAATCCTCCTGTAATATAAAATTGTCCTCCTCTGTATTGATTACCCTGCAGAGTTTAGTGTCATCTGCAAATATTGAGATTCTACTCTGTATGCCCCCTACAAGGTCATTAATAAATATATTAAATAGAAGCGGGCCCAACACTGACCCCTGTGGTACCCCACTGTTAACTGTGACCCATTCTGAGTGTGTTCCATTAATAACCACCCTTTGTTTCCTATCACTAAGCCAGTTCTTAACCCACTTACACATATTTTCCCCTATCCCCATTGCCCTCATTTTATGTATCAACCTTTTGTGTGGCACCGTATCAAAAGCTTTTGAAAAGTCCATATACACCACATCCACTGCATTTCCTTGGTCCAGTCCAGAACTTACTTCTTCATAGAAGCTTATCAGATTAGTTTGACAGGAACGGTCCCTCGTAAAACCATGTATGATGCCTAAGGTCAGTACGAGTTCACAGATCCCAAACATGTATACTTTTATCTATAGGTGGTGAAAAAACCCCTGTAATTTTGCAAAAAAATGCATTGTGCTTTTATGCCATTTTCCATGGCTAGTTGAATTCTCATTTTTCGGGATCTGTTACTGTGTCATGGCTTATTTTTTGTGGCTTGAGCTAACATTTTTAATTACCATATTGTCAAGCTTGGGAGGTAAGGGAATCAGGTAACAGGTAGGTGAATTGGGTAAAAGGGGTTCAGGAGAGCTTAATCTGACCCTGATGCTGGGGTCCTTGGCTTGCCCTGATCTCGGAGGTACCTCTGATGGTGAGGAGTTCCGAGCCGCCACCCTGTACCCTAAAACTCCTGATTAGCCCTAAGCTGAGGGCCTCTACCTCCATCCACGGGTCAGGAATCACAGCTTCTCCCAAGGAAAGACTTTAGCCCAGCAGCTAAGGATCAGCACAGCACCAAGACCTAGAGCACATAGCTATCTGCAGCACCTGACAGAGGGGAGGGAAGGCTATTTAAAGCCAGGGGGACGGGATTCCAGGTCACACTTCAACTACTCAACCAGCAATTGAACATAATAGTGACTGCAGTTCTGGAGCACAACACAGGAGTCAGGACCTTCACAACTATCAACCATGCAGCTCTTAAAGACAAACAACATACACAGCAGCATCCAGCAATGTCAGCGCCATCTAAGCTCGTGACGCATATATACTTGAGTATAAGCCGACCTGAGTATAAGCCGAAGCCCCTAATTTTACCCCAAAAACTGGAAAAACCTATTGACTTGAGTATAAGCCTAGGGTGGGAAATGCAGCAGACCTCCATCCTGGTATATTGCTCCTCATCACTGGTATATAGCAATGATCACTGTATACAGCCCCTCCTCACTGGTATATAGCACCCCAATCATGATAAATGGCCCCTCATCCTGGTATATACCGTCCTCTCTGTACATATTCCCCCATCACTGGTATATAGACACTCTGCCTGGTATATAGCCCCCATCACTGTACATACCTTCACATCCCTGGCATATAGCCCCCCATCACTGGAATAGCACCCCCATCACTGGTATATGACCCCCTTATCCTGGAAATACAGATATATAGCCCCCATCACTGGCATATACCCCCCGCCACTGATATATAGCCCCACCACTGGTATATACCCTCCATCACTGGTATATACCCCCCACCACTGATATATACCCCCCACAACTGATATATACCCCCACCACTGATATATACCCCTCCATCACTGGTATATACCCCCCACCACTTGTATATACCCCACACCACTGGTATATATGTATATACCCCCCCATCACTGCTAAATATAAAGTTTTGATTGCCTTTTACTGCATTGTTGCTGAGAACAAAAATATAATTTAGGCATTTGACTTTTTTTTCCCGTTACACAGTTTACAGATATTAATAATTGATTTTATATTTTGATTCATGGGGCATTTTTGAACGCTTCAATACCAAATGTGTATTTTAATAAAAAATAGTTTTATTTTCAATGAGGTAAAAGGAAGGTGATTTGAACTGTATTTTTTTCATATATTTTAAAACTTTTTTTCCTTATACTTTGTTACTTGGCCCCTTAGGGCCCTAAACATTAAAGTGCATAGTGCGAAATAGCAAATAAACATGCAGACAGGGAGAGATGTCCTACGAAGTTGCAGCATATACCTATAGAGACATGAACCCTTAACAGCGCAAAGCATGTACAAGTCAGCATAGTCCCCCTATAATGGTGTGCAGTATTCATTCCAGGCAAGGTGCCACCGAACCCTACGGCTGTTCAATCTTTACTTTCATCAGATGTGTAAAGCAAGCCATAACATACTTCATGCTATGTTAAAACTTAAAAATCCTCAAATCTTGGATTATGAAGAGGATTTTGTGAGTTTCTGCTATGCCCCCCCCTCACAGTTTAACCCCTTTATCCCAGAGCATGGTTTTAACTTTAATACCTCAATGACTGGGTCATTTTTTGTTTAATGACTGCAGACCCAGAGACTCTACAACTCCCAGCATGCTACATCACACAGTCTGCAGATCCAGAGAAACTACAACTCCCAACATGCTTCATAGAGAGATCCCCATCTGTGATCTGTCATCTGTGATCTGTGATGACAATAGTAGGGATCTGTCCAGGTCTGTGAGAGGAGACAGATCAGGACATGTAGAAACTGGAGGGGGCTGTGACTTCTACTGCTTGTGAGATCAATCATGCAGGAAGATGGAGGGAGGGTGGAGGGTTTGGCTTAGAGAAAACATAGCAGTAATACATAGAAACTCAGCCTCTCTTATGCTATTAGGTGCACACTCCGTCCCCCTGCTGCACACATTCTAAGGACTTCTATAACATTTATCTTAGCAATCATACATGTAATCATTTAAGTAAAGGTAGGATTGCACTCAGCATTCCAGAACCTGTAAGGCAGTGGCTTCACTTTATAGACCTAAAACCTGCTGGTTGGTCCTCTTTAATTTGCACCAAGTGGTTTATGTTGTCTTTAAATAAACAAGCTGGACTTATTTCATAGAAGAGACTGTTGCTGTGTGCTGCCAAGCGAGTGTACCCCGACCCGCTCCGTGATCGCCACATCACACCCTATTGTGTACCCTAATGCGTTTCCCTATTTTATGTTTTATGGTATAAGTTCTTCTTCCCTTTTATCTAATCCCTTTTCTATGACAATGTTCTGTCTCTGAAACCAGCTATAAAAAGGAAATATAAGCGCAATATGGTCTTATCTTTTTAAAACACACTTATGAGACAGATGTCAATGCTCACCTGGGTTGGTTGTGTGACACACAACCAGTATAAGCGTATGATACAGCTGCTGTGTGGCACCACAGAGTCTGGATGCCACAATGTCATTGCCTCTCTCAGGGGGTAGTGTTATACTTGAGAGCAACAGAGGGTATCCACACCAGGCAAACCAAAGCACTCGTCACCTTTCTGCCTCCAGACCTGAAGGGGGAGCTCTAAACCCTTGGTTCAGGGCAGCTCCCCTATAAATTCTGGTCTGGGGTGGAGTTAGTTCATTTCCTAGAAGGACTGAGAAAGACATCCTATGGACTGGAGCAGTGCAAAGCCCGTCCCAGGAAAGCTAAAGCCCAGCTTGTGGGGCCCAAAGGGAAGGGTCTGAGGAAGTCGAGGAGAACCTGGGGAGTGGAGCAGTGTCGAGCTCACCCGAGTATAGAGAGCGCCAAGAACTGGACACCGGAGTCCGAGGCAGTGTGGGGCCTAACATCCCAGCAGCCAACACCGGAGGGTGGGGGATTCCAAGTCCCCCAGCCACACCAAAGTGCATGCAGGCAAAGCAGCATGAAGAAGCCATGAGTAGCCGCCAGAGAAGTGGGACGGGAAAAGGACTCGAGCTGCCTGCCATACCGGCACCACGCAGGAGAGGGCTGCAGCTCAGATTAAGCAGCAGCAGGGACCCGCAGAAGGAGCGTAGCAGGGAGGCCTCAGAACTTGTCGTTGGGTGAGGAGAACCCCGAGTTGCACCCAGGTTGCACGGACTCAGAATAATATCACCTGTCAATGTCCCAGCTTATACCAACAGTAAAGGACCTGAGGAACCAACAACCGTGAGTCTGTCACTTTGCACCCTCTGTCCTGCACCCAACTCCATCTGCTGCCCTGGGGACCTGCTCCTCCCGTGGGGAGTCAATCCATCCCAGCTGCCGGTACATCATCCCCAGAGGTCCTGCGGCAACGGCTGCTACCCATAGCCGCAGACCACAGGTGGCGTCGCAATCCATTATCCCTAAAACATTTCCCCACATTTTTAGTGACTCCACAGGGCCACGGAAGCTGGGTCTCAGCCCCCATGCATCCCCCGAGAGACCGAACCAGCCCGGTACCAAGTACCCCATGGCCCTAGGGGTGAGGCATCTTCTGGTGTCACGAACAGGATCTCATAGCCCGGTGTCACTGGGCCCTGTGTACCGTAACCTTATCTTTATTGAACTGTGTTTTTGACCGTCGCCATTACTGTAATGCAAGTTGCGCAGGAAGCCGAGGGGGCGTATCATCGTGGGCGTCACCCTGCAAAAAGCGTGAAAAGAGGCCCAAACTATGCTCTGATGACACCAGCGGAACCAAAAACTGATCATCCCCATGGAAGTGAAGGACCCAAGGGCTAAGATTCACTAGGGGGGAGGAAAATGTCAGAGTCAGGTGGAGAGGAGCTCACGTGAGGGGCGGTCGCAGCCCATCCCACAGCTCTGGATGCAGCGCCTTTAGCAGCCGAAGCCCCAGCCGCCGGCGTGGTGCCAGCCATAGCCCCGGTAATGCTATTCCTGATGCCGTATACACCGGGGGCGACATGGTTGCCGCAATACTCAGGGGAATAACATACCCTGACAGACTTCAGGGAGAGACTGGAAAGTTTATATAAAATGTACCCCCTGACGGAGGACCAACGAGTTAGTATACTGATTGGATAATTAACTGGTGCCGTCCAGCAGGAGGTAAAGTCCTGGCTGGACACTGATAAAGACACTGTTGAACATCTAATTGCCAGACTGAAAGTCACCTTTGACACCTGTACTGCTGCAGAAATAAAAGTGAGATTCTTTGGCTTTAAACAGAGGGTGCAGGACAGTATATGAGACTTTGCTTTAAACCTCCAGAAAGTGCTGAGGGCAATGAAACAGACAGACCCCAACAGTGTACTCGAGGAAAACAATTTGTTAATTGAACAGTTTATTGAGGGGCTCCTGTCCCCTGCTCACAGAAGTCAGCTGCGTATGATGGCCATACAGAACCGTGACCTAGACTTTGCACAATTTAAGGACAGGGCCATTAGGACACTGCAAGATACAACAGCCAGTAGCCCAGAACCTGCACAGTGCCTGGCAATAACATACCACCAAAATGGTGCACAAACCTCACAGGCCACAGTAAGGGTCAGTGCACAGACTCTTGAAACTATTATTCCTGAAACCCTACAATTGCAGGTCCAGGCACTGTCTAAGGGCATGGCTGAGATGACCAAAGCTATGTAAGAAATGCAAGGATTCAAGCCATAGGAGAAGATCGCGTTGGCTTCCAGTCGAGATGTCATCCCGTGGATGCGGCAGAGAAGGAACCCACCAACCAGAGGACGATCCAGTGATCGCTATGACCCTGAAGGAGAGCCCATCTGCTGCCGCTGCAACAAGCCTGGCCATATTGCAAGACTCTGTACTTTAAACGACAGTACCCTGGGGCAGTAGGCCACCCCTCAGGAATGAGACAACCTGGCCCACCGAACTGGCGTGACAGGTAAGTGGGAGGATGCCCAGTCCTGCCTGTCGTGCTAGATAGCATCTCCATGTACGCTTTATTGGACACCGGCTCGCAGGTGACATCAATACTGTATATCCTTTACAAGGGATACTCTGCAGACTCTGACATGTTACACCGCCCAGATGAACGTTTTACTATGTGTGCTAGTAATAGTCAGCCTGTGCCAGAGATTGGGTTCAAAGAGGTGACTGTAAAGGTGGGGCGGGTGGAATAAAAAGCCCAGGGATGGATAATTG
The DNA here is from genome assembly GCA_033576535.1 of Allobates femoralis. NCBI lineage: Eukaryota > Metazoa > Chordata > Amphibia > Anura > Aromobatidae > Allobates > Allobates femoralis. Next base: position 370,190,204 of record JARQOC010000003.1, read on the forward strand.
TTGATGTTGAGAGAAAGTAACCCAATGATAATCTTAGGCACTTATGTTATTGAGAATTGTCTAGGGGAGATTATTGTATTGTTACAACAGGTTGCCGAAACTGCCAACCTTGGGCACCAACGAGTCCTGCAGAAATAAATAAAGGCCCTGATGCAGCGGCAGCAGGTGGAGTTGTCTGGAGAAGTTGTCAGTGTAAGAATAAGTGATCCGGTAGCCATTGTAATACTCCCAAGGAGTGAACTGTGGTGAAGAAGAGGTCAAGCTGCCTAGGTATGCTACAATTGACTAAGCTATATACTGTCAATAACTATTCCATTACGGCAATAGAACCTTTGAACTCGGCTGACAAGGCAGAGGACAATGGCTCTGAGGGAAAGCTGGAGGATTGGTGCCAGAAGTTAAATGCCGGCACTGACTCCACCCCTTCACACCAAAAGCATAGAGTTTACCGGGTAGTGTGAGAATATGAACAAGTCTTTATTAAACATCCTTTAAACTTTGGGCAGGTTAAAGGGTTCAACATCATATCCACACCGGTGACCATCCGCCCATTAAAGAGAGGTACCACCTGGTACCGCCAGCTCACTAACGATGTGCCTAAGAGATGTTATGGGAGATAAAGGAGGCTGGGGTTATAAGACATAGTTGTAGCCCCTGGGCAACTCCTTTAGTCCTAGTAAGAAAGAAGTATGGTACAATGAAAATGTGTGTAGATTACAGGTAGATTAACCGCATTACACATAAGGATGCTTGCTCATTACCCAGAATTGAAGAGTCTGGCTGCATTGAGAACTGCTAACTACTTTTACACCTTAGATCTCACCAGTGGCTATTGGTAGGTTCTTGTAGCAGAGGTGGAGTGGGAGAGGACAGCGTTTGCCACGCCCATGGATCTCTGTGAGTTCATCTGCATGCCATTTCGACTCTGTAATGCACTGGGAACATTTCAGAGGCTGATGGAGTGCTGTGTGGGGCACAAGAACTTTGAAACGGTATTACTGTGCTTAGATGACGTCATAGTCTTCTCCAAGACACATGAAGACCATCTGGAGCACTTGGCTGAAATGTTTAAGCATTGTCCAGTTATGGCATGAAAGGGAAGCCAATCCAAGTGTCAACTGTTAAAGTCTAAGGTTCAGTGAATAATGATGAAGGGGAATGGGGAGGGGTGTTACTTCACTGAATTCACCTGGAGCCGCTTGGTGCAGGGAAGGACGTCTGTAGTCTGGTCACTGATATAGAATAAGGAATTTCCAGCACCTAACCAAATATTTTTGTTTGATTGGTGCATCACAATAAAATTACATATCTGGGGGACACAGCCCCCTCCAGAAACGCTGTGCACGTTTTGGACAAGAGTCCTTTTTCAACAGCATAAAATCTGAATCACATTGACCCTCCTTAAATGGAGGTTTTCACATACAAGTTAATGCACACCAGTGATACTGATTAACAATAATGATGTAGGCTGAAGACACACCTGGCGAACACAAATAGTTACTAGGCAGGTAGCAATAGCTTTGATATTATTTCATTGAGCAGTGTTATAGCATATTAAAATACATTTCTATATAATGTGAAATCTTTGCTATTATGTGGCACCCTATTGGGCACCACAGAACCCTTGGGGACATGAATGGAGCAGTAACAGCAAGCAACACTCACAAACAAACCACAACACCTTAGAACACCTGGTTTCACCCCAAGCCTCTAGGGGAGCTCCACTGGTCACTTTGAGCCAGTTCCCCCTATAAATAGGGTCTTGGAGGGTGAAACACCAGAGTGTGCAGACGCTAGAAGAGCTGCAGGACGTGTGCATCCACCGGTTCTGGAGCCATACTAGGCCCAAACCAGCACACCTGCCCAGTGAGAGACCCTTGCAATTGGGGTCAGAGGAAAGGAGAAAGCACCTCTCAGGGACATCAGAGTTACCCTAACTCTCCCTCATCATCCGGTTACTGGAACCGAGCTGTGAGAGCTACCTAGCCACCATAGAGAACCAGCACCTCTAACAGGGAGTTTAGCCCCCTGTTCACCTGAAGCACCTACCGACGAGAGCCCAGGGAAGAGCATTGATCCGGCTTAACCCTTCGACAGTGCCCTCAGTGCAGTTACCCAGGTGAAGCACGTTCCACTGAATGCACAACCCGGTCCGGCAGGATTTCACATCCACCCGACCGCCGTAGAAGTACAGAGAAAGGAAGCCTACCACTGCTTGCTGTGAACCTCCAGGAGTGTCAACCTCACTATCCCTGTCCGTGTGTACCTGCTTTCCACCAGTAAAGGTACCTAAAAGACTTTGATGTGTCTGCGTTTGATTCCTGGGCCTAACAGCGGTATTACTGAGCTGCCTCACAACATCTTGTGCAACTCCTGGCTCCGGGAACTCCCGCTCGCCTGTGGGGAGCGTCCCATCTTGCTGCATAACATCCCCCGGAGGCCTAGCAGCGCCGGTGGACATCACCGGAACTCTCACAGGTGGCGTCATGAAGATTATTAATCCCTACTGTTCAAGCCATCCTCCCTATTGATCTGGACCACCGGGCACCACAGCCGCGGGCGCGGTTCCGTCACAAGGAGAAGCAGAAGCCCGCGATGTGCAGAACCCGGCTACGGTGAGTCAATTACAACAGTATTGCTCATAGTGTATTATAATTATAGGCTTCTCACATATGCTTCGAATTTGAGCCAGTCTACAGAGCCTTTGTATCCGTGTTTTATCCAAACATTTTATCCTGAAGTAGTACAACCCCAATACAACATCTAATAAAAATATGACAAATTTTATTATGATGCACCAATAAAACAAAAGATTGAAGATTGGTCGGGTGCTGGAAATTCCTTCTTCTAAGGTACAGTACCTCGGTCATGTTGTCAGTACTGAAGGTGTTGCTCCAGATCCTGAGAAAGTCACTGTCTTTAGGGACTGGCCAAGACCAACCATGATCAAGGAAGTGAGGCACTTCCTGGGGCTGGTAGGGTACTACCGGAGGTTCATCAAGGCGTTCACGAAGATGGCAGTACCCCTGTAAGATTTCCTGGTAGGCCAGTCCAAGAAGGCTAAGAACCCGAGTCTTCCATTCGAGTGGGGCAACAGAGAAGACTCCTTCAATCAGTTGGAGTGGACCTGATAGGGGATGAGATCCTAGCCTATCCTGACTATAGTGAGCCGTTTGTGTTGTATATGGATGCCAGCAATGTGGGATTGGGAGCCGTATTGTACCAGGTGCAAAGAGGCAGACAAAGAGGAGTGCCTTTGCCAGCAGGAAACTCCGTCCTACAGAAAGGAACCCAGAGAACTACGGCTTGTTAAAATTAGAGTTCCTAGCCATAGCCTGGACAGTCACAGAATGTTTCAAACATTACCTAGCTTCAGCAAAGTTTACCATCTTCACGGACAACAATCCGCTGATTCACTTGTAGACAGCGAAGCTAGGTGTGCTGGAGCAGCGATGGATGGCCAGCCTGTCCAATTACAACTTTACCATCAAGTATCAGGCAGGCCAAAATAACGCCACCGCTGATGCATTGTCCAGGATGCTTTCTACAGTAAATATCCGAATAGGAACATTATAATGCAAAAAACTCACCAAAATTTGGTCACTTTTTTCTACCTCTTGCATCTAGCAGGTGGCTGCAAATTCCCCTAGGAGGTAACAAATACGTCTAGACATCGGTACACAGACCCCTGCAACCTATAACATAGGGGCGGTTTGTAGCAACCAGGCGACCAGCGATGTATGCAGGGAGAGGCTGGTGGTGAATGCAGACACACGGACACCATTAGGCTCCTGCCACACTCAGGTGTTACATAGTGTCTGAGCAGCCTATTGGTGACGCCTCCTATTAGACCGGGCGGGCCGCTCAGCACTGAAATATGCATCACTGTGACAGACGCCCTCTAGAGAAAACAACCTCAACTGCAATAGATAAAAAGATGCATAAAGTAAAAAGGGGGGTCTTTCATCCAAGACGTTTGGAGTGATTATTTCAAAGCAGCGCGGACTGTGTATACACCATCCCTGGATTCAGATGTTCTTACACGTGTTACGTGGAGGTGGAAGTCCTGCAGCAGCTTTTTTTTACTACAAGCGATTCAAACTAGTTGTGGGTGCACACAACTAGAAAAGGTGAGTGCACCATCATTGTGACCTGTGTGTAAGATCCGTGCCATATTGATAGGGCACTATTGCGCCTCGTGTTGTCTCCTTTATCTTTATTACAAGTCCTCAAGAGGAAGAGACGTACCAACAAACTTGATGACCAATGGGAAACAGTACCATACACCGTGTTACCTTCAAATTATGACAATACTAAGCTGTGCCTTGTTAGTAAGGATGGAGGAGAGACATTGGCAGCAGTTTCCAGAGACCATCTCAAGGTATTTCCTGATGAACTGAAATACAGAGAAAAAGAACCAGAAATAACTTTACCTGTAAAGCCAAAAGAAGAAGTGATCCATACAGTACTTGGAGACTTCCCTAAGACATGGGCACAGTACATTGGAGCAGTAGTAGTTCTCATGTTAGCTTATCCACCAAACAGTGTTACCTGAATCAGCAAGATGGAGTCATCAGAAGCCGCACCTGTAGAGGAACAGGAAGATCAACCCCCTGCTAACAGTGAATTTGTCAGTCCCATGGTGAGACTAAGACGACATTTTAGTATACCAGTACTACATAGGTCCACACGTAGAATAGTGGATAGTGTATTCACAACACAAGTAGGAGACACTAGAAATCAGAACAGACCATCAGAAATACCCATACTGCGTAGATCTACTCATAGTAGTAAAGGTCAGATCCAAGCACGTTACAGGGATAGTTAGTGCAATTCAGCTGGTTAATATGTAAATGTTTTTTCTTTGTTTTCATGTGAAAATGTAAATACCTAACTAAGTAACCAAGCATATGTACCTACAGGACTTACTGTATGAACTACTCAGTATTCTTGAACTTTTATCTTTAAACATGAACCAATATGCCACTGGACTGGTTGTGGTAAATACATTTTTGTACATACTTCTTCATCAACCAACGGTGAAAGGACTAAGCGCCGTAGTCACTGTTTTTTTTCAAATTTTCGTGGTTTTTGTAATTTTTGATTTTGAGACTTTGTACATTTACAACTGTTATTTATCATTGTTATTGTTATGCTTACAAATAGGTTTCCTTCAGTCAGGGTGTACTGAATTTCACTAGGGGGGAATGTGGCACCCCAGAGTCCGGATGCCACAATGCCATTGCCTCCCTCGGGAAGCAGTGTCATACCTGAGAGCAACAGAGGGTATTCACACTAGGCAAACCAAAGCACATAACAACTTTCTGCCTTCAGGCCTGAAGGGAAGCTCTAAGGCTGCCTTCAGACTTGCAGATGCATCTGCAGCATTTTGCAGATGCATCTGCAAGCATCAGCATGCAGACCGCGGCCCCTATGTTTATAATGGAGCGCACGGCGGTCTGCAGATGCTTGCAGACCGCCGTGCGCACCCATTCACTCCTATATGTGATCTGTGCGCAAGCGGATGCCTGCGTACAGATCACACACACTCCCGCCCACACCATGGACGCGAGATGTCGCGTCCCTGGTGCGGACGAGAGTGTGTGATCTGTACGCAGGCATCCGCCTGCGCACAGATCACATATAGGAGTGAATGGGTGCGCACAGTGGTCTGGAAGCATCTGCAGACCGCCGTGCGCTCCATTATAAACATAGGGGCCACGGTCTGCATGCAGATGCTTGCAGATGCATCTGCAAAACGCTGCAGATGCATCTGCAAGTCTGAAGCCAGCCTAAAGCCGGGTTCAGGGCAACTCCCCTATAAATTCTGGTCTGGGGCGGAGTTAGTCAGTTCAGTTCCGAGGAGGACTGAGGAAGACACCCTGTGGACTGGAGCAGTGCTAAGCTCGTCCCAGGAAAGGTAAAACCTAGCTTGAGGGGCCTATAGGCAAGGGTCTGAGGAAGTTGAGGAGAGCCTGGGGAGTTGAGCGGTGTCGAGCTCACCCCAGTGTAGAGAGCGCTGAGAACCGGACACTGGAGTCCGAGGCTGTGCAGGGCTTAACGTCCCAGCAGCCAACACCGGAGGGTGGGGGATTCCAGGTCCCCCAGCCACACCAAAGTGCCCGCAGGCAAACCAGCGTGAAGAGCCCAGGAGTAGCCGCCAGAGAAGTGGGGCTGGAAAAGGTCTCGTATTGCCTGCCATACCGGCACCACGCAGGAGAGAGAGGGCCACAGCTCAGCTTAAGCAGCAGCAGGGACCCACAGAAAGAGCGCAGCAGGGAGACCTCAGAACTTGTCGGGTGAGGAGAACTCTGAGTTGCTCCCAAGTTGCACGGACTCCAACAGTAAAGGACCTGAGGAACCAACAACAGTGAGTATGTCTGTTACTTTGTGCCCTCTGTCCTGCACCCCTAAGACATTACTCCATCTGCTGCCCTGGGGACTACTCCATCTGCTGCACACCCGCGAGGAGCCACTCCATCCCAACTGCCCGTACATCGTCCCCAAAGGTCCTGCAGCAGTGGCGGCTACCCATAGCCGCATACCACGGGTGGCATGACGATCCATTATCCCTAAAACATTTCCCCCACATTTTTAGTGACTCCGCGGGGCCACAGAAGCCAGGTCTCAACCCCTGTGCATCCCCCGAGATACCGAACCAGCCCGGTCCTGAGTGCCCCACGGCCCTGGGGGCAAGTCAGCTGCAAGATCCACAATCCATGTATACACGGTGGTAGCCAAAAACAAGCCCAAAGTGACAGTGTTTATATAATCCGTGATTCTGTATGATGAAAAGACCACAAGGATCTGTCAAGGTGATGGTGGCTTTATTCAACGGTTTACGGATTATTATCACAGCTCCTCCTCACCTGATTAGGGTTGGTTTCCTGAGGAAGGAGCTGAAAGATCGCTCCAAAACGCGTCGAACAAAGCCACCATTACTTGACAGATCCTTGTGGTCCTTTCATCCTATGGCAGTGCGGATTATATAAACACTGCCCCTTTGGGCTCAATGTTCTGTCTCTGGTTTTCTATTCAAGTATACAATTGTAAGAAGTATTGAATAATTATTGTATTACTAAATGTAAACTTATTCATCCATATATTGTACATGAAGCACATTTTATTGCAGAAATATGGTTGCATACTTAACACAATAATCCTTTGGTAATATTCGGTGTTTTGTATCACTATTTGTAAGCCATTACCAGGCGTGGAATCTACAGTAAGTAAAAATATCATGGAGATATTACTCCTGCTGTGTCTTTTGAAAACACTTTTAGTTTTGTCAAATCTACTATATAATCTCCTAATCGTGTCTATCTGACGCCGAAATCGCGCGCCAGCAGCGGCAACCAATGAGCGCCGCGTATGCAAAAAGCTGCGCGCATTCAAAATTAGAAGATTATACAGTAGCTGTAACCTGGCGACAGCTACATGTACGGCCGCGGCGACCCCCGTCACCGGTACCCGCTGTCTCCCTCCTCGCCTCCCTGCCTCCCTCATCGCCTCCCTGCCTCCCTGCCTCCCTCCTCGCCTCCCTCCTCGCCTTCCTGCCTCCCTGCCTCCCTCCATGCCTCCTGCTGTTCTCACCCGTCTTCTTTCTGTACAGCTATCATGTGACAGGGCGGGCTGATGCGATGTCACACAGCACGTCCTGTCACTGTACACAGTGCGACACTGTGGGTGAGAACAGAGGGGGCGAAGGGTATCCTGCCTCCCACAGCCATCCTGCCCTCCCTGCAGCCATCCTGCCCCCCCTGCAGCCATACTGCCCCCCTCAGTGCCATCCTGCTCCCCCCGCAGCCATCCTGCCCCCCCCCCGCATCCTTCCTGCCCCCCACCTCTCGGCTCCATCCTGCCCCCCCGGCTCCATCCTGCCCCCCCGACTCCATCCTGCCCCCCGGCTCCATCGTGCCCCGCTCGCTCCTTCCTGCCCTGGCCCCGCTCGCTCTGTCCTGCCCCACTCACTCCGTCCTGCCCCGCTTGCTCCGTCCTGCCCTACTCGCTCCGTCCTGCCCCGCTCGCTCCGTCCTGCCCCGCTAGCTCCGTCCTGCCCCGCACGCTTTTTCCTACCCCGCGCGCTGCTTCCTGCCCCACTCGCTCCGTCCTGCCCCGCTCACTCCTTCCTGCCCCGCTCGCTCCTTCCTGCCCCGCTCGCTCCTTCCTGGCCCTCTCACTCCATCCTGCGCCGCATGCTCCATCCTGCCCACCCCGCATACATCCTGCTCCTCGGCTCCATCCTGCCATCCTGCCCCCCCGCCGGCTCCATCCTGCCCCACACCACCATCCGGCCCCCTGGCTCCATCCTGCCCCCCTGGCTCCATGTCCTGCTGGCTCCATCCTGCCAGCCCGCCTGCCTCCTGCCCCCCTGGCTCCATGCTCTACCGCCTCCATCCTGCCCCCTGCCTCCATCCTGCCCCTACGCCTCCATCCTGCTCCCCCAGCTCCATCCTGTCCCCTCCCACATCCATCCGGCCCCCCCGCATCCATTCTGCCCCCCACATCCATCCTGCCCCCCCACATCCATCCTGCCCCCCTTGCATCTTCCCTGCCCCCCAGCATCCATTGTGCCCCGCTTGCTCCATCCTGCCCCGCTCGCTCCATCCTGCCCTCCGCCTCCATCCTGCCCCCCCGTTACCATCCTGCCCCCCCCGGCAGTTACTGTCATGTGACCAATCAGCTGATCGGTTTCCCAGGCAGCGACAGGTCCTAAAGGCCTGTAGGACCTAAGATGGAGGTGGAGCGAGCCGGCGGACAGGTGAGTATCCTCACTGAGGATTTTTTTATTTTTAATTTTACTTTGGAGGAGCGGGGGCCAGGAGGAGCGGGGAACCGCAGGGAGCAGAGTATCGTCATATACCATAGTGCTGCTATACATGTACTATAATGTACCGCCATATACCATAGCGCTGCTATACATGTACTGTAATGTACAGCCATATACTATAGTGCTGCTATACATTTGCTGTAATGTATCGCCATATACTATAGTGCTGCTATACATGTACTGTAATGTACCGCCATATAGTATAGCGCTGCTATACATGTACTATAATGTACTGTCTTATACTATAGTGCTGCTATACATGTACTATAATGTACCGCCATATACTATAGTGCTGCTATACATGTACAGTAATGTACTGCCATATACCATAACTCTGCTATACATGTGCTGTAATGTACCGCCATATACCATAGTGCTGCTATATATGTACTGTGATGTACCGCCATGTACTATAGTGCTGCTATACATGTGCTGTAATGTACTGCTATATACTATAGTGCTGCTACACATGTGCTGTAATGTACTGCCATACACTATAGTGCTGCTATACATGTGCTGCAATGTACCACCATATACTATAGTACTGCTATACATGTACTGTAATGTACCGCCATATACTACACTGTGTTCCAAATTATTATGCAAATTGGTTAGTGGCATAGAGTTTTATTTATTTATTTTTGTTAATGAAACCCATTGATGGTATTGTGTATCAGGGTTCTTTGGTTCATTGAAATCAATCTCAGATATCTGTGATAATTAGTTTGGCAGGTGAGCCCAAAAAAGGAAAACTGGGTGTTCCACAATATTACGCAGGCCACAGTTTTCAAGTAACATGGGAATAAAAAGGATGTCTCTGCTGCCGAAAAGCAACAAATAGTGCAATGCCTTAGACAAGGGGTGAAAACATTTGATATTGCACGAAAACGTAAGCGTGATCATCGTATTGTGAAGAGATTTGTGGCTGATTCTGAGCACAGATGTGTTCGTGCAGATAAAGGCAGAATGAGGAAGGTTTCTGCCAGGCAAGTTCATCAGATTAAGAGAGCAGCTGCTAAGACGGCCTTACAAACCAACAAACAGATATTTGAAGATGCTGGTGTCTCTGGAGTCCCTCGAACCTCAAGGTGTAGGATCCTACAAAGGCTTGCTGTGGTGCATAAACCTACTATTCGGCCACCCCTAAACAGTGCTCACAAGCAGAAACCATTGCAGTGGGTCCAGATATACATGAAGACTAATTTTCAAACAGTCTTATTTACTGATGAGTGCCGAGCAACCCTGGATGGTCCAGATGAATAGAGTAGTGGATGGTTGGTGGATGCCACCATGTCCCAAAAAGGCTGCGATGTCAGCAAGGAGGTGGAGGAGTCATGTTTTGGGCTGGAATCATTGGGAAACTGCTGGTAGGCCCCTTTAAGGTTCCTAAAGGTGTGAAAATGACCTCTGCAACGTTTATAGAGTTTCCAACTGAGAACTTTCTTCCATGGTACAAAAAGCAAAAACGTGCCTTTAGGAGCAAAATCATCCTCATGCATGTCAATGCACCATCTCATGCTACAAAGAATACCTCTGTGCCATTGGCTGCTATGGGCATAAAAGGAGATAAACTCATGGTGTGGCCACCATCTTCCCCTAACCTCAACCCTATAGAGAACCTTAGGAGTACAATCAAGCAAAAGATCTATGAGGGTGGAAGGCAGTTCACATCAAAACAGCAGCTCTGGGAGGCTATTCTGACATCATGCAAAGAAATACAAGCAGAAACTCTCCAGAAACTCACAAGTTTAATAGATGCAAGAATTGTGAAGGTGATGTCAAAGAAGGTTTCCTATGTTAACATGTAACTTGGCCTGTTAGGATGTTTTGGAGTTAAATAGCTTTTTATTTCAGTGAATGTGACCTGTTAATGCTGCAAATTCAACAAATGAGCATTTTCAGTTCTTTCAAACATATCAAATCTTTACAAACTCTACTGTGCGTAATAATTTGGAACAGTGCTTTTAGAGTTTTTCTAATTTTGAAAATTATACTGTTATCATAGAGAGATTTCTTCAATAAAATCTGATGTATACTCTAAAGGGTGATGACTTTTATTACACTGACTTTCAATTGCACCAACCATTTAGAAAAATCAGAGAAAAAGAACATTTGCATAATAATTTGGAACACAGTGTGTAGCGCTGCTATACATGTACTGTAATGTACCGTCATATACTATAGTGCTTCTATACATGTACTGTAATGTACCGCCATATACTATAGTGCTGCTATACATGTGCTGTAATGTAGCGCCATATACCTTAGCGCTGCTAGACATGTACCGTAATGTACTGCCATATACTATAGCGCTGCTATACATGTACTGTAATGTACCGCCATATACCATACCGCTGCTATACATGTACTATAATGTACTGCCATATACTATTCTGCTGCTATACATGTACTGTAATGTACTGCCATATACCATAGCGCTGCTTTACATGTACTGTAATGTACCGCCATATACTATAGTGCTGCTATACATGTGCTGTAATGTACCGCCATATACTATAGTGCTGCTATACATGTGCTGTAATGTACTGCCATATGCTATTCTGCTGCTATACATGTACTGTAATGTACCTCATATACTATACTGCTGCTATACATGTGCTGTAATTTACCACCATAGGCTATAATGCTGCTATACATGTACTGTAATGTACCGCCATATACTATAGTGCTGCTATACATGTGCTGTAATGTACCACTATATACCATAGCGCTGCTATATAGAGTCATATGAAAAAGTTTGGGTACCTTACTCTTTTTTTTTTTTTTTTTTAATTGCTTTTTTGCAACAGCTATTTCAGTGTGATATATGTAATACCTGATGGACACAGTAATATTTCAGGATTGAAATTAGGTTTATTGTATTAACCGAAAATGTGAAATATGCATTATTTTAAAAATTGACAGGTGCAAAAGTATGGGCACCCTTCTGATTTTCATGATTTGAATATTCCTAACTAATTTTTCTGACTTACTGAAGCACTAAATTGGTTTGGTAACCTCATTGAGCCTTGTACTTCATAGCCCGGTATATCCAATCATGAGAAAAGCTATTTCAGGTGTCCACTTGCAAGTTGTTCTCCTAGTTGCATCTTCTCTGAGGAGTGGCATCATGGCCTCCTCAAAACAGCTCTCAAATGATCTGAAAAAAAGATTGTTCAACATAGTTGTTCAGGGGAAGGATACAAAAAGTTGTCTCAGAGATTTAACCTGTCAGTTTCCACTGTGAGGAACATAGTAAGGAAATGGAAGACCACAGGGACAGTTCTTGCAAAGGCCAGAAGTGGCAGGCCAACAAAAATATCAGAAAGGCAGAGAAGAAGAATGGTGAGAACAGTCAAGAACAATCCTCAGACCACCTCCAAAGACCTGCAGCATCATCTTACTGGTGTCACTGTGCATCGGTCAACAATACAGCGCACATTGCACAAGGAGAAGCTGTATGGGAGAGTGATGCGAAAGAAGCAGTTTCTGCATGCACGCCACAAACAGAGTCGCCTGAGGTATGCAAAAGCACATTTGGAAAAGCCAGTTTCATTTTGTAAGAAGGTCCTGTGGACTGATGAAACAAAGATTGAGTTGTTTGGCCATACAACAAGGCGTTATGCATGGCGCCACAAAAACACAGCATTCCAAGAAAAACACTTGCTACCCAGTGTCAAATTTGGGGCAGAGTCCATCATGCTTTGGGGCTGTGTGGCCAATGACGGCATTGGGAATCTTGTTAAAGTTGAGGGTCGCATGGATTCCACTCAGTATCAACAGATTCTTGAGAATAATGTTCAAGAATCAGTGTCAAAGTTGAAGTTTCTCTTAGACAATGATCCAAAACACCGCTCCAAATCTACTCAGGCATTCATGCAGAGGAACAATTACAATGTTCTGGAATGGCCTTCCCAGTCCCCAGACCTTAATATCATTGAACATCTGTGGGATGTTTTGAAGCGGGCTGTCCATTCTCGGCGACCATCAAACTTAACTGAACTGGAATTGTTTTGTAAAGAAGAATGGTCAAAAATACCTTCATCCAGGATCCAGGAACTCAATAACAGCTACAGGAAGCGACTAGAGCAGGGGTCTCAAACTCAGCTGGGTTGGTGGGCCGCACATAGAAAAACTTTTATATTGGGGGGCCGCATCCCTTGTAAGACTAAGGGCCCCTTTACACGCGGCTACATTTCTTGGGTGGCTACAGGTAACTTACTGGTTGCAGTGAAATCATGGAGACAAGGTTCTATCTTGTTGCTGTGTACAAATGGAATAATCTCTCCATGATTTCACTGCAACCAGTAAGTTACCTGTAGCCACCCAAGAAATGTAGCCGCGTGTAATGGGGCCCTAAGTGATATTTTTAGTAATACCAGAATGTTTTGCTCAATGTAGTAAAGTACAAATCCTGATCCCCTTCTTGTAATAATGTCCCCATCCTGTAGTAATGTCCTTTTCTACTGATGTCCCTCATCCTGATTCCCTTTTCTACTGATGTTTCCCATCCTGATCCCTTTTTTTACTGATGTCCCCCATCCTGATACCCTTTTCTAGTGATGTCCCCCATCCTGATACCCTTTTCTAGTGATGTCCCCCATCCTGATACCCTTTTCTAGTGATGTCCCCCATCCTGATCCCATTTCTTTGTGATTTCCCCCATCCTGATCCCTTTTTCTAGTGATGTCCCCATCCTGATCCCTTTTTCTAGTGATGTCCCCATACTGATCTCCTTTTGTAGTGATGTCCCCTTCCTGATCTCCGTTTCTAGTGATGTCCCTCATCCTCTTTCCCTTTTGTAGGGATGTCCCCATCCTAATCCCCTTTTCTAGTGATATCCCCCATCCAGATATCCTTTAGTAGTGATGTCCCCCATCCCGATCCCCTTTAGTAGTGAGGTCCCGCATCCTGGTCCCCTTTTGTAGTGAGGTCCCGCATCCTGGTCCCCTTTTGTACTGATGTCCCCATCCTGATCTCCTTTTATAGTAATGACGCCATCCTGTTTTACCTTCTTTTTACACTCACATACACACTCATTCATACTCATTCACACTCGCACACTCTCACACAGAAACCCCCACACACACACATACTCTCACACACTTACACATCCACACATCCTCATACACACTCACACACTCTCATACACACACTGAAACTCACACACAGCTCACACACATTTTCTTATACACATATCCTCACTCACATACTCACACCCTCACACACACACCTTCACACTTTTCTCACTTTAATGATGCTTTGCTCCAGTGCAGGGAGCCTCCGCTGTGCTGACTTCCAGCCTCTTCTGTGCTGTGACTTCCTCCAGCCGCCGCTGCTGTGCTGTGACTTCCTCCAGCCGCTGCTCAGACAAGCTCTGTTGCTCAGCAAGATCAATGCAATCTGCCAGCCAGAGGCCCGCATGTGACGCCATATTCCGCCTTAATCTGCGGACCTCTCATTGGCTGGCAGCTTGCATTGATCTTGCTAAGTGGCAGAGCTGGTTAGTGCCGCGGACGGAAGTCCTCACACAGCGGGCTCTTCAGCATCTCCCTTCACTGGTGCGATGCATCATTAAGTTGCCCAAGGTGCCGCAGGCCGCATACTGAAGCCCCAGGGGCCGCATGCGGCCCTCGGGCCACGAGTTTGAGACCCCTGGACTAGAGGCTGTTATTTTTGCAAAAGGTGGATCTACGAAATATTAATGTCACTTTTCTGTTGAGGTGCCCATACTTTTGCACCTGTCAATTTTTGAAATAATGCATATTTCATATTTTTGGTTAGTACAATAAACCTCATTTCAATCCGGAAATATTGCTGTGTCCATCAGTTATTACATATATCACACTGAAATAGCTGTTGCAAAAACAAAAAAAAAAAGAGTAAGATTAAGAGGGGTGCCAAAACTTTTCATATGACTGTATGTAACTCACGTTGACTGAACAAGTTCTGTCAGTCACAGTATGTCAACTATATACATATTCTAGAATACCCGATGCATTAGAATTCGGCCACCATCTATTGATCTATTGCTGCTATAATACTGATGTGTGAATAAGGATGATGTTGGCATTTTAATCCGGAGTTTGGGAACTGGACAGGTTTAATTTAAGTCATGCAGAGCTCACAAATGTCACATTTGCCCATAAGGGAATGCATATTCTGTACCTTAACATAATCACCAGAAGTAAAGAAATCAAATACATCTGCAGTCTCCATGCTAGTAAACAAAATATGGACATTAGTATCATATTTGGAGCTCAGCTACAACTGTAAAATTTAAACAAGAACTGCATCTCGAATTGGTCACTTATGTTGATCCTTGACTTCACTTTTTAGGAGGGGAAAGGGGGGAGGAGGAGGGGAATAACATTATGTATGGCATTAGCCCTTAACTCATGTGATACGCTGACAGCTGCCCCTATGGAACTGTGTATTTATCACCTCCTCCTGATACCAGCTGGAGACGGTAGGACGTCCATCTTTGTTTTGTTTTTAGTGTAAATTGTAATGAATTTTTTTTTACTTAAAACAATTCTCATGAACACTTTTCTTTTCTCTTAAACCTATAAACATTGTTTTCACTAAATCTTTGAAAATGTTAGTGTGTTAATTTATTCATCTATCACTAACTTAACTCTCAAAATCACACTGGTCTCAGTGCGAGGTGGCAGTGGCTTTCATAATGTAAGCCTACGGAGTGTCAGAGCAAGGCTCCATGAATTTACATTGTAAAAAATACTTCCAGCTCTCATACACAACACACTGAGATCCAGAGAGTCTGAGCAGGCTGGATAGTGGAGAAGATGGCGGTAGTTGAGTATAATAGCACACTTATGTATTTATTATTTTAGCGCCATTTATTCCATGGCGCTTTGCATGTGAAAAGGGGCATACATAAAAAGTAAAATTTTTATAAGCAATACAGACGTACACAGATACAGGAGGAGAGAAAACCCTGCTCGCGAGGGCTCACAGTCTACAAGCGATGGGTAAGGATACACTAGGAGAGGGAAGAGCTGTTTATGTGGTGGTTTGGTAGACTGAGGTTCACTGCAGGTTGTGGGCTTGACTTAAGAGGTGGGTCTTCAGGTTCCTTTTAAAGGATTCCATGTTAGGCGATAGTCTTATATGTTGGGGCAGGGAGTTCCAGAGTATTGGGGATGCACGGGAGAATTCTTGTATGTGATTGTGGGAAGAAAAGATAAGAGGGGACTAAAGAAGATCGTAAGAGGATCGCAGGTTGTGTGAAGGTAAGAACCTTCACACAACCTACCTTTTAGAATGCAATATATCAGACCCCATGCTGATCTGTAAAACATAAATTTTGCTTTTATTATACTTACCAGTGGGACAGTTCACAAGAAGAGTGAAGGCATCAGATGAAGATCAGCAACGCACATCGGACCAGACATTCCCTCAGATTAGTATAATAAATCTCATCTTTATGTTTTACAGATTGGCCTGGGGACATATACAGCATTCTATAATGCTGTATATAAGGGCTTATTGGTGGTGGCCGTGGCTTATATGAGAAAAACCTGGTGACTGGGAGTGCTTCTTTATTTTATAGTACAAAGTCTTGACTGTTAGGCTTCAGTCACACATTGCGTATTTGTGCATTTACACAGTGTTTTTTAGCGTTTGCGTACATACAGTGAAAGACAACACTGGAAGAGCATCCCAGGAAAAGCTATGGCTTTTGCTGCAATGCGTTTAGATGCTGCGTATTTTGGCGCCTTTTTGAGGATGTGTTTTTACTGCAAAGTGAATGACTATGTCAAGTCTTTGCGCATTTTAACTTGCACTTTTCCAATAGGCCACATTATAAAATAGGCTCGGAAAACGCGCAGTTAAAAATGAGCACCATGTGCATGCAGTGGCGCTTTTTTGCACACAACACGGGCAAAAGCGCTCAACTGCAAAAAAGGGTACACAATACGCAGTGTGTGAACGTAGTTTTACTGTGCTTCTTTGCCATGTTGTCTGATTTCTGCTTTGTATGTCAACTACTTCTGTAATTGACATGTCTGCACCTGCAGGTTCAGAGCTCAGAGTGGACCTTTTCTGTGAGATTTGCTCTGTGTTTCTACATCCCTTCTCTGTTATACAACCCCTGGCAAAAATTATGGAATCACCTGGCTCGGAGGATGTCCATTCAGTTGTTTAATTTTGTAGAAAAAAAGCAGATCACACACATGGCACAAAACTAAAGTCATTTCAAATGGCAACTCTGCCTTGAAGAAACACTACAAGAAATCTTTAAAAAAATATATGCTAGCCAGTAACGGTTACTTTTGTAGACTAAGCAGGAGGAAAAATTATGGAATCACTCAATTTTGAGGAAAGAAATATGGAAACACCCTGTAAATTTTCATTCCCAAAACTAACACCTGCATCAAATAAGATCTGCTCGTTAGTCTGCATCTAAAAAGGAATGATCGCACCTTGGAGAACTGTTGCACCAAGTGGACTGACATGAATCTTGGCTCCAACATGAGAGATGTCAATTGAAACAAAGGAGAGCATTATCAAACTCTTTAAAAGAGAGTAAATTAACACACAATGTTGCAAAAGATGTTGGTTGTTCACAGCTGTGTCTAAAATCTGGTCAAAATACAAACAATATGGGAAGGTTGTTAAAGGGAAACATACTGATAGACCAAGGAAGACATCAAAGCGTCAAGACCGGAATCTTAAAGCAATATGTCTCCAAAACAGGAAATGAACAACAAAACAAATGAGGAATGAATGGGAGGAAACTGGAGTCAATGTCTGTGACCAAATTGTAAGAAGCCGACTAAAGGAAATTGGATTTACATACAGAAAAGCTAAACAAAAGCCATCATAAACACCTAACCAGAAAAAAACAAGGTCACAGTAGGATAAGCAAAAGCAATCGTGGACTGTGGATGACTGGATGAAAGTCATATTCAGTGATGAATCGCCAATCTGCATTGGTAATGGTGCCTGAACTTTTGTTTGGTGTCGTTCCAATGAGATTTATAAAGATGACTGCCTGAAGAGAACATGCATATTTCCACAGTCATTGATAGTATAGGGCTGCAATGCAGGTAAAGGTACTGGGGAGATGGCTGTCATTTTTGGACACTTTTCTTATCCCATCAGTTGAAAGGATGTTTGGGGATGATGAAATCAATTATCAAGATGATAATGCATCCTGCCATAGAGCAAAAATTGTGAAAACATTCTTTGAAAGAAGACATAAGGTCAATGTCATGGCCTGCAAATAGTCTGAATCTCAATCCAATTGAAAATCTTTGGTGGAAGTTGAAGAAAATGGTCCATGACAAGGCTCCAACCTGCCAAGCTGATCTGGCAAGAGCAAGCAGAGAAAGTCTGAGCCAGATTGATGATGAGTGCTGTTTGTCACTCATTAAGTCAATGCCTCAGAGATTGCAAGCTGTTATAAAAGCCAGAGGTGTTGCTACAAAATACTAGTAATGCATTTGAGTGTTGTTTTGTTTGTTTGTCATGATTCCATAATTTTTCCCCCTACTTGGTCTACAAAAGTAACCATTACTGGCTAGCACTTTTTTTTTCAAGATTTCTTTTACTGTTTCTTCAAGGCAGAGAGTTGCCATTTGAAATAACTTTAGTTTTGTGCCATGTCTGTGATCTGCTTTTTTTCTACAAAATTAAACAACTGAATGGAGATCCTCTGAGCCAGGGGATTACATAATTTTTGCCAGGGGTTGTATAGTCTCTCTCTCTAATTCTTATCCTCACAGACTGGCCACACAATGCAAATTATAACTTATGTTATTAATTGCAATTCTGAAATCTCTTTAGTGATTTATGCTTACTTGTACTTGTGCTTGTCTCCCTTATCCTCATGTAAAGTGCCATGGAACCTATATAAATAAATAATAATAATAATAATAATAATAATAATAATAATAATAATAATTTATAATAATTTAAGTGTGATTTTACACTAAACACTGCAATACTCACAGATGATGAAGAATATGTTGGCAAAAAGCAATTCTCAGAAGGTGAATCAAGAGTATAACCAGGTCAGACTACACAAAGGGTACTGTCTCACCAGGTGACATCGCCGGCGATTTCGCAGGCGATGCAGGGGCGTGGCCTATTGTCAGAGACATCGGCGGTGAATCGCCCCGTGTAAAGAGGCGATTTTACGCCGAGAAATCGGCTGAGAGTGGTCGCCTGGTTTCAGAGCACTACTGCGAAACCAGGCAACCACTCTCAGGCGATGTGTATGCATTGTTCCGTGTAACATCGCGGTTGGCGATGTTACAGGCGATGGGAGCCATAGGCTCCCATGTTACAGGATCCCTGCTGGGGTTTCTAGACACCCAAGCAGCGACGTCACCTGAAACATCGCCAAAACATCGCCGGAGGAATCACCGCATGTAAACATGCGACGGCAATGCTGGTGGGGTGCCAAAAATGTGCGCGCTCCCGTGCGTCGCCTGCGATATCTACGGCGATGTCATCTGGTGTGACGGTACCCATAGAGTTTGATGTCTGCAAACGAATCACAGCAACACAAGTGCACACTACCTAAACATACTCTTATTGATAACAGATAAAAACTTTCAATAATGGACCATATCACTTATTAGTATCTAGCGTATAACTGGTAGTTACTTTCAACCAAAAAATTGGTGAACAATGAGCATCAGTGGCAATTATTTGTAGATATGCATATTATTTTATTTACCAAGATACTGTAGGTACTCTATGCAATGAGAGACTGATGCATGCATGTCACTATTTATTTCATGAATATTCCCTTGTTTTATATTAAAAATATTTTTTTGCTGGTCTGCCCAGGTTTATTTGCAGACAACATGTAACAACCCTCATTTCAAATTTGGTTTTTGAGACAAATTACAAACATTCTGTGGTTTGCAATAAACCATTCAGACAATAACAATGTAAGTATTTAAAACAAAATTAATTTACAGTATCATTCACACGATGTGGATGCAAAAAAGAAACAAAAAACCCTTGGCTACCATGTGTAAAGTAACCATGGCTACTGCACTCTCAGAATTAAGAGCTGTTATTGACTTGTTGCAAACATGATTAATAGACAGACACCAGTTTCTGGCAGCTATCCTGAGGAATTCTAGCACATTTTTCTTGGCCAGAGGCCTCCAGTTCCAGTTTAACATACTTAGGTTTTGTATGTTAAAATTGTCATCTAATCCCACCAAGATTTTCTAGTGGAAAAAGGTTGAGTGAATATGTCTGCCACTCTAGAATCTTACTGGACTACTTCTCAAACTAAGCTTTGTTGGACGCTGAAATTTGCTTGGGTTCAATCTCCCATTCAGAGGTACACTGATGCTCAAACTTCAGCTTCCTGATAGAAGGCATGATGTTTCCTCCTAGGCACAGTGTCCATTTTAGGACATGGTCATATATCAAATTCAAATATCAGAAATACTTGATACCTGATTCTGATACCTGATCCATGACTCATGAATGATTCCGATACCTGACTCTGATACCTGATGCATGATTCTCATGCATGATTTTGATACATGATTCTGATACCTGACTCTGATGCATAATTTACTGAATGGCTGGACCAGGGGTATAGTATACCTTGACTTCAGTAAGGCATTCAATGAAGTATCTTATAACATCTTCATTGAAAAAATGATTAAGCACAGAATTGACCAAAAAAATCTGTTTTATTAATTCACAACTGGCTTAATGATTGGGCACAATGAGTAATACTAAATGGCTGCACATCGAACTGGAGGAAAGTCAAAAGATGGGTGCCACAAGGCTCCGTCCTGGGTCCAGTACTGTTTAATATCTTTATAAATAATCTGGACAATGGAATTATTGGGGAACTCATAACATTTGCAGATTATATGAAGATAGGAGGAATAGCCAACACTAGAGAGCATAGAGTGTGTATTCAAAAGGACACACTTGAACAATAGGCTGACGAGAACAGAATGGTATTTAATAGGGACAAATAAAAAGTTCTTAATCTGTGTAAAAGAAATATGAAAAGCATATATAGTATGTGGGAAATAGAAGTAAGCGGTAGCACAGGGGAAAAGGACTTGGGCATAATAGTAGATCACAGATTCAACATGAGCCAACAGTGTGGTGCTGCAGCTAAAAAGATCAACAAAATTCTGGGACGTATTAAGAGAAGCATTTAATCTGCCCTGGTCAGACCCCTCCTGGAATACTGTGTACAGTTCTGGTCGCCCCAATTCAAGAAAGTCATTGATATATTAGAGCAAGTCCAGAGAAGAGCAACAAAGGTCCTTTCCTTCCCTCCCTCCCTGCACCATGTCAAACGTGATATCGCAACAAACAAAACCTGCAGTGCAGTGTCAAACGGGTCAGTGCACCTTTCTTCATGTTTTTGATTCACATCCATATATATTATAACTGGCTCCATATAGTCCTCCATATATTATAATGCACCCCCATAGTTCTCTATATATTATAATGCACCACCATAGTCCCCCATATATTATAATGCACCCCCCCAGAGTCCTCGATATAGTATAATGCACCCCCATAGTCCTCCATATAGTATATTGCCAGTGTGCAATATTGTATCAAAGGCAAGGATACAACCTTTGACATATTTGAACATCAAAGATGGTAAAGGGGTTAAATTATATTATATTCAGCACACAAATACTGGACAATACATGCTCATTACATACACATCATACAGTCACATAGACACATACAATACAGACCAAACGTTTGGACACACCTTCTCATTCAAAGAGTTTTTTGTATTTTCATGACTATGAAAATTGTAGATTTACTCTGAAGGCATCAAAACTATGAATTAACACATGTGGACTTATATACTTAACAAAAAAGTGTGAAACAACTGAAAATATGTCTTATATTCTAGGTTCTTCAAAGTAGCCACCTTTTGCTTTGATTACTGCTTTGCACACTCTTGGCATTCTCTTGATGAGCTTCAAGAGGTAGTCACCGGAAATGGTCTTCCAACAGTCTTGAAGGAGTTCCCAGAGATACTTGTTGGCCCTTTTGCCTTCACTCTGCAGTCCAGTACACCCCAAGCCATCTCGATTGGGTTCAGGTCTGGTGACTGTGGAGGCCAGGTCATCTGGCGTTGCACCCCATCACCATCACACCTCCTCCTCAATGCTTCACGGTGGGAACCAGGCATGTAGAGTCCATCCGTTCATCTTTTCTGCATCGCACTAAGACACTGTGATTGGAACCAAAGATCTCAAATTTGGACTCATCAGACCAAAGCACAGATTTCCACTGGTCTAATGTCTATTCCTTGTGTTCTTTAGCCCAAACAAGTCTCTTCTGCATGTTGCCTGTCCTTAGCAATGGTTTCCTAGCAGCTATTTTACCATGAAGGCCTGCTGCACAAAGTCTTCTCTTAACAGTTGTTGTAGAGATGTGTCTGCTGCTAGAACTCTGTGTGGCATTGACCTGGTCTCTAATCTGAGCTGTTGTTAACCTGTGATTTCTGAGGCTGGTGACTCAGATGAACTTTTTCCCTGCAGCAGAGCTGGCTCTTGGTCTCCCTTTCCTGGGGCGGTCCTCATGTGAGCCAGTTTCTATGTAGCGCTTGATGGTTTTTGCAACTGCACTTGGGGACACTTTCAAAGTTTTCCCAATTTTTCGGGCTGACCTTCATTTTTAAAGTAATGATGGCCACTCGTTTTTCTTTACTTTGCTGCTTTTTTCTTCCATAATACAAATGGTAGCAGTCTATTCAGTAGGACTATCAGCTGTGTATCCACCAGACTTCTGCACAATACAACTGATGGTCCCAACCCCATTTATAAGGCAAGAAATCCCACTTATTAAACCTGACAGGGCACACCTGTGAAGTGAAAACCATTTCCGGTGACTACCTGTTGAAGCTCATCAAGAGAATGCCAAGAGTGTGCAAATCAGTAATCACAGCAAAGCATGGTTACGTTGAAGAACCTAGAATATAAGACATATTTTCAGTTGTTTCTCACTTTTTTGTTAAGTATATAATTCCACATGTGTCAATTCATAGTATTGATGCTTTCAGTGTGAATCTACAATTTTCATAGTCATGAAAATACAGAAAAATCTTTGAATGAGAAGGTGTGTCCAAACCTATAGTCTGTATTGTACATCATACACTTCCTTAGTACACACATGTGATATAACATGCACAGCAGGTACACATCATATACACAGAACATGCATGCAGGACAAGTGTATATACAAACATTTCATTATACTCAAAAAATATCTAAACACACAGACAAAGCCACACACACACAGACACAACCCATAGACACAGATGGTATGGTGTTATTTTGTGGTATATTTAGTACAAAGATAGTGGGGTCATATTTTATCAATGGAAACCTCAATGACACTTGATATCTGAAACTGCTACATGATTCAGATATCCAGTGACATCAGTATCCATACCAGCAATTTTTGTGTTCCAATAGTCTTGGAGGGATCTATACACTGTGGGTTAGTGTCAGACCAATAGCGGTGGCTTTGTTTGTAAACTTCACCATTCACAAAAACATTTGCCTCATCACTCATCTGAAGGCAATTGTCTATGCTGTGAAGATACGAGATGTGCAGCATCTGAAATAATGGATACTGGAAGCCTGTGCTAGCATTTCTTCTCCGGTGTTGCTATCAGTGTGTCAAGAGTGGGAGAAGAGGGATGCATTGACAATCCAACACAATGGGCAGCATTTTATAAGTGGTCATAAACTTGTAGATAACTCATGAAAGAATAAAATTATGTTAAAAGCAAGAACACCATTGTTTTTCTTATGACAATACGTTTGATGTGTCACATAACCCTCTTCCCATTGAAAAAAATAAAGTTGGATCCAAAATGGCCAACTTCATAATGGTCGCCATGGTCACCACCCATCTGGAAATGTTTTCCCCCTCCCATATACTAATGTGCCACAAACAGGAAGTTGATATCACCATCCATTCCCATTTTATTTAGGCGCATCAATATAAATGGCCCACCCTGTACATGTGAGATTCCTTGATAGGGCGTTGATCCAGGGAACTAATCTGATTGCCGTATGTGGAGTCAGGAAGGATTTTTTTCCCAATGTGGAACTTAATGTTGCCACATGGAATCATTTTTTTTTGCCTTCCTCTGGATCAACATGTTAGGCCATGGGTTGAACTAGATGGACTTAGGTTACCTTTACACGCCGCAATATCTGCTGGGAATCCTGACGGCGATATGTCGCCCTGAAAACTATCGTCGTCAAATTCCCTTACAGTTGCGGGGTGTAATTGGGGTATTTGGCGGTGATAAATCGCCTGTCGCCTGGTTCCTGATTTCAGAGCACTGCTCCATAATCAGAGGCAATTATGAAGTCGTGATTTCCGGCTTTTGGCGTGTGATAGGGCGATAATGATGGAATCTGCGTCGCCTATTGATTTCCCGTAGGCGTGCCACAGCGTGCTGGAGTCCGCGCCCCGTCTGCGATTATTGGTGGTGGCTACTGTGTTCCCATTGGCTGTCAGTTCACAGGGCGTCATATTTGATGAGCTATCCATTCAGCACCACACACATCTTCACCTACACATCCGTACTCAAACACAATTCATTTGTCTGCACCATAGATGCGCGCAAGCTATGTCATTTGCATGTATTCCTCTGCGCTGTGTCGAGTATAGTGGCAAATGGCACCTCAGATTTGTCCATATACATCGTACATGGGTGGCATGGCCCACGCACTACAAGCACCCTACGCGGTGTGAATTAGGTGACGCTGATGGGTACATTATACTGCTCCCACTCCGCTGGCGTCGACCTTGTTAGCGCCCTAAACTGTGTTTAACGGCATCAATGTGCGTGGTGACGTCATGACGTGTTTGCTCATTCCTCCCTGCCTGCCAGGTGCCTGCCCCTCCCCTGCACATAAGACAACAGTCATGGCCGCCACGCAGCACGCAGCCACATGGGGTCTGGCAGAGCTCGTGGTTCTGATAGACCTGTGTGACCGCCATGACTACTGATGTCACCAGCATCACCGTCACCCACGGCTGCGCAAACGCAGTATACTGAGGAGGATCCAGCGGGCCCTGCTTCAGAAACTGGGGGTACAGAGGACCAGCAAGCAGATCCAAATAAAACTTGCTGATCTGAAGCACAAGTCACCAGGGAGGATTGCTGACATTCGTGCCCGCATTGCCAGGCTGTGTGGTGAGTATGGTGGCAATGCCAACCATAATACTCAAAACACTACACAACCATCATGTGGTATTGTGCCATGGCACATAATGTGCCCTAAGCCACCATGTGGATCTGTCACCAATGGACATCTGCATGTTGGTCACACTGCAACATGAAGGTGTACAAAACAATCTTTTGTCATCCAAATGGTGATGGCTATAGTGGTCCTTGACCTGTCTGTTGCCAAAAATAGTTTTGTCCTGACCGCAAAGGTGACAACAACATATTAATGCGATTTTGAACACCCACATGACACCTTTCAGCACGTATGTGTGACCTGTCACACATACCATTTTGCAACACATTGATCACAATACAGAACACTGAATACAAGCTCACTGCTATGTCTTTGCCCCCATGGTGCCAACACCTGATGCTTACTGGCTGCTCTTGTGTTAATGTTACAAATACCTCCCATGCTAAGCCAAGGGTTAGATTACGTACAAAATATGTGGCCACTGGTGTTGTACTCATGTCCTAAAACAGACTGGGCCCTCACCATAGGGTCGCGCCTGACCATAACCTTTTACTGTACCGTTCACGCCGTCATGACATTAATACACACACACTAGGTGTTTTCCCTATGTTGTGTTCCTTGGCTTAAATCGGTCTGTTATCATGTTTGATATTACAGATGAGGAGGACTACGCGTTTGGGGACGCTCCACAGTCCCCAAGGCCACCCGGGACACCCCCACCACCTTCCATGGAGAGCCCAGTTAGTCCCTCTACACCAGGGACTCCAGCCGCAGCGGACCTGGAGCGCCCAGCCAGTCCCTCAACAGCAGTGACTACATCCACAGTGGACCTGGAGGGCCCAGCCAGTCCCTCAACAGCAGTGACTCCAGCCACAGTGGACCTGGAGGGCCCAACCAGTCCCTCCACACCAGGCCCACAAGCCTTGGCTGCATCCAGCCCTGGTCCTTTGGGAGCACCAAGCCCTGTCCTGTGACCACACACACCAAGCCCAGGGGCAACCCCCCCATCATCTCCAGCTTCTGTCCGAGCCCTGGTGTGTTGTGGTCCCCACACCCTCACTTTGAGCCTGCTGGTTTTGTGTATGGTGGTAAGTGTCTGCTAAGGCCTACAAGCTTGCTAAAGTACTAATTGTTGTGTGCTCCAGACACCAGTATGTGAATCCAGATGTGTTTCAAACTTTTCGTTGCTGAAGGAGAAAGAGCTCGTGCTGTAGGCTGGGCTGTCAGCCCATCCCCATCTCCTCCAGATGGCACCCGGGATGATGATGTGCTGCGTACATATAATCCCTAAAAATGCCCTCAAACACCCACCCACACCTACACAGGTAACTCACTAATATCCTTCTTTCCCATACAGGTGTACCAAGTATTGAGGATCTTCTGCAGGCTCACCAGGAGGCACAGAAGCACATGGAGAGGGCACACCAAGAAGGGCAGCAACATCTTGCCCGCTTGGGTGCCATGATTCACGTACTCCAGGCAGTCCAGTCCGCCCCTACTCCACCAACCACCCCCCCAATAATGTGGCCATAGTCACCTTCTAATTGTTGTCCATGTTGGACCTTTGTTCTCCCTGTTGCCATGTTGGCACCTTAGTTTGTTAGGTACCGTTGGCCTCTTTTCTCTCTTTTCTTATAGTATCCCACATTGGGAAAGTGGGTAGTATGGTTTGTCTACTACTAACCGGACCTAACCCCTTTTGACCAATTTTACAATTAACAAATAAAGTTTTTTGAGACTAATTAGAAACTGTTATCACTTGTCTGTGCCCACACAGGGAGACCTAGTCCCACTTAAAATGTGAAACACCACAAAAAGTCAATTACTTGCCAGAGGTGTGCAGTGTGACATGATAAAGAACAAACCATGGACTTCCGGTTCCGGCTCTGTGAAGATGGCAGCTTGAGAGACGAGCTCCGGAGACCGCGCCACCCATCCGACACTATCACCGGGCCTGACGACTTGGAGACGCTCCACAACAATGGAGGGGACCACTAAACCAGCGGGAACCCTGGACCGGTACGTCCTGCGGAGCTCGGGGCGTGAGGACACGGCGAGCCCGCAGGGCGGAAAATGGAGCGGGCACCTGAGCAAGATGGCGGCCGCAGGAGGAGACCGCGCACAGATGGTGACGGGCAGCGCAAGTCGTGGTGGACTCAGTGGCGGGCGCACCACCGCAGCCTCGGAGGGGAGAGAGAAAGGAAGCCGCATGGACCCTGAAGCACCGAGAGGAGGCACACAGGGGGAGGTGACACAGTGTGCCGACACTGAGAAGGTACAGGGAGAGGGTGGGAAACAAGATGAGCCGCCAGGGGAGCCCCAGGAAGAAACCACAGAGAGTCAGGATGGCCCATCAGACAAAGGCCACATTGATGTGGCACAACTAGCCAGGGCAATAGCCCCATACATAGTGGCCGATATTAAAGCAGGGCCTAAGAGACACAGTAACAGAAGCACTTTCTGGGCTTAAACAAACCACAGAGCAGCATGGGGAGAGGCTACAGGAGGCAGAGCAGCGGCTGGGGGAGGCTGAGAACAGAATCTTGATTATGGAACGCCATATAGCTGCCCTCCAAAAACACTCAGCGTATACTGAAGAAAATCTGGATGATTTAGAAAACCGCTCCAGGAGAAATAACCTCAGGATGGTAGGCTTACCGGAGGCCTTTCTACCAGGTCAGTCAGACTCAATCTGGGAGATGGACCTACCGAAAGCTATGGGGCTGAGAAGGCAATTCAAGGTGGAGAGAGCCCACAGAGTAGGTCCCCCTAAAGAACCAGGTGATGGACCACGCCAGGTCATTGCTAAATTTTTTGATTATAAGTACAAAGAAGCCCTGCTAAGGGAATACAGATCCAGGAGACTTCCACTGATTGTACAGGGCCACAGGGTCAGGCTCTACGAGGATTACTCAGCAGAAGTGGCCCGTAAGAGGAAAACATTTAGCACAGCCTGTACTATCCTGTATAAGAGAAACATCAGATTTCAGCTAGCTTTCCCGGCGGTACTGCGGTTCAGAAATGCTCAAGGCGACATGCTTTCTTTTGTGAATTGTAAAGCGGCTATGAAATATCTCCAACAGGGGACTACACCCCCGCAGGGAAATCAGTCGCCATCAGCCACAGCCGCAGGTGGATCACAACAAACCGTACCCCGGCAGACATACGCGGAAAAGGTGACGGCCAGTCAGGAGGGGAAAGTCGTTGTACATAACGTAAGCAGAGGAAGAAGAACTCAGATGCAGGACAAGCGCAGGAAGCAAAGAGAAGTTGGACATTCATCCGAGTTACTAGATGACCACCAGAGTCAATTGAGCAACAATGGCTGAACAGTGACACGATTACAGACTTTACTCTGGTCATTTATACATTGTGTTTTTTTGTTTTTTTTTTGTTCTTCTTTTTCTCTCTCTTTTGATCCCAGGGCAAACTGGATCTAGATTGGATGTTTTGGCAAAGCAGAGAGTGAAGTGACGAACGGAAAGGGTGGATCACCAAGTTACAGTGACTACATAATAGAAGTGGGTCGCCTTCTCGTAATACATCGGGAGGTGAGGTTTTGTATGAGGGGGAGAGTCTGTTCCAGCGAGGGGAGGATCCGACATGTTGGAAGGCATATATTTCTATCGAAACTAATGGGCGCGGGGAGCCACTGCCTTTCACAGTAAGAGGGAAGTCATTCGGCGAGTTATCTATCCAAGGAGGGGAGGGGGGAAAGATGGAGACTCATTGAGTGTTGGGGAATTGGGGTTTGTTGATGTTTTCAATGGTTATTTACACTGTTATTTGATGATGTTGCCAAATGCTACCAGGTGTGTGTTTCTGAGAATTACCCATATACCACATAGTGGGGATGCGACAGTGGAGTCATGGTCAATACGTGTTAGTAATTATAGAGGATGCCAGAGATGATAGGGCGGAGTTACATAAGTAATGTTACGAATAATATCTTGGAACGTAAAGGGCCTTAGGTCCCCCAATAAGCGCTTTATGGTATTACGCCACCTAAAGAGATTAAAGGCTGATGTTGCTCTGCTCCAAGAACTCATCTCCAGTCCCATGAGCTGAAATATATGCAGAAGTTATGGGTGGGGGCGGGATGGGTCTCAGGAGCCCGAGATAGGAAGGCGGAGGTGCTGATCCTACTCAATAAACATATAGCCCACACAGTGATTTCAGTGTCTCAGGACCAGGAAGGGAGACGTCTACATGTGGTGTTGCAATTGAGAGACCAACAACTCAGTCTATACAACGTTTATGCCCCTAATGCTTCCAGAACCCAGTTCTTCTCTGACCTGTCCACAGCTGTGCTGGGAGACTGTGAGGCTAACATTTTGATAGGAGGAAACTTCAATGAAGTAGTGACGGAAGATCTTGACCGGAAAAGGAGAGGAACGGAAGACGGTCTATCGACACTATCGATTAGGAATACGGGAACCCTCGCGGATCTGCTAGAGACATTAGGCTTAATTGATGTGTGGAGAGTGCTTCACCCACAGGAGTCGGACTACACCCACTTCTCTCACCCACATAGCTCTTGGTCGTGCATTGATCTTTTCTTGGCGTCTGAGCAGCTATGGACGGAGGAAGCAACAATTGAGAATATGGTCATTTCAGACCATAGCCCGATTCGTATTGATCTGGCAGAGACTCACCAACGAGGTGTAGACTTCTTGTGGAGGTTCCCCACATATTTAGCAAAAGATGGGGAATTTAAAGTCAAACTTAAAGAATGGTGGGCTAACTTCTCATCCGATAACGATGAACATAAAGACGATTACCGCCTATTCTGGGAGACGGGAAAGGCAGTGTTAAGAGGTCTTGTACTGGGGGCGTGGCCTAGCTGCACATGCTGAAGGTCACCTAATTCAGGAGCTCCCGGTCCCGCGGGCTTTAAAGCGGCTATTTCAGCGGCCACATCGACCGAACTGACTCCAAACTTTCAGGAGCCCTCCCTGATCTGATCCTGCGTTGATGGGGAAATCTAAAAATCGCCAGGAGCTGTTCCCGAACCGGGTTTCAGATTACTTCCCTCCGGGCCGTCCTTCCTCACTCTCTGCTAACAACATGGCGCCGGCTTCTCCCCGAGCGGCGCGAGCCTCCCGACGGGAACAACAATTACAGGGCTCAGCGACAGCATCTCTACCCCCGGAGACCCCGGTCACCCTGGCACTGATGAAAGAGCTCCTGGGAGATCTTCGTTCGTCCTTACAAGAGGACATGACAACTGCCCTAACTGATTTACGAGGTGAGGTGGCAGATCTTGGCGGGAGAACGGACCATGTGGAAAACAAGCTTGCTGAACTGATCCGCTCACACAATCAATTAATGGATGATCATGACCAGCTCCGCCACACAGCTGACTTGATCCAAGCTAAGAATTATGACCTGGAAGATAGGAGCCGGCAAAATAATGTCCGACTCCGGGGAATTCCCGAAACGGTCCCCACTGAGGAACTGCGGGCGCTCTTACAAAATTTTATGTCAGAGGTGCTCCCTGACCTACAACCGCGTGATCTGAAAATAGACCGCATACACAGAGTGCCAAAACCTCCAGGGATCAGAGCTGACCTCCCCCGTGATGTCCTCGGACGCATACACTTCTATGAAGCAAAGGAAGACTTCCTTAAAGGCCTGCGGTCTGCAACATCGCTCTCTCCACAATTTACAAACCTAGAAGTGTTTCCTGACCTCTCTCCTGGAACTTTAATGCTGCGCCGAGCATATCGGCCGTACACAGCACTCCTGCGAGAAAAGAACATACCCTACAGATGGGGTCGCCCGACCCGGCTCCTCATACAAAAGAACGAGAAGCTCCATGTGTGCCTCTCCCCTACCAGAGCCGCCCAGCTACTGAAATCCTGGAACTTGATCCCATCTTCCACTGGCTCCTCTGAACAGACATCTCTACACAGCCCAGAGAAAACATCCTCCCGACGGCGCAGGATTGATCCGGAGTGGGGAATCGCCTGAATCCAGCACCGGTCGGTTGTGGATTACCTTTCTTTCCTCTCCCTTCACTGGAGAGAGGAAACCCGCGGGACTGCCTTCCTGGACTTACCATCCAGCTCCCAGGTCGTATCTTTCTATTTGCTCACTCTATCTCTCTTACTCTGTGTATCCCTTTGATCGGCAATAGCAGATCACTATTCTCCTTCTCCTCCTCCTTTTCTCTCCCCTTATCTCCACTTATTTCAGTATATCATCCTCCTAGACCTTGGGAGTGCAGCCCCGCTGAGCGAGAAGACAGACTCATTCACCTCGCTCTTATCCCACGGAGTGGGAACTCAGTTAAATCTGTAAATGTTTGTTTATAGTGTTACAACTCCTTTTTTTAGTCATATACTGACTAATGTTTTTTTTCTCTTACTTTTTCTTCTGAGTAACCGAGTTACTCACCTTGGCATACACTGGGTTAAACGGTTTGAGTTCCCAGGTGTAGGCCGATTTTCGTATCTCTGGTATGTTTTATGTAACCTTGTTGTATCCCTTCCTTCTTCCCCCTCTCTATGCGCAGAGATGTCTTTAAAATTCTTATTGATTGCTGGTATCCACATGATGCGAACTAAATATGTATTGATATGCCTATATCTGTTATATCGTTAAATACAAACGGCCTGAATTCTCCACATAAGCGTTCACTACTATATTCACAACTTAGAAAGTCCCACCCGGGGGTTGTTTTCCTTCAAGAGACGCACCTGTTGGAGGAGGACAACGTCCGTATCTCTTTAAAACAGTTCCCTCACCGTTACTTCTCTAACGCCGTGACGAAGAAAGCTGGTGTAGCAATTTTCATCAGCAACTCTATTGCTTTTGAATTTATCTCTGCCCTTAAAGACCCTGAGGGGCGCTACCTACTCCTGAAATGCCGACTGAACGACGCTGTCTACTCCCTCTTGGTCTTGTACGCCCCTAATTCTAGGCAAGCATCCTATTTGAGATCGCTGCTAGAACGTCTCACTCCCGAAATGACGGGACACAAAATTATTGCGGGAGATCTGAACGCTCCCCTTTCTAGAATACTAGATTGTTCCTCCTCCACCGATTTTAGAGCAGATTTGGGTGATTTAGTCCACTCTTTCCATTTGCATGACATTTGGCGCTACCTTCACAGCACCGAGAGGGACTATACATTTTTCTCACACCGGCATAAGTCGTTCAGTCGCATCGACTATATTTTAGTAAATGACTCTCTACTCCCTCTCTGCACTAAAGCTACCATTGATACCGCAACTTGGTCTGATCACGCTCCCACGCACTTGACCTTCTCCGACTCTTCCTCTTGTGAGCCAAGAGCTCCCTGGAGACTAAATGAGAACCTACTGGCCTCCGAAACCAACGTGGAGACCTTACAGGCTCAACTCTCTGAATTTTTTTTATTAAATAATACGCATGATATTTTGCCAGATACACTCTGGTATGCTCAGAAGGCGGTTATGAGAGGTCATCTGATCAAGTTGGCTGCAATAGCTAAACAGAAATATAATGCAACTCTGAAATCCCATCTGATCAAACTTAAAGCATTGGAGCGCGAATGTGCCGAAGCCCCCGCCACAGCTCTCCTCTCAGACCTGGCAACTGCCAGAAACCAACTGCGTAGTTTTTTGCTATCAAAAGTAGAATATCATCTTAAAAAACTCAAAACCCGATTTTATGGCATGGGAGACAGGGCAGGCGCAATTCTGGCACGTCGTATAAAGAAAATAGAAGCTCGGTCTAGAATTAAACACATTATTTCTTCACAGGGTATACCAATACGAAACCCCATCCTAATAGCAGAACGCTTCCGTGAATATTATGAGAATTTGTATAATTTATCCTCATCCCAATCCACCCCTCAACCGACTACAGAACACATCTCATCATTCCTTGACCAAGCGGAGTTACCCTCACTTTCCCCTGAGCAATTATCCTACCTAAATAGTCCATTTACCCTATCAGAGATAATGGCGGCTATACGCTCTACAAAAAAATCTTCTGCTCCTGGCCCTGATGGCTTTACTTATCGTTATTATGCAACCTTTTCTCAAATTTTAGCTCCTCACCTTCTTTCTCTATTTCATTTCTGGCAGGAGAGGGGTCCATTAGACCGGAAGGCCTACAGGCATCTATCTCAACCTTATTGAAACCTGGGAAATCCCCCACGGAACCGGGAAACTATAGACCAATAGCGTTGCTGAACTGTGACCTGAAATTATACTCGAAATTGCTGGCGGACCGTCTCAAGGTCGTTATGCCGTCCCTGATCGCTCCTGACCAGGTTGATTTTATTCCTGGTCGTCAAGCGAGAGATGCCACAAGGCGGGTTATTAATCTCTTGGAGATTCTAGAGAGGAGAGATATCCCAGGTGTACTGGTCTCATTGGATGCAGAAAAAGCATTTGACCGAGTTCACTGGGGATATTTGGCAGCAGTTCTGGACAGATTCAAGTTTGTAGGCAACATAAAAGCAGCCATACTAGCCTTATATTCGGCACCTTGTGCTTTCGTAAGGGCCGGAAGTTTCTCGTCTTCTGTCTTCCGTATCACCAACGGAACTAGACAAGGCTGCCCTCTCTCCCCTCTCATTTTCGCCCTTGCGATGGAGCCGCTAGCCGCAGTTATACGCGCTCACCCTAATGTCTCGGGCATCACAGTGGGTCCCGTAGACCATAAGATCAGTCTTTATGCCGATGATGTCCTCCTCTCCTGCACTAATCCTACTTCCTCCCTACCCACTATTCTCTCTATACTATCTGACTTCTCCCGGGCCTCTTTCTACAAACACAATCTATCTAAGTCTACGTTCTTTCCAGTAAACCTCTCAAATGAAACACAATATGACCTCTCTTCTCGCCTATCAATCCACTGGTCCCCACGGGGCTTTTGTTATTTGGGAATTCAAATTACCCCCCTAAAAGATATGATCAGCAGTAACTACGACCTCCTGCTTTCCACACTCAAAACTACCTGTGCGGACTACACTTCATTTCAACTCTCTTGGGTGGCACGCATCCAGACGGTTAAAATGATGTTACTACCTAAAATCCTATACGTGATGCGCTGCATCCCTATACCAATTACACAACGTTACCTTTCTCTTATCCAGTCTACCCTTAATAG
This sequence comes from Allobates femoralis, assembly GCA_033576535.1. Lineage (NCBI taxonomy): Eukaryota > Metazoa > Chordata > Amphibia > Anura > Aromobatidae > Allobates > Allobates femoralis. The sequence continues at coordinate 370,224,356 of JARQOC010000003.1, forward strand.
ATTTATATGGAATTACAAAGTCCCCCGAGTAGCCCATTCTGCTCTCATTCTGCCTTATAATAGGGGCGGCTTTGGGGTTCCGGATGTGGCGAAGTATTATTCAGCACTCGTTCTGGACGTAGCGAAAATATGGTGGACAAACTCCCCTGTTTCACAATGGCTACAAATTGAGGCTTGCTCTGCCCCATCCGGGTCCCTCCACCTCCTTCTTCAGATTAACCTCTTGAGACGTTATATTCCACCTAACCCACTGCGCTCTATTTTGGGTGTATTAACAACCTGGCGGAAACATCATAGACCTCATTTAATATTCTTATATCGCTATGTAACATTGAGAGCGATATCCTTTCTAATGGGTGACATCTCCTTCTCCTCTTGGGGCGAGGGAAACATTACACCTCTCTCTTCTATATTACACCAAAATTGTCTTCTACCGTATGATTCGCTTGCAACAAAACTCTCTCTTCCAACTTCCTCAATATTCTCCTACCTGAGATTAAAACACTTTCTCTCCACCATTGACATCCCCATTTGCGACATAGAAGAGATTTCTCTCCCGCTACAAACGCTATTCAAATGCACGAGCCCGGTAAGCAATGGTGCCTCAATTATTTATAAAACCCTTGTAGAGGTCAATAGTGCACATAAACTTTCCTATATGATCAGATGGGAATCCAGATTGAACTTTGAGGCCACCAGAGAACAATGGCTATCAGCTTCAGGCCATGCAGCATCATATACACGCTGCATAAACCATTTGGAACAATCCAAAAAAATCATGTTCAACTGGTATTTAACACCGTCACGTATTGCCAAATTTAAAGCTCCGCTGCCCGCCCCCTCCCCCAACTGTTGGAGGGGTTGCGGGGTTGCTGGAACAGAGGTCCATATGTGGTGGTCGTGTTCATCCATCAATAACTTCTGGAAAGAGATAGAACTACTACTGAGCTCCCTAACTGGCCTCCCTATTGATCTCACGGCCCCCCTAGCACTATTAGGAATCGACCTGAATACCTTTCCTGCACCCTTAAAACCCATCATCACTAATGTATTGATCGCAGCACGTCAAACTATTGCTGCTCATTGGAGATCGGCAGACACTCCTGGGACGCCTGAGGTGCTTTCAAGATTAAACTCCCATTACGCGCATGAAATAGCATTAGCACATTCGCTAAAACGCAAGACGAGAGTGGCCAACTGGTGGGATCCTTGGGCCTCTTCTAAATATAATACAGTCCCTCCTTCCATTTAACTAAGAAAAGTACCATTATATCAGCTTAAGTGGTTACATCTTTCTGCGCATTTCCCTCCCTTCCTTACCTCCCCATTTTCTGTTCTCATTAGTTCATTATTGGTAGTTTATGTCTATCTTCTTTTTTTGAAATGCATTCCATGTGTTTGATATATGTATAACATTGACCATGGACACTGTATACTTTCGTTGTTCCTGAAAAAATTTAATAAAAATCTATTGGTTTAAAAAAAAAAAAGAGGTCTTGTACTAGCCCACACCTCCAAACAAAAGAAGATATTAAGGGAACGCTATACTGCAGCCAGCGAGAAGGTGTCGGCCACCTACAGGTTGTACAGGCGCTCACAAGACTCTAACGACAGACAAGCTTGGGTGGAAGCCAAAAATGATTTTGAGTTTTGGGCTAGTAAGAGAGAGGAGATGGCCAGAGGACAATTGGAGACAAACCTTAATAGATTTGGGGATAAGCCAGGACGGATGCTGGCGAACCTGGCAAAGGGACGCAGACTCCCCAATCCAATCATGGGCCTACGTGGAAGAGGGGGAGACACCACGACGAACCCCAAAGAGATAAATTCAATATTAGGGGAATACTATAGAAAACTGTATGAATCTCCAGACATGACAAGCCAGGGGGGGGCGGAATGGTTGGAGAAGGTGCCGCTCACCTCTGTTATGGAGGCAGATCTAGATGACCTGAACAGACCTGTCACGGAGGCAGAGGTGGACCGGGCGATTAGAAACCTGGGTAACGGTAAGGCACCAGGTCCGGACGGGTATACAGGGGAATTTTATAAAATTCTGTGGGAAGATGTGACCCCGACTCTGACTGGTCTTTTCAATAGCATACTTTCAGGGGAACCCATATCGGAAGCCATGAATGTGGCTTACATTAAGTTGCTTCCCAAGGGCGATGGAGGGGGCGAAGACCCAGCAAATTACAGACCCATATCACTTATCAATTTGGATCTCAAATTATTGTCTAAACTTATGGCAGACAGATTGGCTGGGGTAATGCCAGATTTAATTGAAACCCACCAAACGGGATTTGTTAAGGGAAGGTCAGCGGTCACCAATGTACGTAGAGCTCTGTTAGTCATCGATGCGGTGCGGTTTGGAGACAAAGCGGGGGGAGGAGACCCAGCCATGGTCACACTAGATGCAGAGAAAGCATTCGACAATGTTAGGTGGCCATGGCTGGGTCTGGTACTTGATCGAATCGGCGTTCGGGGGAGATTCCGTCAATACTTACAGTCCCTCTATTCCAATCCAACGGCGAGAGTGCATACCCCGGGATTTATATCCCCTAAATTCCCATTACAGAAGGGCACCAGGCAGGGATGCCCTCTGTCGCCGCTTTTATTCAACCTGGCTTTAGAACCCCTGGCACGCTACATAAACAATCTTAGTTCCTTTGAGGGTATCTCAATTGGGAAACAAAAAGTGAAGTCGGCACTCTTTGCGGACGACATAATTCTTTTCATGAATGACCCGGTCCGCGATCTTCCCACACTTCTAAATGACTTAGAACACTATGGTGGTTTCTCGGGATTTAAGTTAAATAGACGCAAATGCGAAATATTGAGAATAAGAGGAGGCGGAGTAATGGGGGGCATTCGGAGATTTAGGTATTCCGCTGGCGTCTTCCTCTATTAAATACCTAGGACTGAGGCTGGGCAGGACGTCAGAACAAATATATTCCCTTAATTATGGTCCACTTTTTGAGAAAATCGAGAGAGAACTAAAAAAATGGGTGGACCTTCCTCTATCGCTCTTGGGACGTTGTCATCTGGTGAAGATGATTAGTTTTGCTCGACTTCTATATCCCTTACAGACCCTTCCCCTACTACTGAAACGGTCAGATATATCCAGACTGAACAGAATATTTACAAGATTTCTTTGGAAAGGTAAGAAGTCTAGGTTGAGATTGGGGGTGTTGACTCGAGGAAAAGACAAGGGAGGGACGAATTTCCATGACGTACAGGGCTACAATTTGGCCTGCCTTCTCAGACATGTGGTAGAGTGGATCAAAGACTCAGAGAGATATTCTGACAAACGGCTGGAAACGGCTTACTGTGCCCCTTGGGACAGATCCTCATTGCTACATACGTCTTTGTCAGGTTTGACAGTGCACATAAAGTCCTCAGCAGTTTTTCGTGACATAATCATGACTTGGAAGGCGGTCAGAAAGAAATGCGGCCTACCGTGGAAGGTGTCCAAATACCTTGTCCCATGGGCCTTCCCAGACTTTCAGATGGGGCGGGAGAACTCCCTGTTCATGACGTGGAGACAGAAAGGGATATCCAAAATGGGTGACTTAATGCAGATGACGGAGGGCAGATGGATGACATGTGATGAGGTGATGAGGACTTTTGAACTGGGAGATTCACAGGGACTCCAATATCTCCAAATTAAACACCATATCATGGCAAATCTTAGGGATTTATCCAGAGCAGTTATTCGGAACACATGCGATAGACTGATAGAATTAGAAACCTCTCATCTCACGATATCAGTGATTTATGGGACATTAAGAGAAACATTGCTTCCTACAGGAGTACCGGCACCCTTTGCAAGATGGCGTAAATTCTTAGACCAGGAAATGGTGGAAGACAGTATTTTGGCGGGATGGGACAAAGTAAGACATAATGTGCTGAACGAACAGTGGCGCTACACTCAGTTCCGCATCATGCATGGTCTGATTTATGGTTTTAATTTCCCCCCGTCAGCAACCAACCCGGACAGGAAAATTTGCTGTCCTAAATGCGCCCAAGATAAGACAGATATGGTCCACGGATTCTGGAGTTGTCGCGAGGTCCAGGAATTTTGGTCCATGATCAGTGAGTTATGCGTGCAAGTGAGTAATTGTACGTTTGAGCTCGACCCTAGGATATGGATCTTCCAGGATCTCGCGACACCGCAAAGAGGGGGAAAGGGTCTGCGAATAGCTCACGTATTAATTTTACTGGCGAAACGACTACTGCTTGCTTATTGGCTTAAAGAAGATTTACCGGGGGAAATGGAGGTGGTAGCGGGTCTACAAAAAGCTCTGGAGATAGACAGGAGAGAGACGCTGAGAGACAAAGAAGCCATGACAAGCGCATTTATGGGTAAATGGAGAGGGTTTATAGAGACCCAATTGTCACACGGGGAGATACAACAGGTAATGGATCCGCATAGAGGGACGTCGTGGTACTTGCTAGAGACCATTGAGGGTTCCCTGGGTAAATTGGTTGTGTAGGAGGCTTCGCTGTTCCACTGAAATGTTAATTTCGATATGGGAGGATTGAAACACAGGGAATGGGCATACTTATGAAAAGGGACGTTTTGGTAGCATATTTTGTTTAGAGATGTATTCACTACAAATATAAATTCATACGATGTATACCTTGTAAAAATTTGTTCTTGGAAATTGGTGAATAAAAATGAAGTTTGAAAAAAAAAAAAGAACAAACCATACTGTACCATTGGACCTGGAAACAAGCCATATTTAACATGACTGTCTCCAATAACACACACACACATTACAAAACACACAGAAACACAAAGACTTCCCTATGTTGGCCACAGAAGCCTCCTAATCTCCCCAAACTCACACATGTCACCTATGAATAACCTTGTGTGTGCTATAATGACCCAAATATGATAGTGTGGACATTACCCCTCTCCATTTGGCACACAAAAACCACCATTACACACACAACACACTACACACTCAACCATACTGCACAACCAGACACATATGTGGACGTAGTTAAGGGAAATGAAAGGGTGGTTTATTACCAACAAACACAAAAACAAAAACTACTTGTTTTACTTTCAAATACAAAAAGCAAAAAATTCTGGCTGCAAGGTAGTGCACATTGCCTAGTAGCGTCCATAGTCTTCATCCTCCTCTGCTGGCTCAGACAATGGCTCCTCTCCCTCATCCTCGTAAACCCACCTACTGGTGGAGAGTACAGCTCGGCGGGGCTGTCTTCGTGGGGGAGGTGGAGGATCAGGATTTTGCCGACTCCTCACCATGCATCTTTGGGGTGCAGTGGGCCCGGGGGTGGTTTTCCTGTGGAATGACCAAGGGGCCCCCCATCGCAGGGACCCATCTATGCCTGCTTCCAGGACACGAAATATGGCCATTTTGGCGATGTCACATTGCTCTGGCTCCATGCGGCACAGCATCTCACTGACGATGTGCCCGATTCCAGAGCCGGGGGTCCTCTCCTGGTCAAAGAGGACCCGTTTTGCCCAGGTACCCATCTCCGTGTTTGGTGGGGCAGGTGTCCGTCTTCGGCGTATGCCAGAGCTGGGCCCTGGGCCCGGCCCCCCACCACTGGTCTCAGGCACCAGCTCTCCCGCAGATGTTGATGGGAGAGCTTCGCCAGCGGGTGGGTCCTCGTCACTAGAGCCAGGCTCCCGAGGGGCCTGTAAATGAAACAGAAGAAAAAAATACATCAGCCACATGTTGCTATGTCATTACAGCAATTACCACAACCAAACACCCAGCACAACATTGTGCCTATCTGACCATAACTAACACCAAAAGGCAAAGTAGCAGGGTTTGGAAAAGACATCGACAAAGAAGTAGACTAGTGCAGTGTACTCACCTGACGCTCCACATTGATATGGCAAGTGACCACACATAACACAGCACAATCTGTGGCAACAGCCACGAGAAAACACATAGAAAAGCACACAGAAGAATATTTGTGCCAGAAACCCACAATGGTGCCTTGTACATGTGCTGCAAACCCCACATCAGTGCTACCAACAAGCTGTGTACATAGATCACACAAACACAATTACGCACCTCCTGTGACGGGGCAGGGTCTTGGGCTGTGGCCAAAGCTGGTTGCGGCCGGCGGCTGGTGCACCGTGTTCCCCGAGGCCCCTCCTGGCCCAGGGTGAAGATGAGTAGGTCATAGTACCACAGAAGTGGCTTAGGGATCTCCTCAGCTCCAGTCCCGGACCGGGCATCCATCCATTTCTTGTGGGCCTTGGTGAACATGGTGCACAGGCACTTGATTTTCTCCGCAACCAGGGGCCCTGTCCAGATCTTACTGGGGTCGAGCTGGTTGGCCAGCTCGACCAGGTGCCCGTAGGCCACAGCCTTCACTGCCTTGTCCTGGTATTCAGGAAGTGACACTCGCCACAGGCATTCGTGTTCCTGGTACATGGTGAGGAGCTGCTGCACAAAATCATGACCCCCAGCCATCTGCAAATGAAACATATAATTTTGTCATGCAAACACATACATGGACATCTCAGGTCACACCCTACTCTGTGTGGCCAACCCATGTCCAGCACTACAAATTACATGTGTTGTGCTAGTCAGCTTGGGTATGCAGAATCAGTAGTAGCCTTTACATGTGGACATACATGGGGCATGCAGGACATGACAGGGGCTATATGTATTTTCGCCCAGTGCTGGGAGAAATACCAAGGTCTCTAATTGACAAATGGCACACATGGGCTTACAACCAAAATTAACACACACTCATGAGATGAACACATATTTATGTATAATCATAGTGCTGTAGAACACATTGTCCTGCTAATGATCTCCAGGAACATTCTGTGTGCTACAGGACAAGGAGGGTAGTTACGATGCGTAGCTGTCGCAAAATACACTTTTACAGGATGCCACATAAAGCTGTACATAAGGCTCCCCAAACATGTGGCAACATATGGGTCTGCAGCACACAGAAACTAACGTACAGGAGTGCACAATAGCATGTCCCCCTACTTACCGTCTGTCCAACAGAGTTCTTGTGATGAGACGCTACTAACACAATGCACAGCACATTGAAGTAGGAGCATGGGTGGCGCCCCAGCACGTCCATATTTAAACACAACATGACCAATCAAAAAACCGTACTGGCGCATAATCATTGGTCGCACCTGCGTACGCCCAGGCGGCTACATTGATTAAAAGACGCAGATGCTGATTGGTTGGTTACCATATAAAAGCGCTCACGACTGAGGTAGCTCACACTTGCTGCCTAGAGTCATTAAGTAAGTACTGATGTGCACACATGAACTGTGATATGGCTGTGTTACGTTTGAAGCAGCTTAGCATAACAGATCGTTATTGTATAGTGTAGCTGACGACCAAGTGGTGGGGTATGTAGCTAGTAATGATGTTGTGTTTGTTAGCTCAGTTGTGTACTGGCAAATGGATGCATGAGTGTTTTTTCACCCTAACACTCCTAACAAGCCATTTTGCCTTTGCCATACAGGATCATGTTTGAAGGATGCGTGTGTCTTTAGTTGCGTTGAGCATCTGAATTGTGCCTACATAGTACTGTCATTTACCACACACAATGGGACTATTCTGGCCATACTGACATGTGGAGTGGTCCATGTGGCTTCTGCAAATGTCTGCCTGTTTAGATCCGTCATTCTCAACACCTCAGGGATGTCTCTTGGACATGATAAGTATTCAATAGTCTGCTGCGTGGCCTGACATTTTGTCACTAACACACAAAGGCTGGGGTACATGTATAATGTAATTGTATAGAGTTGGTAAGAACCATGATTTGATAATTGTGACCTAACTACAGTATTTTGCCACGCCTTGTGGTCATACCTGAACATTATGGGCAGGTATATGGGGGTATGCTCATGATGTGTCCATTTTGACGATGGAGATGTACCGTATTTGTTGAGGAGGGCCAGGCGTGTAGTGTGACCAGGGTTGGTTGTCAGGCAGTGCAATGTTGTGTTTGGCCCTTCAATGGTGCTATATATGTATGTGGGTGGGCATATCAGCACACTTGGGTAGGATGTTGTAAAGTGCCTAGGAGATGTATAGGGAAGGATGTGGTGGGTATTGGTGACGTGTGATGAAGCGTTCTTGTAGTGATGTTTATTTTCCTCACATGTGCAGGGGTTGGTACGTGAGATGATCTGAACCCTGATGGAGATGCTATCATGGCTCTTGCCTTGGTGGAAGGGGAATTGTGGCTGGAGGATAGATATGAGAGTTTGCGGGCTCGCAGACCACGTCGTGTGTGGATTCAGAATTGGCTTCTGCAACGGGAGACCCGGAGCCACATGCGGCTGGTCCGTGAGCTGGAGGATCGGAGGAGCGTTTGGCTGTAACTTTGCGGTTCCTGTCAACAGGTCGTTCAAGGACAGACCTGCAATACACTTCACGTGTGTCACTGACCCTGCTGAGCCGCCTGATACCCGAGACGTGTGAGGCCATCTGCAATAGTCTGCTGCCATCCTACATGCAGTTCCCAACAACCCCCACTGAATGGATGGATGGTGCCAGAGGGTTTGAGGACGCTGGCAATTTCCTAACTGCGGAGATACATTGGATGGTAAGCACGTGAGGATCACAAAACCCCCCAACACGGGGTCCTTGTATTATAATTAGGAAGGATATTTTAGTGTGGTCCTTATGGCCCTTGTGGACTCTCACTATAACTTCCTCTACGTGGACGTTGGAATGAACAGGCGTGTCTCTGATGGGAGTGTGTTTGCACACTGCTCCTTGGCCCAAGACCTAAGGGGAGGTGCTCTGAACCTGCCCTGAAATGGTGAAACAAGCCATCATCTCAACTTTGCGTTTGTGAGGGATGAAGCCTTCTCACTTCAGGCTCACCTACTACGGCCATATCACCAGAGGACGCTTAATTTGGAGCAGCGCATTTTCAATTACCGGCTATCCCGGGCCCGCCATGTGGTTGAAAATGCGTTCATACCGCGTGTTTCATACGCGTTTGTATATGAAAGTGGAATCTATTGATGTGGTAGTGCTGGTCTGCTGTGTGCTGCATAACTTCCTGCATCGTAGGGATCGGTCATTATACACGCTGGCAAGTTATGTGGATTCAGTGGACCCCACAACAGGGGAGGTCTGTCCCGGGGATTGGCGTGCTACCGACCATGGTGTGGCACCACTCCAGCCGCAGGATGCCAGGAGCAGCAGAGACGCATACTGCTCCCACTTTAATGGCCCTGGGGCAGTGGCCTGGCAGCACCAGCAGGTGTAGGGTGGCTGGTGTTGTGAAGCAGCAACATGATGAGGAGGGTGGAGTCATCAGGGGGGCTGCATCATGAGAATTCTGCTTGTGTTTGGGTGTTGAAATATTAGTTAGTTAGTTTTTTTGGGTTCTGTACTGTAAAATGTTTGGTTTTGACCATTATTTCTTGTCATGTTGAATTTATGTGTGTGATGTTGACACGTGTGTTTTTTATGTTTTGTGTGTGGTGTTCTACATAATTTTTGTGTGCACAAAAAGTCAAACTAAATAAAAACAAAAAACTAAGTACCTGTGTCTGTCGTTACTTTGGAATCCAGGGCAGTTGCACATAGCTTTATGCTGTGAACAGAGGTATGTGTTCTGTAAAATGGTATTGATGGGTTCGTGCAGCATTGTCTGCTACTGTCCAGTACACAACTCCAGCCCTTTGGGCCACTCTGTACTGTGCCGTGACTGTGTGTACATGTCCTTTATGATGTGTTTTGCCACATGGGAACGTGTCCACACACATGGAGAATGCAATGGTGTTTGTGAGGGATGTCGGTACAGTCCAGTACACACACAAACATATATGTACACACACATAGTTTAGTTCAGCCATGGCAGCTGTGCCATGGCATGGACCAATGTAGGCACATATGTGCATAGTGTGGTTTGTATGTTCCCGCCATCAGCTACAGACACCTACACAGAGCCATTGTGCAGTGTAAGCCACTCTCCTGCACAAAACCGCTCCTGTGTGACGCTTTTGCGCCTCGAAAGTGTGTCGCAGTAGCCACTATTGACGACACGAGCGTGTATTAATCACGAACTCCGATAAACAATGGCGTCATGTATTAGCCAGCCTTCCAGAGCAGGCTGACCAATCGTAACGCTGTTGTGTTATTGGGGCGCGGTGTAAACCAGCCTGGCATGCCTATGTCCTCGGCGTGCTGAACATGTGCGCCCACATTGCTTTGGGAATTGCGGCATGTGAATCGGCAAGGGAAGTCGACCAGATTGGTTCTGCTGTGGGTGAGGCGATTTCCGGGGCGACACATCGCCTTAGGTTGAGGGCGAAATTACGGCGTGAAACGTCGCCATCGGCGATCTGAGGTGACCATGAAAAATGTGCACGCGCACGTTAGATCGCCTCATATCGCCAGCAGATATTGCGGTGTGTAAAGGTACCCTAAGGGTACCTTTATACGCTGCAACCGCGGGAGACATTTTTGACGATGATATGTTGTCCTGGAATTATCGCTGTCAAATTGCCTCCCAATTGTGCAGTGTAATTGGGGAATTTGGTGGCGATATGTCGCCTCCCCACGGTCGCCGGTTATCAGGGCACTGCTCTGAAATCAGGCGACCGTGGCAAGGCGACATATCGCCGCCAAATTCCCCAATTACACGGCGCAATTGGGAAGCAATTTGACGGTGATATTTCCAGGGCGACATATCGCCGTCAAAAATGTCTCTTTAATATCTGACATTCTGAGTATCATCCTGATATATTAAAAAAAGAGTTTCAGACATTCTATGTATTTACATGGCAAATCACACAGCCAAAGTTAATTGGATGGGAGGCACTAATTTACTATATATCTATTTCTAAGTGGCTATACTCATGAGTTTGCAGCCAGTTCTTCAGAGGATGCGAACAAAAAATTTCTATATTATACAAATGTTAAGTCACTTGGAAATAGATATATAGTAAATGAGTGCCTCCCACTCAGTTAGCTGTATTTGCCATGTAATGTATAAAACTCTTTTTTAACACATCAGGATGATCACCAGAATGTCAGATATTAAAAGTGGCCAATGCATTTGCTAAATGTCTCCTTTAATGGCCACTTTACATGTCCCAACATCGTTTCGATATTGTGTACAATGGCACGGGAGCGCGCACTTTTGTGGCTGAAATCCAAGATCGCATAGGAGCTGTCACACATGGAGATATCGGCAGGCAACACAACTGCGATGTCTACGCCCCCTCGTACGCGCGAACCAGGGAACGACCATTTAACAGAATAAGAATAGGGGAAGTTGCTCTCCAAATCGTCGTTGGGCTGTCACTGAGTACGATCCTGCCAGATCGTCCATCCAATATCGGGCTGTTGGAGAGTCTGCACAATTCTTCCCCGATATCGTTTTGGCATCGTTATTGCATCGAATTTGACATTTACACCATACAACGCACGAACGATATCGGCGGCAACGCACAAACCACGTGACTTTTTATCGAAGTAGGACGACGATATTGGGACATGTAAAGTGGCCATTACTCTTATGGTCCCTTTACACGCGGCCACAGGAAGGTAGAAACCGGCAGGCATTGGACACAATTCTGCCTGTTGCCTTGAAAAGACCATGATGTGGCGGTGTGCAATTCAGGACTTTCCTTCCTGTGTCTTCCCTGAAGGAAGGAAAGTCCTGAATTACACGCCGCCACATCGTGGTCTTTTCAAGGCAACAGGCACAATTGTGTCCGATGCCTGCCGGTTTCTACCTTCCGGTGGCCATGTGTAAAGGGACCATTAGGGTACCTTCACACGCGGCAACTTTTCTAGGAATTTCACTGGCAATTTGCTGGTTGCAGTGAAATCATGGACACATTGTTCCATTTGTACACAGCAACCAAATAGAAAAATGTGTCTATGATTTCACTGCAACCAGCAAATTGCCAGTGAAATTGCCTAGCAGAATTGCTGTGTGTGAAGGTACCTTTAGGGTACCGTCACACGAGGCCATATTGGCGGCGATTTTTGAGGCGATGCAGGGGCGTGGCCTATCGCCGCCGACATGGCCTGTGTGACGCCTAATTAAAATAGGCGATGGCGACGCCATTGAGTGGTCGCCTGGTTTCTCAGCAATGCTCTGAAACCAGGCGAGCACTCTGGGGCGATGTGTACACATCGCCCCATGTAACAGGGGAACGACAATCTTACAGGCGATGGGAGCCATAGGCTCCCATGTTACAGAATTGCCGCTGGGGTTTTTGTACACCCCAGCGGCGAATGTGCCTGTATGATCGCCGGTGCAACCCCCGGAGGTATCGCCGCATGTAAAATCATGTTCACATTGTTCCATTTTGTTGCCGTGTACAAATGTAACAATGTGTCCATGATTTCACTGCAACCAGTAAGTTGCAAGTGAAATTGCATGCAATGTTGCGACGTGTAAGGGTACCTTTACACGCCGCAATCACAGGAGACAAGTTTGGCGGCGATATTTCTCGTTGGAAGGATCGCCGCCAAATTGTCTCCTTATTGTGACTTTTGGCGTGTGAACGGGCGAATGGGGAATCTGGCGGTAATAAAAAAGGTTGCGGCTGGTTCCGATTTCACAGCACTGCTCCAAAATCAGAGGCAATCATGAAGGCGACATTCCTGCCTTTTGGCGTGTGAACGAGCGATAGGAATGGAATCTGCGTCGCCTATTGATTTCTCGGAGGCGTGCTACAGTGTGCTGGAGACTGCGCCCCATCAGCGCTGATTGGTGGTGGCTACTGTGTTTCTATTAGCTGTCACTTAACACCGTGCCGTGTTTGAACAGCTGTCCATTCACCACCACACAATAGCAGGCTGGCCAATCATGATGCTATTGCGTTGTCCAATGAGCATGTTTGGGGCGCGGTGTAAAACAATTTGGGACGCCTATGGCAATTTGGCATGCCTATGTTTTCGCCACGCTGAACATGTACACCCACATTCCTTTGCAGCGACGGGAGTCTACCGGATGTTTCCCGCTGTTGGTGTGGCAACTTCCGGGGCGACACATCGCCTTAGGTTGAAGGCGAAATTGCGGTGTGTAAAAGCGCCTTCAGTGATCTGAGGCAACCATGAAAAATGTGCACGCGCACGTTAGATTGACTCCTATTGCTGCCAAAAGTTGCGGCGTGTAAAGGTACACTAAAGGTACCCTTAGTGTTCTAGTTTGCAGCGGAATAAGCTTTTGTAGTTATGTGTTTTCTTTTTCTGCTAGCATCTTGCTCACACACACAACGTGTGCCTGTCAGTATTATTGTTAGGCTAAGGTCACACTGGCGTGAAAAACGGACGAATGCAATGCGTTTATTGCGTTTATTGCATTAAAGTTGGACCCATGTTAGCTAATCTAATATATAATTGTCTAGTGGCCACTTCCGTCTGAGGCCGAAATCGAGCGCCAGTACTCATTGGCCGCCTGCAAACATGGCGGCCAATGAGCGCAGCCTATGCAGATTGGCCGCTCATGTGCAGAGGTACGCGCGAGCCAGCCGGGAGATGGCTGGTGACCTGCTGACCTCTGTGCAGCAGTAGCTCAGACGCGGCCACCTACCGCACAGAGGTCCGTGGCATCTTCCGCGGACAGTGCTGTCAGCGGTAGTGCCCCACTTGGCATTCAAACCGCGCGCCAAGCGGCGGCTGCAGCGACCAATCAGAGAAGTAGCGCAGCTTGGTGCGCGGTTTGAATGCCGTGCCTCTTATTGGTTGCGGCAGCGACCAATGAGAGGCGCCGCATTCAAACTGAGCGCAGCTTTCAGATATGGCGCCATGGCATGTGCCGCTATTCTGATTGGCCACCGCGTTCAACAGCGAGCAATGAGAATAGTGGCGAGCGCCATGGCGTCATATTTGAAATACACTGAGCAGATTGTATTTCAAATATGGTGCCATAGCGCACGCCGCTATTCTGATTGGCTCCGTGTTCAGCAGCGACCAATCAGAATAGCAGCATGCGCCATGGCACCATATTTCAAATACAATTTGCTGAGTGTATTTCAAATATGGCACGCGTCGCTATTCTGATTGGCCGCCGCGTTCAGCCATGGCGCCACATTTGAAATACAGTGTGCGGCGCTCAGTGTATTTTAAATATGGCACCAAGCCGCACGCCGCGTCTCTCATTGGTTGCTGTAGCAGCCAATGATAGATACAGAATTCAAACCGCGTGCCAAGCCGTGCTAACTCTCTGATTGGTCGCCGCGGCCGCAGCGGGAAATATGAACCCCGCGCCGCTGAGTGGTTGCCATGTGTGAGGTATAGCGGCGTCAGGGAGGCAAAGACACGGGATCCAGGCACCACTGGTCACAGCACACGGGTTTATTTGGCCAACAGAAGAGACAAAAAACAATAGTCCAAAAAGATCATTCCTTATTCCCCTTACTTCAGGGGCCGCTACTTAGCTTCCAGCCACAATGTCTCAGGCCTGGCTCAGGTATGCTTCTCTCCCAGAAGCTCAGGAAGTTGTCTTCACTCCCCACTAGAGACCAGTTCAACTTTCCTTCAGAGCTCCTCAATCAGGCTCTGCACTGGAGAGAAATCTCACTCCAGACTCAAGGAACCACACCCAGGGCTCCTATGTCCTCTTAACCCCTTCTGCTCTGAGAAGAGGAATCCCATCTAATACCTGGGATGGAGTATGTCCTTCGGCACTGGAGCACGCATCCAGGGAGGCACGTATCGTTCGCAGCATACCGACCCGGCCGGTGCCTCACACATGTTATGTCATGGTAAGGTATGGAATTGTTGTTTCTCATTACTGTATGTTTTGAAAATTAATAAAATATGTTTAAAAAAAAAAGGGTGGACAAAAGTATTGGCACTGTTAGAAAAATCATGTAATGCTTCTCTAATTTGTGTAATTAACAGCACCTGTAACTTACCTGTGGCACCTAACAGGTGTTGGCAATAAGTAAATCACACTTGCTGCCAGTTGACTTGGATGAAAGTTGACTCAACCTCTGTCCTGTGTCCTTGTGTGTACCACATTGAGCATGGAGAAAAGAAAGAAGACCAAAGAACTGTCTGAGGACTTGAGAAACAAAATTGTGAGGAAGCATGAGCAATCACAAGGCTACAAGTCCATCTCCAAAGACCTGAATGTTCCTGTGTCTACCGTGCGCAGTGTCATCAAGAGGTTTAAAGCGCATGGCACTGTGGCTAACCTCCCTAGATGTGAACAGAAAAGAAAAATTGAAGAGAGATTTCAACGCAAGATTGTGCGGATGGTGGATAAAGAACCTTGACTAACATCCAAACAAGTTCAAGTTGCTCTGCAGTCCGAGGGTACAACAGTGTCGACCCGTACTATCCGTCGGCGTCTGAATGAAAAGGGACTGTATGGTAGGATACCCAGGAACACCCCTCTTCTTACCCCGAGACATAAAAAAGCCAGGCTGGCGTTTGCCATAACTTACATGAGAAAGCCTAAAATGTTTTGGAAGAATGTTCTCTGGTCAGGAGAGACAAAAGTAGAGCTTTTTGGGCAAAGGCATCAACATAGAGTTTACAGGAGAAAAAAGAGGCATTCAAAGAAAAGAACACGGTCCCTACAGTCAAACATGGTGGAGGTTCCCTGATGTTTTGGGGTTGCTTTGCTGCCTCTGGCACTGGACTGCTTGACTGTCTGCATGGCATTATGAAGTCTGAAGACTACCAACAAATTTTGCAGCATAATGTAGGGCCCAGCGTGAGAAAGCTGGGTCTCCCTCAGAGGTCATGGGTCTTACAGCAGGACAATGACCCAAAACACACTTCAAAAAGCACTAGAAAATGGTTTGAGAGAAAGTACTGGAGACTTCTAAGGTGGCCAGGAATGAGTCCAGACCTGAATCCCATAGAACACCTGTGGAGAGATCTAAAAATAGCAGTTTGGAGAAGGCACCCTTCAAATATCAAGGACCTGGAGCAGTTTGCCAAAGAAGAATGGTCTAAAATTCTAGCAGAGCATTGTAAGAAACTCATTGATGGTTACCGGAAGCGGTTGATCGCAGTTATTTTGGCTAAAGGTTGTGCAACCAAGTATTAAGCTGAGGTCTGGCCCATTTTTGGAGTTTTGTGTGAAATGATCAATGTTTTGCTTTTTGCTTCATTCTCTTTTGTTTTTTCATTGAAGACAAATTAAATGAAGATAATAATACCAAAGAATTTGTGATTGCAATCATTTTCAGGAAGAAACTGAGTATTATCTGACAGAATTGCAGGGGTGTCAATACTTTTGGCCACAACTGTATACATATTCTAGAATATCCGATGCGTTAGAATCAGGCCACCATCTAGTGGTATAGAACAGACTACTGTGTGTCGGACGCTTTCTTCTCATCCAGATTCTGGATGAAAAAAAGTTGCTGCGATAGTCTGCGACTCTCGCGCGAGGGTCGCCATTGCAAGTCTATGGGTCCAATTGGACCACACACGGACAGCACATGGACCATCCTTGTGCGATGCAATTTTTTTCTCAGCTGAAATAGTTTTACACAGGAATTAAGCTTGATAAGCATCCGTCACATGGCAAACCAGGAAGTAGAAGCCTGCTCAAGTGTCACTACTTCTGTAAACATACCTCCACGGAGCTCAGCAACATGGCAACAAGCATCAATGTTGAGATGCTGATTGTACTGATCCAGAAGAAGCTTCTGTGAGACACACACTTTCACGTGCAGTGTGGTAGGCAATCCTAGGAGTCAAAGGGACGGTGTGTTGTACATCCGTGCTGCTACAAAAACCACGGAGGCTCTGAAACCCGTTCGATGCATCCAATAAACCATTATAAATTGAAGATTTGGGCTTCATGGTTTTTGTAGCAGCGTGGATCTACAACACACCGTCCCTTAGAATCCTAGGATTGAGCATATGAGCACCCGCCCCATTTGGCTGTTAGGATACCAAAGGTACACTCTACCATTCGCCAAGCACGTGACAGTCTGTTGTTGAAGACACGGCGTTCATGATCTAAGATGTCTTGGGTAAGAGTGCATGAAGTCATGCCTCAATTGGAAGGCCTCATCCCCAACAATGATAAAAGGAACTGGTGGTCCCATAGAGCCTGGCAATTGTACAGATGGTGGGACCTTATGGTCTTTCATGATGAGGTGACGGCCCAGTATAGAGTTTTGAATATGTTAGAATCGCCAGTATGGCCTTAGGACCCCACATGAACAGCAATAAATCTATATGTGCTGTCTACCAAGGCCAAAAGAACAATAGAAAAAATGCTTATAATTAAAAAATTGTGTGCCAGAATTTGGTGGGTTTTTTTAAATTCTGATGTGTTTGCCATCAAGCGACCCAAGGTAGTTGGGAAATTTGCACACAATATGATATCCATTGGCAATGCGACTCCAATCAGCCTCTGTGGGTTTGTGCACCATTAGTGACTGTAGCCTCCGTCATATTTCTTCACAGGTCATAGAAACAATTTGACTAATAGTGAATTTTCAAGAACTCCACATATAAACCTGCATAAAAAAGGCCAGTAGCCAAAAACCTATAGATGGGAAAAAAAAAAAAAAAAGACAGAACGACTACATAGCCAAGTGTACATTGCCACCATAAATATGTGCCAATCAACAGAATCTATTCTAATAAAACCCTAAGCCAGCTTCCATCAGTATGTCATCGAAATGACGTCACATCCTGACTGAAGCCGGCTCTATACCTAACCAAGATGGCCGACTGTTAGCTAGAGCGGGGCTAATACTGCCCCACTCTCGCCATCGACGGCCTCTCCTGCGCCCCACACCCTCCTGCCCCGATCCGCTCTTCCTACCCCCCTCGGGAGTGGGGGCCGCGGGGAGTGGGGGGGCAGGAGGAGCGCCTCCATCCTGCCCCCCCGCCGACTCCATCCTGCCCCCTCCCCCCATCCTGCTCCTCCGGCTCCATCCTGCCCCTCTGGCTCCATCCTGCCCGCCCCGGCTCCATCCTGCCCCACGCCTCCATCCTGCCCCCCCGGCTCCATCCTGCCCCCCCGGCTCCATCCTGCCCCCCGGCTCCATCCTGCTCCCCCTGGCTCCATCCTGCCCCCCCAGCTCCATCCTGCCCCCACTTGGCTCCATCCTGCCCCCCCTCGGCTCCATCCTGCCCCCCCGCATCCATCCTGCCCCCCCTGCATCCATCCTGTCCCCCCCGCTTCCATCCTGCCTCGCCGGCTCCATCCTGCCCCCCCGCATCCATCCTGCCCCCCCACATCCATCCTGCATCCCCCGCATCCATCCTGCCCCCCGCATGAATCCTGCCCCACTGCATCCATCCTGCTCCCCTGCATCCATTCTGCCCCCCACCGCATCCATCCTGCTCCCCCGCATCCATCCTGCCCCACCCCGGCAATCCATCCTGCCCCGCCGGCTCCATCCTGCCCCGACGGCTGCATCCTGCCCCGCTCGCTCCATCCTGCCCCGCACGCTCCATCCTGCCCCGCCCGCTCCATCCTGCCCCGCCCGCTCCATCCTGCCCTGCCCACTCCATCCTGCCCCGCTCGCTCTATCCTGCCCCGCCGACTCCATCCTGCCACGCTGCCTCCATCCTGCCCCGCCGGCTCCATCCTGCCCCCATGCATCCATCCTGCCCCCCCTGCATTCATCCTGCCCCCCCGCATCCATCCTGCCCCCCGCATCCATCCTGCCCCCCTGCATCCATCCTGCCCCCTCCCCACCATCCTGCCCCCCCCTGCCATCAGCCTGCCCCGCCGGCTCCATCCTGCCCCCCCACCACCATCCTGCTTCGCTGGCTCCATCCTGCCCGACTGGCTCCATCCCGCCCCGCTCGTTCCATCCTGCCCCATGCATCCATCCTGCCCCCCCCGCATCCATCCTGCCCCGCCGGCTCCATTCTGCACCCCCACCACCATCCAGCCCCCTCCCCACCATCCTGTGGTGCCACTGTACATGCACTCACCCCACAGGGACACACACACCCCCCAGGGACACACACATGTGGCGCCCCTGCGTACAGGTGGCCACAGAAGGGTACTGCAGCCAGGCAGTTAGGACATAGTAAACACTACACCCTCACAGCCCACATCCCCACGCATAGAAAGGGTTCACATCCAGCTCTGAGGTCGGACACTATATGAGACCAGAGGAGTGGTGGATGAGGAGTGGGTTGGGCACACCAGAAAGCCAGGTGACTGACAGTATATAGAGAGGGGAGGAGTGAAGGAAGTGAGTAGGCTGAAGTAGCTGAGATGCAAAGACAGAAAGAGATTGCACGTCCTGGAAGAGCCTAAGCTGAGGAGCGCAGACCCGTACTGAGCCAATGCGAGCCAGATGGGGGGGAAAGCCCGTCCAAGATGCTGAAACCACCAGGAGTGTGACAGACAGAGAAGGGACGGTGCAACCCGTGCCCTGGACAGCAGCAGAAGCTACTAACAGCAGGTGGAGAAGCCCTCCTAGATACCGAAGGAAACAGAGGAAGGAGCCTGGCAGAACCTCCTGCTAGAGGACTGTTGCAGGCTGGGCTAAGGCAGAGTGTCAGCTCTGAAGGGGACCGACGATTCACCCGGTATCCCCAGATTCACTGACGGGGAACTTTAGTTTCTAGCTGGAGTTCCTAACCCAAAGAACAGGCAGCTCAGTGACACACTAGGACTCACAGAAGCCCGAGTCACCGCTATACTGTTCAGCGTCCGCATACACCCGTGTAAGACGGAGAGAGAGAGTAATAGCCCGGAAAGGCACACTTAAAGACTGTGTGAGGGGTCACAAGGAGAGAGGAGCCTGGCTGCAGGAGAGAAGGGAACCCGGAAAGGGAGAATGCAACTGAATGTTAAGAGCTGTGTAAAGAATTGCAGATGACCTGTAGACTGCTTGAAAGAACTTAAGTAAAGCTTTGGAAACCCTGCATTGTCTCCTGCCTGCTTCCATCTGCAGACCATTTCTCCCATACAGGCTTGCATCAGGAGAACCTCAACCTGCAGAGCTACAGCCTGTCAGCACCAACGATGAGGAGAGATCCCTGCAGCTGCAAAGTAAGTGTGCTCCACTACACCAAATAGACTTTAACCCTTACTGCCCCGGGGGATACAGTTCCCCCCACTGGAACTATACCATCCTCGCTGCCATTCCATCACCCCGGAGGTTCTGCAGCAGCGGCGGCCCCCATTACTGGCCGCACCAAGTGGGTGGCGTCACCCGTGACAATCTCCCTTGTAAATATTCCCCTTTTATTGTGCTGAGCCAGGGACACGGTCCGGACCAGGCCACCAGTGACATCCCCAGCAGCAGATCGGTCCGGTACCGAGTACCCCACGTCCCTTGGGGCTCCACACACACCCCAGGGACACAGACACCACACAGACAGACACAGATGTGCACAAATCGCCTCACACAACTCGCCTCATACGTCTGCTATCTTTAATTTCCAAAAATAAACATCTGATTTAAAACAGCCAATGTGCAACACATGTGCCATATAGGGAATTAACAGGAGAAAAAAGTTGCGGCTCTGATAGCGCTAAGGAAGGAGGGCAAGGGGAAGTTGTTGTGGTGAACAGACCTTTTTCAAAAACATGGTCCCTCAAACTCCGCTACGCGTTTCGACGTTACCGTCTTCATCAGGTGGAATGAGGGTACTAGCACAAAACAACATATATAAAGGGTTTGGCTCACTCAGATTGGTCACTATCTTTATCAATTAGGGTGGTAGTGATAATTAACCCTGTGAGCATCAAACTAGAACTATTAAAAATATCACATGTGGATAAAAGTCCATATTTTATGCATTAAATCATTATATCTGCCCAAAATACTTAATATACGATCACTAAGACTATTAGTTACTGACCAAAGTGAATAGTCCAAAAACAAAATTATACATAAAAAATGATAAAAAAGGACTTCTATATATATACATACATGATCCTGAATATTCAATAAAAACAACTTATCATAAAAACATAAAATATAAAAACTTCTAACATTTAAGTTCTTGCGATAAGGGAGATATATATATCTCATTTTTATATTTACAATGCCCAATGGGGAGAGGGGTGAGGAAAAAGAAACTCAAATGGAAAAAATGAATGTGTCCTAATGTTATATTGCCCGGTGGGGAAAGAGATACAATATCAAAAAGAAAGTATCACGGTTACTATAACATTTTTATATATTCATAATGCCCAATGGGGAGAGGGGTGAGGAAGAAAAAACTCAAATGGAAAGAATAAATGTGTCCTAATGTTATACTGCCTGATGGGGAGAGAGATACAATATCAAAAAGAGAGTATCACGGTTACTATAACATTTTTATATATATCTTTATATATATCTCTGCCCGATGGAGAGAGAGATACAATATCAAAAAGAAAATATCACGGTTACTATAATATTTTTATATATTTACAATGCCCAATGGGGAGAGGGGTGAGGAAAAAAAAACTCAAATGAAAAAAATAAATGTATCCTAAAGTTATACTGCCCGATGGGGAGAGAGATACAATATTTAAAAAGAAAGTATCACGGTCATTATAACACCCAAGGAAAAAGGGGGGGATAAATGGAGTGCGGCATTTTATCTTTTTGCCACATTCTTTATGGTTAGATTGTGGCCCTCAGGGGCCAACGTACCCATTTTATAAATCCAATAGTTCTCTCTGCGAATCAAGGTACTTAATCGGTCAGCCTCATTCTCTACCACATGATCTATAACTGTAACTTCCATTAGGTTATAATCTCTTTGGTGACACATTGCATAGTGCCTTGACACACTATGTAACTGATACCCTATTTTTATATTTTGTCTATGCTTGTTCAATCTACAATGCATGGCTTGTATTGTTCTCCCTATATACTGGAGGCCACACGGGCACTCCAACATATATATCACGTATGATGACTGACAGGTGACTTTATAGTTAATGGGGAAGGACAGATTTAAAGATCTAGATGTTATTGACTTCACTCCATGTGCTAATACCGGACAGCACATGCATTTAGGAACTTTACAGCGATAACAACCCAAACTACCGCTGACCTCACAAGTAGGTACAGCTTTTGTTCGAAGAGTGGTGTTACTGGGCGTCACCATGTTTTTAAGATTTTTTTTCTTTTTATAGATGAAAATAGGATTATCAGGCAAATATTTAGAGAAAATGGAATCATTCTTAAGAACAAACCAGTATTTTTTAATTAGATTTTGAATGGTCATTCTGGACTGATTGTAAGTAGTGACCATACTCCACTTAGATCTTTGTGACATGATTCCCTTACTACTATCAACAGTGATTTTGTTAACACATGATTCTTGAGAGAGGTCTCTAGTACGACGATAGGCATCCTCTAAAAATAATAATGCCGGAGGCGTTGGGGTGAATGCCCTAGGATGCTGCATTGTGGATCCACGTCATTTCATCTGACCACGATTTATATTGATTCAATTGACTTCTTTGGACTTAAAACTGGTAGTTAAGCGAATTTTTAACACATGGAAAGACTGCAAACTAACTACTTTGATATCAAATGAAGAAATTCTCCACTAAGTTTGTTTGCACTGAATGATTTTGGATTGACCTCAATTAGGTTTAGGTGGGGTCCAGCTTATATTGTAAAATTTTTTTTTTTTCTCTCTCTTGTTGAAGCTACTTTTTTATTGTTTGATCTTAAGCTTTATTGGTGTTTATACTGTTTGATCGCCGTTCAATGGAATTTTTTATGTCTAATAGAAGCTCCCACAGGGAGTTTTTAATTTCTGACGCTCTGGGTGCAGTACAGGATATAGGGGCGAATGTGAGGATTGGTGATGAATCGCATAGTTTGAATGAGTTGGACAGGAAACATATGGCCGACTTATTTTCTGAATATGAACATAAAAGTAAAATCGAAATTATTAACCACATTGATACAATGTATCTTAGGCGGTACATTGCAGAAAATATTGCCCCTAGAGGTTTGCGACTCTCACAAAAATCCTCATTTCCGCATGATACCCTATTTACAAAGGAATGGGATGATTTCTCTTTACAATGCTCTGTGGGTTTTATGAAACTTTTAATCAGTAAAAGGGACTCTTTGGCAGAGAAGGCCCTTAATGATATGAGACCTCTTAAGGATAATTTGAACATGTATTCCCTATCATCTGATTATAAAGAATTTGATATGGCTTTGAAATTGAGATTGGATAAGTTTGAGGGGGATACTATAAAAAAGAAAGCAATTAAACTGCTAAGGGACATAAGGGAGAATAATACTGATGAAAAAATGGACACAACCAGACCACCTAGCCCCTCTAATAGCATTCCATTAAAAATAAATATTACTCCTGATGATAAGAATGTCGATAATATTAATACAATTGGTAATGAGACTCATAAAGTGAATTTAGTCGGTACCAGAAATTAAACTAACATAAAGAATAATAAGGAATCTATTAGTTTTTTTAAAACAGAAAAGCAAAAAACATATTATGAACAACATAGGAAGAAATTGATTGTCCATCCAAGGAAAAATATAGGAATAAAACCAAACGTTGAGAATAAAATTGCTGAGCACAAACACAATAATGCTCCCCCACAAAGAAAAGAGAGATTATATAAAAATAATAACACACCGATTGTAATACCATTTCCAATTACAAGTAGAAATATGAATAATGAATCAACACAAGGGGTTATTATAGATCAAACTAAGGTAGGAGATTATGCAGCCCCCTTAAGTAATAATTCTATCACCAATTTATTGTTCCTCACAGTACACGATGATATACTTTCACAACCTCTACCGATAAATATTGATTCCACACAAGATCTTATCAATATTGAAAATATTGGGATTGTCTCAGATCCATTGTTGAGAATAACACCCCCAAAGGACATTTCAGATGCCCTTGAAACCGTAGAGTTATCGGTTAAGACCGATACGTTATTGGGACAATCACAAGGAGACCAGGTTACTTTAGATACACTAATTGATTCACAATTTCCTTTGTTTACACAGGTTATAGCCAACAGTCCCACTCAAGCTGTAATCTTGGGCGATGATCCCATAACACAGAATATTGAGGTTGTAGGTCCAGATCATGGGAATGATAAAGACACATCTAACCAAGAAATTAATATTTTGAATATAGATCCATCAAAATTAGATGTTGAGACTGATAATTTTAATATAGTTAATTCAACATTGGAAATTTTACCCCCCCTGGAGGATATATCGATAGTGGAGAAAATTCAACCATTAGTAACTACAACACATCATGTTAAAAATGGAACCCAGCAGCCTTAAAAGATGCCAAAATTACACATTTTTTTCAGCTGGTCCCAGGCCGACATCCAAAACGAAAAAGACAACTAGAGGATGTAGGGTGACTCAAAAGAAAAAGAAGCTATTGTAGATCAACAAGTTACAGGGAGCACTCTAGCGATCACCCAATCTACTAATAGATGTAATGCAAAAGAGAATGAACTTGTTAGGCTGGCTTCACACTGCAGTTTTTCACTGATCAGTGTCCATCAGTGTTTGGGTGCCAAAACCAAGAGTGTCTCCAAAACTCAGAACAGGTGTCAATCTTTCAATTATAGCTTTTCTCTGCAAGTTCCTCTCCTGGTTTCTGTCCTGGTTTTGGCACCCAAACACTGATGGACACTGATGAGTGAAAAACTGCAGTGTGAAGCCAGCCTTAGAGATCAACAAGGTTTAGGGAGTATCGCGGAGATCATTCAACCCCCCAAAATTTCTGGAATATTTAATCTATCAAATTACATCTTAACGAAGGATGAAATATCTCTATTAGAGAGAGGCTTATCTTTTTATCCAAAATCCAATCAGGACAATTTCACCACATATCTTGATCTGAATGATTTTTTTTTTAGAAAATTGACTATACAGCGCCAGGAGCAAAAATAACAAAAATCCAAATGAGGATGAGTCACCTTTTAAACATCAAAATAATAAGGATCATGAGTATAACAATAACAATAGTGAATATATACATGTGGACGTTAGGAGTCAGTATAATAAATTCTATCCCTTACATCATAAAGGGGCACATATAGAAACCTTTCAGCAACTAGTCCTTAAAGATTTACGAACTTTACAATATCCGAGGAGTAAGGACAATTTGAGTTATGGTGAGAGGCAGGCTATTCTATCATTACGTAATAACAAAAATATTATCATAAAAAGGGGGGGGCATCGTTATCATGAACAGGGATTGGTATAAAGAGGAGGGGTGCAGGATATTGGGGGATAGCGAGTATTACAAAAAGCTTGAACAAGATCCCTCTATCATGATATTTCTTAGATATAACGAGCTCATAAAAACAGCATATAGTAAAGGGATTCTTAACAAAAAAGAAAAGAATTTTCTAAATATACCACAATATAAGCTCCCCTTTTTTTATTTTCTCCCTAAAATCCATAAAGATCCAGTAAATCCCCCTGGCCGTCCCATTATATCTGGTGTAACATCTATAACCAGTAATTTATCGCACTATGTTGACCTGTTCTTACAGAAGTATGTACTCCAACTGCCCTCTTATTTGAAAGATTCTACCCAACTAATCCAAGAACTTAGAGGATTTCCCCTAGAAAAAGGCCGGTTGTTGCTGACAATGGATGTCGCTGCATTGTATAGCAACATACCACACCAACAAGGGATGAATGCCATTAATCAATATCTTTTGACAGATCCAACTATGGTTCAAGAGCAGCGTGATTTTTTGTTGTCTTCAATAAGTTTTATTCTTGACAATAATGTATTCTCATTCGAGGGGAATATTTATAGACAACGTAGGGGCTGCGCAATGGGGACGAGGTTCGCACCCAGTTACGCTAATTTGTATATGGGTGCTTTTGAATCAGTTCTCATTGCGCAGTCCCAAAGGTTCCAGTCATTAATTGCCTATTACCGTCGGTATATAGACGATTTAATATTTTTATGGTCAGGAAGTGAGAGTGAGGCCTCTGAATTTGCTCTTTATTTGAACCAGAACAACTGGGGTCTCTCCTTCACTGTAAGTATCACTCCAACCACCCTCCAGTATTTAGATCTGCTCGTGCAACTTGATGACCAGGGGAGAGTGTCCACATCGACCTATTTTAAACCAGTAGACGTAAATAGTTTCCTGAGGTTTGATAGTGGACACCTCCCTATATGGGTCACAAGTGTTCCCTACGGACAGTACTGGAGGGTGAGAAAAAACTGTACTAGGGATAAGGATTTCTATGAGGAATCAAAGATCCTCAAAAAACGGTTTGCTGATAAGGGATACCCTAAAAAACTTTTAGAGGATGCCTATCGTCGTACTAGAGACCTCTCTCAAGAATCATGTGTTAACAAAGTCACTGTTGATAGTAGTAAGGGAAACATGCCACAAAGATCTAAGTGGAGTATGGTTACTACTTACAATCAGTCTAGAATAACCATTGAAATAGTGATGAGCGAATCCTAAATTACTCGGAATCGCTTGACTCTAGCGAGTCCGAGCACAGGACTCGCTACTCGTTGCGAGTCTAGCGAGTCCAATGTTAATGAATGGGGAAGCGAGTAATAGCGAGTAGTGTGCGATTTACAAATCACAGATGTGTCTCGGAAGCTTCAGCCTGAAGCAATCCTAGTTTTGCCATTGATTTGCATTTAGACTCGTTTACTTTGCAAGTAATCCCTGGGAAACTCGCACAGATAAGAGTCCTGTCTGCTCTGTGTGCTGGCTGCCGCAGCTCCAGGGTCCTAGAGCCCGCCTGCTGCCTGATGTAGCAGAGCTGAGATTGTTCTCAGTCTGCTCATTCCCTGTACATAGACATCTATATCTATGCACAGGGGATGTAGCAGAGAGGACATCGCGTTTTGGACTGCGTCGGACGGAAGAGGATTTTAATTAAGATGGAGTCCTAATGACTTTTTTTTTTTCTAAAAAAATTTCTCAGTGTTGTGTTTTTTTTAAAACAATTAATAGAAATTCAATTTGGGGCAGGTATCACTCCTAATTGCGTGAGCCACAGATTTCGGCTTGGGCCAATCAGCGGCCAAAGTATCTGCCTTATTCAGCCCCAGTGCCACGCTAACAGGCGAGAGCATTTTTAATTATCATAACGAGGCCATTTCTCTGAGCTCTGAGCTCTATTGAGATTGACTCAACGACTTGACCTGAACCTGCTCTGAGATTCGACTCTGAGACTTATCTGGCTCTGACTGAGATTGCGCGATGCCACATTTTGATCTATCGATCTGATTGGCTCTGACTCTGACTCTGAGATTTACTGAGACTCTGACTCTGAGACTCTGATCTGAACTCTGACTGGCTCTAGCTCTGAGACTCTGACTCTGAGACTGACTCTGACTCTGACTCTGGACTCGAACTCTGACTCTGAGACTTGACTCTGAGACTTGACTTGGACTTGACTCTGAGACTCTGACTCTTCTGAGGGTGAGCTCTGACTCTGAGATCTGTCGAGCCTGATGAGACTCTGACTCTGCTAAGGTGAGACTCTGACTCTGAGACCTGTTGACTCTGAGACTCTGACTCTGAGACTGACTCTAGAGACTTGAGGGTGAGACTCTAGACTCTGACTCTAACTTGACGACTGTGACTCTGGACTCTGACTCTGGATTCTGACTTGAGACTTGACTTCTGAAATTCTGCTCGAGACTCTGACCTCTGGCTCGATGAGACTTTTGACTCTGAGACCTGACTCTGAGATCTGATCTGAGACTCTGACTCTGGCTCTGAGGGTGAGACTCTGACTGACTTGACTCTGATCGACTTGACTGACTTGACTCTGAGACTTGACTCTGAGACTCTGACTCTGAGAACTTGACTCTGACTCTGAGACTCTGACGAACTCTAGACTCTGAACTCTGACTCTGAGACTCTGACTCTGAGACTCTGAGACTCTGATGCTCTGAGGTGAAGATCTGAACTCTGACTCTGAGACTCTGACGTCTGAGACTCTGACTCTGAGACTCTGAGACTCTGACTCTGTGATGACTCTGAACCTATGATCTGACTCGGGACTCTGAGATCTGACGCTTGAGACTACTGAGACTCTGATTGACTCTGACTCTGACTCTGAGACTTGACTCTGAGACTGACTCTGAGACTCTGAGGGACTCGAGACTCTGAGACTCTGACTCTGAGACTCTGACTCTGAGACTCTGACCTGAGACTCTGACTCTGAGACTCTGATCTGACTCTGAGACTCTGATCTGAGACTCTGACTCTGAGACTCTGACTCTCTGACTCTGAGACTCTGAGGACTCTGACTCTGACTCTGAACTCTGAGACTCTGATCTGAGACTCTGTCTGCTCTGACTCTGAGACTCTGAGCTGGATCTGAGACTCTGACTCTGAGACTCTGACTCTGAGACTCTGACTCTGAGACTCTGACTCTGGACTCTGTGAGACTCTGAGACTCTGAGACTTGACTCTGAGACTCTGACTCTGAGACTCTGACTCTGAGATCATCTGACTCTGAGACTGACTCTGAGACTCTGACTCTGGTCTGAGGTGAACTCTAGAACTTGACTCTGAGACTCTGACTCTGAGACTCTGACTCTGACTCTGAGACTCTGACTCTGAGACTCTGACTCTGAGACTCTGACTCTGGCTCTGAGGGTGAGACTCTGACTCTGAGACTCTGACTCTGAGACTCTGACTCTGAGACTCTGACTCTGGCTCTGAGGATCGAGACTCTGACTCTGAGACTCTGACTCTGAGACTCTGACTCTGGCTCTGAGGTGAGACTCTGATCTGAGACTCTGACTCTGAGACTCTGACTCTGAGACTCTGAGACTCTGAGACTCTGACTCTGAGACTCTGACTCTGACTCTGAGACTCTGACTCTGAGACTCTGAGACTCTGACTCTGAGACTCTGAGTCTGACTCTGAGACTCTGACTCTGAGACTCTGACTCTGACTCTGGACTCTGACTCTGAGACTCTGACTCTGAGACTCTGACTCTGAGACTCTGACTCTGAGACTCTGACTCTGGACTCTGACTCTGAGATCTGACTCTGAGACTCTGACTCTGAGACTCGACTCTGAGACTCTGACTCTGACTCTGAGACTCTGACTCTGAGACTCTGACTCTGAGACTCTGACTCTGGCTCTGAGTAGACTCTGACTCTGAGACTGATCTGAGACTCTGACTCTGAGACTCTGACTCTGAGACTCTGACTCTGACTCTGAGACTCTACTTGACTCTGAGACTCTGACTCTGAGATCTACTCTGGACTCTGAGACTGCTGACTCTGAGACTCTGACTCTGAGACTCTGACTCTGAACTCTGAGACTCTGACTCTGAGACTCTGACTCTGAGACTCTGACTCTGAGACTCTATGAGACTCTGACTCTGAGACTCTGACTCTGAGACTCTGACTCTGAGACTCTGACTCTGAGACTCTGAGCGACTCTGAGACTCTGACTCTGAGACTCTGACTCTGAGACTCTGACTCTGGCTCTGAGGGTGAGACTCTGAATCTGAGACTCTGACTCTGAGACTCTGACTCTGACTCTGAGACTCTGAGACTCTGACTCTAGACTCTGACTCTGACTCTGAGACACTCTGACTCTGAGACTCTGAGACTCTGACTCTGAGACTCTGAGTCTGACTCTGAGACTCTGACTCTGAGACTCTGACTCTGGACTCTGAGACTCTGACTCTGAGACTCTGACTCTGAGACTCTGACTCTGAGACTCTGACTCTGAGACTCTGACTCTGACCTCATGACTCTGAGATTCTGACTCTGAGATTCTACTCTGAGACTCTGACTCTGAGACTCTGACTCTGAGACTCTGACTCTAACTCTGAGACTCTGACTCTGAGAATCTGACTCTGACTCTGAGACTCTGACTCTGAGGCTCTGACTCTGAGACTCTGACTCTGAAATTCATGAAATAATAAAAAAAAAATGCGTGGGGCTCCGTGCAATTTCTATGTCTAGCCAGGTACAGCTAAGCAGCTGGGGGCTGGAATCCGCAGTGCAGGGATGCCCAAGCTTTCTGGGCACCCCCCGCTGCAAATTGCAGCCCGCAGCCGCCCTAGAAGATGGCGCGTTCATTGAAGTGCCATCCTCTGGCGCTGAACCCCGCTCTTCCAGCGGCCCTGGTGGCGGTGGCACGCTAGGTAATAAAGGGGTTAATACCAGCTTTGTTATACAAGCTGGTATTAAGCCCGAGATTCTTAATGTCAGGCCATGTTTGACCCAGCCACTAAGAATCTCCAATAAAGGGTTAAAAAAACACAACACAGAGAAAAATTTTTATTTGAAATAAAATAAAAAGCCATTAGGAACTCCATCTTTAATTAAAAAAATCCTCTTCCGTCCGACGTAGTCCAAAACGCGATGTCCTCTCTGCTCATCCCCTGTGCATAGATATAGATGTCTATGCACAGGGAATGAGCAGACTGAGAACAATCGCAGCTCTGCTACATCATGTCTGTGAGCAGGCGGGCTCTAGGACCCTGGAGCTGCACAGAGAAGACAGCTGGACTCGGCTCCCAAAGTAACAGCAGTTACTTTGTGAGTTTCCCTGCTATCACTGGCACAGTAGCCAAGTCTAATGCAAGACAATAGCAATCCTAGTTTTGTCAGCGTTTGCCATTGATTTGCATTGGACTCGTGCGAGTAAACGCTGGGAAACTCGCAGAGTACCGAGTCCTGCGAGTCCCTTACTACTCGCCGAGTAACTAGTCCTAGCGAGTAGATTCGCCCATCCCTACATTCAAAATCTAATTAAAAAATACTGGTTTGTTCTTAAGAATGATTCAATTTTCTCTAAACATTTGCCTGATAATCCTATTTTTATTTATAAAAAGAACAAAAACCTTAAAAATATGGTGGCGCCCAGTAACACCACTCTTCGAAGAAAAGCTGTACCTACTTGTGAGGTCAGCGGTAGTTTGGGTTGTTATCGCTGTAAAGTTCCTAAATGCATGTGCTGTCTGGTTTTAGCACATGGAGTGAAGTCAATAATATCTAGATCTTTAAATCTGTCCTTCCCCATTAACTATAAAGTCACCTGTCAGTCATCATACGTGATATATATGTTGGAGTGCCCGTGTGGCCTCCAGTATATAGGGAGAACAATACAAGCCAGGCATTGTAGATTGAACAAGCATAGACAAAATATAAAAACAGGGTATCAGCTACATAGTGTGTCAAGGCACTATGCAATGTGTCACCAAAGAGATTATAACCTAATGGAAGTTACAGTTATAGATCATGTGGTAGAGAATGAGGCTGACCGATTAAGTACCTTGATTCGCAGAGAGAACTATTGGATCTATAAAATGGGTACGTTGGCCCCTGAGGGCCACAACCTAACCATAGAGAATGTGATAAAAAGATAAAATGCTACATTCCATTTATCCCCCCCTTTTTCCTTGGGTGTTATAATGACCGTGATACTTTCTTTTTAAATATTGTATCTCTCTCCCCATCGGGCAGTATAACTTTAGGATACATTTATTTTTTTAATTTGAGTTTTTTTTTCCTCACCCCTCTGCCCATTGGGCATTGTAAATATATAAAAATATTATAGTAACCGTGATATTTTCTTTTTGATATTGTATCTCTCTCCCCATCGGGCAGAGATATATATAAAGATATATATAAAAATGTTATAGTAACCGTGATACTCTCTTTTTGATATTGTATCTCTCTCCCCATCAGGCAATATAACATTAGGACACATTTATTCTTTCCATTTGAGTTTTTTCTTCCTCACCTCTCTCCCCATTGGGCATTATGAATATATAAAAATGTTAAAGTAACCGTGATACTTTCTTTTTGATATTGTATCTCTTTCCCCACCGGGCAGTATAACATTAGGACACATTCATTTTTTCCATTTGAGTTTCTTTTTCCTCACCCCTCTCCCCATTGGGCATTGTAAATATAAAAATGAGATATATATATCTCCCTTATCGCAAGAACTTAAATGTTAGAAGTTTTTATATTTTATGTTTTTATGATAAGTTGTTTTTATTGAATACTAGTAAAAAGGCCCGATGCAATTGCATCGGGAGCGCAGTGAAATGAATTGTGTGTATACAGGCGGGTCAGTGGGTAGCAGAGTATACAGGGGGCTCTGTGGGTAGCAGAGTATACAGGCGGGTCTGTGGGTAGCAGATTATACAGGCGGCTCAGTGGGTAGCAAAGTATACAGGCGGCTCTGTGGGTAGCAGAGTATAGAGGCGGCTCTGTGGGTAGCAGAGTATAGAGGGGGCTCTGTGGGTAGTAGATTATTCAGACGGCTGTGTGGGTAGCAGATTATACAGGCGGGTCTGTGGGTAGGAGATTATACAGGCGGCTCTGTGGGTAGCAGAGTATACAGGCGGCTCTGTAGGTAGCAGAGTATACAGGTGGCTCTGTGGGTAGTAGATTATACAGGCAGCTCTGTGGGTAGCAGAGTATACAGGCGGCATTGTAGGTAGTAGATTATACAGGCGGCTCTGTGGGTGGCAGAGTATACAGGCGGCTCTGTGGGTAGCAGATTATACAGGCGGCTCTGTGGGTAGCAGAGTATACAGGCGGGTCTGTGGGTAGCAGATTATACAGGAGGATCTGTGGGTAGCAGATTATATAGGCGGCTCTGTGGGTAGCAGAGTATACAGGCGGCTCTGTGGGTAGCAGAGTATACAGGCAGCTCTGTGGGTAGCAGAGTATACAGGCGGCTCTGTGGGTAGCAGAGTATACAGGCGGCTCTGTGGGTAGCAGAGTATCCAGGCGGCTCTGTGGGTAGCAGAGTATACAGGCGGCTCTGTGGGTAGCAGAGTATACAGATGGCTCTGTGGGTAGCAGAGTATACAGATGGCTCTGTGGGTAGCAGAGTATACAGATGGCTCTGTGGGTAGCAGAGTATACAGGCGGCTCTGTGGGTAGCAGAGTATACAGGCGGCTCCGTGGGTAGCATAGTATACCGGTGGCTCTGTGGGTAGCAGAGTATAGAGGCGGCTCCGTGGGTAGCAGAGTACAGAGGCGGCTCCGTGGGTAGCAGAGTACAGAGGCAGCTCTGTGGGTAGCAGAGTACAGAGGCGGCTCCGTGGGTAGCAGAGTATAGAGGCGGCTCCATGGGTAGCAGAGTATAGAGGCGGCTCCGTGGGTAGCAGGGTATAGAGGCGGCTCCGTGGGTAGCAGAGTATAGAGGCGGCTCCGTGGGTAGCAGAGTATAGAGGCGGCTCAGTGGGTAGCAGAGTATAGAGGCGGCTCCGTGGGTAGCAGAGTATACAGGCGGCTCTGTGGGTAGCAGAGTATAAAGGCGGCTCTGTTGGTAGCAGAGTATACAGGCGGCTCTGTGCGTAGCAGAGTATACAGGCAGCTCTGTGGGTAGCAGAGTATAGAGGCGGCTCTGTGGGTAGCAGAGTATACAGGCGGCTCCGTGGGTAGCAGAGTATAGAGGCGGCTCTGTAGATAGCAGAGTACGATGTGGCGGGAGGCTGGAGGGATGAGGAGAGATGCGGCAGGAGCGGCGACATCACCGGTCGGCGGCAGGACGTGGCTGCGTGCTGGGGCAGATGGCGGCCCCAGTCAAATGCCATTGTCGTCTGGGGCGGAGTGGGGTCTGTAGAGAGGGATCAGTCCCTCCCCAGAGGTCACACATGTGACCTGAGGGAAAGGAGCGGATTGGGCCTCTGTGGTAAACACAGGACGGCCATCCGATTGGTTCAGGACGGCGAATGGGAAATAGGCACGATGGTATTGCATCAGGAGCGGAGTGAAAAGAAGAGGTGGTGTATAAATAGCCGCTGAATAGTGCAGTCCTCTCTCCAGAAAGTACACTGTTGTTGCGGGATTTATATGGTGTATATGGTGGCTCAGTGGTTAGCACTGTATATGGTGGCTTTGTGGTTAGCACTGTATATGGTGGCATTATGGTTAGCACTGTATATGGTGGCTCAGTGGTTAGCACAGTATATGGTGGCTTAGTGGTTAGCTCTGTATATGGTGGCTCAGTGGTTAGCACTGTATATGGTGGCTCAGTGGTTAGCACTGTATATGGTGGCTCAGTGATTAGCACTGTATACGGTGGCTCAATTGTTAGCAGTGTATAAGGTGGCTGAGTGGTTAGCAGTGTATACGGTGGCTCAGTGGTTAGCAGTATACACAGTGGCTCAGTGGTTAGCAGTGTATACAGTGGCTCAGTGCTTAGCACTGTATACGGTGGGTCAGTGCTTAGCACTGAATATAGTTGCTCAGTGGTTAGCAGTGTATGGTGGTTCAGTGATTAGAAGAGTATATGGTGGGTGAATGGTTAGCAGAGCATATGGTGGGTGAGTGGTTAGCAGAGCATATGGTGGGTCAGTGGTTAGCAGATCATATGGAGGGGCAGTGGTTAGCACAGTATACGCTAGCTCAGTGGTTAGGACAGTATACGGTTGTTTAGTAGTTAGCAGAGTATATGCTGGCTCAGTGTTTAGCACTGTATATGGTGGCTCAGTGGTTAGCACTGTATATGGTGGCTCAGTGGTTAGCACAGTATATGGTGGCTCAGTGGTTAGCAGAGTGTATTGTGGGTCAGTGATTAGCACAGTATATGGTGGATCAGTGGTTAGCAGAGTATATTGTGGGTCATTGATTAGCACAGTATATGGTGGGTCAGTGGTTAGCACAGTATATGGTGGATCAGTGGTTAGCAGAGTATATTGTGGGTCATTGATTAGCACAGTATATGGTGGGTCAGTGGTTAGCACTGTATATGGTGGCTCAGTGGGTAGCAGAGTATACGGTGGCTCAGTAGTTAGCACTGTATATGGTGGCTCAGTGGTTAGCACTGTATGGTGGATCAGTGGTTAGCACTGTATATGGTGACTCAGTGGTTAGCACAGTATATGGTGGCTCAGTGGTTAGCACTGTATATGGTGGCTCAGTGGTTAGCACTGTATACGGTGGCTCAGTGGTTAGCACTGTATATGGTGGCTCAGTGGTTAGCACTGTATATGGTGGCTCAGACGTTAGCCCTGTATATGGTGGCTCAGTGGTTAGCACTGTATATGGTGGCTCAGTGGTTAGCACTGTATATGGTGGTTCAGTGGTTAGCACTGTATATGGTGGTTCAGTGGTTAGCACAGTATATGGTGGCTCAGTGGTTAGCACTGTATATGGTGGCTCAGTGGTTAGCACTGTATACGGTGGCTCAGTGGTTAGCACTGTATATGGTGGCTCAGTGGTTAGCACTGTATATGGTGGCTCAGACGTTAGCCCTGTATATGGTGGCTCAGTGGTTAGCACTGTATATGGTGGCTCAGTGGTTAGCACTGTATATGGTGGTTCAGTGGTTAGCACTGTATATGGTGGCTCAGTGGTTAGCACTGTATACGGTGGCTCAGTGGTTAGCACTGTATATAGAGGCTCAGTGGTTAGCACTGTATATGGTGGCTCAGTGGTTAGCACTGTATATGGTGGCTCAGTGGTTAGCACTGTATATGGTGGCTCAGTGGTTAGCACTGTATATGGTGGCTCAGTGGTTAGCACTGTATATGGTGGCTCAGTGGTTAGCACTGTATATGGTGGCTCAGTGGTTAGTGTTTTATGGTGGTTCAGTGGTTAGCACTGTATATGGTGGCTCAGTGGTTAGCACTGTATACGGTGGCTCAGTGGTTAGCACTGTATATAGAGGCTCAGTGGTTAGCACTGTATATGGTGACTCAGTGGTTAGCACTGTATATGGTGGCTCAGTGGTTAGCACTGTATGGTGGCTCAGTGTTTAGCACTGTATATGTTGGCTCAGTGGTTAGCACTGTATATGGTGGCTCAGTGGTTAGCACTGTATATGGTGGCTCAGTGGTTAGCACAGTATATGGTGGCTCAGTGGTTAGCACTGTATATGGTGGCTCAGTGGTTAGCACTGATATGGTGGCTCAGTGGTTAGCACTGTATATGGTGGCTCAGTGGTTAGCCCTGTATATGGTGGCTCAGTGGTTAGCACTGTATATGGTGGCTCAGTGGTTAGCACTGTATACTGTGGCTCAGTGGTTAGCACTGTATATGGTGACTCAGTGGTTAGCACTGTATATGGTGGCTCAGTGGTTAGCACTGTATATGGTGGCTCAGTGTTTAGCACTGTATATGTTGGCTCAGTGGTTAGCACTGTATATGGTGGCTCAGTGGTTAGCACTGTATATGGTGGGTCAGTGGTTATCACTGTATATGGTGGCTCAGTGCTTAGCAGAGTATATGGTGGATCAGTGGTCAGCACTGTATACGGTGGCTCAGTGGTTAGCACTGTATACGGTGGCTCAGTGGTTAGCACTGTATATGGTGGCTCAGTGGTTAGCACTGTATATGGTGACTCAGTGGTTAGCACAGTATATGGTGGCTCAGTGGTTAGCACTGTATATGGTGGCTCCGTGGTTAGCACTGTATACGGTGGCTCAGTGGTTAGCACTGTATATGGTGACTCAGTCAGTTAGCACTGTATATGGTGGCTCAGTGGTTAGCACTGTATGGTGGATCAGTGGTTAGCACTGTATATGGTGGCTCAGTGGTTAGCACTGTATATGGTGGCTCAGTGGTTAGCACTGTATATGGTGGGTCAGTGGTTATCACTGTATATGGTGGCTCAGTGCTTAGCAGAGTATATGGTGGATCAGTGGTTCAGCACTGTATATGGTGGCTCAGTGGTTAGCACTGTATATGGTGGCTCAGTGGTTAGTACTGTATGGTGGCTCAGTGGTTAGCACTGTATATAGTGGCTCAGTGGTTAGCAGAGTATACGGTGGATCAGTGGTCAGCACTGTATCTGGTGGCTCAGTGGTTTAGCACTGTATATGGTGGCTCAGTGGTTGGCACTGTATACGGTGGCTTAGTGGTTAGCACTGTACAGGGTGTCTCAGTGGTTAGCACTGTATATGGTGGTTCAGTGGTTAGCACTGTATATGGTGGCTCAGTGGTTAGCACTGTATGGTGGCTCAGTGGTTAGCACTGTATATGGTGGCTCAGTGGTTAGCACTGTATATGGTGGCTCAGACGTTAGCACTGTATATGGTGGCTAAGTGGTTAGCACTGTATATGGTGGCTCAGTGGTTAGCACTGTATATGGTGGTTCAGTGGTTAGCACTGTATATGGTGGCTCTGTGGTTAGCACTGTATACGGTGGCTCAGTGGTTAGCACTGTATATAGTGGCTCAGTGGTTAGCACTGTATATGGTGGTTCAGTGGTTAGCACTGTATATGGTGGCTCAGTGGTTAGCACTGTATGGTGGCTAAGTGGTTAGCACTGTATATGGTGGCTCAGTGGTTAGCACTGTATATGGTGGTTCAGTGGTTAGCACTGTATATGGTGGCTCTGTGGTTAGCACTGTATACGGTGGCTCAGTGGTTAGCACTGTATATAGAGGCTCAGTGGTTAGCACTGTATATGGTGACTCAGTGGTTAGCACTGTATATGGTGGCTCAGTGGTTAGCACTGTATGGTGGCTCAGTGTTTAGCACTGTATATGTTGGCTCAGTGGTTAGCACTGTATATGGTGGCTCAGTGGTTAGTACTGTATATGGTGGCTCAGTGGTTAGCCCTGTATATGGTGGCTCAGTGGTTAGCACTGTATATGGTGACTCAGTAGTTAGCACTGTATATGGTGGCTCAGTGGTTAGCACTGTATGGTGGATCAGTGGTTAGCACTGTATATGGTGGCTCAGTGGTTATCACTGTATATGGTGGCTCAGTGCTTAGCAGAGTATATGGTGGATCAGTGGTCAGCACTGTATATGTTGGCTCAGTGGTTAGCAATGTATATGGTGGCTCAGTGGTTAGCACTGTATGGTGGCTCAGTGGTTAGCACTGTATATAGTGGCTCAGTGGTTAGCACTGTATATGGTGGTTCAGTGGTTAGCACTGTATATGGTGGCTCAGTGGTTAGCACTGTATGGTGGCTCAGTGGTTAGCACTGTATATGGTGGCTCAGTGGTTAGCACTGTATATGGTGGGTCAGTGGTTAGCACAGTATATGGTGGCTCAGTGGTTAGCAGAGTATACGGTGGATCAGTGGTCAGCACTGTATATGGTGGCTCAGTGGTTAGCACTGTATATGGTGGCTCAGTGGTTAGCACTGTATACGGTGGCTTAGTGGTTAGCACTGTACAGGGTGTTCTCAGTGGTTAGCACTGTATATGGTGGTTCAGTGGTTAGCACTGTATATGGTGGCTCAGTGGTTAGCACTGTATGGTGGCTCAGTGGTTAGCACTGTATATGGTGGCTCAGTGGTTAGCACTGTATATGGTGGGTCAGTGTTTAGCACAGTATATGGTGGCTCAGTGGTTAGCAGAGTATACTGTGGGTCTCATGGTCAGCACTGTATATGGTGGCTCAGTGGTTAGCACTGTATATGGAGGCTCAGTGGTTAGCACAGTATATAGTGGCTCAGTGGTTTGCAGAGTATACTGTGGGTCTCATGGTCAGCACTGTATATGGTGGCTCAGTGGTTAGCACTGTATATGGAGGCTCAGTGGTTAGCACTGTATACGGTGGCTCAGTGATTAGCACTGTATATGGTGGCTCAGTGGTTAGCACTGTATAGTGGCTCAGTGGTTAGTACTGTATATGGTGGCTCAGTGGTTAGCACTGTATATGGTGGCTTAGTGGTTAGCACTGTATATGGTGTCTCAGTGGTTAGCACTGTATATGGTGGCTCAGTGGTTAGCACTGTATATGGTGGCTCAGTGGTTAGCACTGTATATGGTGGCTCGGTTAGCACTGTATATGGTGGCTCAGTGGTCAGCACTGTATACGGTGGCTCAGTGGTTAGCACTGTATATGGTGGCTCAGTGGTTAGCACTGTATATGGTGGCTCAGTGGTTAGCACTGTATATGGTGGCTCAGTGGTTAGCACTGTATATAGAGGCTCAGTGGTTAGCACTGTATATGGTGGCTCAGTGGTTAGCACTGTATATGGTGGCTCAGTGGTTAGCACTGTATACGGTGGCTCAGTGGTTAGCACTGTATATGGTGGGTCAGTGGTTAGCACAGTATATGGTGGCTCAGTGGTTAGCAGAGTATACGGTGGGTCAGTGGTCAGCACTGTATATGGTGGCTCAATGGTTAGCACTGTATATGGAGGCTCAGTGGTTAGCACTGTATACGGTGGCTCAGTGGTTAGCACTGTATATGGTGGCTCAGTGGTTAGCACTGTATACGGTGGCTCAGTGGTTAGCACTGTATATGGTGGCTCAGTGGTTAGCAGAGTATACGGTGGGTCAGTGGTCAGCACTGTATATGGTGGCTCAGTGGTTAGCACTGTATACGGTGGCTCAGTGGTTAGCACTGTACGGTGGCTCAGTGGTTAGCACTGTATATGGTGGCTTAGTGGTTAGCACTGTATATGGTGGCTCAGTGGTTAGCACTGTATATGGTGGCTCAGTGGTTAGCACTATATATGGTGGCTCATTGGTTAGCACAGTATATGGGGGATCAGTGGTCAGGACTGTATACGGTGGCTCAGTGGGTAGCAGAGTATACGGTGGGTCAGTGGTTAGCACAGTATACGGTGGGGGGGCAGAGTGGAGTGAGGGAGAATAAACTGAAGCAGAGCAGGGGTAGAATATAGAGGGGCAGAATGGGGTTCCCCCCCCCTGTTTCCCCCGGGCTCTATTTGCCCCTGCACTGTCTTTAGTCGCCCTTCCCCCTCTGTGGCTTCTTACCCTTCTTCCGAGCTCTGATCAATTAATAGAGGGCCTGAAGTGATGTCTGAGTCATGTGAATGATCACATGACTCTGACATCACCAAAGGTCCTTTAGCCTTGTAGTGAAGATGATGGGAGCAGAGAGAGATGCGGGAGTGTGCCGGATCAGCAGGAGAGGTGGGGGGTATCTATGGCTGGGGGGGATCTATGGCTGGGGGGGTATCTATGGCTGGGGGGTATCTATGGCTGGGGGGGTATCTATAGCTGGGGGGGGATCTATGGCTGGTGGGGGTCTATGGCTGCGCGGGGTGTGCGGGCGGCATTGTGCGGGGGTGTATGGCAGGCGGGGGTGTGCGGGCGGCATTGTGCGGGGGTGTATGGCTGGCGGGGGTGTACGGGCGGCATTGTGCGGGGGTGTATGGCTGGCGGGGGTGTGCGGGCGGCATTGTGCGGGGTCTATGGCTGGCGGGGGTGTGCAGGCAGCATTGTGCGGGGGGGTGTGGAGGTCTATGGCTGGCGGGGGTGTGCGGGCGGCATTAGGAAAGCGGCGGCTCGCGATGACGCTACGCGTCATCGCTCGCAGTGCCGCTAAGGAGTCTGGGATTCGGCTACAGTGCCTGAATTCCAAACTCCCGATTATATAAGTAGATTCAGGATCATGTATGTATATATATAGAAGTCCTTTTTTTATCATTTTTTATGTATAAATTTTGTTTTTGGATTATTCACTTTGGTCAGTAACTAATAGTCTTAGTGATCGTATATTAAGTATTTTGGGCAGATATAATGATTTAATGCATAAAATATGGACTTTTATCCACATGTGATATTTTTAATAGTTCTAGTTTGACGCTCACAGGGTTAATTATCACTACCACCGTAATTGATAAAGATTGTGACCAATCTGAGTGAGCCAAACCCTTTATATATGTTGTATTGTGCTAGTACCCTCATTCCACCTGATGAAGACGGTAACGTCGAAACGTGTAGCGGAGTTTGAGGGACCGTGTTTTTAATAAAGGTC
Source organism: Allobates femoralis (assembly GCA_033576535.1). Taxonomy (NCBI): domain Eukaryota; kingdom Metazoa; phylum Chordata; class Amphibia; order Anura; family Aromobatidae; genus Allobates; species Allobates femoralis. Next base: position 370,264,910 of record JARQOC010000003.1, read on the forward strand.
TGTTCATCACAACAACTTCCCCTTGGCCTCCTTCCTTAGCGCTATCAGAGCCGCAACTTTTTTCTCCTGTGGACTTCTTTCCCTTCTGAGGGATCGTGGGGTTCAGCAGCTTTGGAAGAGAGGCATCGTTTATTAAAGGACCTGTTTATCCAAGTCTGGAGGACTAATAGGACCCTTCTGATGTCACCGCCTTGGATCACGTGACCGGTGGAAGTGACGCTGCTCTCTCCCTGGCACGAGGATTTTATAGGGGACGCCCTGTTTGGTATTACTCCACAGGAGGCTATCACTGGAGTTGTACCCAGCCAGTAGAACTTCACAAGGTGAGTGGAAACCCCGCTTTCCCTGCAATACGGTTTACCCTGAGGTGCTTCACATTTGCGCTCCTTCTCTTTTCTTTTACATGTCTAGGGAATTAAGGCAGATGTAAGTCACATGAGCTGTCTATAATGTGTATGTGTGAGGTAACATATACTGCCCTGCCGGGGGGAGGGTTTACTGTTGGCTGGAGATTTATCAGGCTGCCTAGAGCAACCAATCACAGCTCAGCTTCTATGTTCCTACAGGTCATTAATATGACATATTCAAATTCTATTTTGTTATAGCTAACATCAGTTATTTATTAACCCGGGCGTAGCCGGGTAGTACAGCTATATGGCATAAAACTTAATGCACAAAGACAATAAGCAAGTGACCACAGTCATGTACAGGGAACATGATTCCAAATGGCCAGCCATTCACCTGATCAATTTAAGCCCTAATGGCCACACAGTGCAGCCGATTCCAACCTTGATTATTCATTAAAATCGCATGAGAAAAACGCATAGCACACTGATGTCACACGGACACTACTCGGATGTTATCTGAGAAAACCTCAGACACTCGCATAGCAGTTGCGTGCCAAACGGACCAAAAAACAGATTTAAGTCATCCAACTCTCAAGGTACCTTTACACGCCACTACAGGATGGTGGAAACAACCGGGTAGATGAGACAAATGTATCTTGCACCGCCAAATCAACCCGCGGTCGCGGCGTGTAAAGACGGTTGTCACTTGAGGCACCTGTTTCAGAGCAGAGCTCAAAAACAGGTTGATTTCAAGGCGATGGTTACGGCCTGTATCGGCGTGTAAATAAGGAACAGGAGGGTTTTTTCGACACCTTGCTATCTACCTGGGGCGTGACACAGGCTCCGGGATACCGCGCCCCATCAGCGATCATTGGTGGAAGCTCCTGCGTTACGATTGGTAGTCGCTGCATAGGGCGGCATATTTAAGGAGATGACCAGTCACACTACACAATTGCTCGAGCGTCATGTATTAGTCAGCCTCCTGCGCTGGCTGGCCAATCATGATGTTATTGCTTTGTCCTATCAGCGTATGGAATTCTCGTAATCCACAATTGTGGCACGCCTATGTGTTGTCCCTGCTGCCTTTGTTCCGCCCATATTACCTTGTTATAGGGCGTGTAAATGAGGTAAGGTGAGCTACAGAAGGTAACTTGTGGCACCCGGCGGTGTATCCAGAGATAGATGCAACCTACTGTAGCGCACCTTGTAGCGGCGTGTAAAGGTGGTGCGGGTACCGTTTTCAACCGTTTGTGCGTACTCGTGCACGTGAAGCACCCGGTTGTTTCCACCATCCTGTAGCGGCGTGTAAAGGTACCTTCATGGATGAGAATCGGACTGGTTTTTTTTCACGCCAGTGTGACCTTTTAAGATGGTTTTATTAGTCAACAAGAAAGTAAACATAACTATGTCATGATGATAAAATTTTCGGCATAAAATTTTACATATGGTATTAGCACGTAACATATATAAGAAGGTAAACAAAAATAAGGAGAAAAAAAATAAAAGACAAAATTTGAGGAAAATAAAATAGCAAACTATTTACAGTCGACATGATGATATATATCAGGAAATCTAAAAATCTCTCAGTTAATTATTTTCAGTCTACTATATAATTACCAGTGATGGTTGTCACAGACTGCCGCTGTTATGTCCATATCCCACAAGTGACACCGGCGACGCCATTACCGTCGGGAGATCAGCGGCGCTAGCCGCCGGTCACCTCCGCACCTTGGAGTGCACCGCCAAAGCTGCAAGAAGATGAGCCGGTGCTCATCTCCCAGCTGCAGGGAGAGGAAGTGCCCCGATTGCCATATTGGAACACCCAAGTTGCGGGTATTCCTATATGGCGGCTGGGATTCTAATCCCCCGCCAAAGCCGGGGTCACGCGCCGAGAGCACTGATGAGCGCTCTTGGTGCGTGATTTGAATTCCCCTCTGCTCAGCCAATGATATTACATGTACAATTGTTCAACAGAATTCCTTTTTAAATAGGATTTTAGCAAAAATATCGATCTTGGTTTTACAAAAAATCCTTATGTGATGGAAAAAAATGGCAATACTACAAAAGACAAAGTTCCTTAACATGGGCACAATATTTAAAGAGGCCCTCATGCACGCCTCTATCCAGGGGCATTGGGGTATCTTCCAATGTTTAGCAGCCCTGCCTAGGGCAAACTACAAAAGACAAAGTTCCTTAACATGGGCACAATATTTAAAGAGGCCCTCATGCACGTCTCTTTCCAGGGGCATTGGGGTTCCTCCCAATTTTTGGCTGCCCTGCCAAAGGGCAATACTACAAAAGACCCACTTCCTTAAAATGGGCACACTATTTAAAGAGGTCTTCATGTACGTCTCTTCCCAGGGGCATGGGAGTGCCACACAATTTAAAAAAAAAAAAATCTTTCATGTACAGTTGTGGTCAAAAGTATTGACACCCCTGCAATTCTGTCAGATAATACTCAGTTTCTTCCTGAAAATGATTGCAATCACAAATTCTTTGGTATTATTATCTTCATTTAATTTGTCTTCAATGAAATAAAACAAAAAGAATTGTCCTAAAGCCAAATTGGATATAATTCCACAACAAGCATAAAAAACAACCGAGTCCAGGACTTCTCCCGGGCATCTGCCTTACTCTGGAACTCCCTGCCCGAACACGCCAGACACTTGCCTACCCTGAGAAGCTTCAAGTGTTACCTGAAGACTCACCTATTCCGTCAAGCCTACAACCTGCCATGAGACCCAGGCGACCGCCCCATACCTGACACTCCCCCATCCTACTGTATCCAAACCCGCCCCTCGTAGACTGTGAGCCCTGTGGACAGGGTCCCTGCCCCTCCTGTACCTGTATGTCCTGATCGCCTAGATTTAGTGTACTTCTTCTTGTCTCCCTTATCCTCATGTAAAGCACCATGGAACCTAATGGCGCTATATAAATAAATAATAATAAATAATAAATAAATAAAAAAGGGGTTGAGGAACACATAGAGACTCCTAGGCTTTTTTGGGATACCTCCAAGGCAGTAATGAGAGGACACATCATATCATATGTTAGCAATAAAAAGAAAAATTTGATGAGAAGAGTTTTAGAGTCACAATCAAGGCTCACGGAGGCATACAAACAATTTAAAACCAATAACACACCACTCACGAAGAAACAATATTTAGAGGCAAAAGAGGAGGTGGAGGTCCTGGCTCATGAGAAAGTTGCCTACAACCTGGACTTTCAGAAACAAAAATATTTTAAATGGGGTAACAAACCGGGTAAAGTTCTAGCGTCTCTAACAAAGCCATACTGCAAAGCGACTAGGATCCATAAAATTGTAGATAAACAGGGTATTGTCCAGACTAGTTATGAAGGGATCAAAAAGGAATTTAGGACATTCTTTGAAACTCTTTATAAGGCAGAACCAGTGAAAGTAAACGCCATCTCTGATTTTTTGACACCAGAGACAGTGCCCAAATTGACGGACAAGCAAAGACGACTAATTAATTCTCGGGTGACTGTTGCAGAGGTAACACAGACCATCAGTACATTAAAGATCTCTAAGGCCCCCGCCCCAGATGGGTATAGTAATGAGTATTACAGACTCATGGAGGGAATGGTTAGTTCTCACCTATGCGACATCTTTAATCAAATGATAGAGGGAGGGCATGCTCCAGATGGATTCACAGATGCGGATATTATAGTACTTCCGAAACCAGGCAAAGACCTCTTATGGGTGGAGGTATATATAGACTGATCTCCCTACTGAACTCAGATTTTAAAATACTCACAAAATTATTGGCAAATAGAGTTCAACAGATACTTCCCTCAATAATTTCATCCCAACAAATTGGATTCGTTCACGGGAAATCTATAACTTATAATATACGTACAGCATTGGGAGTCATTTCACATGAGAGGATGAGAGGGGGAGTAGCGGGCGATTGTGGCCAGCCTGGACGCTGATAAAGCATTTGACAGGTTGTCATGGGACTATTTGTTAGAGATCCTGACCCTGAGAAAATTTGTACCATGGTTCTGTAGTGCTATTAAAAGTATATATCATGAACCGGTGTCCAAGCTGGCCATAAATGGTGCTTTTACGTCACCATTTAAGATTCAAAGAGGTACAAGACAGGGGTGTCCATTGTCTCCTCTCCTGTTTGATCTAATTCTAGATCCGCTGGTTGGAACCTTACAAAATTCCGTAGGCTATAGAGGCATAGAGATGGGGGGGGGCGGCTTACAAAATAGTAGTCTTTGCAGACGATGTCCTGTGTTCATCTCGAATCCCGAGAGAGAGATACCCATAATAATGAAAATCATAGAGAATTACAGTGGATGTTCTGGTTTTAAAATAAACTACAATAAATCAGAAGCTTTGGCACTCTCGGAGAAGGGGAGACCGACTCAATCCACCCCTTTCAAATGGTGCAACTCATCTATAAAGTATTTGGGGGTTCTTATCCCAGCAGACTTAGATACTTTATACAAATGAAACATTAAGCCCCTTATAACTTCAATACTCTAATTATTGACATCATGGAAACACTTCTCGCTGTCATTTTCAGGACGTTGCTACTTGATAAAAATGATCATATTCCCTAAATTAATGTACATCTTTCAAGCATTGCCCCTACTACTCTGTAAAGCAGACATACACACTCTAAACAAAGCTTTTAGAATGTTTATTTGGGGTACTGGGAAGAGATCAAGAATTGGGCTGACGAAATTACAGGCTCGGAGAGAGGAAGGGGAATAAATTTCCCAGACATAGGATGGTACAATTTGGCAGCAAACTTAAGATACACTATTGATTGGATGAAAGGTACATCCCACTATACCAGTGTGGAACTAGACCAAGCCCTCAGTCCGCTTGCTTCGTTGACTGCTTTGATGCATTTAAATAATGATAAGCTTCCTGCCAACATTGACCGACTCCCCACTATATTACAAACAATAAAAGCGTAGAGGAAATCTAAAAAAATGCGTGGTAGGAGTGCTGGAGTGTCGCCATTCATGCCATTTCTGGATAATCCAGACTTTTTGGGAGGATAGCCACCACAGACGTATGTAGACCTAGCAGAACAAGGTTATATGATGGCGGTAGATTTGATGGATAATAAATTCTCTATAGTTACTTATGACACCGCAAAACAAAGGTTCCCTACTTTTGTGAATAAACCATTCCTGTTTCTGCAGGCAAGAAGTTTGGCTCAAAAAGGTAAACCAGACAGGAGGACAGGAGGACAGGGAAACAAATTGAACAACTCTCTCAGAAATGCTAGAATACAACCAATATCAACCAGCAGTATCTATACAATATTGAGACGGGAGTGGTCGTGGGAGGGAGACACTACTGGCCCAGCAAAATGGGTAATAGAATTGGGAGACATCACAGTCAATGATATTATGTATGCCACGAACAAGCAAAGACAGATTATTGGGTCTAGCAGTTACACGGACATGGCTATGTTGATCCTACATAGAGCCTACATTACGCCACTCATTAAATCTAAAATGTCACCCTTAGAAAAATTTAGTTGTGCAAAATGCAACACAGAGAACACAGATAAATTACATCATTTGTGTGGATGTAGGAAAATTAATAGACTTTGGAAAACAATGCATGATGAGATTCAGAGGAAGTGTGGGATGCGATTTCCACTGACACCGCAGTGGGCTATCTTTTTAACATATTAGACGAGAATTCAGATTCATTCCCAAGAAATGTAAAAGCAATGTCAATAATGTGGGCATCGGCAGTCAGGAAGAGCAACCTGCAACAATGGCTGAGCCCAGAACCACCGACCAAGGTCCTGATACAGTCTAAGTTAATGTTACTTTTTCATATGGACTGGATGCATGCATTGACAAATAAAGAGAAAATGGTGAGGAGATTCTTGAATACTTGGTCGGTGTTCCTCCCAATGCTTGATGAAGAAGTTAGAGGTCAGCTTAGAGGTCAATTCGAAAACACCCAATGATATCTCCTTGAAAGGATTGGGGGTAACACCCCTATACGATAATGACAACACAAACTGCAGAGTTTAGAATCTGAGGATTTCGGGGGGGGGGGGGGGATTTAATGAAGGATACAGTTCAAATGTTTTGCAATGATTTGGTTATGAAAATTCCATATGATGTTATGTCATGGTAAGGTATGGAATCACAATGTTGGGAATTGTTGTTTCTCATTACTGTATGTTTTGAAAATTAATAACATATGTTTAAAAAAAAAAAAAAAAAAAGGGTGGGCAAAAGTATTGACACTGTTAGAAAAATCATGTAATGCTTCTCTAATTTGTGTAATTAACAGCACCTGTAACTTACCTGTGGCACCTAACAGGTGTTGGCAATAACTAAATCACACTTGCTGCCAATTGGCTTGGATGAAAGTTGACTCAACCTCTGTCCTGTGTCCTTGTGTGTACCACATTGAGCATGGAGAAAAGAAAGAATACCAAAGAACAGTCTGAGGACTTGAGAAACCAAATTGTGAGGAAGCATGAGCAATCACAAGGCTACAAGTCCATCTCCAAAGACATGAATGTTCCTGTGTCTACCGTGCGCAGTGTCATCAAGAAGTTTAAAGCCCATGGCACTGTGGCTAACCTCCCTAAATGTGGACGGAAAAGAAAAATTGACGAGAGATTTCAACACAAGATTGTGCGGATGGTGGATAAAGAACCTCGACTAACATCCAAACAAGTTCAAGCTACCTGCAGTCCGAGGGTACAACAGTGTCAACCCGTACTATCCGTCGGTGTCTGAATGAAAAGGGACTGTATGGTAGGAGACCCAGGAAGACCCCACTTCTTACCCCGAGACATAAAAAAGCCAGGCAGGAGTTTGCCAAAACTTACTTGAGAAAGCCTAAAACATTTTGGAAGAATGTTCTCTGGTCAGATGAGACAAAAGTAGAGCTTTTTGGGCAAATGCATCAACATAGAGTTTACAGGAGAAAAAAGAGGCATTCAAAGAAAAGAACACGGTCCCTACAGTTAAACATGGCGGAGGTTCCCTGATGTTTTGGGGTTGCTTTGCTGCCTCTGGCACTGGACTGCTTGACCGTGTGCATGGCATTACGAAGTCTGAAGACTGCCAACAAATTTTGCAGCATAATGGAGGGTCCAGTGTGAGAAAGCTGGGTCTCCCTCAGAGGTCATGAGTCTTCCAGCAGGACAATGACCCAAAACACACTTCAAAAAGCACTAGAAAATGGTTTGAGAGAAAGCACTGGAGACTTCTAAGGTGGCCAGCAATGAGTCCAGACCTGAATCCCATAGAACACCTCTAAAAATGGCCGTTTGGAGAAGGCACCCCTCAGGGACCTGGAGCAGTTTGCCAAAGAAGAATGGTCTAAAATTCCAGCAGAGCATTGTAAGAAACTCATTGATGGTTACCGGTAGCTGTTGATCGCAGTTATTTTGGCTAAAGGTTGTGCAACCAAGTATTAGGCTGAGCGTGCCAATACTTTTATCTGTCCCATTTTTGGAGTTTTGTGTGAAATGATCAATGTTTTGCTTTTTGCTTTATTCTCTTTTGTGTTTTTTCATTTAAGACAAATTAAATGAAGATAATAATACCAAAGAATTTGTGATTGCAATCATTTTCAGGAAGAAACTGAGTATTATCTGACAGAATTGCACGGGTGTCAAAACTTTTGACCACGACTGTAATCCAAAAAACTAACATACACCAACTCTGTCTCACAAGTGGGTATGAGCCCTTAATATTTTCTCCAGGAAAATCCATTTTAGTTTCATTTTGTAACGTTTTCTTGACAGTCCGTAAAAGTGGCGTAGTTGTCTGACAACATTGTTCACAGCAGTGACCTTGGAGTCTGAAATGCTTACAGGGGTCTTCCCCATGCTGTTCCCATGTTATTTGAGCACTGTTCTGATACTTTTGTGACATTTTTAGGGTATGTGCCCACTGGAAGTTTTTCAGTCGTTTTTTGAGCGGAAAACGTCGACGTTTTATCATAGGTTTTATTTAAATTTATGTTAATTCAATCCAGCGTTTGGATTAACAAGTAAACCTATGTGAATTTAAAATCGCTGTGCCCACTAGGTCATTTAATTTTTGCTCATCTCAATCGCGATCCACGTTTCTCCATCGTTTTTTCAAGAATGAGCATGTCAATTTTTCTAATCGTCTTTACAGCGGTCATGCAAGGAAAGTGACTCGTTTTAATGAATGTAGTTGTGCGCGGCCGCCACTAAACCGGTAACATCGTAGTTTTTCAGACGATTTCCGTCCAGAGGGAGGAGTTGAATCCCGGAAATACAAGCTGGGCACTTGTTGTTATTGCAATGGCGTGGTACCGGCGCATGAAAATTGATGTCCCCCGTCTGCTGACCCTGGTAGGATCCCGAGACAAATGCTCATTGTCCCCTCTGTCCCCTGCATGTACCATTTTCAAGGCTGCCTTGATTGCTACTGTGTGCTGGTCATGCTGTCCAGTCTACACAGAATGTTTGCACTGTGACGTTCTGGCCCATGTTCCTGCATGTAAACACATGTGTACATGTAGCACAGTATACTGGATGCATGATTGGCAGCACTGTATACTGTAGGCATTATTGGCAGCGCAGTATACTGGAGGCATGATTGGCAGCTCACTATACTGGAGGCATGATTGGCAGCACACTATACTGGAGGCATGATTGGCAGCACACTATACTGGAGGCATGATTGGCAGCACACTATACTGGAGGCATGATTGGCAGCACTGTATACTGGAGGCATGATTGGCAGCACAGTATACTGGAGGCATGATTGGCAGCTCACTATACTGGAGGCATGATTGGCAGCACAGTATACTGGAGGCATGATTGGCAGCACACTATACTGGAGGCATGATTGGCAGCACACTATACTGGAGGCATGATTGGCAGCATAGTATACTGGAGGCATGATTGGCAGCACAGTATACTGGAGGCATGATTGGCAGCACACTATACTGGAGGCATGATTGGCAGCACACTATACTGGAGGCATGATTGGCAGCATAGTATACTGGAGGCATGATTGGCAGCACAGCATACTGGAGGCATGATTGGCAGCTCACTATACTGGAGGCATGATTGGCAGCACAGTATACTGGAGGCATGATTGGCAGCACACTATACTGGAGGCATGATTGGCAGCTCACTATACTGGAGGCATGATTGGCAGCACACTATACTGGAGGCATGATTGGCAGCTCACTATACTGGAGGCATGAGTGGCAGCTCACTATACTGGAGGCATGATTGGCAGCACACTATACTGTAGGCATTATTGGCAGCGCAGTATACTGGAGGCATGATTGGCAGCTCACTATAGTGGAGGCATGATTGGCAGCACACTATACTGTAGGCATTATTGGCAGCGCAGTATACTGGAGGCATGATTGGCAGCACAGTATACTGGAGGCATGATTGGCAGCTCACTATAGTATATGTGGCCCGTATGGTTAATCATTACATAGCTTGCATTGATCAATGCAGCTTTTCTTAAGTTTTCCCTTCATTTTTGTTGTCTTTGTACGTGATTGTGTTGCTTGGACTTTAGTGTTGTAATCATATCCATAGTTGTAATACCTAGTGTGTATGAAATGTTGATTTTTTTTTTTTAATTTTTTATATTCCAGATTGAAGGCCATCCTGAAATATGGGATCCGTCCAGTGAAGGTTACAGTGACCGAAATAGGAAGAGTTCATCTTGGACAGCTATTTGTCGGCAGCTCTACCATGAATTTGAAGATGCAAATCGTGATCTCCAATTCATAGTTGGTAAGTGTGTTTTAATGTTGGAAATGTTTAAGCTAATCTTAATATTTCCCTTTTATGACGACACTGTTTTATTCCATAACAGAAGATGATGTGAAGAAGAGATGGAAGTCTGTTCGGGACGCCTTCACAAAGTTTCTTGCCAGACAGGAAAAGAGTGGTTCCTCACCATTGCGGAAGAAATGCCCCTTTTACAACGAGATGCAGTTCACGCTGACCGGTCGAAGTCTACGTCCGTAAGTAAACCAAAATTTTATTTAGTATACCGTACATGCTATGGTCAGCCAACGCCGCTGCTTCAGTGGCTGCGCGTCCTCTTCTGTTACTTGATGTGATGTGGTTAAAAGGGTTTGTTTCCATATCGTCAGAAGATCCTCACTCTGTTTCACACCTCTCATTACCAAAGAATATGACATTGTATTTACAGTTGCGCAACCTTTTTTAATGCATTAGCATTCCAAAATAGTTTGCGTCCAAGATTTGTCCATAACCCCAAACAACTCACATTCAATGTGTCCCAATGTGTAAATGAATGTTGTTGCATTGTAATTTATATGTAAGCGTGGCCTACACAGCTCAACTTATTTTTTTTTTTTTGTTTTTGTGTTTCATAGAACGGAAGGAAATATTCCAAGACGTTTGGAAGTCGATGAAATAGGCGGGAATGCAAATGCAGAAGAACAGCTACCTGGATCGAACAGCAACATTTTGGTTACAGAAAGATCAAGCAGTGTGTCTACAGACCTTAATGTGGACAGTCCAAGCACTTCTACTGATGTTGACAGTGCGAGTGCTATATCTGCACGTTCGGCAACCGTCAACATCCGTTCACCAACCACATCACAGCAATTATCAGGGCGACGTGTTCAACGAACACAGCAAGGAAAGACCCAGAATAGCGTCCTGGCTCAGGAGGCTCTGAGCATGCTGAAGCGGTCAGAGCAAGAGGATCGTTTCGATCATGTATGTCTTCATGTGGCAGCTTGCCTCAGGGAAATGCCTAGGGAGAGGGAGACATCTTTTTTCATGGTATTATACGGTCTAATTGATGAATACCGTTCAAGACAGCAGATTCCAAGTGCCTTGACCCTTCTGAACGGTATACACCAATTGTTTCAAGCTGAATTGGGCAGTATAGGAGTAAATCATCAGGGCCCTGGCCTAGTACGTCAGCCTCAGGCCTCCGGAATGCAGCATGAGCAACATTTTATTCCGCAACGCCATTTAGGACAATTGGACAATTACACCTCTTATTCGTCGCAATTGGCATCAGATGATAGTTCTGCAAGTGTAGAGTTGTCAGGTCAGTCAATGTTTGGAGGAGATAATGGGAACCGCACCTTTACCAACTTGCATTAAAACTGTTACATATTTTGTTTTTTTTTTTGTTGTTTTTTGGGAAAAACCGCTCACATGCGAGAATTCGGAGCTTATGCTGCTCAATGTGTTGCTGTATGCCTTCACATGTTATAGTGCACTTATTTTTTTTTTTTTTTTTGTTTTTTTGGTTTTTGGGGAAAAGCCTCTCACATGCGAGAATTCGTAGCTTAGGCTGCTCAATGTGTTGCTGTATGCCTTCACATGTTATTGTGCACTAAGTTTATTTTTTGATAATGTTTTACATTGTTTTCCTTCAGGATGACCATTTTAAAAGTGTTTTTACACCAAGCATTTTGTTATGTTTACTAAAATTTTTGGGTAATATTTAATTGTTAACCTTTTTTGACATGTACATTGTACTGTAGCATTACTACATTACAGGCCAACACTCTGAACCCCTAGTCAATTTTATAGAAATTGTCAAAAGTTGATTGTCAAAAATTGTACAATTTTTTTTTTTATTATGAAAATAAAAATGTTAAATTTTCAAAAAACTGTTATTTTTGTTAAAGCATAACACATAACACAACATTGTGTTATCAGGTAATATAGGTTAAAGTATTAGTTTTCCAAACACTTAACATATTGATTTTTAGCAGTGTGGTCTCCATCCCCCAGCCAAGGCGCATGATGCGCAGGCACCACATTCCAGATACTGCCGAAATCACAGACTTATCCCAAAATCAAACTGGAAAACGGGAGACGACAGTATTAACCTTGTTATTTGGGAAGAGTACACAATATGCAGTTTAGGGTAGGTGGTGCACATGACTATAGGGGTTTTGCCAGGACACGGCACCTTCAGGTGTCATGAAGTAGTCAGCAAAGGTATCTCGCACCAGCACTGCTGAATTAGGTGGCTGACCCGAACCCCAATTGATAGCTGTCCTGAATAAAGGCAGCTGCGAACCTTCAATTTGCTCGGTTGTATAATCCCGTGAAAAATTGTGAAGGACGCAGCATGCCTTTATGACAGCATCAATTGTGGTTCGGTTCAGTTGAATGGCTGAATGGAAGACCCTCCACTGACTACTCATGATACCGAAGGTGCATTCCACGAATCTGCGTGCCCGGCTTAGCCGATAGTTGAAAATCCTCCGCCGGTCATCCAGTCCCCTACGTGGGTATGGGCGCAGCAGGTTTGGCATCAATGGAAATGCCTCATCCGATACCATCACGTAGGGGACTGGATGCGTGGAACTGGGCAAAGGTGTATCGGCAGGTAACGTGTTGTTATCTTGGAGCACTTGCATACCAATTTGGGAGTTTCTCAACACACGAGAATCCCCAGTGCTACCATAGGCACCAACATCGATGGCAACAAACCGGTAATGAGCATCAGCCACCGCCATCAGGACCACTGAAAAATACTTCTTATAATTAAAGAAGCGGGATCCTGATCGCGGGGGCTGTTTCACTCGGATATGTTTGCCATCAACTGCACCTATGCAGTTTGGGAAGTTGGCCACAGACTGAAAGCCTGCCGCTACCTGCAGCCAAGTCTCCTCGTGTGGAGAAGGCATCACAATTGGCTGCAATTGCTCCCAGATGACAATGCACGTCACCCTCACAATTGTCGAAATTGTGCTTTTCCCCACCCTAAACTGCATATGTAGTGAAGAAAAGCTCTCTCCAGTAGCCAGGAATCTGAAAAAAAAAAAAAAGAGAAAGGAAGAAAATTATAAACCTTACCAAAATTGCATTTTCCAATTTTAAATAAAATCTGGCACATATCTGATGGTTCAAAATGCAGGATTTTATGATGTCAATGCAGCGGATTTATACCGAACATTGTTTTTTATGATTTCCAAGACTGGATTGAACTATAATTAGACATCCACTTAAGTTAGGGCAAGAACATCTACACATATTCGATGCATCCACAATAATAACGCTCTTTAATGCCTAGCCATAGTTTTGAAGTCAACAGTACAAGTCCCACACGTCGTCATGATTGCCCATGAGTGAACAGCGAACCACGCCATGTTGGAGCACAGCACAGCTTCGCTACAAATTCGTAATGAGGGTGACATCGTGTCTGTAATCATACTCCGGTGCAAATATGGCAGATGCAATGATCAAGGTAAATAACAAAAAACTGTAAGTTCCGGACCCTACTTACAGAGAGAATGTCACCCTGTTTGAAGAGCATTTTCATTCTTTGTTTTTAGTGGGGCAGGGGAATGTGAGTTAGTTACAGACAGGTCCCCGCGAACATCTGTCAGTGTGACAGCTGACAGCGAACATAAAACAATCCTCCATTGCTGCAGTTAAAAATATGTATATGTAAGAAATGATTGTAGACAATTGGACGACTTACCGCAGTGTGATCAGCAGCCTCTCCTCAGCTCCAATTGCGTTACGCATGTTTGTGTTGCGTAGTGTCAGTTTTGGACGAACTATTTGTACAAGATCATCAAATCCACGTATGCTCAGCCTACAGAAAGTGACAAACTTCTCTGGGTATCTACAAATAAAATGTAAACACATTAAAATATTATAAGATAAATATATCGCAAACACCCATGATATCACGACAACATCAATTCAATTGTTCTTAACACAAATGTTTTTTTTGGATTTTAGTTACCTCCGTAAATCCTGATACAGATTCGTAAAGTGACCCCTCATTTCCCTGGTCTGTAAAAGGGGATGCACCCACATTCTCGGGGCAATGGGAACCTGGGGGAAAGTAAAGCAATGGCCACATTGGTTACAAGGCATCATCATACTTTGTCCTGCCCTAAGCAAAGCATCAAAGGCCCCCATCTCCAGCCCACCTCCTTTGTCAAGTATCTCTGCAATGCTGCCCTGTCCTACATCACATGACCCCCTAGCCTAATGTGTACTGTAATGTTAACCCCCCACACGGCTGTTTACTGTAATGAATCCTCCGGTGATTATATATTCTACTGTTTATCAGCCTTTTTACTCTGCTTTTAACCCCTCAAGCACCAGGATACAGTAAAGTTAACCCGTGAGCCACCGACTGGAAGGTTCAACCCTTTCCGCCGTAATACTATAATTAACCTTCATCCAACGTGAAAGTGGATGTTTAACCCCTCATCCGCCTCTGTATTCGTCTGTTAAACACTGAGTCGCTACGGTATTCAGCTATTAACCCCTCCGCCACCAGTGTACTCTGCTTTTCATAAGACTCAATCAGTGTTAACCACTGATACACCATATACACCTTACTTATATTTAAGTACCTTCGGGACAGACAAAACTGTACTATTTCCTAGCGTTTTCTAATGCAACTCATCATTAAAACTCCCTCCTGATGCTAGAGCATAATGCATATGTAGAAATATATGTAATGTATTAGAAAAGGAAAAAAAAAAGCTCAACATACATGTATGTGGGCAGACACATACAGATATCTTACCTCATTCTCCTCTTCCTCGTCGCATTGCAGCAGATGAATTATTGTGCGCAGCAACAGCTGCTTATAATGTCTCCTCAGGCGCAAGGGACGGACAGACGGCATGGTTGATAGAAAGCCAGAAATTAGAAGATTTCTCAAAAATGTTTTTTTTTCTACTTTGATATTTTTTTAAAATAAACTTTATTGAAAGCGACAGGAAATGAGGCAAGACATGTTTTTTTTTTTTTTTTAAACAACAACTTGATGTACAAACTTTCAGCTTACAAATGGACAAGAATGATGTCAAAAAAACTCTGTACAAACGCTTTAAAACCGCTATTAAACCGCTAATAAAACGCTTGTAAAACGCTTAAAAAACGCTGTATAACGCTGCAAAAACGCTAGACTGAAAAGCTCTGGACTGTAGGATCCATAAGTTCTACACCGGTTTTCTGACGGTCAGAATGATGCAAGAACCGTCCAGTGGGCACATACCCTTAGGGTTTATCCATGCTGCCGGGGGTCATGCCAGAAAAATACTCGGGTCTCCCATAGGATAACATTGGACTCGGTGCTCAGGCCGAGTACACGAGTATCTTGGGATGGTCGACCCGAGCTTCGAGCACCCGAGCATTTTAGTACTCGCATCTTCTCTAGTGACAATTAATTACACATGGTTAATCTAATATATAATTCCCCTAACGCACTTCCGTAAGTTTCGGCGCTACTTCCGTCGTTGTGGCCGTGGGCGCGCGGCGCCCACGCGACCTGTGAAGCATTGCCCGCGCAGCGGGCATTGCGAGCCATTGGAGCCTCACGAGCAATGGCCGGGCAGCGGCCATTGCGAGTCTCCCGCCCCGGCGAGCAATGCCGCGAAGCGGCCATTGCAAGTCCGATGGCCGCAAAGCGGCCATTGCCCACGTACACCCCGCCAGAACGGTCGTTCCGACCGACGAGAGCCGAGCGCCGTGGCCAAAAACAGAACCAAGTGCCTGGCCATGCACAGCTCTAAAGACCGCTATGTATCTCAATGGGAAGTGAGGCGCTATGCTCATTGGTCGGCGCCAGTACACAGCGACCAATGAGCATAGCGCCTCACTTCCCATTGAGATACATGGAGGACTTTGAGTTTCAAATTTACCGCTGTAAGTGAGGCGCTATGCTCATTGGTCGCTGTGTGCTGGCGCCGACCAATGAGCATAGCGCCTCACCTCCCATTGAGATACATGGAGGACTTTGAGTTTGGCCGCGCAGCGGCCATTGCGAGTCTCCCGCCCCGGCGACGACCGACGAGAGCCGAGCGACGTGTCCGAAAACAGAACCAAGTGCCTGGCCATGCACAGCTCTAAAGACCGCTATGTATCTCAATGGGAAGTGAGGCGCTATGCTCATTGGTTGGCGCCAGCACACAGCGACCAATGAGCATAGCGCCTCACTTACAGCGGTAAATTTGAAACGCAAAGTCCTCCATGTATCTCAATGGGAAGTGAGGTGCTATGCTCATTGGTCGGCGCCAGCACACAGCGACCAATAAGCATAGCGCCTCACTTACAGCGGTAAGTTTGAAACTCAAAGTCCTCCATGTATCTCAATGGGAAGGGAGGCGCTATGCTCATTGATCGGCGCCAGCACACAGCGACCAATGAGCTTCGCGCCTCGCTTACAGCGGTACTTTTGAAACTCAAAGTCCTCCATGTATCTCAATGGCCAGTGAGGCGTTATGCTCATTGGTTTCTGTGTGCTGGCGCCGACCAATGAGCATAGCGCCTCACTTCCCATTGAGATACATGGAGGACTTTGAGTTTGGCCACGCAGCGGTCATTGCGAGTCTCCCGCCCCGGCGACGACCGACGAGGGCCGAGCGCTGTGGCCGAAAACAGAACCAAGTGCCTGGCCATGCACAGCTCTAAAGACCGCTATGTATCTCAATGGGAAGTGAGGCGCTATGCTCATTGGTCGGCGCCAGCACACAGCGACCAATGAGCATAGCGCCTCACTTACAGCACTAAATTTGAAACTCAAAGTCCTCCATGTATCTCAATGGGAAGTGAGGTGCTATGCTCATTGGTCGGCGCCAGCACACAGCGACCAATGAGCATAGCGCCTCACTTACAGCGGTAAATTTGAAACTCAAAGTCCTCCATGTATCTCAATGGCCAGTGAGGCGCTATGCTCATTGGTCGCTGTGTGCTGGCGCCGACCAATGAGCATAGCGCCTCACTTCCCATTGAGATACATGGAGGACTTTGAGTTTCAAATTTACCGCTGTAAGTGAGGCGCTATGCTCATTGGTCGCTGTGTGCTGGCGCCGACCAATGAGCATAGCGCCTCACTTCCCATTGAGATACATGGAGGACTTTGAGTTTCAAATTTACCGCTGTAAGTGAGGCGCTATGCTCATTGGTTGCTGTGTGCTGGCGCCGACCAATGAGCATAGCGCCTCACTTCCCATTGAGATACATGGAGGACTTTGAGTTTCAAATTTACCGCTGTAAGTGAGGCGCTATGCTCATTGGTCGCTGTGTGCTGGCGCTGACCAATGAGCATAGCGCCTCACTTCCCATTGAGATACATGGAGGACTTTGAGTTTCAAATTTACCGCTGTAAGTGAGGCGCTATGCTCATTGGTCGCTGTGTGCTGGCGCCGACCAATGAGCATAGCACCTCACTTCCCATTGAGATACATGGAGGACTTTGAGTTTGGCCGCGCAGCGGCCATTGCGAGTCTCCTGCCCCGGCGACGACCGACGAGATCCGAGCGCCGTGGCCGAAAACAGAACCAAGTGCCTGGCCATGCACAGCTCTAAAGACCACTATGTATCTCAATGGGAAGTGAGGCGCTATGCTCATTGGTCGGCGCCAGCACACAGCGACCAATGAGCATAGCGCCTCACTTACAGTGGTAAATTTGAAACTCAAAGTCCTCCAGTTGTACTGCCACTGCGAAGTTAACCCCTTATATACCATTTCTGCCTTAACTCCATACTTTGTAGTCTCTATTACTACTGCCAGTAGGAACATTAACCCCTTATATTCCATTATTGTTGTTATTTCTATTACACAGTGTATAGTTGTAATGACACTGCGAAATTAACCCATTATATACCAGTTCAGCATTAACTGCATATTTGGTAGTGTTTATAACTACTGCCACTGGTACATTAACCCCTTGAACACCATTTTGGATATAATTTACAGCGCTGAGTCTGTTTTGGGAGTGCCTGTGGGATATTAACTCCTTCAATAACATTTTTGATCTAATATATAATTGCCGTAGCGCACTTCCGTCATATTCGGCGCTACTTCTGTCGTCGTGGACGTGGCTGCCAAAGTGACGGAAGTGCGTTAGGGACACACACACACACACACACACACACGCACACACACACACACACTCCAGTATACTTACCCCGCCGCCATCCCGCTCCGCCCACCTTGCGGGGCTCCCGCCATGGCTCCGCCCACCTTGCGGGGCTCCCGCCATGGCTCCGCCCACCTCGCGGGGTTCCCGCTATGGCTCCGCCCACCTCGCGGGGCTCCCGGCATGGCTCCGCCCACCTCGCAAGACTCCCGCCATGGCACCGCCCACCTCGCGGGACTCCCACCATGGCTCCGCCCACCTAGCCTGCGCTGACCACAGAGCCTCCTTCCTGCGCTGACCACAGAGCCGCCATCCTCTGCTGACCACAGAGCCGCCGTCCTCTGCTGACCACAGAGCCGCCGTCCTCTGCTGACCACACAGCCGCCGTCCTCTGCTGACCACACAGCCGCCGTCCTCTGCTGACCACACAGCCGCCGTCCTCTGCTGACCACACAGCCGCCGTACTCTGCTGACCACACAGCTGCCGTACTCTGCTGACCACACAGCCTCCGTACTCTGCTGAACACACAGCCGCCGTCCTCTGCTGACCACAGAGCCGCCGTCCTCTGCTGACCACAGAGCCGCCGTCCTGCGCTCACCACTCTGCCTCCTTCCTGCGCTCACCACTCTGCCTCCTTCCTGCGCTGACCACTCTGCCTCCTTCCTGCGCTGACCACAGAGCCGCCGTCCTCTGCTGACCACAGAGCCACCGTCCTCTGCTGACCACAAAGCCACCGTCCTCTGCTGACCACACAGCCGCCGTCCTCTGCTGACCACACAGCCGCCGTCCTCTGCTGACCACACAGCCGCCGTCCTCTGCTGACCACACAGCCGCCGTCCTCTGCTGACCACACAGCCGCCGTACTCTGCTGACCACACAGCCTCCGTACTCTGCTGACCACACAGCCGCCATCCTCTGCTGACCACAGAGCCGCCGTCCTCTGCTGACCACAGAGCCGCCGTCCTGCGCTCACCACTCTGCCTCCTTCCTGCGCTCACCACTCTGCCTCCTTCCTGCGCTTAGCACTCTGCCTCCTTCCTGCGCTGACCACTCTGCCTCCTTCCTGCGCTGACCACAGAACCGCCGTCCTCTGCTGACCACAGAGCCACCGTCCTCTGCTGACCACAGAGCCGCCCTCCTCTGCTGACCACAGAGCCGCCGTCCTGCGCTCACCACTCTGCCTCCTTCCTGCACTGATCACTCTGCCTCCTTCCTGCGCTGATCACTCTGCCTCCTTCCTGCGCTGATCACTCTGCCGCCGTCCTCTGCTGACCACAGAGCCACCATCCTGCGCTCACCACTCTGCCTCCTTCCTGCGCTCACCACTCTGCCTCCTTCCTGCGCTGACCACTCTGCCTCCTTCCTGCGCTGACCACAGAGCCGCCGTCCTCTGCTGACCACAGAGCCACCGTCCTCTGCTGACCACAGAGCCGCCCTCCTCTGCTGACCACAGAGCCACTGTCCTGCGCTCACCACTCTGCCTCCTTCCTGCGCTGATCACTCTGCCTCCTTTCTGCGCTGATCACTCTGCCTCCTTTCTGCGCTGATCACTCTGCCGCCGTCCTCTGCTGACCACAGAGCCGCCGTCCTCTGCTGACCACAGAGCCGCCGTCCTCTGCTGACCACAAAGCCGCCGTCCTCTGCTGACCACAGAGCCGCCATCCTCTGCTGACCACAGAGCCGCCGTCCTCTGCTGACCACAGAGCCGCCGTCCTCTGCTGACCACAGAGCCGCCGTCCTCTGCTGACCACAGAGCCGCCGTCCTCTGCTGACCACAGAGCCGCCGTCCTCTGCTGACCACAGAGCCGCTGTCCTCTGCTGACCACAGAGCCGCCGTCTTCTGCTGACCACAGAGCCGCCGTCCTCTGCTGACCACAGAGCCGCCGTCCTCTGCTGACCACAGAGCCGCCGTACTCTGCTGACCACAGAGCCGCCGTCCTCTGCTGACCACAGAGCCCCCTCCTCTGCTGACCACAGAGCCCCCTCCTCTGCTGACCACAGAGCCCCCCTCCTCTGCTGACCATAGAGCCCCCGTCCTCTGCTGACCACACAGCCGCTGTCCTTTGCTCACCACCGAGCCAATGTCCTCTGCTGACCACCGACCCTCCGTCCTGCCCTGACCACCGACCCTCCGTCCTGCGCTCACCACTCTGCCTCCGTCCTGCGCTCACCACTCTGCCTCTGTCCTGCGCTCACCACTCTGCCTCCGTCCTGCGCTCACCACTCTGCCTCCGTCCTGCGCTCACCACTCTGCCTCCGTCCTGCGCTCACCACTCTGCCTCCGTCCTGCGCTCACCACTGAGCCTCCTTCCTGCCCTGACCACTGAGCCTCCTTCCTGCGCTGACCAGTGAGCCTCCATCCTGTGCTGACCACTGAGCCTCCATCTTGTGCTGACCACTGAGCCTCCATCCTGTGCTGACCACTGAGCCTCCATCCTGTGCTGACCACTCAATCCTGTGCTGACCACTCAGCCGCCGTCCTCTGCTGACCGCAGAGCCTCCGTCCTCTGCTGACCACAGAGCCGCCGTCCTCTGCTGACCACAGAGCTGCCGTCCTCTGCTGACCACAGAGCCGCCGTCCTCTGCTGACCACAGAGCCGCCGTCCTCTGCTGACCACTGAGCCTCCATCCTGTGCTGACCACTGACCCTCCATCCTGTGCTGACCACTCAATCCTGTGCTGACCACAGAGCCGCCATCCTCTGATGACCACAGAGCCGCCGTCCTCTGCTGACACAGAGCCGCCGTCCTCTGCTAACCACAGAGCCCCCGTCCTCTGCTAACCACAGAGCCGCCGTCCTCTGCTGACCACAGAGCTGCCGTCCTGCGCTCACCACTCTGCCTCCTTCCTGCGCTTACCACTCTGCCTCCTTCCTGCGCTTACCACTCTGCCTCCTTCCTGCGCTTACCACTCTGCCTCCTTCCTGCGCTGACCACTCTGCCTCCTTCCTGCGCTGACCACAGAGCCGCCGTACTCTGCAGACCACAGAGCCGCCGTATACAGTGCCAACCACTGAGCCACCATATACAGTGCCAACCACTGAGCCACCATATACAGTGCCAACCACTGAGCCACCATATACAGTGCCAACCACTGAGCCACCGTATACAGTGCTAACCACTGAGCCACCATATACAGTGCCAACCACTGAGCCACCATATACAGTGCTAACCACTGAGCCACCATATACAGTGATAACCACTGATCCACTATATACAGTGCTAACCACTCAGCCACCATACAGTGCTAACCGCTGAGCCACCATACAGTGCTAACCACAGAGGCACCATATACAGTGATAACCACTGAGCCACCATATACAGTGCTAACCACTGAGCCACCGTATACAGTGCCAACCACTGAGCCACCATATAAAGTGATAACCACTGAGCCAGCATATACAGTGCTAACCACTGAGCCAGCATATACAGTGCTAACCACTGAGCCACCGTATACAGTGCTAACCACTGAGCCACCGTATACAGTGCCAACCACTGAGCCACCATATACAGTGCCAACCACTGAGCCACCATATACAGTGCCAACCACTGAGCCACCATATACAGTGCCAACCACTGAGCCACCGTATACAGTGCTAACCACTGAGCTACCGTATACAGTGCCAACCACTGAGCCACCGTATACAGTGCTAACCACTGAGCCACCATATACAGTGCTAACCACTGATCCACTATATACAGTGCTAACCACTCAGCCACCATACAGTGCTAACCGCTGACCCACCATATACAGTGCTAACCACTGAGCCACCATACAGTGCTAACCACTGAGCCACCATATACAGTGCTAACCACTGACCCACCATATACAGTGCTAACCACTGAGCCTCCATCCTGTGCTGACCACTGAGCCTCCATCCTGTGCTGACCACTCAATCCTGTGCTGACCACTCAGCCGCCGTCCTCTGCTGACCGCAGAGCCTCCGTCCTCTGCTGACCACAGAGCCGCCGTCCTCTGCTGACCACAGAGCCGCCGTCCTCTGCTGACCACAGAGCCGCCGTCCTCTGCTGACCACTGAGCCTCCATCCTGTGCTGACCACTGACCCTCCATCCTGTGCTGACCACTCAATCCTGTGCTGACCACAGAGCCGCCATCCTCTGCTGACCAGAGAGCCGCCGTCCTCTGCTGACCACAGAGCCGCCGTCCTCTGCTAACCACAGAGCCCCCGTCCTCTGCTGACCACAGAGCCGCCGTCCTCTGCTGATCACAGAGCCGCCGTCCTGCGCTCACCACTCTGCCTCCTTCCTGCGCTTACCACTCTGCCTCCTTCCTGCGCTTACCACTCTGCCTCCTTCATGCGCTGACCACTCTGCCTCCTTCCTTCGCTGACCACAGAGCCGCCGTACTCTGCAGACCACAGAGCCGCCGTATACAGTGCCAACCACTGAGCCACCATATACAGTGCCAACCACTGAGCCACCATATACAGTGCCAACCACTGAGCCACCGTATACAGTGCTAACCACTGAGCCACCATATACAGTGCCAACCACTGAGCCCGTATACAGTGCTAACCACTGAGCCACCATATACAGTGATAACCACTGATCCACTATATACAGTGCTAACCACTCAGCCACCATACAGTGCTAACCGCTGAGCCACCATACAGTGCTAACCACAGAGGCACCATATACAGTGATAACCACTGAGCCACCATATACAGTGCTAACCACTGAGCCACCGTATACAGTGCCAACCACTGAGCCACCATATAAAGTGATAACCACTGAGCCAGCATATACAGTGCTAACCACTGAGCCAGCATATACAGTGCTAACCACTGAGCCACCGTAGACAGTGCTAACCACTGAGCCACCGTATACAGTGCCAACCACTGAGCACCATATACAGTGCCAACCACTGAGCCACCATATACAGTGCCAACCACTGAGCCACCTATAACAGTGCCAACCACTGAGCCACCGTATACAGTGCTAACCACTGAGCTACCGTATACAGTGCCAACCACTGAGCCACCGTATACAGTGCTAACCACTGAGCCACCATATACAGTGCTAACCACTGATCCACTATATACAGTGCTAACCACTCAGCCACCATACAGTGCTAACCGCTGACCCACCATATACAGTGCTAACCACTGAGCCACCATACAGTGCTAACCACTGAGCCACCATATACAGTGCTAACCACTGACCCACCATATACAGTGCTAACCACTGAGCCTCCATCCTGTGCTGACCACTGAGCCTCCATCCTGTGCTGACCACTCAATCCTGTGCTGACCACTCAGCCGCCGTCCTCTGCTGACCGCAGAGCCTCCGTCCTCTGCTGACCACAGAGCCGCCGTCCTCTGCTGACCACAGAGCCGCCGTCCTCTGCTGACCACAGAGCCGCCGTCCTCTGCTGACCACTGAGCCTCCATCCTGTGCTGACCACTGACCCTCCATCCTGTGCTGACCACTCAATCCTGTGCTGACCACAGAGCCGCCATCCTCTGCTGACCAGAGAGCCGCCGTCCTCTGCTGACCACAGAGCCGCCGTCCTCTGCTAACCACAGAGCCCCCGTCCTCTGCTGACCACAGAGCCGCCGTCCTCTGCTGATCACAGAGCCGCCGTCCTGCGCTCACCACTCTGCCTCCTTCCTGCGCTTACCACTCTGCCTCCTTCCTGCGCTTACCACTCTGCCTCCTTCATGCGCTGACCACTCTGCCTCCTTCCTTCGCTGACCACAGAGCCGCCGTACTCTGCAGACCACAGAGCCGCCGTATACAGTGCCAACCACTGAGCCACCATATACAGTGCCAACCACTGAGCCACCATATACAGTGCCAACCACTGAGCCACCGTATACAGTGCTAACCACTGAGCCACCATATACAGTGCCAACCACTGAGCCACCGTATACAGTGCTAACCACTGAGCCACCATATACAGTGATAACCACTGATCCACTATATACAGTGCTAACCACTCAGCCACCATACAGTGCTAACCGCTGAGCCACCATACAGTGCTAACCACAGAGGCACCATATACAGTGATAACCACTGAGCCACCATATACAGTGCTAACCACTGAGCCACCGTATACAGTGCCAACCACTGAGCCACCATATAAAGTGATAACCACTGAGCCAGCATATACAGTGCTAACCACTGAGCCAGCATATACAGTGCTAACCACTGAGCCACCGTAGACAGTGCTAACCACTGAGCCACCGTATACAGTGCCAACCACTGAGCCACCTATATACAGTGCCAACCACTGAGCCACCATATACAGTGCCAACCACTGAGCCACCATATACAGTGCCAACCACTGAGCCACCGTATACAGTGCTAACCACTGAGCTACCGTATACAGTGCCAACCACTGAGCCACCGTATACAGTGCTAACCTTTGAGCCACCATATACAGTGCTAACCACTGATCCACTATATACAGTGCTAACCACTCAGCCACCATACAGTGCTAACCGCTGACCCACCATATACAGTGCTAACCACTGAGCCACCATACAGTGCTAACCACTGAGCCACCATATACAGTGCTAACCACTGACCCACCATATACAGTGCTAACCACTGAGCCTCCATCCTGTGCTGACCACTGAGCCTCCATCCTGTGCTGACCACTCAATCCTGTGCTGACCACTCAGCCGCCGTCCTCTGCTGACCGCAGAGCCTCTGTCCTCTGCTGACCACAGAGCCGCCGTCCTCTGCTGACCACTGAGCCTCCATCCTGTGCTGACCACTGACCCTCCATCCTGTGCTGACCACTCAATCCTGTGCTGACCACAGAGCCGCCATCCTCTGCTGACCACAGAGCCGCCGTCCTCTGCTGACCACAGAGCCGCCGTCCTCTGCTAACCACAGAGCCCCCGTCCTCTGCTGACCACAGAGCCGCCGTCCTCTGCTGATCACAGAGCCGCCGTCCTGCGCTCACCACTCTGCCTCCTTCCTGCGCTTACCACTCTGCCTCCTTCCTGCGCTTACCACTCTGCCTCCTTCATGCGCTGACCACTCTGCCTCCTTCCTGCGCTGACCACAGAGCCGCCGTACTCTGCAGACCACAGAGCCGCCGTATACAGTGCCAACCACTGAGCCACCATATACAGTGCCAACCACTGAGCCACCATATACAGTGCCAACCACTGAGCCACCATATACAGTGCCAACCACTGAGCCACCGTATTCAGTGCTAACCACTGAGCCACCATATACAGTGCCAACCACTGAGCCACCGTATACAGTGCTAACCACTGAGCCACCATATACAGTGATAACCACTGATCCACTATATACAGTGCTAACCACTCAGCCACCATACAGTGCTAACCGCTGAGCCACCATACAGTGCTAACCACAGAGGCACCATATACAGTGATAACCACTGAGCCACCATATACAGTGCTAACCACTGAGCCACCGTATACAGTGCCAACCACTGAGCCACCATATAAAGTGATAACCACTGAGCCAGCATATACAGTGCTAACCACTGAGCCAGCATATACAGTGCTAACCACTGAGCCACCGTATACAGTGCTAACCACTGAGCCACCGTATACAGTGCCAACCACTGAGCCACCATATACAGTGCCAACCACTGAGCCACCATATACAGTGTCAACCACTGAGCCACCATATACAGTGCCAACCACTGAGCCACCGTATACAGTGCTAACCACTGAGCTACCGTATACAGTGCCAACCACTGAGCCACCGTATACAGTGCTAACCACTGAGCCACCATATACAGTGCTAACCACTGATCCACTATATACAGTGCTAACCACTCAGCCACCATACAGTGCTAACCGCTGACCCACCATATACAGTGCTAACCACTGAGCCACCATACAGTGCTAACCACTGAGCCACCATATACAGTGCTAACCACTAAGCCACTGTATACAGTGCCAACCACTCAGCCACCGTATACTCTGCTACCCACTGAGCCACCATATACAGTGCCAACCACTGAGCCACCATATACAGTGCTAACCACTGAGCCACCGTATACAGTGCTAACCACTGAGCCACCATATACAGTGCTAACCACTGAGCCACCGTATACAGTGCTATCCACTGAGCCACCGTATACTCTGCTACCCACTGAGCCACCATATACAGTGCCAACCACTGAGCCACCATATACAGTGCTAACCACTGAGCCACCGTATACAGTGCTAACCACTGAGCCAACGTACACAGTGCTAACCACTGAGCCACCGTATACTCTGCTACCCACTGAGCCACCATATACAGTGCTAACCACTGAGCCACCATACAGTGCTAACCACTGAGCCACCGTATACAGTGCTAACCACTGAGCCACCATATACAGTGCTAACCACTGAGCCACCGTATACAGTGCTATCCACTGAGCCACCGTATACTCTGCTACCCACTGAGCCACCATATACAGTGCCAACCACTGAGCCACCATATACAGTGCTAACGCATATATCCAGTGCTAACAGAGACACTTGAGAAAGGCGCAATTAGCGCCGAAACGCGTTGTGGAGACTGGGCATTCTACATCGATTGAATAAAGCTTTAAGGTAATTTATACAGAACGATCGCCTGGAGTGGTTTGTAGCGCTAATCTAATACCACATCTTTATTTGAACGCACATGATTCTAAATAATAGGGAGTCTAGCATGCATATATACATTATTCATTCAAATTTGACAATAATGCACATAAGACATGATATGTATCTATGAACTACCAATATTTGTATGGTATATGTCAATGTAGTACATGTCATGATTCTAAGGCAAGGCTTTTCGTACAGATACTGGCACCGATGTTTTGTACAGATTATTAACATTCATTATAAATGAATATACATAATCTATGTTTGAGCCAGTACATGTTTCCTCACCAACCACGGGAAGGTAGCCTTACAGCTGGTGGGACCTACTCTACTCTATCCCTAATTATTAATACTTAGACTCCTTTTAAATCAATATTTTTCGGCTATTTGCAGAAGGTGTGGAATAACAAAATACAATTTCTGCACTTGGCACCAAAAGATTTACCTACAGATCACTTTCAGCAAGTAACATGTAATGTATATGGAACTTCAGTTAGCTTGCAGTAAATACGGCAAGCACAGCTTTCGACAGATTCACTAAATGCAACCACTAAAAATCAGCGCTAACTGCGATTTTGGTGGTTGAAACTGTCGAAACCACATGTGCCGCAAATGCCGCAAGTAAACCACAAATTCAATATAAATTTCATGCAACTTACAGTAAGAATGCTGTAGGTCACAATTAGGCAACAAGTGGCAAAATTGCATTTTTTCCTACTATAAATTCCACAAATAGCAGAAGAATTGAATTTAAAATCAAAATGTCTATTCTTTCCCTATGTGTCTAAATATGTACCTATGTGTCAAAATATGTACCTATATGTATGTATGTACTTATATGTACAGAATACAGTTCGAGATAGAGATGTGTGTGAACGGGCCCGTCCCACCCGTCTCTTAGACTGTTCACAAAAACCTCACCCTTTGTAAAAAGAAAATGAAATCTCTCAGCAGCTATACTACTGGAGCTTTAGGTTCTTATCACTAAATGCAAGCATTTAGATGATACATATCTACAATCTACAAACAAAGTGGTGTTTATATACATATACTATGAAATATAAAAATAATGTTTCTAAGCTAAAAAACTAAGAGTATGATATCTTAAATAGTTTATATCTATTAAACTAATTAAAGCTGGATTATCTTAACTAAACATTTTTCTCTTTTTTTTTTTTTTTATCCGTACTTAGGCTAAGAATTTTTTTGTAATTTCGTTTTTTTTATCCAATACATTATGCTAACTAATTGATTTTAATATTTGTGTTAATTAGAAATATATTATCTAAACTAATATGCATCAAGAATTAATTAAAATATTTTTATAAGATTTTGTTATGGAAAACAATAACGACATATAACTTAAAGATTGACTATTTTATATCTAATAATAATTACCGCTCGGAAATCGCTTAACGCGGGCGGATCGCTCAATAAACGACTATGCGTGCACAGCGGTTTTTAAATTGCATAGGGTTACATGTAAGTCCTAAAGCTGCTAAGGATTTACATAAATTTAAATAAAACCTATGCTAAAACGCCGGCGGTTTTCGCTGCTAAACGACGTTAAACCTTCCTGTTTGCACATACCCTAAGGACTATATATTTTAAATGACTATTTTATATCTAATAACTAATTATAATGTCTTTATCTACAACTAAACTAATATTTTTGGTATTTTTGTATATTTCTATTCCTAAACATCTATGGTTAAACTAATTTATTGTAATATTTGTGTTTAATTAGAAAGTAACTATGTATCTAAATCTAATATGTATCTAAAGAATTTATAGTAAAATTTTTATACACTATATTTTAGTGAAAATGAACACTAACGACTATATTTCTTAAATGACTATTTTATATCAATAACTAATTATAATGTCTTTATCTATAACTAAACTAATTTTTTGGTATTTTGGTTTTTTCTATTGCTATACATCTATTGCTAAACTAATTTTTTTGAATTTTTTTTTATTTATACATCTATGGCTAAACTAATTTATAGTATATTGTGTTAATTGAAAATAATATGTATCTAAATGTAAATGTATCTAAAGAATTTAAAGTAAAATATTTTTATACACTATATTTTTAGTGAAAATAACACTAACGACTATATTTCTTAAATGACTATTTTATATCCAATAACTAATTATAATGTCTTTATCTATAATTAGCTAATTTTTTGGTATGTTTTTTTTTTTATTTTAAATCATGGCAAATAATTTTTTTATTTTTTATTTTTTTAGTACTATACATCTATGGCTAAACAAATTTATTCAATATTTTTGTTTAATTAAAAGTAACTATGTATCTAAATCTAATATGCATCTAAAGAATTTAAAGTAAAATATTTTATACACTTATTTTAGTGAAAATGAACACTAACGACTATATTTCTTAAATGACTATTTATATCTAATAACTAATTATAATGTGTTTATCTATAACTAACTAACTTTTTTTGGTATGTTTTTTTTTCTATTCCTATACATCTATGGCTAAACTATTTTTTTTAATTAAAGTATGATAATAATTTGAAATTTTGTTTAATTAGAAAGTAACTATGTATCTAAATCTAATATGTATCTAAAGAATTTAAAATAAAATATTATTTAGAGAATATTTTAGTAAAGAGTTTTTCACTATTGGGCAGCAATTTGGCTTGAATGGGTGTATCCAGCACTTTCACCTTAACATTGCATCGTCTTTTCACTCGTGAAAAAGCCACATATAACTGTCCATGTCCAAAAACGGGTTCTGTGCAAAAAATCCCTACTTTCTCCAGTGTTTGGCCTTGGGATTTGTTGATGGTCATGGCAAAAGCAGGCTTCAGGGAAATTGTCGACGTCTTAACTTGAAAGGTAAGGCAGTCTCTGATGGAGATAAATCAATCCTTGGAATAAACACCACATTTCCTTCTGCAGACCCAGTAATGACTTTTGCTTGAATCATATTTCAAACAAAGCGATGACAATCAAGCGAAGTCCCATTGCAAAGACCTTTTCTGCTGTTAAAGTTGCGCAAAAGCATGACAATGGTGCCGATTTGTAATTTGAGGCGATGAGAAGGCATTCCCGTTGGTGTGAATGAATTTAAAAATTCCACTGGATATTGGTCTGGATCTTCAGTCTCATCAGGATCAATGGAATCATCACTAATGTATTCAGTGTATTCACCAGCAATGCAATCCATAACCTTAGAAGTTCACCATATCCACATGGTCATTTTGAGCAAAGAATGGCATGTGATGCAGCAATTGAATGCTTTCATTGTTATGTACATTCATGTATGAAATGTAATATTATCTAAAGAATTTAAATAAAATATTCTTATAGACAATATTTTTAGTAAAGACTTTTTCAGATTAGGCAGCAACTTTCCTTGAATGGGTGTATCCACACTTTAACCTTAACATTCATCGTCTTTTCACTCGTGAAAAAGCCACATATAACTGTCCATGTCCAAAAATGGGTTCTAGGCAAAATAATCCCTACTTTCTCCAGTGTTTGGCCTTGGGATTTGTTGATGGTCATGGCAAAAGCAGGCTTCACGGGAAATTGTCGACGTCTTAACTTGAAAGGTAAGCCAGTCTCTGATGGAGATAAATCAATCCTTGCAATAAACACCACATTTCCTTCGGCAGACCCAGTAATGACTTTTGCTTGAATCATATTGTCAAACAAAGCGATGACAATCAAGCGAGTCCCATTGCAAAGACCTTTTCTGCTGTTAAAGTTGCGCAAAAGCATGACAATGGTACCGATTTTTAATTTGAGGCGATGAGAAGGCATTCCCGTTGGTGTGAGTGAATTTAAAAATTCCACTGGATATTGGTCTGGATCTTCTGTCTCATCAGGATCAATGGAATCATCACTAATGTATTCAGTGTATTCACCAGCAATGCAATGCATAACCTTAGAGTTCACCATATCCACATGGTCATTTTTAGGACAAAGAATGGCATGTGATGCAGCAATCTGAATGCTTTCATTGTTATGTACATCAATGAGAATGTTTTCACCAAATATAGCAAGTATGAGTGAGCCAGTGCAGATCATGTCTTGTGGGATTTCAATGATATCATCTCCAAGGTTGAAATCATTGGACAATTCACCATTTCCCAGTTGAAGTAACCAACTGCTATAATCAGGATCAATGGAACGCATGTTGTTGAAGAGTGGCAATTGAGTGAAAAGCTGCCATTGTCGTGAGTATTTAATACAACTCTCTATAATGTCAGTTCTTGTACCATGTGGCATGATAGGCAGACACTGTCGAAAGTCTCCTCCCAGAACAATGACTTTCCCTCCAAAAGGTGTTGTATTTTTCTTGGAGATATCTGTTGTCATGACATCCCGTAAAAGTTGATCTATCACATGCAATGCATATTTAGATAACAGAGTGGACTCGTCAATAATGAAAAGTTTGGTACTTTTCAAATGTTGTGCAGCATCTGTATCATTTTTAATTCTGGAAACGGATGTTTCATTAATTGGAATTGGTATTCCATAAAGCGAATGGATGGTTCTTCCTCCTTGCAGTAAGTTAGCTGCAATCCCTGTACTGGCTGCAGGTGAAACAATTTCGCCTTCTCGTCTTAGTTCATGAATTAATAAATCATACAGATATGTTTTCCCACTGCCACCTGGACCGTCGATGAAAAAGCACTTAGGTTGTAGACTTCTATCATGTAAAGCTTGATTGATAGCATCATAGGCCAAAAGTTGTTGGTCATTTAAAGTAGTTTTCATTTCCCGAGCTCTTCTTAACTCATCATCCTTGTTGTATTGTGGAGCGATGTGTGGCTTTCTTTTTGGTCGTGGTAGATTAAAATCAGTAAAAGTTTTGGCATGAAATTTTAGAACATTTTGGACATCTGTCATTTCATATCCTTCACAATCCTCACACTCCTCAGTGTTGGAGTGGTATTCATGGCAGTAGACTTGGATAAAGTCTTGTTTAAATTCTTGCCACAACTCCAATGGATGAGCTGGAGGACCAAAAATACATATATATGCAAACATATCACGAAGCTGTGCAGGCATGTTGAGAACACAGGCATCCAATAAAGTATTTCTCCAAACAGTGTCATCGAAGAGCAATCCAAGGGCTAATGCCGCCTCTTTAAAAGTTGGGTATGTGACTTCATTAACAGTCTTAATGTTGTCAAAACTTGTTGCTCCTTTGACATGCAGTAACAACAACCTTAAATAGTACCGTTCTTGTTCTTTCATACTGACAGTATACATTCTTCCAATCACTGAAGAACCCCCTCGCTTTCTAATTTCCCATGCACCTTGTTTCCAAACATAGTGCTCTGGAATTTGGCGGTAGAAGTAATCCTGAGCATGTGGGTCATTCTCATTCAGCTCAAAGTAGGCCATAAGAGTGGATTTTCTGTGCATTGTGTAACTGATGTTTTCAACAGAGTCATCCTCATGAAAATAAAGTAGTTGAGAATGTGGGAGATGTACGGCAAGACGAATAATGAAGTGGGATTGTCTATGCATAGGGTAAGCAAAGATTCGCCAAGCTGCCTCCGGTGCACTCACGTATCTTGAATCCATGAATTGATGTGTTTCATCATGGTGGATATTAGTTTGGCAAATTTCAAGATTGGCTTTATCATGTCCTTTGTAGACATATTTGAATAGGTATTTAACACTTTGAATGGAAGCACATACCTCAACATTAATATGACACTTGTATTTTAATAGTACGAAAGGGTTATAGGGAACAACCCAAGAATTATCAATCATCTTTGAATTGTGTTCAAAGGATGATCCTTCCTTTCTTTGATAAGTAGGGTACGCATCCTCAGCTAAGACTGTTTTTGTTTGGAAATCTTTAGGAAAACCTTTCTTACACTTTCCAAGATCCATACATGGAGAATTGGGGTTGTGTTGTCCACAGGGTCCATGAATCATG
Organism: Allobates femoralis; assembly: GCA_033576535.1. Classification (NCBI taxonomy): domain Eukaryota; kingdom Metazoa; phylum Chordata; class Amphibia; order Anura; family Aromobatidae; genus Allobates; species Allobates femoralis. The sequence continues at coordinate 370,297,659 of JARQOC010000003.1, forward strand.
TGTTGCATCACAATTTGATGGAGCACAGGGTAATCTTCTGGATCAGGGATTTCAGCCCAAACTATTATCCACTTCAACCTCAGTTCTTAGTTTGGATTTGCTATCCAGAATGATCAAAATGTGAGCGTGTGGTAGGCCACGCTTTTGGAATTCAATAACATGAACCATTGCACAAACTTTGCCAAATAATCCACTATTAATGTCTTTTAATAGGGCTTCCAGTTTAATTCTGAAGACACGGGCGACTAAATCAGGTCTATGTTCCACACGCTGCCATGGCTCTAAATTGATTTTAATCTCCCTCCATTTAGGATTACAGGTCATGGTTACGAAAAGATCCGGTCGTCCAAATTTAGTGACAATAGCCATGGCATCCTGATAGCGTTGCTGCATGTTTCTTGGACTGCCTTCAAAGGAAGATGGTAAAATGACCGTCTTGCCAATGGGAATACCTCTCTCAATAGATTTTTTCTGGAGATTTTCCTGAAGTACGCAATAATCCTCCACTTTTAAATCCTTTTGGTGTTGACGGATAAAATTTAAGCGATTTGCCTCAATTTTCACATACGCATCCACTAAGTACTGCTGCGTTAGTTTGCCACCATTCAGGACAGGATTGAACCGAATCCGTACAGACAACAAATAGCAATAATACTGGAGCTGTGTAACCCTGCGTTGAATTTGGCCTTGATGCTTGAGTCCCTCATGCCAGCCTTGTTCTCCATGAGGGAAAAATAAGGGATACAGTAATGCATCTAAATTGCTGTGTAGAATACTGACTTGCTGTGTTTTTGGGGCCAAGGGGTCATTTGGATCAGCTTTCAAATGAATTAAAATGTCTCTATTGAATGGTGGCTCTCCATCAGCATTTTCAAAGACCACAGCAACTTCATTCACAGTAGGATTGTTATAGCGTCTAGGGTCTTGGTCTCTGTCTTGTTTAATAGCCATGATAATATTTGGCATAACGGTGCCATGTTCTACTGCCTTCTGTTGTTCTTCTAATTCAACGTCACGTAGCATTTTGTAGGCCGAAACAAAGGGATTAATATTATCCAATTGAAGAGCAATGATACTCATTAAAGTAGGATGACATTTAACATTTTCTGGAGAGTGTAGGCGTTGTTCTGTAGCGGTGGCAGTATCTAAAATGTACAGTTGTGCATATGCTGGAGGTTGATCTTGAGCAGGATGGAGTGTTCCCGTGCGATGATAAATTTGCCCATGAATTCGGAAACAGTAAGGGCCGTGTCCAGCAGGCGGAGAAACATGGGCAAAAGCAAAAGAACTATTAATGCTCCTGATATTCTCCATCAAATTTTTACTGTACTCACTCTCTCCTTTCAGCAGGCGTTGGAAGACCTCCGGGTATTGAGGTAATGGTACCTTTACTTTTCCCTTGTGGCAACAAAGAGTAAACTGTTTATCTGATGGGCGTTCATCAGTAAAATGCAGAGCCTCACAATGTTCACATATTAACTTCATGGGACCACAGGTATGTTCTACAATAGCATGATCCTGATCAGTAAATCCCATTGGATGTAGGAAAGGTGTAGATAACAAATGTAACTGTTTATTGTGTAATCCTACATAGATGAGACGTGGAAGGGACGTAGAATCAAAACATTCAAGAAAAGAAGAAGTTGAATATAAATTGCGTTGTGGCTTTTGCAATGTTGAAGTGGAAGAACGTGTGCGTACGTCACGACGTGATGCAGCCAAATGGGTCAAGCGGAGTTGTTTAGACGTAGGAGAGCGCGTATCTTGACGCATCTGTCTTGTCCTTTTTTTGCGGATAATGTTAGACTGTTTGCTGTATGGCGTCTCCTCAGCAGAGTGTTTTCGTTTACATGTAGCCTTGCGATGTGGTAAAGGCTGTTCAGTTGTAGTTAACACAGTAGAAGAAGAGGTGGCAGCAGTATGAGGATCAGACGAAGAGGAGGCAGCAGTATGAGGATCAGAGGAAGAGGTGTCAGCAGTATGAGGGTCAGACGAAAAGGTGGCAGCAGTATGAGGATCAGACGGATCTCCTGTAGGCATTAACTTTTGTTGTTGGCGTCTTTGACGCGCAGCCATTGATTTTTTGCCTAATCGTTCCGTCCTTCCTTCCAAAGACTCTTTTGAAAGGCGTGTCTTCAAAGCAGCCTTTTCCTTGTCCAAGCGAAGTCGTCTTTCTTCAGAACTCTCTTCCGCACACTTCTTGCGCATACGCACTGCCTCCTTGTCAAGCTTTGCTTTTGTTTTTCCCATGGAGGTCATAGGAGGTGTTAAAGGCTGTTCACTTTGTAAAATGTCAGTAGAGGAAGAGGCAGGAGTACTATCTTTGTCAGATGTTTCTTCAGTGACTGGAAGTATTTTTTGTTTGCGTCTGCGACACTCAGCCAAGCTCTTTTTGCCATTCGTTGGCTTCTTTCTTGGGAAGACAGTTCAGAAATAAGTTTTTTCGAAGCAGCCTTCGCAGCATCCAACCGAAAACGTCTCAGTGGAGAAGAGAGTTTGGCAATGCGTAACACTTTAGCAGCCTTAGCACAATCTAAGCGAAGACGTCTCTGTTCCAAAGTCTCCCCTGCAATGCGTTTCGCATGAGCAGCCTTAAAACGATCTAAGCGAATACGTCTCTATTCTGAAGTCTCCTCAGAAGTGCGTTTCACCTTAGCAGCCTTATCACTATCTAAGCGAAGACGTCTCTCTTCCGAAGTCTCCTCAGCAGTGCGTTTCGCCTTAGCAGCCTTACGAAGATCTAAGCGAAGACGTCTCTCTTCCGACATCTCCTCTGCAATGCGTTTGACCTGAGCAGCCTTAACACGATCTAAGCGAAGACGTCTCTGTTCTGAAGTCTCCTCAGAAGTGCGTTTCGCCTTAGCAGCCTTATCACTATCTAAGCGAAGACGTCTCTGTTCCGAAGTCTCCTCAGCAGTGCGTTCCGCCTTAGCAGCCTTATCACTATCTAAGGGAAGACGTGTCTCTTCCGAAGTTTCCTCAGCAGTGCATGTTGCCTTAGCAGGCTTCTGACGATCTAACAGAAGACGTGTCTCTTCTGAAGTCTCCTCTGCAATGCGTTTGACCTGCGCAGCCTTAACACGATCTAAGCGAAGACGTATCTGTTCTGAAGTCTCCTCAGAAGTGCGTTTCGCCTTAGCAGCCTTATCACTATCTAAGCGAAGACGTCTCTCTTCCGAAGTCTCCTCAGCAGTGCGTTCTGCCTTAGCAGCCTTATCACTATCTAAGGGAAGACGTGTCTCTTCCGAAGTCTCTTCAGCAGTGCATGTTGCCTTAGCAGCCTTCTGACAATCTAACAGAAGACGTGTCTCGTCTGAAGTCTCCTCTGCACGCTTCTTAGGCGTAGATGCAGCCTCCTTGGCAACAGCGATTTTTTTTGTTGGAGAGCTCATCTTCGTAAGAATACGCAGTGAATCCAATCAAAAATGAGCTAGTGTGTGTTAGTTAAGGAAACAATAATAACTATTTATAAATAGGCAAAAACAATAAAAGTAAAGTGTGTATTTCAATAACCTGTGAAAAGCAAGTCATGGACGTCTGTAGAGTACGAAATAAATATTTAATGATGTTTACTGTATGTAGTTGTGAATGCAAATCAGTGTGTTAAAAGTCCTTAAAAAGAGACTTGAAGGCAAAACAAATGGATGTAAGGGCCCTTTGAGACGCGCGTTGTAAATGCAGAGCTCCAACATTGTAAATAAAGCGATTAAACTACCGATATGACGGCAAGTTCTGCATAACCGCCAGCAGTGGTGGAGTTGCAGAAGTTGGAGCAAAATGGCAGAGGTAGCGTTCAGTTTTACCTTGAATGTATGGTTTAGTGATTATTGCGGAAAAAGTTGTTTTTATTTTTCTCTCTGCAGTTGGGGAAATAGCGGCATTAACGGCGAACGTAAAATGGCGTAATGTGATCAAGCAGGGTGAAAAAAGAAATAAGGCAACTTCCGCAGTACATGGTGAAACAGGCAGGCCAATGTAAAAATGAACATTAATCGGGCACTGTAGCGGGACCTTACGCAACTGCACCCCTGGTGGCGGAGATGGTGACGTGCATAAAGAATCAGAATATTACCACGTTATAGAATTATGTAAATCTACATGTACAACGCGCATAAGAAAGGGGCCCCAGTGGGTCATATAGTGCAAAATGCCGTGCAACCAATATATTTTCTATGTAAAAGTAGTTAATGTCCCACTGGCACGACAATAAGACAGTGGTAAGGTAGCATTACATCCAAACTGTTAAATATAAGACAAGTAGTAGTCCTACAGACTAATTAGTATGAAATATAAGCAAAATAGCATATAATGGGTTAATGTACTCATAAGAGTGTTACGACACACTGCAAGTAGAAATAAAATAAAGAACAGTCTGTAAGGGGTTAATGTACCACTGGCACGTGTACAAAAAACTGCACGATCAATAAAATGAAAAATAGTATTAAAAAAAGGTAGTATTCAAATGCCAGTAGTAACCACATAGTGACATAGGCAGTGAATAGCCAAGACAATAGAAGGGGTTAATGTACTACTTACATCCTATAAAACAGTGTTGATTAGAAAATAAATAAGAAATGGTATAGAAGAGGTTAATTTTCAAATGTCATGAGAACAGCACATAGTGACACAGTTACTGAATAGCAAACAGAATGGAAAGGGTTAATGTAGCATTTTGAACCCTATAAAACAGTGTGACAGAAAATTAAAATGGAAATGGCATAGAAGAGGTTAATGTAGAAATTGGCCTTAGTACAGCACATAGTGAGAAAGCAACAGAAGTACAAATAGAATAGAAGGGGTTAAAAAGGTTATTAAAAAACAGAACAATATGTTGAAATGTAGCTCATATCAAATTTGTATAAAGAAGGGGTTAATAAAAGCATAGGCATTAGGAATATATACTCTGATGTCATATTGTACTGTGAAAACAGCTGTTTAGGTTATAAGTACTGCAAAAATTCAAATTTCGCGCTTTAAAATGACGGACGCGTAATGTTCATTCATAAAATAGCGGCAGACACCAGCCGCTGTGTGATTGGGCAGCGGAAACTTCAAAAACATGGCGGCGTGAATCCGATTGGTCGGCGCTCAGCGGGGAGACCGGCGTCTTGGATGCCCAGCGCCTGGTTCTGTTTTCGGCCAGAGCGCACGGCTCAGGTCGGTCGTAGCATGGAAGTATGTAGCTCCGCCCCGCTATGCTATGATTGGTCTGGCGGCAACTTGAGAAGATGGCACTGAGCATCCGATTGGTCGGCGCTCAGCGGGGAAAGCCGCGCTTTCCCTGCCGAGCGCCTGGTTCTATTTTCTCCCATATTGGTCGGTGGCATCGGGGTCGCCGCTTTTAGCGCTGAACGCCGCGCTTGGAGCGCCGAACTCGGCACCGAATTCTGGAACTGTGTGCGAGTGTGTGGCTCAGCTTTCCCCGGTGACCGCCGGCAGACACTCTCACAAATCGGCGCCGAGTTCGGCGCTCCAAGCGCAGCGCCCTGCGGTAAAAGCGGCGACCCCGATGACGGCGAGCACTATGGCCGAAAATGGAACCAGGCGCTCGGCAGTAAAAGCGCGGCTTTCCCCGCTGAACGCCGACCAATCGGAATCACAGCGCTACTCTGTAAAGTTGCTGCTGTCCAATCACAACACAGCGGGGCGTAGCTAGACACTTCCAAGGTGCACAAACGCCGTGGCCGAAAATCGAACCAGGCGCTCGGCAGGGAAAGCGCCGCATTCCCCGCTGAGCGCCGGCATAAAATTGCACACACTCCAACAATTTGGCGCTGATTTCGGCGCTCCAAGCGTGGCGTTCCGCGCTAAAAGCGGCGACCCCGATGCCGTCGACCAATATGGCCGAAAATAGAACCAGGCGCTCGGCAGGGAAAGCGTGGCCTTCCCCGCTGAGCGCCAACCAATCGGAATAAAACCGCGATCAACCGCGACCAATCACAATCGCGCCTCATTCTTCCATGTATCCCTATGGGAAGACGCCCTCCAATCACAATCAAGGCGCCATTTTTGAAAATACACCGTGACCAATCACATTGGCGCCTCATTCCTCCATCTTTCGGAATGGCAAAAAATCAGTAAATAAAAAATAAAATAACATAATAATAAATAAATGCACATAAAAAAAAATTAAAATGAAAATGTATAAAAATAAAATATTTATAACATGGAAAAAAAAAAATAAATAAAAACTAATCCAAAAATAAAACTTCAATTCAAAATAAGACCTTACTATATTTTGAAAAAAAAAAAAATATATATATAAAATTTAAATCTGAATAACATGAACTAATGAAAATAACATAAAACTAATGAAATGCACAAAAAATCGAGGGCCTCGGCAGGGAAATCACGGCTTTCCCCGCTGACCGCCGACCAATCGGAATCAGAGCGCCATCTATCGTGACCAATCACAATCGCGGCGCCATTTTTGAAAATACAGAGCGACCAATCACAATCGCGCCTCATTTCTCAATGCATCTTTATGGGAAGAGACGCTGAGAATTCGATTGGTCGGCGGTCAGCGGAAAGAGCAGAAACTTGTATGTGCGGCGCCTGAATGAGTGTTCGGCCACAGCGGGCTGATGCACCGCGGAGGCTGCTAGAAGCGCCGAAGTTTGCGCTTGTAGCGCAGAAGTCGGTGCTTGCAGCGGCTAAGTGTCCGAACAGTGGCGCAGGCTCCATGCAGCGCCGATTGGCGCTGCATGGCGCAACATAGTAAAAGTGGTGAAAAAAAAAGATTGCAAAAGAGGTGAAAATAAAAGTTAGCATCAGGAATATAGCCTCTGATGTGAAAAGGTATCTTTCAGAAAGGATATCTTAGCTAATAAATCGCAGAAGCCGATCCGGCGCTTGCTTCCTGACGGGCCTCACGAAGGATGGGTATCTTGGCTGAAATATAGTCCAACAGATGGTCCAGCGGTAGCTTCTCGTTCTCCCTCAAATACCCTCATGAAGGATGGATATCTCGGCAGAAATAGAGTCCAACAGATGTTCGAGATAGATTAAAATATAGATAGAAAAATAGATACATAAGAAATAGATATAGAATAGATAATTAAATAAATAGAGATACATAGATACATATAGAGAGATAGATAGGTGAGTAGTTGCAGACGCGGTAAATCCGGCACGTCGGTCCCTTGCGATTTTCCTGGACCGGCAAGAGCCGAGCCCAGTGGGCGAAAATCGAAGCAGGGACCCGGGCAGAAATTGGGCAATACACCGCTAATGTATCTCTATGGAAAGTGAGGCGGTATTCTGATTGGTCGCTGTGTGCTGCCGTCGACCAATCAGAAAAGCGCCTCACTTGCCATAGACATAGAATAGATGACTTAGACTTTCAAATTTACCGCTGAAAGTGAGGCGGTTTTCTGATTGGTCGGCGGCAGCACACAGCGACCAATCAGAAAAGTGCCTCACTTCCCATAGAGATAGAATGGGCAAAAAATCATCCATTCTATCTCTATGCAAAGTGAGGCGCTTTTCTGATTGGTCGCTGTGTGCTAACGCGGACCAATCAGAATAGCGCCTCACTTGCCATAGACATATAACGGACGACGTAGATTTTCAAAATTACCGCTTAAACTGAGGGGCTTTTCTGATTGGTCGGCTGCAGCACACAGCGACCAATCAGAATAGCGCCTCACTTTCCATAGAGATACACCGCTAATGTATCGCCAAATTTCAGGCCGGGCCCCTAGTTCTATTTTCGGCCACTGGGCTCGGCTGTGGTCGGTCGTTCCACGGGGGCGGAGACTCGGAATGAGCGCTTCGCCGCGATTCCTGGCGCATCGGCAACGACTCGCAATGATTGCGAGCCATTGCTAAGGCGCGAGCAATGGCCGCGAGGCGAGTCTCCGGAGCCGTGGAAGGACAGATCAGAGCCGAGCCCCGTGGGCGAAAATAGAAGCAGGGGCCGGCCTGAAATTTGGCGATACACCGCTAATGTATCTCTATGGAAAATGAGGCGCTATTGTGATTGGTCGCTGTGTGCTGACGGCGACCAATCAGAAGAGCGCCTCACTTCCCATAGATATAGAATGGACGATTTTTCGTCCATTGTATCTCTATGGGAAGTGAAGAGGACGTCGGAGGCGGAGATAGCGAAAAGAAGACAGAAGACCCCCGGGGACGGACGAAGGACTCCTGGAGCGGACGGAGGATCAGATGAAGAAGAAGACATGTAAGTGATCGACGACGACGGGGGCTTAGGGGGTGACAGCGGCGGGGGCTTAGGGGGTGACAGCGGAGGGGGCAACAGCGGCGGGGGTTTAGAGGGTAGCGGTGGGGGCTTAGGGGGTTACAGCGGCGGGGGTTTAGGGGGCGGGTTAGCGGGGTTTAGGGGGTAGCGGCGCGGGGCTTAGGGGGTGACAGCGGCATGGGTTTAGGGGGTGGGTAGCGGCGGGGCTAGGAGGGTGACGGCGGGGGTTTAGGGGGTGAGAGCGGCGGGGTTAGGGGGTGTTAGGGGGGGGCGGACGGGCTGGGGGTTAGGGGGATAGCGGCGGGGGGTTAGGGGGTGACAGCGGCGGGGGTTTAGGGGGTAGCGGGGGGTTAGTAGGGGGGTAGCGGCGGGGGCTTAGGGGGTGAGGCGGGGACTTAGGGAGTGAGAGCGGCGGGGGCTTAGGGGGTGATAGCGGCAGGGGCGACAGCAGCGGGGGTTTAGGGGGTAGCGGCGGGGGCTTAGTGGGTGACAGCGGCGGGGGTTTAGGGGGTAGCGGGGGCTTAGGAGGTGATAGCAGAGGGGGGCGACAGCAGCAGGGTTTTAGGGGGTAGCGGCGGGGGGTTAGTGGGTGATATCGGAGGGGGCGACAGCGGCGGGGGGTTAGGGGGTAGGGCGGGGGGTTAGGGGGTGACAGCGGCGGGGGTTTAGGGGGGTGCGGCGGGGGCTTAGGGGGTGACAGCGGCGGTGGTTTAGGGGGTAGCGGCGGGGGCTTAGGGGGTGATAGCGGCGGGGGATTAGGGGGTGACAGCGGCGGAGGCTAATGGGGTGAGAGCGGCGGGGGCTTAGGGGGTGATAGCGGCGGCGGAGAGTTGGCGGCGGGGGCTTAGGGGGTGACAGCGGCGGAGGTTTAGAGGGTGACAGCGGCGGTGACTTAGGTGGTGACAGCGGCGGTGGTTTAGGGGGTAGCGGCGGTGACTTAGGGGGTGACAGCGGCGGTGGTTTAGGGGGTAGCGGCAGGGGCTTAGGGGGTGACAGCGGCGGGGGCTTGCGGCGGAGGCTTAGGGGGTGACAGCGGCGGTGACTTAGGGGGTGACAGCGGCGGGGGTTTAGAGGGTAGCGGCGGGGGCTTAGGGGTGACAGCGGCGGGGGTTTAGGGGGTGACGGCAGGGGGACAGGCGGCTGGGCATGGGGCTGTATTATACCATAGCGGTGTACAGTACAGCCCCATGCCGGCGGCGGCGAGAGGAACAGGGCAGAGAGGCGGCTGGGAAGGGGCTGTAGTATACCATAGCAGGGTACACTACAGCCCCATGGTGAGGGGGGGTGAGGGGGGATATTGGGGCATGGTCAGGGGGGATATTGGTGGTTTTGTTCGCGGGGCTATGCGGCCACGGAGAAAGTCGTGGAGAAAGAGCCAAGCCACGCGAACAAAGCCACGGAAGTAGCGCCGGACGCGACGGAAGTCGCTACGGCAATTATCTAATAGATATCACACTGAAATAGCTGTTGTAAAAACCCAATTTTAAACAAAAAAATGAGTAAGATTAAGAGGGGTGCCCAATCTTTTTCATATGACTGTAAGTAAACGTTTCGGCATTACATCATGCCTTCTTCAGTATTATCTACAAGTTTACAATAAAGAAAATAATCAGTGCATCTAAGTTTTCAAATATTATATATTGTATACAGTATACATTGTCATCATAATACACAGTTACACCAACTTTTATATCAAAATAATATAAAAAAAGATCATTTTACAAATCACAAAATGAAGACTCGAAGAAACTGGTCATAGTGATGATTGTGTCACTTATTCCGAAAAAAATGAATATACCGTATTTTTCGCTTTATAAGACGCACCTGATTATAAGACGCACCCACAATATTGATTAAGGAAAGGAGAAAAAAAACTTTTTTAATGTTAAATGGAGTTCGTCTTATAATGCCAGTGTCCGTCTTACAGATCATATACAAGTTCCTCATCCTGGTACATGAAACACCCATACTGGTATATATGTCCTCCATGCTGGCACACTGCCTCCCATGCTGGTGCACTGTTCCCTATGCTGGCACACTGCCTCTCAAGGCTGGCACATACTACTTCCCCAGAGTGGCGCACTGCCTCCAATGGTGTTGCACTGTCCCCCAGGCTGGCACACACTGTCCCCCCAGGCTGGCAAACACTGTCCCCTGGCTGGCACAATGTCCCCTGGATGGCACAATGTCCCCTGGCTGGCACACTGTAGCCCTCACTGTAGCCCCCCATCTTTGCGCACATGATACTCACCTAGCTTCACCTCTGCCTGCTGACCGCGATATCCCCGCCATCTGTGCTCTGCCGGCATCCGGGTCCTGAGAGCGCCGCTCGGTGATGACGTCACTCGCAGTGACGCTCACAGCACCCGGATGCTGGCAGAACACCGACAGCGGGGATAGCGCGGTCAGCAGGCAGCGGTGAGGCTAGGTGAGTATCACATCCATGGTATAGTCAGTTCTTTCCACGCAATGCAAGCGTGGAAATCACTGACTATACAGACAGGCTGCAGCTGCGGACCCGGCTCCTGTAACATGGGCTGCTCCCGCTGGTGATTGACAGCGGGATGCAGTGCATATTACAGGAGATAATGAGCGGCCCCACGTGACCAGAGCCCGCAGCTGCAGCCCGCTCCTGGCCCCATCCAGCCCCCAGACACCGCTCCTGAGCCGCCTTTCCCACCCCCCAAAGCACACTTTCGCTTTGTAAGACGCATCCCCCACTTTCCCCCAAATGTTTGGGGACTAAAAGTGCGTCTTACAAAGCGAAAAATACGGTACCTATGTATTTAAGGCTCAGTTTTTGTGATACAGCAACCTAGTGTGTAGGCATATATCATGCCTATCTGTAGTAGAAAATAAGTGACCATTATGAATTGATGATCAAAGGAATCAGAGTAAGAAATAAGGAAAAAGTACGTAAAAAAGTACATAGCTTAAAGGAAATTTTTTTTCATCTAATACACTTTTCATATTTTAGTATCATATATGATCTATCAGTAGTATCATATAATGCTTCATCCACCAAATGTATACCAAGAGTGAAGTTATATGGTATGCTCTCAACCATGTGCTACTTTCAAGATTTAAGAAGGTGAATGTGGTCGTAAAGACACAAAACTATGGAATATTCGTAATTCTTTCTATATAACACCATAGGTTATAAGGTATAATGGGCACATTACCTCAATATTCGCTTATCTGATGTGCTATATCCCACAGGGTAAAGAAATTGGGTCAGACTTCAAGTAAATCTATGTGATCAAAATCAATTAATCAATATATGTACATTCTTTGTATAGGGAACCATACATAGTAGACCATGATGTGTATACATACTCAGTAATATATCTGGATCAAAGAATAACTGTGTCCGGTTTGACAACTGCCACCATGACCATATATATAGTATATAGGTTCAATAGCCAAAGTCATGAGAAGCTACGTCATAAAAAAGAAGAAAAAAGGAATTAATGCTGTATCAATGTATACCACACCCAGGGCTACACAAGATAATGACAGAAGTAATTACCATATGGACCATAGGCATATGTTCAATCAATTAATATGCATCCTCTTATTTCAGTGAATGCTTCCAAAAAAAAAGGAAAACAAAGGGTTAACCATTCACTATGTAATCTAGACTCTATGTCTATGCATAAAGGAGGTATATGGGCCATGATTACCTTAAAGAAAATCAGGAAGACCAGAACCTAAAACAGACACTATAGTTAATATCCCATAATGCATGCTCCAAGATCTATCGAAAACCTAAAAAAATGTCCCATTCCCAATTATCAGGCACTTACTGGTAAGGCTTAGGATGAAAGCTGTGACTTGCGGCTGTGCCCTCCACTGGCAAGTGAATAGGATGCCACGGTGATCGCGTTTTAACTACCACGACTGGAAGTATATGTCATGTGGTGTATCACGTGACTGCACTACCGACTTCCTGTTTCCAGTCTTTGGAGCGCAGGAAGCCCAGCGGCCCGCACGCATGCACGCTAATCTAAACATAGGAGAGACGATATATAGTACAGTGATGGTATCAGTCAGAAAAGTTCAAGGAGGAGGCGATTTTCAGTGGGCTGCAGATGTTAAAGAAGTGATAACAGTTCAAAAGATCTAAAAAGAAAGAAAATATGCAATTATTCCAAAGTTTAATGCATATACTATACATATGTGTCAGTAAGGTACTAGTAAAGTCTTAGATGAACATCAAATGTCCAACACTTTTAGTTGACCTTGTAACAAGTAACCTCAAAATCTCCCGTGCTTCCTCACAATAGGGCCCACGGGCGATACATGAAACTTCAATCACTATTCATACAATATTCACCTTTATTTATAAAGTTGCATAGTTTATACAGTACATCAGTACAAGTACCATAAAATACAAGCTAAAATCATTAAAAATTCATCTGTTTAACCACAGTATGTGATGCCCTGACGAAGAGAAAACTTGAAACGTGCGTTGGCAGAGCGGGTGGGTGTCACTCCACAGGACAGCTCGTGTGCAGCCTGCAAATACACAGGTAAATAGGAGCAGTAACCTGAACTGGATGCTGGTGGGGGGCCCTATAGAAAGATATATAGGGGTCTATAAGTGAAATTAGTCTCTTTACCTAGGCATTGTACATTACTAGCATAGTGCTAATAGGTAGCACTGTGAAATAGCTGTAAGTAAAGTAATGATAGAGAGTGCACCCACATATACTGTTGTTAAACAGTTGAATTTTTAATGATTTTAGCTTGTATTTTATGGTACTTGCACTGATGTATAAACTATGCAACTTTATAAATAAAGGTGAATATTGTATGAATAGTGATTGAAGTTTCATGTATCGCCCGTGGGCCCCATTGTGAGGAAGCACAGGAGATTTTGAGGTTAATTAAAGCCTTAGATGACCTGATAAGGCCATGGAGTGTAAATTTACAGTATTAGCTATAAGATATTATATCATAGTCCTGTACTTATCTCTACGATCAGATTCTTTTAATAAATTACAGGTACGGTAAATAGAAATTAGATGTGAACCTGATATTCTCTATATAAACCCAGCGGTTCAAGAGTTTGGAGATGGAAAATCCAATATGATTCTCTCTATTTCAAGCAGTGTATCCTGTCTCCCCCTCATCGCGCTAAGGGGACATGTTCTATAACTTGAAAATGAAGCTGGGATATACTATGTCCTTGGGGGATAAAATGATGGGGGATCGGCAACAAGTTGTTTTTGCACCTTATTGTAGATTTCTGTTTACTGATCCTGTCTCGGATATGTTGGGTAGTTTCCCCAACATATCCAAGTCCACATGGACACTTAATTAGGTACACCACATATGAGGTATGGCACGTAAAGAAATCCCTTATATGGTATATCTTGCCAGACCTCGGGTGTGTAAATGTACTCCCCTTAATCATATGGGAACATTGTAGACATCCCAAACAAGGGAAATTTCCCTGTCTTGTGGTGGCCAGAAAGGTTTGTCTACTTTTAGTTTTGCTTGAGCTGATGTCTGCTCTGACTAATTTGTCCCTTAGGTTGGGCAACCGTTTATGGCAAAACAAAGGATAGTTTTTTAATTCATCGATATCAGAGTATGATCTGGTTAGTATTGACCAATGTTTTTTAATGATAGTTTTTACCATGGGCTGGAAGGAGTGGTAAACGCTTACAAATGGTAATCTTTTCGCTTTACCCTGTGTAGGTGTAACCTGCGGAATCCGTGTGTCCGTCAGTTCTGTGGCATAACCTCTTAAATGAAATTTTTCCCTCATCTCTTCATGTCTTAACCTCCTGGTAGTGGGGTCAGAGACGATCCTCACCACTCGTTGATGTTGGGAGTGTGGAAGTGATCTTTTGACGTGATATGGGTGACAGCTTTTGAAATGTAATAAGCTGTTTCTATCAGTATCTTTACTATAGAGATCAATTGCAATCTCGCCATTTGGGTCTAGAGATACAAGGGTATCTAAAAAGTTAATCTTGTGTTTGTCTACATTTTTGGTAAATGTTAGACCATCCATAAAGGTATTAAGTTGAGAATAGAACTCATTTAAAGAGTCCATTGAAACCGACCACACCATGAATACATCATCTACAGTATATGCCTTCTCCACATTATTGCATTGGAGATGATATATGGGTTATGCCAAATATACTTCTCTTCAAAGTATGACATAAATATGTTAATGGGGGGGGTGCTATGTTCGAGCCCATAGCGGTTCCCCTATGCTGTACATAATATTTGTCTTGAAATAAGAAGTTATTTTCTAGGATGATCCTGAGAAAATCTATGCAAAAGTTACTCAAAATTAGTTTTAGATGATAGAAACCAGGAAACCGCCTCAAGTCCTTCCAGGTGTTTAATACTGGTATATAAGCTATTGACATCTAGCATCACTAGCAAACTATGTTTGGGGAAACTCCCCAAAGCCTTCAAATCTGTTAGAAAGTGCATAGTATCTTTGAAAAAGGATGGAATACATGGAATGTGTGGGGATAAAATTTTATCCAGCATAATGGCAATGGGGGAAAGTAGCGATTCTGTAGATGCTACAATAGGTCTTCCAGGCAGATGGGTAAGGTTCTTGTGAATCTTGGGCAGTGTATATATTACTGGTATTACTGGATTGGGATGATGCAAATATTTCTTATCAATGACTATTAATTCGGAATATTGGTTTACTTTCTCATGTATAATGCTTCTAATGTTATGGGACAGATTCCTTGATATAGGTTCATAGGTATCAGAGTCTCTTAATTGGCCTATGATTTCATCGATGTAGTACCTACGGTCCAAGATCACAATTGCCTCACCCTTATCGGACGATTTAATGATAATCTGTTTGTTGTCACGCAAGCTCTGAATCGCCTGTCTCTCAATAGCAGATAAGTTATTCTTATTGTGTAATTGTCCCCAATCATTCCATTGTGTAATCCTTTGTATGTCTTTAGTGACTAAGGATGTAAAAGTCTCAATAGGATGATATACTTTTGGATGGTTAAATGAGCCAGGAAGACGGAGATTAAGTCCCTTTAAGCTAAATGTGTGATCATGACTGGAGTCTGAGATAGGGGAAGGTTGGTTAGGGGCGGCAACATCCTTATTAAAGTGTACTTTTAAACGTAACATTCTAAAGAAATGTCTTCATTCCTGATCCAAACCGTGTGGATTGAACACCAGAGTGGGTCAGAAATATAGACCTCTATGTAGTACATCAGTTTCTACAGGAGATAAAAGATGAGACGAAACATTTACTACCAATTTGGTTCCATCACTTGGGAGCACAGTGTCATTGGATGCCTCCCACCCCCTTGGCCTCTTCCCCGGCCTCGTCTTCCGCGGTATGGACGGCGTTGGCCTAAAAAACGCTGATATTGATTATATTGGCCTGGTTCGCTCTCTAAACTGCTCCCCGATCCATATGGATCATACCTTGGGTTGTACCATCCTGGTGCTTCTGGGTTATGCCACCAGTATACTCTTCCTTGAGAAAAGTCCTCTTGATCTCTTTTGAACTTTCTCTTCTTCCTCTCTTGTATGGTTTTCTTAAAGTCTGAGATGGTGTTATTAGTCTTGGTCTTCAGACTGTTATAGTCTGTTGTACATAATGACTCTTCAGTCATTCATCTGATGTTTTAATGGTATCCTTTAAGGATTTAAGTTCAGTTTGTAAATAATTGATGGTTAAGGTCATCAAGTCTAAGATCACCTCCACACTCCCAACATCAACGAGTGTTTTGTTAAACTTTCCTCAATAAATATTCTTGGTTTTACGAAAGTCACTCTACTGTCTCTTGAGTATTAGGTATACAACTACCACTGCACCATCAGTGGTCTAGTAAGTCCACTGTACATCATCGTGCCCTGTGGGCACAACACCAAGTTTGGGGTCATATATCTCCTGGGACTTATGGTGGGGGGGAGGAGGTCTCGGTTGAGGATTGACTGGTCCAGCCTCTTGGCTACTGAGACTGGACTGTGTGGAAGATTTGGTGGTATTGCTTCATGTGAACTGACTAGAGGCATTGCCTTGAATGCAACCCAGAACCTGATCATGCTGTTCTGGCTTCAATACAGCTTTATGGCATGGAGCAGAAAGTTGTGACAGAAACACAGAAGTAGATACATCAACCTTCTGACCTGTCACACTGCCTTTATGGGCACCACTGTCAACACCATGTCCATTTTTCTGTCCCTTAATGTCAGGCTGCTTTGACATATTGATTCTTTGGATGTATATCGTATATACTTCAGGTGGCAAGAAAAATGTAATCCCAAACTTAGGGTGCAGAGGTCCCAGATTGAAATAGCTTAGTAGTACGCTTTAAATATTCTTGGCTTTTTGGCACAGGCTAAGCAAAATGTGAAACAAATAATTAGGGGTGGCATAAGGCACAATGTTTTTTAAATATAAAAAAATGGAAGTATGCTATTATATAGTACACATTGTGTCATGAAAATATAGCTCTAAAAAGAGCTGTTGGTCTAATATGCAGTTACTGCAGGGGTACTCTTCTTTCTCTCTCCCTGCCCCAAAAACTGTCCCTGCACTATTCTCAGCTAGTAGAGACTTGATGTCGCTGTTAAACGAACTGTTGGTCAAATATGCAGGTACTGGAATGCTACTATGCTTTATCTGTCCCTGCTCCAAAAACTCTATTCTGGGCTAATAGAGACTCGATGTCACTCTTAGAAAAGCTGTTGTGTTAGATTTATATGGGAGAAACACTCTCCCTTGAGGCTGCTTGCTCTGCCCCTAAAGTCACACTACACTGTTTTCAGATGCATATGTATGCAAGATGGCAGTGACAGGGGTTATATAGACCCTATGATGCTGTGCGGCAAACCAGTTACAGTAATACCACAAAAAAGATGGTTATGACATTACTGATGATTGGCAAGCAAGCCCAGCATGTTTAGTGGCTGAAAATCAGGCACCAAACATGCTGGGTGGCACACTCAATTCTTGCAAGGCAAGGACACAAATGCTTTACAAGCACCGAGTAATCCGAATAGCGTAATATCTTTGCAAATACCGAATAGTGATGAGTTGATTCACTTATCAATATTTTCACTTACATGAATTGGTTTTTAATCCTGCTACTCTTTGTTTAAAGATGCTGCCTGCTGTCTGTAAGGTCCAAGGGAGTGTTCGCTGCTACTAATACGATGCTGTGATACTGCACCTAAGGACACTACTACCGGTATTGTTGCCTGAAATCTGAGCGCAAGGATCCTGTATGGCCGGCGTTTGATGTCAGTGGGAAGCTACGGGTGGCACATCCAAAATTCATGCATTTTAAAGCGAATGTAGCTCCTTAAATAGCCCTAACATTTGAAGGACTTCTTTAATTGTTAGTGCTACTTAAGGAGCTAAATTCCCAGTGCTGTATATTCCCTGAAGAAAAAGGATGTTCATCTTTGAAACGCATTGGATTTGTATGTGCCGGGTATCGGTAGCTTCTTATTGGTCAGATACTAGCTCCACTTAAAGGATCCCTGTATTTTAGTTTCATGCAATGCTACCAGCAGGAGCGTCCTGAGTCTCAGAAGCACAGTATCGTATTGGTAGCAGTGGACATGCACATGGACCTAACAGACAGCAGGCATCATCGTCAAACAATGACTAGCAGGATTAGAAGACAATTCATGTAAGTGAGCAACATACGGCTAACTAGTATCTTTGAACAATATTGATATATTGGCATTTTTTCCTTCTATGACACATGAGCAGAATTTCAATATCATAACTAATCTACATATTGATTTGACCTGTAGTCCAAAGGCACCCCTCTTCCCCCTTCCTTTTCCCTTCTATTACCACTTGCCGCTTGTGAACAGAATTTCCATATTGGACTGATCCTGCAGTATTACATGTAATAACTGTACCACAGTTATTTTTCATTCCAGGGTTTAAAACTACTTTTAATCTGCAGGATTTTATTTTATTTTACTTTGTCTGTACTTTGTATATTCATCGTATGTGAGCATTACCTTGCTGTTTATCTAGCACTTTTATAAACCTTATGTGTATTTAAGAACAGTGTTTCCATTGTTTTACCCAAGACCTCCTCTTACTCCCACCCCCTTCATCCCCCTAACCTTCTTTCATTATCATAGATATCCACATTCATATTCTTTTCTTGTAATACTATTAGTCTCCTTAAAAAATTTTTGGGGAAAAAATCCTAATTCTGTCTGGCCTGTTTCACATCTAAATCAAAATTTGCGGTTTTAGGCGTTTTTACCGCTAAAAACGCATAAAAACGCTAGCGTTTTTGGCCCCATTGATTTGAATGGAAACGCATGTAAAACTGCATTCAAAAACGCATAACGCATGCGTTTTTGGCAACTCTGCCCAAAACGTCAGGGTAGCCGTTTTGGTGCTGTGTTGGCAAAAACGCATGCGTTTTGCGTTTTTGAAAACGCACATGCGTTTTTGCATGCATTTTTACATGTGTTTCCATTCAAATCAATGGGGCCAAAAACGCTAGCGTTTTTATGCGTTTTTAGCGTTAAAAACGCCTAAAACCGCAAATTTTGCAAAACGCACACAAACCTTAGATGTGAAAACACCCTCTGACTTTTACCAAATGTCAGTATGATCTTTGGAGTTGTCCATTGGTGCATTTGTTGTGACTTTTTAAATGGAACCTTAGCACTCTTAAGCCGTCAATATGGCCATGAAAATCATAGAAAGTTGAATAAGCTGGTACCTTGATATCTGTATTCCAATGTCTTGTTCCAGAGAAATCCATGTTTTTCTTATATGTGAATTAGCTGAGGTCTATTGGCTGGGCACTAGTTTCCCTGGGAATATACCTTCAAGAGCTTATTTTAAATGTAAGAAGGATTACCAGTGTGAGCTATGTAGATCAGGAGAGTAAACAGTCAGTCATTAGATGTCTCACACTGGTGACACTCCCTTTCACACTGCAGTTTTTCCCTGATCAGGGTTCATTAGGTTTTGTGTGCCAAGAACAGGAGTGAAACTTGCAGAGAAATAATATAAGGCTGAAGGCACACTGTCGTGCATCAAACACGGAGCGTGTTTGATGCACGACAGTGATGTGTGTTTGTGGGTGTGTGTGGTACGAGTATGGTGCGTGTGGTGAGTGTGGCTGGCTGTATGTATGTAAGTGTACTGTGATTGTGAGGTGTGAGTGCGTGTGTGCTGCGTGATTGTGATGCTGTCTGTGGTCCTGAAGGACCGTGGGCAGCATTTTTCGGAGAATAGAAACTCTGCGGCTGTCAAAGCCACAGAGTTTAAATTTCCCGCTTTGCCGATACAGTAAGCTATCATCTTGTACGCTGTGATAGCAGCGGTACAAGATGTTTAGCTAAGACAATGATGATTGTAGTAAAATAATGTAGTCTGGGGTTATTTTACTGATTAACCCCATCAGATTCCTCTGCGCCACATGTGTGCGCAGAGAATGCTGATGCGGCTCTAAACCCAGTAATGAAGGTGTTAATATTCAGCTGGTGTAGTGGCACCATGTATGTTGAGAGTGTCCTCACTCTCTGCAGACATGGTGTCATTACATCATATGGGTGAAGGGGTTAATTGTTTAGTAAAATGGGTTAAAAGAACTGTCGGCTTTAGAATGTCACTGAGAAAGCTGGCGGTCTGTTACTGCCTATGGGGAGCTGTCCCCTCTCATGGTGCTGAAGCCCTGTCTCGCCTTCAGCACCTGCACTGTTCAGCACCATGAGAGGGGACAGCTCCCCATAGGCAGTAACAGGGAGACGACTTTCTCTGTGAATTTATAAACCCGACAGCTGTTTTAACCCATTTTACAGACCAATTAACCCCTTCACACGTTTTTGGTGCCACACTCACACCTTGTGCTGTACGGGGTCGAGATTTTCTCACCCCCATACACTTGCATTGTGCTCACATGCGTCAGAATCATGTGCAGTCGCAGCATGCTGCGATTGCACTCCCTTCTGACTCGCAATGTGAGTTAGGTGCGGAGGACTCGCACCAGTGTGCCCTGCCTGATAGGGCAACACTGGTCCGAGTGCAATGCGAGTTTCCCTCACATTGCACTCGCGCGAGTCCCTAGCACCGTGTGCCTTCAGCCTAATTGAAAGATTAACACCTATTCTGAGTTTTGGAGGCACTCCTGGTTTTGGCACACAAACCTGATGGATCCTGATCAAGGAAAAACTGCAGTGTGAAACCAGCCTAAGCTCTGGAGGCAGAATCTCAGAGAGATAAGTGTCTAGCTCATAAATGTTAACAGCTCAATAAAAAAAAATGTGGATTTATTTATTCAACTTTCTATGACCTGCATATCTCGGCTTTGTAGGATTAATCCTATGATTCCCTTATAAACAATTTGCCACTTTTTCTGCGAACTGAAAAAAAAACGTTTATAAACAAGAAGACAATATGCTCTATTTTGCAGAATTTGGGCAAAAAATGTCATGGAATATCACAAGAGAAAGAAAGAAAAGTGACTTCAATAATGACTCCAAGTTATTTCTACATTAAAGGGGGTTTCCCACTACCAAAGTGAATTTTAAAGTTGATTTTATTCAAGAGATCTTGGAATAATAAGAATTTCCGCAATTGGAGGTGTTTTCAAAATGTTTTCCAGTGCTGAGACAATCTTTTATCTGTGTCTCTGCTATGAACTATGTAATTGCATTGTCCGGTAATGTCACAGCTCCTGGGCAGGGAAGGAAGTTAAAGAGGACCTGTCACCAAACCAGGCGTGGTGATCTAATTACAGCACTGGATGCAGCATGTCTGCAGCATCCAGGCAAGGGGTCACCCAGCACTTGAGCAGCCCTGTACCCCGAGATAATACACTTAGAAAACTTACATGCTCCAGCCATTAAGGAGGTGGCTAGGGGCTGCAGCCAAGGGCAGATTCATACCGACTGCATGTTTAATCTGCCCACCGCTGCCAATCATTCTCTACCTCTTCAGCAGCATTTAAACAGGTTTTTTTTCCAGAACTTGCTGTTTGGCTCCGCCCCTCAAGGGGCGGGGCTAAGCAGACTTTCTGGGAGAGAAAAAAAAACGCTGTTGAATGCTGGAGAGGGAGAGAATGATTGGCAGCGGTGGGCAGATTAAACATGCAGGGGGTGTGAATCTGCCCTTGGCTGCAGCCCCTAGCCACCTCCTTAGTGGCTGGAGCATGTAAGTTTTCTAAGTGTATTATCTCGGGGTACAGGGCTGCTCAAGTGCTGGGTGACCCCTTGTCTGCATGCTGCAGACATGCTGCATCCAGTGCTGTAATTAGATCACCATGCCTGGTTTGGTGACAGGTCCTCTTTAAAGGAAAACTGTCAGGTCAAATATCCATATGTAACTGCTTTCATTTTCTAATTCCTCACTCTAAATTCTCTATATTTATGTATTTATTTTATTTATATTTCCCTCCCATCTTCTGTAAACTTCAAATAAAGAGATTCATTCCATCTGTCACTCACAGTAAATGATCCACTTAGTTCTCTGCTATCCACTCCCTATGCAAGAATGTTCATGTCACATACTCACACCACATCACTGCACAGGAGATCACTGGGGGGAGGGGGCTGTATTCTCCTCTCTGCTCTCTGTGTCTGCAGCCAAGAGAGAGGTGAAATAGAACAGAAACTGTCACAGCAGCATGCCTGCTTACAGAAAGAGATGGAGTCTAGATAAGTCAGATCGGCAATAGCTCTCTCTCTTCTTGTCTTCATCAGAACAGAAGCTACTGACACCCGACACTGCACTGTCTGAG
Organism: Allobates femoralis; assembly: GCA_033576535.1. NCBI lineage: Eukaryota > Metazoa > Chordata > Amphibia > Anura > Aromobatidae > Allobates > Allobates femoralis. Next base: position 370,319,607 of record JARQOC010000003.1, read on the forward strand.
AGTGTCGAGCCCACTGGGACAAGGGTACTCGGTACCGGATCGGGTCTGCTACAGGGGAAGTCACGGGTAGTCCTGGTCCAGACCGTGTCCCGGGCTGGCAAATAAAAAGGGCATATTTACAGGGGATTGTCAATCGTGACGCCACCCACTATGTGCGGCCAGTGATGGGGCCGCCGCTGCTGCAGAACCTCCGGGGATGATGTAATGGCAGCGTAGATGGAATAGTTCCAGTGGGTAGAACTGTATTCCCCGGGGCAGTGTTGGTTAGAATCTATGATGTTGTGTGCAGACTCAGTGCTGAGTGCAATTCACTTACTAGCCAGATGCTGCAGAAATCCTTCCTCGGTGCTGGAGCTGGCAAGCTGTGGCTCTGCAGGTTGCGGCTGTTGTAATCCTGTAAGGAGGGAATAGTTCGCAGGCAGAGACACACCAGAGAGTTGGATTCAGGGTTCACCGTGTTTACTTCTTACGTTCTCAAACTCAAGTTACAGTTCGACACAGTTCTTACAGTCGGTTACAAGTCTCAGTACACGGGCACACTTTCCCTTACTCTCTGCAGCCAGGTCTCTTTCTCTGTGACCCCTCACTCTTTCTCCTTTCCGGGCTGTTAACTCTCTGCATCTGTGTTCACTTGGTGTGCGTCTCCGTACAGTATGGAAGTGACTCGGGCCCCTGTGGGTCCTCCTGTTTGTCACTGAGCTGCCTGTCCTTTGGGGTAGGGACCCTAACGTGTAGCTGTGATCCCCCGTCGGTTGTTTGGGGATCCCGGATAAAACTACGGTCCCCTCTAGAGCCGACACTCTACTCAGCCCAGCCTCCAGCAGTCCTCCAGTGTGAGGCTCTACCAGGCTCTCTCTACTGTGTCTTCCAGTGTCATAGGAGGGCTACTCCGCCTGCAATCGGTCGTTTTGGCTGTAATTCTAGGGCCCGGGTATCATCGTCCCTCTCTGTCCTCTCACACTCCTGGGGATCTGGCTTTCTCTCTCCTCCGGCTCGCACTGGCTCGGTACAGATTCTGCGCTCCTACACCTCACTCTTCCAGGACGTGTGATTCCTTCTTTCTTCTCAGCTTAACTCGACCCACTGCTGTCTCTTGGCCTGTGCCGTGCTCCTCAGCTTGCTGCTGGTCTGTGTCTTTGCAGCTCGGCACCCTCGGCCTACTGACTCCTTCCTCCTCCCCCTTCACTATTTCTACTGTCAGTCACCTGACTACGTGTGTGTCCAACCCACTCCTCTAAATCCACCACCCCTCGCCTGCCTAGAGTCTCCAAGCTCAGGGCTGGATGCTGCCCTCTACTGTACGTGGGTTGTGTGGGCAGTGAGGGTGTTGTTGTGCAACTGTCGTCCTACCAGCCTGGCTGCAGTTCCTTTTGTGGCCTCCTGGACGCAGGGGTGCCACAAGAGCAAAGGGGGGAGGGAGAAGGGAGGAGAGAGCTGCTGAGAGGAAGGAGAGAGCTGCTGAGAGGGATTGCATAATTACATGACAGTTTATACAGCACAGGACTATCCCTGTTTGGTTATAATGGAGAGGACTAATCCAGGAGCTCACTGCAGTAACATAGTAACATAGTATTTCATTTAAGGTTGAAGGAAGACCTTAAGTCCATCTAGTTCAACCCATAGCCTTACACGTTGATCCAGAGGAAGGCAAAAAAAAACCATGTGGCAACGCTAGGCTCCACATTGGGGTCGGCAGGGTCTGACAATGCTGATAACATGGAAACTACAAACAGTACAATAATGATTTGACATGTTTTTAAAAGGTCTGCCCAGGCTCTATTCAGGGGTAATGTTAGTATCATACTGAAAAATGACCTGACAGTGTCCCTTTAAAAAGTATACAGACATTACAGCACAGGATGACAACTGATTTTCTTGTGAGATAAAACATTTTCATGTCTATTTTTTTAAAAAAAAGGTTTTACCTCAAAGAAAAAATATTTTGAGGTCCCATGCTGTAATGTTTGTAATACTTTTTCCACAATAAAAAAAAGTGTTGAGCTAATCTTATATAAATACATTCAGATGTGGAACTTATTATTATTATTATTCCAATATCTGTTCATTAAAATTAATGTTGTGCATGGGAAAACCCCTTTTAGGCCACGTGCACACGCTGAGTATTTGATGAGGTTTTTACCTCAGGATTTGTAGACAAAACCAGGAGTGGAGCAATCGGAGGAAAAGTCTAATGGTAGCTTCACACGCCGCAATATCGGCTGGCAATCCTAAAGGCGATATGTTGCCCCGGAGCAATCGCCGTGAAATTGCCTCACTGTTGCGGCGTGTGATTGGGGAATTTCGCATCGATAAATCGCCTCTCGCCTGTCGCCTGATTCCTGAGCAGTGCTCTGAAATCAGCCTCAATCATGAAGGCGATATTTCCGTGTTGTGGCGTGTGATAGGGCGATAGTGATGGAATCAGCGTTGCCTATGATTTCACATAGGCGTGCCACAGCGTGCTGTAGTCTGTGCCCCGTGTGAACTGATTGGTGTGGTCTACTGTGTTCCCATTGGCTATCAATTGACACCTCGCCATATTTGAAGAGTTGTCCGTTTAGCGCCACACAATGGCAATGCCGTCATGTATTAGCCAGCCTACCAGAGCAGGCTGACCAATCGTAACGCTGTTGCGTTGTCTAATGAGCGCTTAAGGGGCGCGGTGTAAACCACTGCGGCACACCTATCTTTTCACCGCGCTGAACATGTACGCCCACATTGCCTTTGAGATTGCGGCATGTGAACTGGGGATAGGATTAGCCAGGATTGCTTCCGCTGTACGTGAGGCGATTTCCGGATCGACATTCGCCTTACTTTCAGGGCGCAATTGCGGCATGTGATGCCGCCATCGGCGATCTGAGGTGAGCATGAAAAACGGGCACGCGCACGTTAAATCGCCTCATATCGCCAGCCGATATTGCGGCGTGTGAAGGTACCATAAAAGAAACAAGTGCAACACTTCTTCTGTATTTAATTATCCAGTCCTGGTTTTGGCTACAAATCCTGAGGTAAAAAACTCATCAAATACTGAACGTGTGCACGTGGCCTTATGTATTGAATTATAAAAAACCTGAAGATGTAGAGGTATATAGGAAGGAACTATTTTAGATATTCACTACTGTTTTCTTTTTGTAACCTTTAGAACTAATTCAGATTCAGCATTGCATCAAAGTACAATGAATCCTAGTCAACAAGAAGCCTTCAGTGGAAGCTCTCAGGATATTCTGCAAAAGAGAGGTACTAATGTAATACTTATAAATTGCTCATGGGTTTAACCAAACTTTGTAAGTACTGCCTTTGAAGGTACAACTGTATTTTAAAGGGAATCTGTCAGCAGGTTTTCACTATGTAATCTGACTGGAGATTGATGCAGGAGATGAGATCCGGATTCCTGTGATATATCAGTTCACTGGATGCAGCAATTTTGACAGAATTAAATTTTTCTCTACTGTATTTAAAGGGATCCTGTCACCCCCAAAACACCTCATAAGCTATTAAAAGATGTCCCTAGAGCATAGTAACACTTATCCTACACTTCTTTTTGCTCCTAAATGCAGCTAGTGAAAATGTAGATAAACGTTATTAAACTCACTCATTAGCGATGTTAATGAGTGACTACTGTATGCATAGTCACCCAGGCAGGCTTTTCCTCCTCATAATATCACACCTTAATAGGCGTGATCTTCAATGCAGATTCAAATGTGCGCCTCCCCGCTCTCCTTTGTGTCGGCGTGGCTGCAGTGCGGCTGTATGATGCGAATCGCGTCATTTCCAGCTTCGGGTGACGTGGGTACACCCGCGCCGCTCTGTTAGCTTCAAGCCTCGCACTGCGCATGCGTGCTGGAGGCATAACAGAGCGGCGCGGGTGTACATATGTCACCCAAAGCCGGAAATGACGCGATTCGCGTCATACAGCCGCACTACCAGCCCCGCCGACACAGAAGAGAGCTGGGAGGCGCGCATTTGAATCTGCGTTGAAGATCATGCCTATTAAGGCGTGATATTATGAAGAGGGAGAGCCTGCCTGCGTGACTATGAATACACTAGCCACTCATTAACATCGCTAATGAGTGAGTTTAATAACGTTTATCTACATTTTCACTAGCTGCATTTAGGAGCAAAAAGGAGTGTAGGATAAGTGTTATTATGCTCTAGGGACATCTTTTAATAGCTTATGAGGCGTTTGGGGGTGACAGGATCCCTTTAAAGCAGAGCTTTGAATGTTTACCTCCGCACACACCACTGAGTGTCTGCTTTCTCTGTATTGTTGGACCAGCAAGCAAGGGACAGCCAGTTAGCTAGTGTTAATCTCCTACTGATTGATCACTAAATTTATTGAAACAGAAACACACAGCGCTCTAAGTAACACATCCCTGGAATCAAGGGTCAGTCCCACCTCATGCTGCTTTCAGGACAAATAGCAAAAACCTGCCGATTGTCACGTCCTACTGACGGACTCCACACGTGGACCCACTGGACCGCGTAGAGCGGATGCTGATACCGGGATGACAGAGAGACGGACCAGTAAAGTAGAGTCAACAGGTTTATTAACAACACACACCCACGCCCCAGGGGAGGGCCACACGGCCACAGCACCAGAACACCACCGAAGGAGGCCCCGGAGCGCTTAACCCCTATACAGGGATTCCGCCGGTACCAACCTCGGAGGGACCGATGAAGCGGACACGGGTGTTGAACCGACCCAAGGCAACGTGGGAAACAATACAGCAACCGGGTATAGGATCGGAAACGGGGAACCGGGAACACGGGGAATCCGGAGCCAGGCTTGAGACAGCGATCCGCTTGGAAGAGATCCGGGAAACCGGCCAGGAACACGGCGGTCAGCAAGGAGCCGGCTGGGCAGGAATCTGTAGGAAGGAACACACAGAAATCAGGTAACAAGCCAAATAAGGAGCGACCTGACCAGACCAGAAATGGCAACTCCTCAAGGAGGAAGTTGCCCTGGCCCCGACTGACTGGAAACAGGAAGTTTATATCATAGCAGGGCAGTCCTGATTGGCAAGACACAGAAGCATGGTGATTCGCTGAGGGGAGGAGCATGCTCCCTGCAGTCTCTCCAGCAGAAACAGGTTTGGAGATGTAGTTTCATGTGCTCAAGCAGTAGCCCCGGAAAAGGAGGAGAAGAGCAGCGCTACTCCAGCAGAGGGCGCTGGAACCCTGCGGCAGACCCCCGAGGGGTAACACTGATAGATCTCTTTGAATGTTACTATATGATTTCTTCAGTAAGTTTTTACTTTTGTTCTCTATCATGCCTAGCATTTCCATGTTTGGTGCTAGTTTCTTCAAATTTGACTGTATAAAATCTTTGTACTCTGGAGTTCCCACCAGGGTTGGGCAAAGTACTTTGGTGGCGTTGGCAGATGAAGCTGATGTCTGGCCCTCTTCCCCCCACTGAACTCTCAGCTCCCAAGTAAAGGAAAGGGAGACTAAGGTAACAGGAACGCTAACACAACCCCCATCTCCCCCTCTGATGAGTCAGGTAACAAGCTCTGACAACTACTTTGACTAGAATTGTTACTTTTTCCACCAAAAAATACCTGGAAAAGTGAAAAAAAAAAGTGGTGTACTTTAGGGGTGAGGCTTAACAGGGAATAGATTTTCAGTTGGTTATGATTAATCAATGTTTGTGGACCACTTCAAAGAATCATAGAATGGTAAAGTTGGAAGGGACCTCCTGGATCATCTGGTTCAACTCCCTTGGTCAAAGCAGGATTCACTAAATCATCCCAGACTTATATCTGTACAGATTCTGCTTGAAGACTTCCATTGAAGGGGAACTTACCACCTCCCTTGGCAGGCTGTTCCACTCCTTGATCACCCTCACTGTCAATTAGTTTTTTCTAATATTTAATCTGTGTCTCCTCCCATTAAAATTCATCCCTTGCTTCTAGTCTTTTATTGTGCAAATGAGAATAAAGCTAATCCCTCCACATTGGGACAGCCCTTGAGATATTTGTAGACAACTATTAAGTCTCCTTTCAGTCTTCTTTTTGGCAAACCAAACATTCCCACATCTTATTCCTCAGAGGACATAGTTTGCAGAACGGTCACCATTCTAGTCGCTCTTCTCTGAACTTGCCCCAATTTGTTGATGTATTTTTTAAAATGTGGTGCCCAGAACTGAACATAATTTTCCAGATGAGGTGAAACCAAAGAGTAGAGGTGAATGACTTCACTTGATCTAAGACCATATGTTTCTGTTAATACATCCCAGATTTGTGTTTGCCTTTTTTGCTGCTGCATCACACTGTTGACTCATGTTCAGTTTTTGATCTATTACTATATCCAAGTCTTTCACATCTGCTGTTGCTTAGCCCTATTCCTCCCATTCTAAGTATTCTTTTTTCATTTTTGTTGCCCAGATGTAGGACTTGGCATGTCTCCCCGTTACAAATAGAGTGTTTGGTTTGGGTCGCCAAACATCAGGGTGTTCACTGAATTTTTCCACAAACTGTTCACCAAATCCCATTGAAATCAATGGCAGGCAACATGAAATACATATAAAACACCTTCAAAGGTGGCCAAAACCTGCTAAACTGCTCAAATTAGTGCCAGACACCAGCAAAAGGGACAACAAGCGAGCCAGAGTAGAAATGGTATCATGATGTATGAGTGCACAAGACACGGTCTATGCCAGCATGCAGACTCTTCAAAATCAGTAAAAAATAGGAGGTGGAGGTTAAATTTTGGAGGTGGGTGAAAGTCAGAATTACCACATGGATGAGTCACAGAGGAAAAGTGGCAGCAGTTTTCTACATTAAATAATGTTCCAAATTATTATGCAAATTGGTTTTACGTGTCATAGGGTTTTTTTTTTCAATGAAACCCATTGATGGTATTGTGTCTCAGGGTTCTTTGGATCACTGAAATAAATCTCAGATACCTGTGATAATTAGTTTGGCAGATGAGTCCAATAAAAGGAAAACTGAATGTTCCACAATATTACGCAGGCCACAGTTTTCAAGTAACATGGGAAAGAATAAGGATCTCTCTGTTGCCGAAAAGCAACAAATAGTGCAATGCCTTGGACAAGGGATGAAAACATTAGATATTGCATGAAAACTTAAGCATGATCATCGTACTGTGAAGAGATTTGTGACTGATTGAATGAGGAAGGTTTCTGTCAGTCAAGTTCATCGGATTAAGAGAATAGCCTTACAAACCAGCAAACAGATATTTGAAGCTGATGGTGCCTCTGGAGTACCTCGAACCTCAAGGTGAAGGATCCTTCAAAGGCTTGCTGTGGTGCATAAACCTCCTATTCGGCCACCCCTAAACAGTGCTCACAAGCAAAAACAGTTGCAGTGGGCCCAGATATACATGAAGACTAATTTTCAAACAGTCTTATTTACTGATGAGTGCCAAGCAACCCTGGATGGTCCAGATGAATAGAGTAGTGGATGGTTGGTGGATGCCACCATGTCCCAACAAGACTGTGACGTCAGCAAGGAGGCGGAGGAGTCATATTTTGGGCCAGAATCATTGGGTAAATGCTGGTGGGCCCCTTTAAGGTTCCTGAAGGTGTGAAAATGGCCTCTGCAAAGTATATAGAGTTTCTGACTGACAACTTTCTTCCATGGTACAAAAAGCAAAAACGTGCCTTCAGGAGCAAAATCATCTTCATGCATGACAATGCACTATCTTATGCTGCAAAGAATACCTCTGTGTCATTGACTGCTATGGGCATAAAAGGAGATAAACTCATGGTGTGGCCACCATCTTCCCCTGACCTCAACCCTATAGAGAACCTTTGGTGTATAATCAAGCAAAAGATCTATGAGGGTGGGAGGCAGTCCACATCAAAACAGCAGCTCTGGGAGACTATTCTGACATCATGCAAAAAAAAAAAAATGCAAGAAGAAACTCCCCAGAAACTCACAAGTTCAATGGATGCAAGAATTGTGAAGGTGATATCAAAGAAGGGTTCCTATGTTAACATGTAACTTGGCCTGTTAGGATGTTTTGGAGTTAAATAGCTTTTTATTTCAGTGAATCTGACCTCCTAATGCTGCAAATTCAACAAATGAGCATTTTCAGTTCTTTCAAACATATCAAATGTTTAGAAACTCTACTGTGCCTAATAATTTGGAACAGTGCATTTAGAGTTTTTTTTTTAATTTTGAAGATTATACTGCTATCATTGGGAGGTTTCTTCAATAAAATTTGATGTATACTCTTAACAGGTGATGACTTTTATTACACTAACTGTCATTTGCACCGACCATTTAGGAAAATCAGAGAAAAATATCATTTGCATAATAATTTGGAACACAGTGTGTAGCGCTGCTATACATGTACAATAATGTACCGTCAGGCCACAGGAAAGTGGCATCAATTGCCCCAGACCTAAAATTGAACAATGCCTGAATACATGGCACAGGTTCTGGAATAGGGCCTGGCTTATCATTTCACAGTTAAACATTGAGTAGGAATGAGGAGGATGGGTGACAGGTGTAGCACTGTTTCAGCGGGTACCTGATGAAGGCGGAGACCCGCTAAATCATGTTGTGAGAGACACATTTGTTATCTCTTCTATAGAGATGAGCGTTGTTCGATTCAAAATGTTCGAACAATTCAAAATTGAACGATTCAAAAAAATTCGAACAATTTGCTAAAAATCTGGTAATTCGAGGTTATGTTCGATAAGGCTTTGTTGACCAAAAGCATTACTGACTTTTCACAGTAATGCTATTGTTTAACTTTATTATGAGATTCAGTGTTTAGGAATAGTGGACGGGAGGAGGGGGGCGGGGCTGGGGAGAAGTCTGTGGTCAAACAATGCAGATCTCCATTCTTTTTTCCTTCCCCCACTTGCTGTGTGTGGTCCGGTCTGTCAGCCTATCGGCACGCATAGAGCCAGGTGCACTTTTTGCACACAAGTGCTTGTGTCATTTGCTAGGTATGTCACATGTCCTTGCTATATAACAACCGGCCATTTTCCCTACTCGCCATTTTTTCAGTGTTGGAGCTCAGTGTTCATTTTTTACTTCATCTAGCTAAGTAAATCCTTTTTGGCCTGTAGCAATGTGTGCCAGGCACTGGTGTAGCACTGTTGTGAAGAAATCTACACCCCCTGTCTTTGCTAGCCATTTTTTACTGCATCTAGCCAAGCAAATCCTTTTTGGCTAATGGCAGTGTGTGCCAGGCACTGGTGTAGCACTGTTGTGAAGAAATCTACACCCCCTGTCTTTGCTAGCCATTTTTTACTGCATCTAGCCAAGCAAATCCTTTTTGACTAATGGCAGTGTGTGCCAGGCACTGGTGTAGCACTGTTGTGAAGAAAGCTACACCTCCTGTCTTTACTAGCCATTTTTTACTGCATCTAGCCAAGCAAATCCTTTATGCTAGTAACAATGTGTGCCAAGCACTGGTGTAGCACTGTTATGAAGAAAGCTACACCTTCTGTCTTTAATGGTACCTTTACACAGGAAGGTAGAAACCGCCAGGCATCGGACACAATTGTGCCTGTTGCCATGAAAACACCACGAAGTGGTGGCGTGTAATTCAGGAATTTCCTTCCTGTGTCTTGCAGCTCCTTCGGATACCTGTGTCTGAGCCGTGCTCAAAAACAGGAAGGCACAATCCTTATGGTGGTGGCGTGTAATCGGGGCACAGGCACGGTATTTGCATGGCCTAGTGAAATCCCTGGGACGTGACACAGCGTCATGGATACACGCTCCATCAGCTATCATTGGTGGGGGCTACTGTGTAACCATTGGCTGTCCCTGCACAGAGCGCCATATTTAATGAGCTGACCAGTCACACTACACATTTGCAATAGCGTCATGTATTAGCCAGCCTTCCTGCGCAAGCTGGCCAGTCATGATGCTATTGCATTGTCCAATCACCGTACGAGCGTCACGTAATACACAACTCTGACACACCTATGTACCTGTGGCGCGAAAGATGTACGCCCATATTCCCTTGTGGTAGCGGCGTGTAAATCAGGGAAGGTACTCCACAGAAGGTAACCCACGGCACCCGTCGGCACTTCCGGGGAACAAAAATACCTTCAGTGGAGCACGTTGTGGCGGCGTGTATATGCGACATCGGCAACCGTTAGCAACAGTTAAAAACGCGTGTAAAGGTACCATAATAGCTATTTTTACTGCATCTAGCCAAGCAAATTATTTTTGGCTTGTAGCAGTGTGTGCCAGGCACTGGTGTCGCACTGTTGTGAAGAAAGCTGCACCTCTTGTCTTTACTAGCCATTTTTTAACTGCTTGTAGCCAAGAAAATCCTTTTTGGCTTGTATCACTGTTTCACTAGGAAGCTGTGGTCCAGTTTTCTGTTGAAATCTACCGCTACACAGCGCAGAAACACTTTTATATTGCATCTGCTCAAACCTACTTACCAAAACCTATTTAGGGTAGTACCCAGGGGTGGACTGGCCCAGGTGGCAGGGGGACAAGTGCCCCCCAGGCTGGTGGTGTTGCCCTCATTTAGGGCTGCCCCCCCGCCGAAATGGGCCGGCTGGCCTTACTTTGCGGCCGCAGAATACCAGGCGACGCGGCCGACATGCAGGTGAGAGAGTCCACTTCGGGCTGATAGCAACAAGTTCCCCCCCCTGCTCCTCACTTCAGCCTGACAGCAACCCGCTCCTCACTTCAGCCTGATAGCACCCATCCCTTCCCCACCAGCCCCGCTCCTCACATCGGGCTGGATTAACATCTCTGCCTCCCAGGATAAACAGCACCAGCCCGCCCCTGGTAGTACCACTCTTTCACTAGGTAGCCGTGGTCCAGTGTCCTGTTGAAGTCTACAGCCACGCAGCGCAGAAAACACTTTTGTATTGCGTCTGGCCAAACCTACTTACCAAAACCTATTTAGGGTAGTACCACTGTTTCACTAGGTAGCTATACTCCAGTGTTTTGTTGAAATCTACCACCACACAGTGCAGAAAACACATTTTTATTGCATCTGCCCAAACCTACTTACCAAAACCTATTTAGGGTAGTACCACTGCTTCACTAGATAGCTGTGGTCCAGTATTCTGTTGAAATCTACTGCCACACAGTGCAGAAAACACTTTTGTATTGCATCTGCCCAAACCTACTTACCAAAAGTCATTTAGGGTAGTACCACTTTATCACTAGGTAGCTGTACTCCAGTGTTCTGTTGAAATCTACCACCTCACAGCGCAGAAAACACTTTTGTAGTGCATCTGCCCAAACCTACTTACCAAAACCTATTTAGGGTAGTTCCACTGTTTCACTAGGTAGCTGTGGTCCAGTATTCTGTTGAAATCTACCGCCACACAGCGCAGAAAACACTTTTGTATTGCATCTGCCTAAACCTACTTACCAAAACCTATTTAGGGTAGTACCAGTTTCACTTGGTACCTGTACTCCAGTGTTCTGTTGAAATCTACTGCCACACAGTGCAGAAAACACTTTTGTATTGCATCTGCCCAAACCTACTTACCAAAAGTCATTTAGGGTAGTACCACTTTATCACTAGGTAGCTGTATTCCAGTGTTCTGTTGAAATCTACTGACACACAGCGCAGAAAACACTTTTGTATTGCATCCGCCCAAACCTACTTACCAAAATCTATTTAGGGTAGTACCATTGTTTGGCCACTCAGCTCTGCTAGTTTTACATCCATGGTTTTTTGTGCCAACTGCAGAGTTGCAAATTAGTTTCCCTTAAATATGTGTGGAAAAAAGTCTGCTGATGAATGGAAAGGGTAAAATCTTTGTGTTTGTGGGGTAGTTGCTAAAGTAGCAGAAACATCTGTTGAACAAATACCATCTTCAAGCCAAACTAAAATGTCTACTTCTTTTCGTGGATAATCTGCTATCATGCCTTTCTTACTCAGCAGAGGATCGCTAAAACTTGTAGATGAGGCCCAAAAAGAGCAAGTGCTTCAATGGATATCAAGCGCTCCATCAAGTGGGCTTTCCTCCACCTCAACTTCAACATCACAAACACTCCGGTCCTCAGAGGTGTCACCCCAATCGCACTTGCTTCCTCACAGCTCACAAGTCTCCAGCCTCCCTACTGACTATGGGTTAACACAGATGGGTGAGTCTGCAGAGCTGTTCACTCATACTATAGCCTGAGAATCAGAGGTCTGTTCTAAAGCTTCATTGAGTCAAGACAAGGAAATGATCTGCACCGATGCCCAAAATCTTTTGGAGTCGGATCCAGGCCCAGATGAAGAAGGGTCCGAGCATAATGTACACCCTCATTCCCAAACTGTTACCCCTGTTGGTGGAGGCAATGAGGCAGATGATGATGAGACTCAAAATACCTGATTGGAACGACCAAACCACTATGGCTAAATAAAGCTGTAAGGGGTGCAATAAGTGACAAAAAGAAAGCATTTAGGGTATTAAAGCAAGTAGGTAGTGATGAGCCATTAAATAAATACAGAAAATTAAATAACATCTGTAAAAAGCGAATCAAGGCAGCAAAGACTGAGACAGAGAGACTCATTGCCAGAGAAAGTAAAAAAAAAAATCACAAAATATTTTTTAACTACATTATTAGTAAGAAACTAAAAAATGATTTTGTTGGCCCCCTTAAAATAGCCTGGGTGAAATGGTGGAGGAGGATGAGGAAAAAGCCAATATGCTAAATTACTTTTTTTCAACAGTATTTACACAAGAAAATCCAATGACAGACAACATGATCAGTGATAACAAAAATTCTTCATTAAATGTCACCTGCTTAACCCAGCAGGAAGTATGGCACCGCCTAAAAATCACTAAAATTGACAAATCCCCAGGCCCGGATGGGATATACCCCAGAGTACTGCAGAAATTGAGTACTGTAATAGATAGACCATTATTTTTAATATCTAAAGATTCCATAATAACAGGGTCTGTACCACAGGACTGGCGTATAGCAAATGTGGTGCCAACATTCAAAAAGGTGACAAAAACTGAACTTTGAAATTATAGCCAAGTAAGCTTAACCTCTACTTTGGGTAAAATCCTAGAGGGTTTTCTAAGAGATGCTATAGTGGAGTATCTGAAGAAAAATAACCTCATGACCCAATATCAACATGGGTTTACGAGGGACCTTTCCTGTCAAACTAATCTGATAAGCTTCTATGAAGAGATAAGCTGTGGATTGGACCAAAGAAATGCAGTGGACGTGGAGTATATGGACTTTTCAAAAGCTTATGATACAGTGCCACACATCAGGTTGATATGTAAAATGGGAGCAATGGGGATAGGGGAAAATATGTGTAAGTGGGTTAAGAACTGGCTTAGTGATAGGAAGCAAAGGGTGGTTATTAATGGAACACACTCAGAATGGGACACAGTTAACAGTGGGGTACCACAGGGGTCAGTATTGGGCCCTCTTCTTTTTTTTTTTGCAATAAATCTTTTTATTAATTTTCACAGCATAAAACACAGAACAGGCGAAAACTTCACCAAAATCAAGTCCAGGGGGAAACAACAAGTACCATAACTGTTGCTGTAAATCAGAGAACACACGATACCCTCCAAATAGTACGGCCCTCCGGCAATCCGCCGTAGGGCCCGCTTCTTTTTAACATATTTATTAATGACCTCCTTGTAGGGGACATACAGAGTAGAATCTCAATATTTGCAGATGACACTAAACTCTGCAGGTTAATCAATACAGAGGAGGACAATTTTATATTACAGGAGGATTTATGTAAACTAGAAGCTTAGGCTGATAAATGGCAAATGAGCTTTAATGGGGATAAATGTAAGGTCATGCACTTGGGCAGAGGTAATAAAAGATATAATTATGTGCTTAATTGTAAAACACTGGGCACAACTGTCACTGAAAAAGACATGGGCGTATGGGTAGATGACAATCTCACATTTAGTGGCCAGAGTCAGGCAGCTGCTGCAAAGGCAAATAAAATAATTGGATGTATTAAAAGAAGCATAGATGCTCATGAGGAGAACATAATTTTACCTCTATACAAGTCACTAGTGCAACCACACTTAAGGTACCGTTATACAGTGCAATATCGTGGGTGATATCGCTGAAACGTCACGGTTTGAGCGACGTTGAAACAACATTGCAAGTGTGTTGGTGCGTGTAACAGCACGATACGACAGCGATAAATCATTGACAGGTTTATGAACATGTTGTAAAACCTGACAATATCAACTCTATCAATCTGCCGTATTGTTGTGTGTGAGACCACGATAACTATGTCGTTTACGACTTCGCCCGTTCGCTGGCTTGTGTGAGCGATACCTGCTCACTACATCGTTGGTGAGTCATCTACGATATCTAGACGTGTGACATTTCACCAACGGTGTCAAAATGATGTCGGAAATGACCGCACGCCCACGAGATCGTTGCCAACATCGTTTCAACATCGTGCTGTGTAACGGTACCTTAAGAATACTGTGTACAATTCTGGTCTCTGTTGTATAAGAAAGACATAAATTGAGTGGATACCACTATGGAGTTTTTGTTACATAAAATATAACTTTTATTAATATATAAAAGCAGACATATAAACGTTATGAACGAAGTACAAGGGAAACTCACAAAAGGCTGCAGTCAGGTAGTAACTCCCTGAGCAAGCACTGCACATATAAGGTACAAAATTCACATCAATAGCAGAATGCACAATGTAATTGGGTATGTTAACCCACATAAAAGATATAGTACCAATCACTCACCCATAGTGCACACTTGTGAAGATAACCTGGCAGTTACTCAAGGAGCCCTGGCCTGCAGCGCGCTGCAGGCCAGGGCTCCTTGAGTAACTGCCAGGTTATCTTCACAAGTGTGCACTATGGGTGAGTGATTGGTACTATATCTTTTATGTGGGTTAACATACCCAATTACATTGTGCATTCTGCTATTGATGTGAATTTTGTACCTTATATGTGCAGTGCTTGCTCAGGGAGTTACTACCTGACTGCAGCCTTTTGTGAGTTTCCCTTGTACTTCGTTCATAACGTTTATATGTCTGCTTTTATATATTAATAAAAGTTATATTTTATGTAACAAAAACTCCATAGTGGTATCCACTCAATTAATGCTTGAGAGGAGTGTTACTTATTCCCATGTACGCACACCTTCATGGTACCTTTACACGCCGCCACGGCAGGCTGGATACATCGCGCTACTTCACGTGCACGAGCACGCTCAAACGGCTACAAACGGTCAACGCACCCTCTTTACACGCCGCCACAAGGTGCGCTACGCCACGCTACATCTATAGCTAGCTACATCGCCGGGTGTCTCAAGTAGCCAGCTGTTGCTCATTTACACACCGCTACAACCAGCTACTATGGGCGGACCTGGTGCAGCAGGGACAGCACATAGGCGTGCTCCAATTGTGGATTACAAGACTTCCGTACGCTGATAGGACGAAGCAATAACATCCTGATTGGGCAGGCATCGCAGGAGGCTGAGTAATACATGACGCTCGAGCGATTGTGTAGTGTGACTCGTCAGCTCCTTTAAATATGCCTCCCTATGCAGCGACTACCAATCGTCATGCAGCAGCTTCCACCAATGATCGCACATGGGGCGCGGTAACATGGAGCCGAGGTCACGCCTTAGCTACATTGCAGCTACAGCCCCGGGTGTCCAGAGTTCCCTTCCGTTGCCTCTTTACACGCCGATACAGCTCGCTACCATCGGCGATGTTGCCTTAAGTTTATGAGCAGAGACCATAAACAGATGTATCTGTCGCCGGCTGTAGCGTCGCCTCTTCAGACGCCGCTACTACAGGCGATATGGACGCTACAAGCTACAATTGTAGCTTGTAGCGCGATGTATCCAGCCTGCCGTGGCGGCATGTAAAGGTACCATAAGGGATGATGCATCTACAACCATGAGATTATTTGATATAAGGTGTATGGTGATTTTGAATATTTATAAGAAAGACATAGTGTGACAACCATCCGCTGTGAAGCTGAGCTGCTGGTAAGGCAGCACCCCGAGAAACCCCGAGACCCTTAACCCCTATACAGGGATCTGGAATTATAGCGGAGCCCAGGGGGTAGCTGCCTATTATGAGCAACAGAGCAGGGAAGGTCGCCAGGGGAAAAAATCAAGACCCAAAAAACAAAGTCAGAAGTCCGAGTCAAAACCGAGAGGGCAGCGAAGGTACAAAATCGTCAGGCAGTAGCAGAGTCGAGAATCCAGGCAAGGGTCAAGGGCAAAACCAAGAGGGCAGCTGAGGTACAAAATCGACAGGAAGAAGCAGAGTCAGAAATCCAGGCCAAGGTCAGAGACAAAACTAAACATACACTATATCACTGGGGAACCAAAACTATATCTGGCGGCCTGCAAGACAGGCTCCAATGTATTTGAAGGGCGCGGTTACCTCCCATAGGCTGGAGCTCACAGCCCGATGACCTCATCCGGACCGCCCCTAGATCCAGGCCAGATGGAGATGCACGACTGGCTCCACCCACGCCACCTCTGACAGAAGAACGCAGGCTGCGCCTAACGGACACCTCTGCAGGGCCCGCTCCTCTGCGACCAACACCACCCAGAGGGGAAACACCGCGGCGCTCAGCGACAGAGGCAGACGTCGCGGGAGCAGTTCCATATGAGGACAAGGCCCTCCTGTCACCGGTGCCACCAGCGGAAGGAATCCGGCTCCTCCCAGCGGCCGAGGCAGGAACACCGGCCACCGAGTCCAATGGCGACGTGACACATAGCTGAACTAGAGCAGGTGCAGAGAACAGCGACCAAGGTTATTAGAGGACTGAGCAGTGGTGTAACTTCAGGCCCAGGGGCCCCGATGCGAAAGCTCCAACGGGGCCCCCAATTATTGCAAATCTTTAATAGTAGTAGTCTTTTTCTATGGGGCAAAGGGACTTTTGGGGCCCCCTAGGCTGCAGGGCCCCGGTGCGATCGCAACCCCTGCACCTATTGTAGTTACGCCCCTGGGACTGAGGGGTCTGCAATACCAAGACAGGTTATTAAACTTGGGGTTATTTAGTTTGGAAAAAACAAAGGCTTAAGGGTGATCTTATAATAATGTATAAATATATGAGGGGACAGTACAGAGACCTTTTTAATGATCTTTTTACTCTTAGGCCTGAGACGGGAAAAAGAGGGCATCCTCTACGTCTGGAGGAAAGAAGGTTTAATCATTATCACAGACGTGGATTCTTTACTGTAAGAGCAGTGAGACTATGGAACTCTCTGCCACAAGATGTTGTAATGAGTGACTCACTACTAACATTTAAGAAGGGCCTGGATGCCTTTCTTGAAAACTATAATATTACCAGTTATATATACTAGATTCTTTGATAGGGCGTTGATCCAGGGACCTAGTCTGATTGCTGTATGTGGAGTCAGGAAGGAATTTTTTTCCTCAATGTGGAGCTTAGTGTTGCCACATGAGTTTTTTTTTGCCTTCCTCTGGATCAACATGTTAGGCTATGGGTTGAACTAGATGGACTTTAAGGGGCCCTTTACACGCCGCTACGACAGGATGGATACAACCCGCTA
This sequence comes from Allobates femoralis, assembly GCA_033576535.1. Classification (NCBI taxonomy): domain Eukaryota; kingdom Metazoa; phylum Chordata; class Amphibia; order Anura; family Aromobatidae; genus Allobates; species Allobates femoralis. The sequence continues at coordinate 370,337,054 of JARQOC010000003.1, forward strand.
CAGGCTACAAATGTAGCTTGTAGCGTCAATATAGCCCGTAGTAGCGGCGTGTGAAGACGGGACGTGACAGCCGGCAACAGATACATCTGTTTCCGAGCACTGCTCGAAAACAGATGGCTACAAAAGCCGATTGTAGCGAGCTGTATCGGCGTGTAGAGGCTACAGAAGGGATGTCTATACACCAGGCAATGTACCTGGTATGTAGCTGGGGCGTGACACAGCCTCCGGGATACCGCGCCCCTTCAGCGATCATTGGAGGAAGCTCCTGCGTTGCTATTGGTTGTCGCTGCACAGGGCGGCATATTTAAGGAGCTGCCCAGTCACACTACACAATTGCTCGAGCGTCATGTATTAAACAGCCTCCTGCGATGCCTGGCCAATCATGGTTTCTTGCTTTGTCCTATCAGTGTACGGATGTCTCGTAATCCACAATTGTGGCACGCCTATGTGCTGTCCCTGCTGCACCAGGTCCGCCCATATTAGCTTGTCGTAGCGGTGTGTAAATGAGGTACGATGAGCTACAGATGGCTACTTGAGGCACCCGGCGATGTATCCGGGGATAGATGTAGCATAGCGTAGCGCACCTTGTGGCGGCGTGTAAAGGTGGTGCGTTTCCCGTTTGTAACCGTTTGGCCGTGCTCGTGCACGTGAAGTAGCGGGTTGTATCCATCCTGTCGTAGCGGCGTGTAAAGGTACCCTAAGGTCCGCTTTACACACACCAACTTCTGTGACCAACTTCTGAACAGATCTCTGGTTGCAGTGAAATCATGGACACATTTGTACACAGCCACAAAATGGAACAATGTGTCCATGATTTCACTGCAACCAGAGATCTGTTCAAAAGTTGCTCACAGAAGTTGGTGTGTGTAAAGGTACCCAAAGTCTTCCTTTAACCTTAAAAACTATGTTACTATGTAACTTGAATTTGCGCTCAGGGCAGGAAGAGGTTGGCTCTGAGGACGACAAGTGTGAGAACACACAGAGTGATGATGGGGTTGGAAATCCCACTTTCTGTCAAACAGAGATGAGCCACCACCCTAGTGTTCGAATTTGATTCATCTAATTGGGGGAGTGTTCGCCAAATATTTGTCTAACACCGTCGAACACCATTGCAAACAATGGCAGGCAAACACAAACACATACAAACACATGGAAAACACATAGAAAACACACTTCAAAGGTGTCCAAAAGCTGACAAACTACTCAGAAGGCACAACAAACAATGGAGAAGTGACAAGTACATATAGTCATGGGAAAAGAAAAGAGGTGGAGGAGTAAAAGGAGGAGGAGACACAGATATAGGTATGTCATGCCCTTCTAAAGGCCTTGTTTACACATACCATCCGTTTTTGCCTTAAATTCGTTTTTGGGAGCATTTCGGACAATTTTTTTTTCAAAGTCCAAAAACGCATATGCGTTAACGCATATGCATGTGCTTTTTTTAAAAAACACATGCTTTTTATGCAGCATGCCAAAAACACTGCTAGCTGCGTTTTTGGGGTGCTGTAAAAAAACGCATGCGTTTTTTAAAAAACACATGCGTTTTTTTTAACATGGGGCCCTATGGGAAACGCATGCGTTAACGCATGGCACATATAGGTACCTGCATTAATGCATGCTATAACGCAGTGTTTCCCAACTCCAGTCCTCAAGGCACACCAACAGAGCATGTGTTCAGGATTTCCTTAGTATTGGAATCATCACCTCTGCAAGTGATTCAGTTATCACCTGAGCAATACTAAGGAAATCCTGAAGACAAGAACTGTTGGTGTGCCTTGAGGACTGTAGTTGGTGCTATAACGCATATGCGTTTGTAATGAAAAAATGACTAAGTCCCAAAACTTGCCAAAAACGTCCAGGACCTCAGGGGAGACTATTGGCACCCTTAAATAAACTGATCCATTTTTCTAAGGGCTTAAAAAACGCATTAGGATGTGTGAATCATAATCATGTAAAACACAGCAAGGGGACTCCAACAAGAGTCTCCAGTTTTTCAAAAATTTGGGCTCAGACACCACTTAAGTGACATCAATTGCCCCAGAGTTGCAAGCTTAAAATGGTTGGTAAGGTGACTTTCATGCAGCACATTCCAAAATCCACAAGCCTTTAGTCTCCCCATGTTATCTGTAAGATTTGTCACCAAAGTCTAAGTAGAGGCCAAAAAATCAATAGTTTGAGTACTTCATGCATGAACCGTCACATGGATATGAACCATAAGTCGCAGTGGGAAGCTCACTGTGCTACAATGCGGCCTAACGGGCCGGGCCAACCACCATCTGCCCCATCAAGTGCATCCGTGGCCTCTTCATCCTCTGTGTGTTGACAGATAAGCGCATGCAGCTGTGTCCAGTGACAATGTAGACAGACTAACGTTCATCAAGATGAACAAGTCATGCATCTGCAAGGACTTTTCTACCCTTGTGTTATCCTGAGTTGGGTCATCCTTTGCAATCTCAAAAAGGCCCAGGCTAGGCAAGGCTTACAGCCCAATACAACTTGAAGAAGAGCCACCATGGCTTCTGCTCAGAGGCAGAGCTGTGGTTGAGGATGCAGTTGTTGGCGTGCTTCCAGTACTCTGTCTCTGTCCAGGAAGGCGCAACTTAACCTCGTCATCACTAGTGTCCTCCCCCACCTCCTCTGCTGACTCTCATTGACTGGCTGACTGTGGGTTGATAGTAAGTGGGATCTCCCACCTCATCATCACCCTGTGTGCTCTCAAACCCGTCGTCATCAGAGCCAACCTCTTCCTGCCCTGACCGAAAAGTCAAGTTGATGTTCCAATCTGGTATCTCTGTCTCATCAGCTCCTCATTGTCTCCACCAATAGGACTTACAATTTGGGAATGAGGGTCTACATTATACTTGCTCAGAACCTTCTTCATCTGGGCTTGGATTCAACTCACAAATCTTCTGTGCATCAGTGCAGATCATTTCCTCGTCTTGACTTACAGAAGCTTTGGAGCAGACCTGATTTCCAGGCTATAATATGAGTGAACAGCTCTGCATACTCAACTATCTGTCTTACCCTATACTCAGACGGGCGGCTGGAGACTTGGGAGCTGTGAGGAAGCAAGTGCGATTGTGGTGACACCTCTGAGGACTGGTGTATTTGTGATGTTGAAGTTGAGGTGGAGAAGAGCCCACTTGATGAAGCGCTTGCTATCCATTCAAGCACCTGCTCTTTTTGTTCCTTATCTACAATTGGTAGCGATCGTCATGTTACTCGTGTCCCTATGAAAGGGATCATATCAGATTGTCCACGAAAAGAAGTAGACATCTTAGTTTGGCTGGAAGATGGTCTTTCTTTTGCAGATGTTACTGTAGCTTTACCACCTACCCCACGGACTCAAACTTTTTTTTTTCTTTCCAACACGCCTATTCCCCTTTCCATCAGCAGCAGGCTTTTTGCCACTCATTTTGGAGGTTAACAAATTGGCAACTCTGTAGTTGTTGGCACAAAAACTATGGATGGAAACTGAGCAGAGCTGAATAGCGAAACTGTGCTACTAGCCCAAAAGCATTGCCTGGGTTAGATGCAGTAAAGAATTTTTACTACATATACATATGGTGTAGCTTGCATCACAGCTGGGCTACTCCACTGACTATCAGACACTGCTACTACCCCAAAAGGATTACGTGTGTTAGATGCAGTTAAAATTGTAATTAGATCTACAGGCGGTGTAGCTTGCTTCACAGCTGGGTTAATCTGCTGACTACCAGACACTGCTACTAGCCCACAAGGATTGCCTGCGTTGGATGCAATAAAGAATTTTTAGTAGATCTACAGGCGGTGTAGCTTGCTTCACAGCTGGGCTCCACCGCTGACTACTAGACACTGCATCTAGCCCAAAAGGATTACATGTGTTAGATGCAGTTAAAAATTGTAATTAGATCTACAAGCGGTGTAGCTTGCTTCACAGCTGGGTTAATCTGCTGACTACCAGACACTGCTACTAGCCCAAAAGGATTACGTGTGTTAGATGCAATAGGAAATGATCCAATTCTATGGTGACTGCGCTCCCCGTGGTAATGATTTTAAGAAGTTCTTGTCCACAAAAAATTTTATTACTCAAAACATGTGAGAATATGTGTGTTAGATGCAGTTAACAATTGTAATTAGATCTACAGGCGGTGTGGCTTGCTACACAGCTAGAGTACTCCGCTGACTACAAGACACTGCTACTTGCCCAAAAGGATTGCCTGGGTTACATGCAGTAAATAATTGATATTAGATACACAGGCGGTGTAGCTTGCTTCACAGGTGGGCTACACCGCTGACTACCAGACAGTGCTACTAGCCTAAAAGTATTGCCTGAGCTAGATGCAGTAAATAATTGTTATTAGATACACAGGCACTGTAGCTTGCTTCACAGGTGGGCTACACCGCTGTCTACCAGACACTGCTACTAGCCCAAAAGGATTGCCTGGATTAGATGCAGTAAATAATTGATATTAGATCTACAGGCAGTGTAGCTTGCTTCACAGCTGGGCTATTCCGCTGACTACCAGACGCTGCTACTAGCCCAAAAGTATTGCCTGAGCTAGATGCAGTAAATAATTGTTAATAGATACACAGGCGCTGTAGCTTGCTTCACAGCTGGACTACACCACTGTCTACCAGACACTGCTACTAGCCCAAAAGGATTGCCTGGATTAGATGCAGTAAAGAATTTTTATTAGATACACAGGCGATGTAGCTTGCTTCACAGCTGGGCTACTCCAATGACTACAAGACAGTGCTACTAGTCTAAAAGAATTGCGTGTGTTAGATGCAGTTAAAAAATTGTAATTAGATCTAACAGGCGGTGTAGCTTCCTTCACAGCTCTGCTATTCTGCTGACTACCAGACACGCTACTTGCCCAAATGGATTGCCTGGGCTAGATGCAGTAAAAAATTGTTATTAGATACATAGGGGTGTAGCTTGCTTCACAGGTGGGCTACTCCACTGACTACAAGACAGTGCTACTAGTCTAAAAGAATTGCGTGTGTTAGATGCAGTTAAGAATTCTAATAAGATCTACAGGCAGTGTAGCTTGCTACACAGCTAGAGTACTCCACTGACTACCAGACACCGCTACTTGCCCAAAAGGATTGCCTGGGCTAGATGCAGTAAAAAATTGGTATTAGATACACAGGCGGTGTAGCTTGCTTCACAGGTGGGCTACACCTCTGACTACCAGACACTGCTACTAGCCCAAAAGGATTGACTGGGTTAGATGCAGTAAATAATTGGTATTGGATAGACAGGCGGTGTAGCTTGCTTCACAGGTGGGCTACACCTCTGAATACCAGACACTGCTACTAGCCCAAAAGCATTGCCTGGGCTAGATGCAGTAAAAAATTGTTATTAGATAGACAGGCGGTGTAGCTTGTTTCACAGGTGGGCTACACCGCTGACTACCAGACTTTGCTACTAGCCCAAAAGGATTGCCTGGGCTTGATGCAGTAAGAAATTGGCTACTAAAGACAGGTGGTGTAGCTTTCTTCACAGCAGTGCTACACTACTAGCCCAAAAGGATTGGCTGAGCTAGACTTGGCCAGATGCTGTGAAAAACACTTGCACAGCACTGGCACAGACCTGTCTGGCAAAAAAGTGCTTGGAACTGCTCAAAAGGGCTGATATTACAGCTAGTCCCTACTTCTCTGAACTAGCCTTCTAAAGGGCTGATATTACAACTTGTCCCTACTTCTATGAACTAGCCCTCAAAAGGGCTGATATTACAACTAGTCCCTACTCCCGAAACCTATTTCTCTAACTTGAAATTCGCTTGCTGTCTGGCTGACTAACTGACACTGTAACACTTGTATAGTGCACACAGCAGCAGCGGTGCCGTCTGACACAGAGCTGCAGCAGTGAGGAAATGTTGGCGACGGGGAAAATGGCTGGGTCTTATAGGGAAAAGACATGTGACATACACAGCCAATGACACATGCCCTTGCTTCTGTGCAAAAAATGCAGTTTGCTGTGTGTGTGTGCTGATAAGCTGTATAAATACAAGAGGGGTGGGGCACAAGAGGCGCAATAGTGCCCTATCACTAGAGACACTACAGGATGTTCAGGTGGTGCTATGAAACCACTCACCTGATACAGTTGTGATCCCCACAACTGGTTTAAAGAGCATCAGTACTCCAGCTGCTGCAGGACCTCCACCTACCACTCACACGTGGTGAAATCCAGAAGATAATGGGAAAAAAGGTGTGTCACGGTCCGCACTGCTCCAGTCCAAGAAAACTCTCATGAGAGTCAGGGTTTCGTAAAGCAGATTCTTATTCTTTATTCTTCTACTCCAACGTGTTTCGGTGCCCCACCTGGCACCTTCCTCAGGGTCCCTGTGGAAGGTGCCAGGTGGGGCACCGAAACGCGTTGGAGTAGAAGAATAAAGAATAAGTATCTGCTTTATGAAACTCTGACTCTCATGAGAGTTTTCTTGGATTGGAGCAGCGCGGACCGTGACACACCTTTTTTCCCATCATCTTCTGTGCTGATAAGCTGACAGACTGCACCGTCCCACTGTACATGCAGTAAGGAAAAAAAAAAATGGAGATCGGTGTGGAGACCCGCGGGGGTCAGTGGGTGCTCTCGTCCGCAGGCCCAGCCGCCTTTACAAAGACAATGTGGACCAGTGCTCACCCCAACTGAACGCCCGAGCTCCTTAACCGTGGGCCGAACACTACTCAGACAACACAGGGTGAGGGAACCACAATATTAAGGCTTTATTGGATCCCCAAACAGTTAACAGCATATAATGCATAACCAAGCACAACACATAATGTAACAGGCAACAGAGTCTCACCCTTCCGCTGGCTCACCAGGGATTAGAATATAGCACAGCAAAGTCTGTAGCCAGGTGACTGTATCGTCCCAACCTGGGTTGCTTCCTTATCCTTATGCAGTCTTTATCACAGCCGAATCCGGTAATCCGATGCTGAAGTCCTTGTGGTTCTATAGTCCGTGTTCTGGTTCCCTTGGTCGGCACCGAAATGCCTAGGCCTGAGGTTATGGCTTGCTAACCGGACCCGAAGATCCTAGATTAGCTGCCTTTATCTAATCCAGTGTACCTCTAGCCGGGACCAAAATCCCTAGACTGAGGTCACAGAATCTAATTCTGGTTAATGAACACATCTCCTTATATACCTTCAGCCCTCATTGCAGGATATTGGGAACGTCACGATTGGTGCAATAACACTGTCTTTTCATTGGCTGGATCTCAAGCCTCATTTAAAGGGAACCTAACCCCACAAACTGACCCCCCCACATCTTTAGACCTGTCCCTGCACCCCTCTTATCATTTCTAGCCATCCCTTTTGCAGAAAAAAATCGATTTAGTAAAGTAGAAAAGAAGTTATATTTACCTCCGTCCTGTGTGAGTTCTCTGTTTCTGAATTAGTCTCAATGGTCTGCCAGTCTGCTGCTCCCTTGTAATTATGCATGCCCCTCTCTACTTGATGCCTTGGTAAGAGTCTGGCCGCGTCATGAAAGGGGCGGGGCTAAATCGCGTCATGCCGGAGCATGTGGAAGTGGAAACACCTTCTGGTGTTGAGCGCTGTCAGACATCGAGAGCACCACCTTTTTATGAATGCGACATAATATGTCCTCCTGCACCTCCCTCACAGTCCAGCAATTTGTCTGGGACACCCTACTCAACCCTGTCTCAGAACAACAGCCAGCCCTCAGTCCCTCAGATGTGGACAAGTAAAAGACCATTTCCTCCTACCCATGCCAAAGCTAAGAGGTTGAATTTCACCATCTGGCTACGGAAATGCTGCCTTTCCTGCTGGTGGATGCAGAGGATTTTCGAGACCTTATGGTTGTCGCAGTGCCCCAGTCACTACTACTTCTCGAAGAAAGCTGTGCCTGTGCTACACCAGCATGTTGCACACAACATTACCACTTCCTTGAGGAACTCTGTGTGTGACAGGGTGCATTTCACCACAGACACGTGGACGAGTAAGCATGCACATGGGCGTTATATGTTGCTGACTGGGCACTGGGTGACTATGGCGACAGCAGGAGAAGGGGCTGCTGTAGAAATCTTGCCATCCCCATGGGTTGTGCATCAAATCTCTGTATCTGTATCTCTGTTTCTCCACTGCTTCTGCCTCCTCCTCTGCTTCTAGGTCCTCCACCTGCACTCAAAGCCTGTCTGGCAATGTGACCCATATTCAAACTACGCAGAAGGAATCCAGTACACCTCCTTACTATGCTGGCAGCAGGGCTCAACGCCATCAAGCAGAGTTTACATTAAAATGTATGGGAAATGTGAGTCACACAGCTGAGAAGTTGTGGTCAGTTCTGGAGACCGAGTTTAATCAATGGTTGTCTCCACTGAACCTGCAGCCAGGAAAGGCCATGTGCAACAATGCTGCAAACCCGAGTGCCGTCCTTCGCCGGGGAAGGTGACGCAACCCTTATGGCATGATCATAGACTCATAATGGCCGTCCATGGTGTTGAAAGCCGTCTTCCATTCGTCCCCGGCCCGTATGCGAACCAGGTTGTGGGCTCCTCATAGGTTCAATTTCGTGAAGATTCGAGCCCCTTTGAGCCTATCTAAGAGCTCCGCAATCAGCGGCAGGGCGTATTTGTTCTTGACAGTGATCGCATTCAAGCCCCTGTAATCAATACAGGGTCGAAGGGTGCCCTCCTTGTTCTTCACAAAGAAAAATAGGCGCCAGCAGGGGACGTGGACTTTTGGATGAATCCTCTAGCCAAATTGTCCGTGATATACTCAGTCATGGCTTGTGACAATGCTGGGGACAATGGGTAGATCCATCCCCTGGGTGGTGTAGCACCGGGAACCAGGTCTATAGGGCAATCATACGGCCGATGTAGCGGGAGGATTTCTGCCTCTGTCTTGTTGAAGACGTCCGCGTACTGCCTATAGGCTCCCGGTACACCAGGATGAACAGAATCCGGTTGCGGGGAACGAGGTAGCAGAATGGACTGCAGGCATCTCTCTTGGCAGAGAGGACCCCACCGCAGCACGTCCCCAGAGTGCCAGTCCAGGGCAGGTTCATGAGTCTGGAGCCAGGGAAGCCCGAGGAGCAGGGCGTGGAGAGACCCGACAGGATGTAAAAAGGCAATTCTTTCATGGTGTAGAGCCCCGATCTGCACCTCCACCTCTTCCGTCACCTCGGTGACGATCTCCTGCAGTGGTCTGCCATCCACCAACGCAATGACGCGAGGCGTCACCAGGGGTATTACGGGGATTCCTAGCCGAGTCACTGCCTCTTGCCGAATGAAGCTTCCTGCTGCCCCGGAATCCACGTAGGCTAGCTCAGAGAAGCGTCTCTGCTGACGTATCACCTGCATGGGCAGGGAGAGGGGTTGAGAGGAAGGATCGCTCTCGCCTAGGATGGTCTCTCTTACTTACCAAAAAGGTTGTCAAGTAAGTGACCGCAGGGTCATCACGCTCCCACAGAGGGTTAACCCATGCCAGGGCCTCGCCCTCCAGGTGGGACACCATAAAGGCCACCCTGGCCCGATCGGTGGGGTACTGGTTGGGGAAGCCGCGGCACATTTTAGGGTCACCGCTGTATCTAGGTGGTTTTCTATGGCAAGGCGGAGGGTTCGGGGCACCTCCCGGAGACCAGTCATGGGCTGCGGTTTCAGCCGAGGCTGTGGTTGCAGACTACAGGGAGACCAGACGATCGTCCACCTAAGACATATAAGACAGCATGCGGGACTGCGTGTCTCATTGCATGGACAGCTCCTGTTGTAAGCTCACCAGCTGAGCGGGGGATGCTTGGTCAGAAGTCTGAAGGGAAGCTAAGCGGTTATCCATGGACGGAAGGAAAGCCATATAACGGTTCTGAGTTTCCCGAAAACAAGCCTGCTGCTTTTGCACTGAGAACATGGTACCAGTGAGGTCCATGGCCTGATTATTCTGTCACGCTTCCGGGGAAAGGCTTCATAGTGTGGACCCACTGGGCCGTAGTACCGAACTCCCCTGGGTGAGCTGGTCCTAGTTTAGCCAACCCCTATTCAGGGATTGTAAGGGGCAAGCCTAGGGGGACTAAATACCACAGCTGCTAGCACCAGGGGAGTGGCTCGTAGGGTTAGCCTATACTATGGTAAGGCCAAACAGGGAAGGAGGCACCAGAGCCCCGGGTACAGGAGAGCTGGAATAGGTTCTACCAGAGGAGAGCACAAGGAAGGCCTTACTAACATCCAGAGAAGCAGAAGCTTACTAACTCAATAATCAGACACCTCCCAGCAGTGGAGGTGGCCTGATATACCGAAGGACGGACAGTTTATCGGTTAAGAGGAGTGTCAGGTTGAGCCGTGCCGGCCCCTAGATTCACAGGGGAGGAGCGCGGCCGCACCTAGTGCACCGCTAATTAGATTCATGACTATGCTGATGTGAGAGACCGGTGGTCAGCAGCCAGGAAGGGGACCTGGCGATGGCTCTGAGACACATCACGCCTGGATGCCGGATGCCCGATTGGTAGAGAAGCAGAGGATGCAGACCCAGAAGAGGCGAGCTAGGGTGCGGTGCCAGGGGACCTAACAGGTAGGTCAGTGACCTGTTTAAACCTACTGGCCCGGATAAACTTAAAGTTCATGCAAGCGCTCTCATCAATGTTATGCCCTGACAAAAACAGGTGGGACTGCTATCAGTTTCGTGGAGTATTACCGAAAAAAGTAGTTAGGTAGGTTAGTAACCTGTTTAGGCCTACTGGGCTGGATAAACTCAAAGCTCATGCAAGCGCTCCCATCAATGTTATGCCCTGCCATACACAGGTGGGACCACTATCAGTTTCGTGGAGTATTACTGTAAAAACTAGTCAGGTAGGTCAGTGAGCTGTTTAGGCCTAGTAGACCGGATAATTTCATAAGCCTAACTTGGCTCACCACAACGGGTGCTCAGGTGAAAAATATTTACTGTATAGAAGATTACCCTGTCACACCTTCAAAAATAATACTGGAAAATGTTTTTTTCTTATGTTCCAAAAATATTTTTTTATTTTTATAACACACTGAACAAAATTAACCAGATCCAACGTTTCGTCAAACAAGCATTCCTCAGGGATCTATTAAATATACAAACGACACGGTACATAACACCATTAATATAACATTATTCCAACATTATTCCCCCCCCCATTCCCCTCCATCCCAACCCCCAAAATCCCCCCTCCACGCTGCTCCGTCTCACCCGCACCCGGTGTTTACATCGCCGCTACAGCAGCTAATGAGCGGTCAAGTGACATGCTCAGCCCGACTATCACATGATCGCTCATTACCTGCTGCAGTGGCTATGTAAACACCGGGTGCAGGTGAGACCGGAGCGATGGGAGGGGGAAGGGGGGATGGATATGTGCTAGCCACTGGCCCTCCATCCTGCGCTGACTACTGGCCCTCCATCCTGCACTGACCACTGGTCCTCCATCCTGCGCTGACCACTGGCCCTTCATCCTGCGCTGACCACCGGCCCTCCATCCTGCGCTGACCACCGGCCCCCCATCTTGCGCTGACTACTCTGCCTCCTTCCTTCGTTGACCACTCTTCCTCCATCCTGCACTGACCACTGGCCCTCCATCCTGTGCTGACCACTGGCCCTCCATCCTGTGCTGACCACTGGCCCTCCATCCTCTGCTGACCACTGGCCTTCCGTCCTCTGCTGACCACTGGCCCTCCGTCCTGTGCTGACCACTGAGCCTCTATCCTGCGCTGACCACTGGCCCTCCATTCTGCGCTGACCACTGGCCCTCCATCCTGCGCTGACCACTGAGCCTCTATCCTGCGCTGACCACTGGCCCTCCATTCTGCGCTGACCAATGGCCCTCCATCCTGTGCTGACCACTGGCCCTCCATCCTGTGCTGACCACTGAGCCTCCATCCTGCACTGACCACTGGCCTTCCATCCTGCGCTGACCACTGGCCTTCCATCCTGCGATGACCACTGGCCCTCCATCCTGCGCTGACCACTCTGCCTCCATCCTGTGCTGACCACTGGCCCTCCATCCTGCGCTGACCACTGGCCCTCCATCCTCCGCTGACCACTGGCCCTCCATCCTGCGCTGACCACTCTGCCTCCATCCTGCGCTGACCTCTGGCCCACCATTTTTCGCTGGCCACTGGCCCTCCATCCTGCGCTGACCACTGGCCCTACATCCTGCACTGTCCACTCTGCCTCCATCCTGCGCTGACCACTCTGCCTCCATCCTGTGCTGACCACTATGCCTCCATCCTGCACTGACCACTCTGCCTCCATCCTGCGATGACCACAGAGTCACTGCACAGTGCTAACCACTGAGCAACAGCGCTGTGCAAACCACTGAGCCACTGCGCTGTGCAAACCACTTAGCCACCGCGCTGTGCAAACCACTGAGCCACCATGCTGTGCAAACCATTGAGCCACCACACTGTGCAAACCACTGAGCCACTGCGCAGTGCAAACCACTGAGCCACTGCGCTGTGTAAACCACTGAGCCACAGCGCTGTGCAAACCACTGAGCCACCGTGCTGTGCAAACCACTGAGCCACCACGCTGTGCAAACCACTGAGACATCGCACTGTGTAAACCACTGAGCCACCGCACTGTGCAAATCATTGAGCCAAAGGACTGTGCTAACCATTGAGTCACCATATATACTGCTAACCACTGAGCCACCATAAAGTGCTAACCACTGAGTAACTGTATACAGTGCTAACTACTGAGCCAGCGTATACTGTGCTAACCACTGAGCCACCGAACTGTGCAAACCACTGAGCCACCGCACTGTGCAAACCACTGAACCACCACACTGTGCAAATCACTGAGCCACCGCACTGTGCAAATCACTGAGCCACCGCACTGTGCAAACCACTGAGCCACCGCACTGTGGAAAGCACTGAGCCACCGTGCTGTGCAAACCACTGAGCCACCGCGCTGTGCAAACTACTGAGCCACCGCGCAGTGCAATCCACTGAGCCACCACGCTGTACAAACCACTGAGACATCACACTGTGTAAACCACTGAGCCACCGTACTGTGCAAATCATTGAGCCAAAGGACTGTGCTAACCACTGAGTCACCATATATACTGCTAACCACTGAGCCACCATAAAGTGCTAACCACTGAGTCACTGTATAAAGTGCTAACCACTCATCCACCATACACAGTGCAAACCACTCAGCCACCATAGAATGCTAATCACTGAGTCACCGTGTACAGGGCTAAACACTGAGCCACCTCACTGTGTAAACCACTGAGCCACAGCGCTGTGCAAACCACTGAGCCACCGCGTTGTACAAACTACTGAGCCACCGCGCAGTGCAAACCACTGAGCAACCACGCTGTGTAAACCACTGAGACATCGCACTGTGTAAACCACTGAGCCACCGCACTGTGCAAACCACTGAGCCAACGCACTGGGCAAACCACTGAGCCACCACACTGTGCAAACCACTGAGCCACCGCACTGTGCAAATCACTGAGCCACCACACTGTGCAAACCACCGAGCCACCGCACAGTGCAAACTACTGAGCCACTGGACTGTGCTAACCACTGAGCCACCATATACACTGCTAACCACTGAGCCACCATAAAGTGCTAATCACTGAATAACCATATACAGTGCTAACTACTGAGCCAGCGTATACTGTGCAAACCACTGAGCCACCGCACTGTGCAAACCACTGAGCCACTGCACTGTGCAAACCACTGAGACACTGGACTGTGCTAACTACTGAGCCACCATATACACTGCTAACCACTGAGCCACCATAAAGTGCTAACCACTGAGTCACTGTATAAAGTGCTAACTACTGAGCCAGCGTATACTGTGCTAACCACTGAGCCACCGTATACAGTGCTAACCACTCATCCACCATATACAGTGCTAACCACTCAGCCACCATAGAGTGCTAATCACTGAGTCACCGTGTACAGTGCTAAACACTGAGCCACCTCACTGTGCAAACCACTGAGCCACCGCACTGTGCAAACCACTGAGCCACCGCACTGTGCAAATCACTGAGCCACCGCACTGTGCAAACCACTGAGCCACCGCACTGTGCAAACTACTGAGCCACTGGACTCTACTAACCACTGAGCCACCATATACACTGCTAACCACTGAGCCACCATAAAGTGCTAATCACTGAGTAACCGTATACAGTGCTAACTACTGAGCCAGCGTATACTGTGCAAACCACTGAGCCACCACACTGTGCAAACGACTGAGCCACCGCAATGTGCAAACCACTGAGCCACTGGACTGTGCTAACCACTGAGCCACCATATACACTGCTAACCACTGAGCCACCATAAAGTGCTAAACACTGAGTCACTGTATAAAGTGCTAACCACTCAGCCACCATAGATTGCTAATCACTGAGTCACCGTGTACAGTGCTAAACACTGAGCCACCTTATACAGTGCTAACAACTGAGCCTCCATACAGAGTTAACCACTCTGCCTCCATATAGTGCTAACCACTGAGCCACCATACTGTGCTAAACACTGAGCCACCATACTTTGCTAAACACTGAGCCACCGCGCAGTGCTAACCACAGAGCCACCATACAGTGCTAGCCACTGAGCCACCATACTGTGCTAACTACTGAGCCACCATATGCAGTGCTAACCATTGAGCCACCATATACAGTGCTAACCACTGAGCCACCATACTGTGGTAACCACTGAGCCACCATATTGTGCTAACCACTGAGCCAACATATCGGTGCCAACGACTGATCCACCATACTGTACTAACCACTGAGCCACAATATATAGTGCTAACCACTGAGCCACCATATACAGTGCTAACCATTGAGCCACATTACTGTTCTAATTATTGAGCCACCATATACAGTGCCAACCACTGAGCCACTATAGAGTGCTAACCACTGAGACTCTGTATACAGTGCTAACTACTGAGCCAGCATATACTGTGCTAACTACTGAGCCACTGTATACTGTGATAACCACTGAGGTCCCATATACTCTGCTAACCACTGAGCTGCCATAAAGTCTGCTAACCACTGAACCCCCATATACTCTGCTAACCACTGAGCTGCCGTATACTCTGCTAAGCACTCTGCTGCGGGCAGGAGGGGACTGAGGAATAGCGGCCGGGTGCGGGCAGGAGGGGTCCAGCCGCCCACTCCTGCCCGCACCCGGCCGCTGTTCCCCGGCCCCCTCCTGCCCGCACCTGGCTGCTGTTCCCCGGCCCTTTCCTGCCTGCACCTGGTTGCTGTCCCTCTGGCCGCCTCCTGCACGCACCCGCCCGCTCTTCCCTGGCCCCCTCCTGCCTGCACCCGCTGGTTCTTCCCCGGCCCCCTCCTGCCCACACCTGCCGTTTCTTCCTCGGCCCCCTCCTGCCCGCACCCGCCCGCTCTTCCCCGGCTCCCTCCTGCCCGCACCCACCCGCTCTTACCCGGCCCCCTCCTGCCCGCTGTTCCCTTGCCCCCTCCTGCCCACACCTGGCCGCTGATCCCCGGCCCCCTCCTGCCCTCACCCGCTCGCTGTACCCTTGGCCCCCTCCTGCCCGCACCCGCCCGCTCTTCCCCAGCCCCCTCCTGTCCACACCCGGCCGCTCTTCCCCGGCCCCCTCCCGCCCGCTGTTCCCTTGCCCCCTCCTGCCCACACCTGGCCGCTGATCCCCTGCCCCCTCCTGCCCGCACCCGGTCGCTGTACCCCTGACCCCCTCCTGCCCACACCCGCCCACTCTTCCCCGGCCCCCTCCTGCCCGCACCCCCCGCTCTTCCCAGGCCCCCTGCTGCCCGCATCTGGCCGCTCTTACCCGGCCCCCTCTTGCCCGCTGTACCCCGGCCCCCTCCTGCCCGCACCTAGCCGCTGGCCCCCTCCTGGACTCTGGCACCGCTGCACACTTGTACTGCTGTAGGCATCTACTATATAATTGTCTACTTCTGTCTGTTTGTCTTTAACGCAAATCCTGCGTTGCTGATTGGTTAGGCCAGCCGCCCACGACCAATCAGCAACAGGGACAGTCCGCCCGTAAATTGGCGCTAAATTTGAACCACACTTTGCTGATTAGTTGCGCCTGGCCGGTTGCCAGCAATCAGCGATATTGGCACAGGATTTAAACCCAGCTTCGCTTTGCATTATTCTTAAATCTTTAGAAATAAACTACATACATACTCTACAATACCCGATGCATTAGAATCGGGCCACCATCTAGTCTTCTATACAGTAAATATTTTTCACCTGAGCACCCGTTGTGGTGAGCCAAGCTTAGGCTTATGAAATTATCGATTTTTTGACTTGAGCTCCCACCTCCATTTTTTGTAAATATGGCTTTCCATACGATTTCATATGACGAAGCAACAACCTCCACGATTTTGTCTAGAGTTAATCAGTCTACTGAGTTTCTGACTACACCCGCCGAAGAGGCGAGAACAACAAGCTATGAGAAGGAGTTAAAAAAGCGGACTGCATTTAAATTGCATTATATCACACTGGCAGAGAATGCCAAGGGGTCTTAGGGTCCAATTGCGACCGACACTCTTTTTTGATGATGATGTTTTTGTACCAAATTTGAGGGCATCCTCAATAAATGCTCTATGGACATAATGTTATTGACCATAGATCATTTACCTCAGGAATTGGAGGACCTGGACAACAATATCCAATCACTGGAGCAACAATTAAAGAGCTCCATGTCCGCTGCGGAATTTGAGAAAATTTGCAAGAAGGCGGAAACAACTAATAATGAATTTACGAAAGTATTACAGGCCCGGAGGAAGGCTAAAGTTAATAGGGACAAAGATGATTATGCTAAAAATCTTCTATATAGGTGGCGCATGGTAGAACCCACACCATTTAGATCTGGCTATCAATCCTCCTCAGGTTCAGAGGGCGATTATGCTCCGGCATATCCCCCTTTTCCTCATTTTCCACCAATGTATCCACCCCCTTTTTTAGGTCAAAGGAGAGGTCAAAGAAGAAAACCAGGAGGAGCCAGAAACCCCACAGGTTTTTCCAGGGTGGTGACGAGATCACAGGTGGGTCGCAGCTCGTCTATAATATCTCATCTTACAATTTATCCCTGACCGAATTTAGTGTTCTCAAAAAGGGCTTGTCTTTTTGTCCAACCCCAGCGTTTGATACGTTTCGGGTCAAACAGGAACTCAAGCGGTTCTTTAGGTCCTTACGACTCAAGGCACATTTTTCTGAAATAAAGTCAGATGGATCCGTAGTAAATATGGACCCCATGGTTTTTACACTTAAAGCTCTTAATCGTAGGATACCAAGTAACTTCACACCCCCTAGAAAATATCATCCAGTTGAAACGTATGAAACGTTAGTATCCCAAGATGTTAGTAATCTACAAAATCAGATTGAAAGGGGTAAATTCCATCTTAAACATAATCTGAGTGCAGGAGAATCTAGGGCCCTTACATCTTTAAAAGAGAATTCTTCAATCATTATTAAACCCGCTGATAAGGGTGGAGCATTAGTAGTACTTGATAGAACATATTACCTTTCGGTGATTAATTTACAATTGATGGATAGTTCTACGTATAAACAAGTGTCAAGAGATCCAACTCAAAGTGTCCGAGAGCATATCGATAATCTAATTAACAAATACATTCCGTGTAATATTATGGATGCAAAATTGTCTGAATTTTTGGTAAAAAAAACACCCTGTCATTCCAGTGTTCTATGTATTACCCAAAATTCACAAGGACCTTAGGAGACCACCAGGACGCCCAATTGTGGTGTCTACAGAGTCTATCATGTCCCCGTTGGCAATAGTTTTAGAAAGGATACTGAGTCCTCTTGTACCAAAAATTCCCTCATATTGAAAGGACACAAATGAATTTTTGGGGATGATAAAGGGATTAGATAAGATACCGGAAGACAGCATATTGGTTACGTTTGACGTTGAAAGCCTTTATACAAATATCGAGCATAGGTTGGGGACAGAGGCGGTTCAATAGTTCTTTGAGCAACATATGCATTATTCACAGATACAGAAGGAGTTTTGTTTGGATTTACGGTATTAACAACTGTATTACAAAAAAATTATTTTCTCTTTGAAGATAGATTTTTCATACAAAAGAGAGAAACAGCTATGGGAACTAATGTGGCACCCCCATATGCCAATATATAAATGGGTAAATTCGAACAGGAGCATATTCACCACCACCCACTGATTATAAAACATGTCATTGTATGGCGACGTTTTATAGACGATATATTCGTAATTTGCCACGGTAGTCTTGAATCCTTACAGAATTTTCATGCAGATTTCAATTCCTTGGTCCCCAACTTGTCATTTACCACACATTTTGACAAAGATCAAATGAATTTTTCAGACTCTTTAGTGAAAAAGGATTACGAAGGAGGTCTTTCAACCGATTTATACATTAAAGAAACGGACAGGAATAGTCTACTACATTTTAGAAGTAGTCATCCACAGCATATAAAAGACTCACTACCTATCTTGTAACACACACGAGTCTCTAGGATCGTATCGGATCCGGATACACATAGGATGAGGCAGCAAGAGATGACCAGAAAGTTCCTGAATAGGGGGTATCCAGAGGACATGGCAGCACAACAAATTGGTCAGAGAATGGAGAGAAGAGATCTAACAAAGAGAATTCCCTTTATCGCTACATATCATCCCTTTTTTCCGATGATTAGAAACAGTATAATGAAGCATTGGCGATTATTAGCGTCCTCTTACCCATCTGTGGAGGAATTTGGTCAACCACCATTATTTTGCCATAAGAGGTCTAACAACATTGAAAACTTACTTGTTCATGCAGATGTAGGTTCTACTATAAGAACATTGAGACATTGAGACAGACTACACTCACTACCACACGTAATGGTACTTTCCTTGCTTGGGATGCAATCAGTGTTCTCATGTGACAAAAGGGGAGACATTCACCCATCCAAGAACGGGTAAAAGATTTAGGATCAAGGGATTCTATACATTTGATGCCACATATGGGGTGTATCTAATAAAATGTCCCTGTGGGTTAGGATACGTTGGGGAGACAACCAAACATATCCGTGATAGAATCTCCAAACATAAATCGAGCATTAGGTGCAAATACAATATTCTCCCAATGCTGCACCATTTTTTACAGAGGGGACACAACAACTCTCAATTACGTTTTCAGGTGATTGAGAGTGTACCCATGCCCAGAATGGGAGGAGATAGGATCCTGAAATTGAAGGAAAGGGAAGCCTTCTGGATCCATACGTTACAAACTCAAGATCCCCATGGCCTAAATAGGAAATATGAAAGCTTTTAACTATAGCACTTTCAAATATAGATAATATCATTCTAAGAGACAAGTGGATTGATATGGGTTCAGTTACTATGTAATCATTAAAGTGATATATAGAAAAGTCTTTTTAGATAAGAACTATTATGAAATATTTTTTTCTCAAAAATTAAATAAAACAATAATAATTACAAGATAATAATTTGCTATAGGAAATTAGAGTAATTGGAACTATGTTTCCACTTGTCTCTTTCCCTGTTTATTTCCACAAGTAATGTTGGAATGATCAATATCAAGCGGAAACTGACCAATAGGGTGGTATACAAATAGATTGACATATCTTTTATAAAAAAGAAAAAAGGATGGAGGATACAGATAATATTATTATTTTAATGAATCTCCAGATCAAATTTTTTTTTTGAGATATGAGATTCCAAATAGGCATATGTTGGAATAATAATATAACTATAAGTCAGAAGCAAAATATAATAAGGATAGAATTATAATATTTTCTGTTTCACTTTGTCAATAAGAGAAATGTATGTTGAATACTGTTTCTAAAAATATTTGTAGTAATAATCTATGGTATAAACTGTTTTGCTTGTAACAAACATTAATTTATTCCTCTCTACTTTTAGATGCAATATTGCAGTGATGGCGAACCTTTCTGAGGCCGAGTGCCCAAACTGCAACCCAAAACAAAATTATTTATGGCGAAGTGCCAACACTGTAATTTAACCTAAATTACAGCAGTGGTTATCTATCACAAGCGCTGCACAGGGGGGAGAGCCAGCAGATGCTAACTCTCTTCCCTGTACAGGGCATGTAGTCCTAAAACACTGATGATCAATTCAATTATTTTAACAATTAATTGATTTTAAACTTACCTTTGCAGTCTTCTCTTCTCTTCAGCAGTGGTCAGACAGCTCATGTGTACTGCACATTGAAGCTGAGCCGCTGCCACTGCCCTTTCTAGAAACAGCAGGTGGATTGATCTGTATGGAAAAACGCAGAATATTAGACAGAGCAAGCAAATTTCATACTGAAATCCTGGTCCCTATTTTGTAGTAGTATCTCCATCCTGACCCCCTCCTTGTAGCTATGTGCTCCATCCTTACCCTCTCCTTGTAGTAATGTGCTCCATCCTGACCCTCTCCTTGTAGCTATGAGCTCCATCCTGACCCTCTCCTTGTAATAATGTGCTCCATCCTGACCCTCTCCTTGTAGAAAAGTGCTCCATCATGACCCTTTTCCTTGTAGTTATGTTCTCCATCCTGACCCTCTCCTTGTAGTTATGTGCTCAATCCTGACTATCTCCTTCTAGTAATGTGCTCCATCCTGACCCTCTCCTTGTAGTAATGTGCTCCATCCTGATCCTCTCCTTGTAGTAATGTGCTCCATCCTGACCCTCTCCTTGTAGTAATGTGCTCCATCCTGACCCTCTCCTTGTAGTTATGTGCTCCATCCTGACCTTCTCCTTGTAGTTATGTGCTCCATCCTGACCCTCTCCTTGTAGTTATGTGCTCCATCCTGACCCTCTCCTTGTAGTTATGTGCTCCATCCTGACCTTCTCCTTGTAGTTATGTGCTCCATCCTGACCCTCTCCTTGTAGTTATGTGCTCAATCCTGACCCTCTCCTTCTAGTAATGTGCTCCATTCTGACCCTCTCCTTGTAGTGTCCCCATCCTGCCCCCATCATGTAGTAATGCCCCCATCCTGCATTAATGCCCTATCCTGCAGTAATATGCCCCCTCCTTGTAATAAAGCCACCATCATCCCCCTTCTTGTAATAATGTAACCATCATGCCCCCTCATAATGTCACCATCATGCCCCCTTCTAATGTCACCATCATGCCTACTCCTAATGTCACCATCATGCCCTCTTTGTCACCATCTTGCCCCTCTTGTCACCATCATGCCCCTCTTGTCACCATCCTGCCCCTTTTGTCACCATCCTGCCCCTCTTGTCACCATCCTGCCCCTCTTGTCACCATCCTGCCCCCTCCATTATACCGTAGCTTAAAATTTGTCACCATCATGCCCCTCTTATTTGTCACAATCATGCCCCTCTTGTCAGCATCCTGCCCCTGTTGTCACCACACTGCCCCTGTTGTCACCATCCTGCCCCTCCTGTCACCATCCTGCCCCTCTTGTCACCATCCTGCCCCTCTTGTCACCATCATGCCCCTCTTGTCACAATCCTGCCCCTCTTGTCACCATCCTGCCCCTCTTGTCACCATCGTGCCCCTCTTGTCACCATCCTGCCCCTCTTGTCACCATCGTGCCCCTCTTGTCACCCTCGTGCCCCTCTTCTCACCATCCTGCCCCTCTTGTCACCATCGTGCCCCTCTTGTCACCATCGTGCCCCTCTTGTCACAATCCTGCCCCTCTTGTCACCCTCATGCCCCTCTTGTCACCATCCTGCCCCTCTTGTCACCATCCTGCCCCTCTTGTCACCATCGTGCCCCTCTTGTCACCCTCATGCCCCTCTTGTCACCATCCTGCCCCTCTTGTCACCATCCTGCCCTTGTCACCCTCATGTCCCTCTTGTCACCATCCTGCCCCTTGTCACCCTCATGTACCTCTTGTCACCATCCTGCCCCTTGTCACCCTCATGTCCCTCTTGTCTCCATCCTGCTCCCTCATTATACCGTGGCTTAAAATAAAAAAAAAATCACACTCACCTTGTACTCCCGCCTTCACCGCTCCTATTCTCCTCGCGTCTTCAGTCCCAGCGTCACATGACTGCTTTATGCGCATGCGTTGGCGTGCGGTTCAGTTTACTTCCTTGAGGTTCAACCGCAGGAAGTCTAATTAACATGATCTCCGGCCCCATGATTATTTAAGGGCAGAAATAGATACACACAGGGTGCTACGCTAGATAAGAAAAACCAGATGATATTGAAGGTAAATAAACAGGCTCCCAGTGTAATTCTCAGCTTAAAATTTGACTCGACACGGAGGTAATGATTTATACTAATCTCCACCGTAGGTTTAAACAGAGGTTTCCTCATATTCAAGTTATATAGGTATGTACTGAGGGAGATTTAGTCCCATTAATCCTAAGAGAAAAGAAGGGGATTAGATACAATTTCCTAAAATATCATAATTATTAATAAATAGTGATATATTTCTATTATAGTTTTATTTCCCCTTTTTTGGCACAGTTTTGATCTCAAAATTCCTGATATATAAGGATAAACCCAATTTTTAACCCTGAATAATTAATGGTACTTTTAGGCGCCGCTACCGAGGGTAGCAACAGGTAGGCACCGCACGTGCACGCGCACATTTTCAACGGTTGCTAACGGTACCTGATGCCGCAAATACACGCTGCCACAAGGTGCTCCGCAGAAAGTATTTTCGTTCCCCAGAAGTGCCGACGGGTGCCGCAGGTTACCTTCTGTGGAGCACCTTCCCTGATTTACACGCCACTACCACAAAGGAATATGGGCGGACCTGGGGCAGCAGGGACAACACATAGGTGTGCCACAGTCCGTCACGCCGCACCCAAACGACAACCATTGGCCAACACAATAGTGTTCTGATTGGGCTTGGCGCGAAGGGTGGATGGCGGAGACGTGACATAGTAGTGTTTGCATTGTCACACGGAATAAGCGCTTGCGACATGGCGGAGTGTGGCGATATTCAGCTAGGAGATGCTTATGCGTCACACAGGAGCGGTTTACAGTCACACACTCCGTGCCTATTAAAAACTAAGTGTTGGGCTATATGTGCGTAGTAGTAGTGTTTGCATTGTCACAGGGAATTATGCGCTTGTGACATGGCGGAGTGTGCCGATATTCGGCTAGGGGACGCTTACGCGTCACACAGGAGTGGGTTACAGCACACAGTCAGTGCGTTTTAATAACTAAGTGTTGGGCTATGTGTGCGTCTGGATAGAAATGTGTGAATAGAGCCCCAATGCAGATCGCATATGTGGTAACAGATGTCAATGGCCTTGAGCAGCTACATGCCACATGTACATGATGTGTGTGTCTGCACATGTGCTGCACTACTTACTTAAACCCACATGACAGACAATATTATGTGCTGCATCAATGTGTTGTGTGCAGGTGACCCTCTGCCTACACCAAACCACAAGGGTTATGTACACACATTTGTCACATAGATTGTTGCCAAAATATCTTCACATAGCTCATGGCCACCCACACATATTGTGTCTCATACCCAGCCATAGGTGCCAATGTGTGTGACAGCACTGGCCCCAACCTAAACCTTGATCACGCTGCCCTCCATCCCCAAGTAATCACGCTCACACAGAGTAATTTGGATCCAAGAAAAAAAAATTATTTTTTTTACACACATGAAATGGCAAAAAAAAAAAACACAGATACAGAAAGGAAAGACAAGATTATTAGTCCACATTGTGTCCAATTTGGGCAGACATATTTGTTTGTTTGTTTTTTTTCTTTGTGTATTTTTTTTCCAAAATAAATACATTTCTGAAACCATTCTGCTCCATAATTTGACCTCTACCAACACAACTGTGTTGACTGGGTGTATGTTTGTGGGCAACATATAGGGGACATTAACCACACATTCTGGCCAATGGCGGGAGTGCTGGAACACAATGTGGGCTGGTAACCTCTATTAATACATCAAAGAGGTCTATAAATCTGGGTCACACAGTTAGGCACTTTAGATGATTGTCAGGTCAACATGTGTGTGGTGACATCAAGAAACACACAGAAAGATTCCTTTAAAAATTTATTTGGCAAATAATCTGTGGCACACCGTGCCCACAAAGGACACAATACTGGTTGAGTGTAGGAGTAGCCACAACACACTCCCTACGGTCCCAATGTGGGACAGTATAAGAAAAGAGGCCAACGGGGGTAGCGACAACACACTCCCAGCGGTCCCAATGTGGGACACTATAAGAAAAGAGGCCAACATGGCCTTAAAACAAAACAAAAATGCCAACAGGGCAACAGGTAAAAGTCGAAGTCCAACATGGACAAGAGTTTTTCTGGCCATCTTTGGCCATTAATCGGGCAGGCCGCATGTACTTCATGCCAGCCCACCATGTGCTTGATGGAGGGCATCAAGCATGGCACCCAACTGGGCTAGGTCCTGCAGCCTGCATTGGTGTGCCCTGGTGAGTCTTCGCACCACCTGATGGTGGGCATGGATCACATCCTCCAGTGTCGGAACACCTGTAGAGGGAAAATAAACACTTTAGTTTTCAACAGTAGCTGGGGCTGGTTGGGGAATACACACAAAATGAGGCTACTTACCCTCTGCCTCCAGCTCATCCAGACTTTCAGGTGGTGAAAGGGATGGGCTTAAGCTCCAGGAGGCAGCCCCAGCACGTTCGCCATCTGCACAAATAGGTGAACATAATTGAAATCAAACTGTGTGCAAATAATCATGGCCAGAAAACACAACACTGATTACAGTGTGCAGGGCATAGGCCACCAACAAACACACTTACCACCATAATCCTCAAAGGCTGGCTCAATAGCAGCCTCAGGCATCTCCTCCTCCGGGCCTGCAGGGGATTCCAGCTTCTCCTCCTCCGGCCCTGCTGGGTCTTGAAGCTCCTTCGCCGGGCCTGCTGGGGATGGAAGCTCTTCCTCCTCTGGCCCTGCTGGGGATAGCAGCTCCTCGTCCTCCGGCCCTGGTGTGGAGGGCACCTCATCCTCCTCAGGCCCTGGTGATGGGCTATTCCCTGGTGGCGATGGGCTGCCAGCGGCCTCTTGAGGCGGTGGTGTTGCTGGGCCACCTGCGGGTGGTGCCCGGGGCACATCTTCTGATCAAGATTCATCCCCATCTGTATTTTAAAACACAATCACAGAGCTTTCAGAAGAAGGGTTAAGAACATAGGTGTAACACATTTCGATTGTTGGCCTAACTGTTTCCAGCATGCCAGATATGGTCTTGGGTCATGTTGTATGCATGTAGTGTGGGTAGGACATAGTATGGGTAGTGGCAGGAGGGCAACTTACACTGTGGACTCATCTTTGGCCCAAAAAAAGTGAGGTTAAGGCTGAGTGTAGGCGGCACCATTTGGCCAGCACATGACTGTTTTTGACATATTTCTGTTTTTGTGTCCTCAACAAGGCAATGAACATTGTTGCCACATCCAGATGGTGGGTCAAGACACATTTTGTGATGTTGCCCAATGAATATACATTTGTCTTTCAAATCATTACCAAAATGTGCAGCACTGACCAGTATGCGTCTTCCTGTTTTGGCCAGGCAGGTTACAGGCAGCATGGCAAGGGGAGGGAGTGTTGAGTCACCTGCACTCCACAGTCCCTCTCCTTGCTATGCTGGCTGTAACCTGCCTTTAATAAAATTCAAGATGCAGACTGATGTTTGGTGCTCAGTTTTCTACTCATTGAACTCTTTAATAATGTTTTTTAACGTAGCACCACCAGGCAGAAGTGTAGGCACCCCCTCAAAATTCAGCTGAATATATGTTACCCCATTGCAGCGGTACCGCCGTGCCTCACGCTCTCCTTCTAATATGTTTTTATACATTTGTGTGTAGTTTGGTACATGTACATGTGCAAGTGTGTGTTTGGGGCCAACAATTACTCACCACGCAGCCTGGCAATCCTGGCATGGATGTCCACTATGCGGCCTGGGCACTTCTGCTTTAGATCCGCAATTTTTTTTTGGATCGCTTTAGCGCTCCTCTCCACCCCCAGTTGGTGGAGGAGGGCCCGCTGTATCCGCCTAACGGTGCTGAGATTGCGCAGCCTGGGGTGCCGGTGGTGATGGTGGCCCCAGTACTCATGGCGGTCACAATGGTCTATGAGGACCAGAAGCTCCTCCATAACCCACGTTGCAGCGCGCTGTGTGGCGGCCATGACTGTACTGCTATGTGCAGGGGAGGGGCTGGCACCTTGCTGGCAGAGTGAAACTGAAACCAACGTCATGACGTGAATACGGCCGCTTGCGGGGCGTAACAACATTCAAAGTCGCCGTACACGCAGTGTGACACGGCAGAAACACTTCTGCGGCACCTACAGAACAATACCCCAAGGGCGTTGCGTACCGCAATCATAAAAAAAATTACCCAGGCCGCTACGTACGGCATGCATGTGCGCTGTGTACAGCACTATTCCTTTGTATGTGGTCTGAGAATGTGGACACTATATAGGACCATACCGCACTATACTTTGGCCTTGCGCAATTGTATGGCCGCGTAATTGTACTAATGTATCTGATTGTGCAGACGGCGCGTATGTGTAGTGCTGAAGTGACAGCTCATCCAAGATGGCGCCCTGTGAAGGGACAACCATTCGTAACGCAGGAGCTTCCACCAATGATCGCTAATGGGGCATGGTATCCATGCCGCCGTGGCACGCCCCAGGGATTACGCTAGGCCACGCAAATACCTTCCTGTGCCCCGATTACATGCCGCCACCATAGGGATTATGCCTGCTTGTTTTTGAGCACGGCTGAAACACAGGTATCCAAAGAGACAGGAAGGTGCTACCTGAACTACACGCCGCCACTTCGCGGTGTTTTGAAGGTAAAAGGTACAATTGTCTCTGACACCTGCTGGTTTCTACCTTTCGGTAGCGGCGTGTAAAGGTACCATAACAGGTATATTCCTTGTTTATTAGTGATTTCACTTTATGCATTCATTCATATTGTTACTTTCATCCTTATTTTTCCTTTTTCACATTTCTTACTAATTAGGGATATGGTTGCACCATATAGATCATTCTCTACTTTTATTAAAATATATGTACTCATGGATGATGACACTAGAATATTGAAATAATGACATAATCGGTTCATGTATATGCACAGTGGACGAGGTTTTTTACTTTTCTTTTTCCTATATAGGTGGTCACTATGTATCTGAGCACAAAGTGGAATAAATGACGAATGATATATGCATGTTGGAATAATGTTTATATTAATGGTGTTATGTACAGTGTCGTTTGTATATTTATAGATCCCTGAGGACGGCTTGTATGCCGAAACATTGGATCTGGTTAATTTTGTTCAGTGTGCTATAAAAATAAAAAAATATTTTTGGAACAAAAGAAAAAACCTTTTCCAGTATTATTTTTGAAGGTGTGCCAGGGTAATCTTCTATACAGTAAATATTTTTCACCTGAGCACCCGTTGTGGTGACCCAAGCTTAGGCTTATGAAATTATCCGGCCTACTAGGCCTAAACAGCTCACTGACTTACCTGACTAGTTTTTACGGTAATACTCCACGAAACTGCTAGTGGTCCCACCTGTGTGTGGCAGGGCATAACATTGATGGGAGCGTTTGCATGAGCTTTGAGTTTATCTGGCCCAGTAAGTTTAAACAGGTCACTGACCTACCCTCTCCATTATTTCATGTAATACTTCACAAAACTAATAGTTGTCCCACCTGTGTGTGGCAGGGCATAACATTGATGGGAGCACTTGCATGAGCTTTGAGTTTATCAGGCTCAGTAGGCCTAAACAGGTCACTTACCTACCTAACTACTTTTTTGGTAATACTCCACAAAACTGATAGCAGTCCCACCTGTGTGTGTCAGGGCATAACATTGATGGGAACGCTTGCATGAGCTTTAAGTTTATCCGGCCCAGTAGGTTTAAACAGGTCACTGACCTACCTGTTAGGTCCCCTGGCACCGCACCCCAGCTTGCCTCTTCTGGGTCTGCATCCTCTGCTCCTCTACAAATCGGGCATCCGGCGTCCAGGTGTGCTGTGTCTCAGAACCATCTCCGGGTCCCCTTCCTGGCTGCTGACCACCGGGTTCACACATCAGCACAGTCATGAATCTAATCAGTGGTGCACTAGGTGCAGCCGTGCTCCTTCCCTGTGAATCTAGGGGCCGGCACGGATCAACCTGACACTCCTCTTGACCAATAGCTGTCCGTCCTTCAGTATATCAGGCCACCTTCACTGCTGGGAGGTGCCTGATTATTGAGTTAGTTATCTGGATGTTAGTCAGGCCTTCCTGGTGCTCTCCTGTACCCGGGCTCTGGTGCCTCCTTCCCTGTTTGGTCTTACCATAGTGTAGGCTAACCCTATGAGCCGTTCCCCTGGTACTAGCAGCTGTGGTATTTAGACCCCTGGGCTTGCCCCTTACAATCCCTGTATAGGGGTTGGCTAAACTAGGACCAGCTCACCCAGGGGAGTTCGGTACTACGGCCCAGTGGGTCCACTCTATGACGCCTTTCCCCGGAAGTGTGACAGAATAATCAGGCCATGGACCTCACTGGTACCATGTTCTCAGTGCAAAAGCAGCAGGCTTGTTTTCGGGAAACTCAGAACTGTATTATGGCTTTCCTTCCGTCCATGTATAACCGCTTAGCCTCCCTTCAGACTTCTGACCAAGCATCCCCCGCTCAGCTGGCGAGCTTACAACAGGAGCTGTCCGTGCAACGAGACACGCAGTCTCGCATGCTGTCTTATATGTCTCCGGTGGACGATCGTCTGGTCTTCCTGCAGTCTGCAACCACAGTCTCGGCTGACACCGCAGCCCATGACTGGTCTCCGGGAGGTGCCCCGAACCCTCCACCTTGCCATGGAAAACCACCTAGATACAGCGATGACCCTAAAATGTGCCGTGGCTTCCTCAACCAGTGTCGTCTACACTTTGAACTGCTGCTACAGCAGTACCCTACCAATCGGGCCAGGGTGGCCTTTGTGGTGTCCCACCTGGAGGGCGAGGCCCTGGCATGGGTTAACCCTTTATGGGAGCGTGATGACCCTGCGGTCACTTACTTGACAACCTTTTTGGTAAGTAAGAGAGACCATCCTAGGTGAGAGCGATGCCTCTCAACCCCTCACACTGCCCATGCAGGTGATACGTCAGCAGAGATGCTTCTCTGAGCTAGCCTACGTGGATTCCGGGGCAGCAGGAAACTTCATTCGGCAAGAGGCAGTGACTCAGCTTGGAATCCCCGTAATACCCCTGGTAACGCCTCGCGTAATTGCGTCGGGGGATGGCAGACCACTGCACGAGGTCATCACTGAGGTTATGGAAGAGGAGGAGGTGCAGATCGGGGCTCTACACCATGAAAGAATTGCCTTCTACGTCCTGTCGGATCTCTCCCATGCCCTGCTCCTCATGCTTCCCTGGCTCCGGACTCACGAACCTGCCCTGGACTGACACTCTGGGGATGTGCCGGGGTGGGGTCCTCTTTGCCAAGAGAGATGGCTGCAGTCCGTTCTGCCACCTTGTTCCCCGCAACCGAATTCTGTTCTTCCTGGTTTACCAGCGGCCTATTGGCAGTACGCGGACGTCTTCAACAAGACAGAGGCAGAAGTCCTCCTGCCTTATCGGCCGTATGATTGCCCTATAGACCTGGTTCCCGTGCTACACCACTCAGGGAATGGATCTACCCATTGTCCCCAGCCTAGTCGCAAGCCATGTCTGAGTATATCACGGACAATTTGGCTAAGGGATTCATCCGAAAGTCCATGCTCCCTGCTGGCGCCAGGTTTTTCTTTGTGAAGAACAAGGAGGGCACCCTTCGACCCTGTATAGATTACAGGGGCTTGAATGCGATCACCGTCAAGAACAAATACCCCCTGCCGCTGATTGCGGAGCTCTTTAACAGGCTCAAAGGGGCTCGCATCTTCATGAAATTGAGCCTATGAGGAGCCCACAACCTGGTTCGCATACGGGATGGGGACGAATGGAAGACTGCTTTCAACACCAGGGACGGCCATTATGAGTATTTGGTCATGCCATAAGGGTTGTGTAATGCCCTCGCGGTGTTCCAAGAGTTTGTCAATGACATCTTCCGTGATTATACACGTGTGTTGTGGTATATTTGGATGACATCCTCATCTTCTTCCCGGATTTATCCTCTCATAGACGGCATGTATGGCAAGTCCTCCTGCAACTGAGGAGGGATCAGTTGTATGCCAAGATGGAGAAATGCGTCTTTGAGCAGACTTCTTTGCCCTTACTCGGATACATCATCTCTGATTCTGGATGGACCCTGAGAAGCTCTCCGCCATTCTGAAGTGGCCCCGTCCTGTGGGCACTTAGGCTATCCAGTGGTTCCTTGGCTTTGCAAATTATTACAGGCAGTTCATTCCCCATTTCTCTTCCTTGATCAAACCCATCATGGCTCTCATCTGTAATGGTACCTTTACACGCCGCTACAGCCGGGTGGAAACAACTGGGTTTATGAGACAAATGTATCTTGCACCGTCAAATCAACCCGCTGTAGCAGCGTGTGAACACGGTTGTTTCCACCCGTCACTTGAGGCACCTGTTTCAGAGCAGAGCTCAAAAACAGGTTGATTTCAAGGCGATGGTTACGGCCTGTATCGGCGTGTAAATACGGTAGGGTAAGGTTTATTCGTCACCTAGATAACTCCCTGGGGCGTGACACAGCCTCCGGTAAACCACCCCCCTTCAGCGATCATTGGAGGAAGCTCCTGCGTTACGATTGGTAGTCGCTGCATAGGGTGGCATATTTAAGGAGCTGACCAGTCACGCTACACAATTGCTCGAGCGTCATGTATTAGTCAGCCTCCTGCGCTGGCTGGCCAATAATGATGCTATCAGTGGAGTAACTTCAGGCCTCTGGGCCCCGATGCGAAGGCTCCAACGGGGCCCCCAATTATTGCAAATCTTTAGTAGTATTAGTCTTTTTCTATGGGCCAAAGAGACTTTCGAGGCCCACCTAGGCTGCAGGGCCTATTGTAGTTTCGCCCCTGGATGCTATTGCTTTGTCCTATCAGTGTACGAACGTCTCGTAATACACAATTGTGGCACGCCTATATGTTGTCCCTGCTGCACCAGGACTGCCCATATTACCTTCTGTTACTGTGTGTAAATGAGGTAAGGTGAGCTACAGAAGGTAACTTGTGGCACCCGGCGGTGTATCCAGAGATAGATGTAACCTACTGTAGCACACCTTGTTGCAGCGTGTAAAGGTGGTGCGGGTACCGTTTGTAACCGTTTGTGCGTGCTTGTGCACGTGAAGCACCTGGTTGTTTCCACCTTGTTGTAGCGGCGTGTAAAGGTACCATAAGGGAGCAAAGTCCTGCAACTGGACCCCGTAGGCCGAAGAAGCCTTCTCCACCTTTCTCCGAGGCTCCTACCTTGCACCAACCAGAGGTAAACAGACAGTTCATTGTAGAGGTAGACGCCTCCTCCATAGGAGCAGGGGCTGTCCTCTCCCAGTTATCCTCGGTTAGTCACCTGCGGGATTTTCTCCAAAGCATTTACCTCGTCGGAGCGCAACTATTCTATCGGGGATTGTGAATTGCTGGCCATCAAATTGGCATTAGAGGAGTGGGGACACCTCCTCAAGGGTGCTGTTCATCCGATCATTATCTTCACAAGACCATAAGAACCTGGCTTATCTCCAGTCCGCCCAGAGGCTCAACCCCCGGCAGTTTCGATGGTCCATGTTCTTTGCCCGTTTCAATTTTTAACTGCACTTCCGGCCTGGCAGCAAAGGAGGAGTCCTTCCATATCATTGACCCGACCAAGATAATCACTGTGGCTCCCTTACGTATAACTGGACTTCCGCCGGGTAAGACCTTCGTGTCACAGGATAAGAGGAAGATGGTCCTGTCATGGGGACACTTGTGGAGAATTGCCGGCCATGTTGGTGTTAAAAAGTCTTTCTCTTTGACCTCTCGTCGCTATTGGTGGCATACTATCCGTCAAGACATCCACGATTTTGTTGCTTCATGTCGGTCTTGTGCTAGAAATAAGGTGTCCAGGAAGTTGCCGGCTGGACATCTATTGCCTCTACCAGTTCTGTCGACTCCTTGGCAAGACATAGCCATGGATTTCATTACGGATCTTCCCTGCTCCTCCGGCTGTATGGTCATATGGGTAGTTGTGGATCGCTTCTCTAAAATGGCCCACTTTGTTCCTTTGCCAGGTCTACCATTCGCTCCTGAGTTGGCCAAGATATTCATTGAACACATCTTCCGGCTTCACGGAGTTTCTCACCATATCGTGTCCGATATGGGAGTCCAGTTCACTTCCCGATTCTGTAGGACGCTGTGCAAGTGTATGGACATCATGTTGGACTTCTCCTCTACTTATCATCCTCAGTATTCCTAAACAGGTCACTGACCTACCTAACTACTTTTTTCGGTAATACTCAACGAAACTGATAGTGGTCCCACCTGTGTGTGGCGGGGCATAACATTGATGGGAGCGCTTGCATGAGCTTTGAGATTATCCGGCCCAGTAGGCCTACACAGATCACTGGCCTACCTCTCTATTGTTTCCTGTAATACAACACAAAACGTATACTTGTCCCACCTGTGTGTGGCAGGGCATAACATTGATGGGAGCGCTTGCATGAGCTTTGAGTTTATTCTACTAGGCCTAAACAGCTCACTGACCTACCTGACTAGTTTTTACGGTAATACTCCCCGAAACTGATAGTGGTCCCACCTGTGTGTGGCAGGGCATAATATTGATGGGAGCGCTTGCATGAGCTTTGAATTTATCCGGCCCAGTAGGCCTAAACAGGTCACTGGCCTACCTAACTATTTTTTTCGGTAATACTCCATGAAACTCATAGTGGTCCCACCTGTGTGTGGCAGGGCATAACATTGATGGTAGTGTTTGCATGAGCTTTAAGTTTATCCAGCCCAGTAGCCCTAAACAGGTGACTGACCTTCCTCTCTATTATTTCCTGTAATACTCTACGAAATTGATAGTTGTCCCACCTATGTGTGTGAGGGCATAACATTGATGTGAGTGCCTGCATGAGCTTTGAGTTCATCCGACCCAGTAGGCCTAAACAGGTCAATGACCTGGGAGCGTGTCCTTGCCAGCAATGTGAGAGGTCGCAGCCCGGAGCTCTCCCGCCTGTATCACTGCTTGGGGGCTGTAGCTGCAGCATTGCTGGTCCTTGCTGGGGCCAACACCAGATGAGGAAGGTCCCTGGATCCCGCGGGCGCAGCAATGACCCGCAGGCACCAGAGAGATGCCGGCACTGGGTAGGGCGAGAAGACCCAAGATGGTGCCGCTGCCTTGGAGGATGCGGCCAGAGAGAACGCGGCCTGTGCCAAGAGGATGGCAGCGGCCAGCCTTGAAAGGTTTGCCAGGATGGCAGAGGAGGAGAAGAGTGAAGTTTGACAGAGACGTCTAGAGGCAGGGGCAGAAGAGAAGGATGAACTGGAGGAGTCTGAGGAAGAGGATATGAAGAGTGGGGAGCATAATGTGGCGGGAATTAAGGGGGCTGTTGGCAATAACAGCCCAAGAGGAGTGACTGCTGAAGCTGGGAGTGCTGAGCCCACTATTAAAGAAGTGTACTCCATAGTGAGCTTCTGTAAAGAGACAATGACTACTTTAACTCAGCAAGTGCATGGTCTGCAGTCTGAAATGAGGAATATCAAAGCCTCTATGCATAAGGCAGATGATTGGACCAGTGAGGTTGAAAAGAGGGTTGGCACTGCAAAAAAAACAAATAGATAAATTGCAGAAAGTACAGAAACAAAGAGAGAAGGGAGCGCACATAGGGTCTTATCTATGATGATAATTCAATGCCCCCTGATTAGTGTGACTCACCTTTTTGGGTTGTGTGAGTCACAACAAACTGCAAGAGCCTTGTTATCCTGGTCGCTTCAGACACCTGGTGAGGGAGAAATCTGTTTATGTAGAAAAAAGCCCAGGTTTAGATTCCGCGCACACCGCCAAGCAGGAAGGGTATGTTTGATGTCCGTTTATTGAGCCAACGCGTTTCACAGCAGGACCTTACTGAGTATTATCTGACAGAATTGCAGGGGTGTCAATACTTTTGGCCACAACTGTATGTACTATATAATCGTCTAATTCTGTCTGTTTGTCTGTCTCTCTGTAATGCAAATCCCGTGTGGCTGATTGGTTGTGCCCATTCATGTAAAGGTTTATACAGTTAGGGCCAGAAATATTTGGACAGTGACACAATTTTCGCAAGTTGGGCTTTGCATGCCACCACAT
Organism: Allobates femoralis; assembly: GCA_033576535.1. Classification (NCBI taxonomy): domain Eukaryota; kingdom Metazoa; phylum Chordata; class Amphibia; order Anura; family Aromobatidae; genus Allobates; species Allobates femoralis. The sequence goes on from JARQOC010000003.1 coordinate 370,371,159, forward strand.
TGGATTTGAAATGAAACCTCTACAACAGAATTCAAGTGCAGATTGTAACATTTAATTTGAAGGGTTGAACAAAAATATCTCTTAGAAAATGTAGGAATTGTACACATTTCTTTACAAACACTCCACATTTTAGGAGGTCAAAAGTAATTGGACAAATAAACATGACCCAAACAAAATATTTTTATTTTCAATATTTTGTTGCGAATCCTTTGGAGGCAATCACTGCCTTAAGTCTGGAACCCATGGACATCACCAAACGCTGGGTTTCCTCCTTCTTAATGCTTTGCCAGGCCTTTACAGTTGCAGCCTTCAGGTCTTGCTTGTTTGTGGGTCTTTCTGTCTTAAGTCTGGATTTGAGCAAGTGAAATGCATGCTCAATTGGGTTTAGATCTGGTGATTGACTTGGCCATTGCAGAATGTTCCACTTTTTTGCACTCATGAACTCCTGGGTAGCTTTGGCTGTATGCTTGGGGTCATTGTCCATCTGTACTATGAAGCGCCGTCCAATCAACTTTGCAGCATTTGGCTGAATCTGGGCTGAAAGTATTTCCCATTACACTTCAGAATTCATCCGGCTACTCTTGTCTGCTGTTATGTCATCAATAAACACAAGTGACCCAGTGCCATTGAAAGCCATGCATGCCCATGCCATCACGTTGCCTCCACCATGTTTTACAGAGGATGTGGTGTGCCTTGGATCATGTGCCGTTCCCTTTCTTCTCCACACTTTTTTCTTCCCATCATTCTGGTACAGGTTGATCTTTGTCTCATCTGTCCATAGAATACTTTTCCAGAACTGAGCTGGCTTCTTGAGGTGTTTTTCTGCAAATTTAACTCTGGCCTGTCTATTTTTGGAATTGATGAATGGTTTGCATCTAGATGTGAACCCTTTGTATTTACTGTCATGGAGTCTTCTCTTTACTGTTGACTTAGAGACAGATACACCTACTTCACTGAGAGTGTTCTGGACTTCAGTTGATGTTGTGAACAGGTTCTTCTTCACCAAATAAAGTATGCGGCGATCATCCACCACTGTTGTCATCCGTGGACGCCCAGGCCTTTTTGAGTTCCCAAGCTCACCAGTCAATTCCTTTTTTCTCAGAATGTACCCAACTGTTGATTTTGCTACTCCAAGCATGTCTGCTATCTCTCTGATGGATTTTTTCTTTTTTTTCAGCCTCAGGATGTTCTGCTTCACCTCAATTGAGAGTTCCTTTGACCGCATGTTGTCTGGTCACAGCAACAGCTTCCAAATGCAAAACCACACACCTGGAATCCACCCCTGACCTTTTAACTACTTCATTGATTGCAGGTTAACGAGGGAGACGCCTTCAGAGTTAATTGCAGCCCTTAGAGTCCATTGTCCAATTACTTTTGGTCCCTTGAAAAAGAGGAGGCTATGCATTACAGAGCTATGATTCCTAAACCCTTTCTCCGATTTGGATGTGGAAACTCTCATATTGCAGCTGGGAGTGTGCACTTTCAGCCCATATTATATATATAATTGTAATATCTGAACATGTTTTTGTAAACAGCTAAAATAACAAAACTTGTGTCACTGTCCAAATATTTCTGGCCCTAACTGTATATTTTGATGATCTGTGTAATAATTTCGTTCAGTTGTATTAAGTTCTATAAGCAATAACATTTAATGATAATGTATGCATTTTACCTGGAAAATCCTGTGTATTCATTGCATTATTCCTAAATATTCATTAACTAGCTGGGTGCCCGATGCACATGCATCGGGATTCTAGAAGAGCGAGTCTCTGACTCACAATGGCCGCTTCGCGGCCAAAGCTTCGCGCTGCTAAGGCGACTCGCCATGCCTGCTGTGCGGGCATAGCGAGTCGCCTTAGAACTGCTCGCAATGGCCGCTGCGCGGCCAATGCTTCGGGCGTATCCACATGACCACGCTGACTCGCAGCGCGAGTGGTCTCAGAAGGGACAAAAAACCCATTCGCAATTATATAATAGACTAGCTGGGTGCCCGATGCACATGCATCGGGATTCTAGAAGAGCGAGTCTCTGACTCGCAATGGCCGCTTTGCGGCCAATGCTTTGCGCTGCTAAGGCGACTCGCCATGGCCGCTGCGCGGTCAATGCTTCGCGCTGCTAAGGCGACTCGCCATGCCCGCTGCGCGGGCATAGCGAGTCGCCTTAGAACTGCTAGCAATGGCCGCTGCGCGGCCAATGCTTCGGGCTTATCCACATGACCACGCTGACTCGCAGCGCGTGTGGACTCAGAAGGGGCAAAAAACCCATTCGTGATTCTATAATAGATGGGACATTTAATAGGAATGTGATTAAGGATAAGGTGTATGACCTTGGAGCATCCCAATTGTTGAATACAATGCAGGTGACCTTAGATGACAGTGTACAGCCGGAGTACACTACAGGATGGGTCTCATTCATCATCTCCACCTCTGATGTATGGGCATCTAGAGAGGCTTTCTGCAATGAACTATAGAATAGAGAGGTCATTGATTGGAATCTAGTGATCTCCTCTATATACAGTAGATTTCCAGAGATGTTTAGTGTATCTAGTCAGTTAGTAGACGGCACACACACCCCATACAGTACTATGGCCTGTTACCTGCCACAGTGTACCTGTCCAGGTAGTTGAGCACATTGCCCACACTGAGGATGCCCGCTGCTGCCACCCTGGGCCGCCTCATATTGAGGGGCTTCTCCGGGAGGCTGCTCTCCATCTCCGGGGACTTCCCTTCCAGAGCGGTGGTGCCCGGGTTCATCCTCCCGGAGAGGGTCTCCACACCCCCGTCCTCTGCCCCCGGGATACAGTCCTGGCTGCTGCCCCCCGTGCCTGCTCCATCACTCTCCAGGCACATCATCAGCTGCTGGCCGGAGCTCCGCCAGTGATTCCGGGCAGCTGAATGGAGGAGCGTCACGTTGCCGTTCCCGGTTCCTCGCCAGTGAATGAGACAAAGCGCCGGTGAGTGCGGTGAGTCGTGCAGGTTCAGGCTGCAGCCCGCGGGTGACACTGACAGCTCGGGCTAGAGCTGCTCCTCCACTGCCCTGCTGTACTGCAGAGAGGTGCGGGAGGGCGGGGACAGGGCACTACAGGATACAGGCGCTGCTAAGGCGACTCGCCATGCCCGCTGCGCGGGCATAGCGAGTCGCCTTACAACTGCTCGCAATGGCCGCTGCGCGGCCAATGCTTCGCGCTGCTAAGGCGACTCGCCATGCCCGCTGCGCGGGCATAGCGAGTCGCCTTAGAACTGCTCGCAAAGGCCGCTGCGCGGCCAATGCTTCGGACGTATCCACATGACGACATTGACTCGCAGCGAGAGCGGTCTCAAAAGGGGCAAAAATCCCATTCGTGATTATATAATAGATAAACTACATACATATTCTAGAATACCCGATACATCAGAATTGGGCCACCATCTAGTTACTACATAATGATGGTAGATTGGAAGTATCATATGTGTTTGTAGGATTTTGAAAGCTACAAAAGCAAATTCATCTGATCAACATTTAGGAGGGGTTTGCAGGGGTGGGGCACTCAGACCAAATCTTGTGCCAGGGTTCATCAATCTATAGTTACACCACTGTTTGTAGTATATTCTTCAATATAATCAAGGATAAAAGTGCTTTAGCTCACCTGTTTTACTACACGGCCCATTATAGCCAACATGAATGGAATCCAAAAATACAACTAGCAAGAGGGCTTTCAATAAAATCCATGAGTTTATTAGAAATTCTTTGTACAGAAGTAAAAATCACCAAGCAGTATGCACATAAAATCGCATAAGAAAAAGACATTCAGGTAACGCGTTTCTGGCCCCAAGGCCCTTAGTCTTTACCTGGAGTCTTAATATACTTCATGAACTTTTATAGGGAATCTAACTAACATCTAGACACCTTCCAAGAATAGGTGGAAATAACTTGTTACAGGTGTAGAAATCACTCTAGTCACAATAGACACATTGTAGATTATACAAAAACTGGATAGGTGGCAAACCGTGTAAATATATAAATATATCTAAATGAAATTTAGAAAATAAGGTAAAGAATATTTATACCGTGTTAGCCAGTACATAGAAAAATATATTGCAATCTGAGAGTCCTCAGTGGTTGATGCCTTTTAATGGCTAACTGAAAAGATGGTAAACATAGCAAGCTTTCGGGACACTGTGGCCCCTTCGTCAGGCTGGTAATGACACAAATTCTGAAGACACATACATATATACATAAGCAAGCGAAGGAAAAAAAAAAAAAAGCAAAACAGTGTTATATGATCTGGTGGATATGACAGGTGACGTAAAGCAGAGTAGGGTAAGGGAGAGGTGGAGGAGCAGGGACAGAGAAGCCAGATTTCTAAGATAAGCGGAACGAATTTGTATTAGGTAAATGGTTAGTAACCCATGGAGACCTGAAATTACTTAGTTAAGTTGTGGAGAGCAGAGTTCTTAGTGAGACAGTTCACAGAAGGGTCAAGAGTTCATAGTCCTATAATTTCAGTGTGTTGCAAGATATCTCCAAATGCATTTTCATTTTATATAAAAATGCATGAATCTGCTATCCCCAAGTGTCCGTTTATTTTACATAAAATCCCATGAATCCATGTGAAGCATTTAGTCCTGTTTTGAATGTGTCAAAGGTCGTTCTCAATTTGTATTCCCAAATTATAATAATAATAATAATAATAATAATAAAGCTTTATTTATATAGCGCCAACATATTCCGCAGTGCTTTACAATGTAGGGTTAGAGTACAGAAAATATACAGTAAGTAATTAGAGTAGAGAACAAATAAAGTACAATAATTGGATACAAAACAATAGGCATAGAATCAATATAAAAAAGAAAATACAATAAATAAAGCAAGAAATGAAGATGACCCTGCTCAAAAGAGCTTACAATCTACAACAGGATAGGAGTTGCACAAGGTACAGGGGCTTATTGCACTGATGGTCCAGGCAAATTCTTCTCTCTCCCTGAGATCTGAAGTTACTTTTTAAAAAAGGTTACTTCAGATTACTTCAGGAGATTACGCCTAAAGGAATATTTCAGCGACAAAGAGGATTCCGAACCCAACTGGGCCAAAGGAACAAGGATCCTGACAACCAAGAAGAAAAGGTCAGACTTTACACCTGATCCTAAGCATAACTCCAATTTGAACAAATATATAGACACCTTCAGACATTTGGTAAAATCCACTATTTTAGATACACACAAGAGTCAACCATCTAACGTCAATGCCCAGGAGAGAAGTGCCATTCAGTCCTTGGAAACCAACAAAGAAATCATCATTAAACCCACAGACAAGGGTATTGCAATAGTGATGATGAACAAATCTGACTACCTGAAGGAAGCAAAGAGACAACAGATGGACACACGCTACTACAAGAAATTGCAGTCTGACCCCACACAGGACTATCACAAGGAATTAAAAAGGCTTGTTTCTTGTCTACCTGACATATCCTTGAGAGCTGATGACCTAATACCAGTAAGTCCAAGAACAGGCACATTCTACATGCTTCCCAAAATTACAAATCAGGAAATCCAGGGAGACCAATCATTTCATGTGTGGGCACCCTCACCGAACACATTTTTGGGTGGGTAGAGGGTGTTCTCAAACCCCTGGTAAAAGAGACACCCAGCTACATTCAGGACACAACAGACCTATTGAATAAACTGTCAGCAATAGGTCCTCTACCAGAAGGAACCATCCTCACCACCATGGATGTGGAATCTCTGTACAGCAACATCCCACACCATGATGGATTAAATGCCTGCAAAACCTTCCTGGAAAACACAGGAATTGATGCTGACTGTGGTAGAACTCACAAAATTCATCCTCACGCACAACTACTTTACATTTGACGACAACGTATATCTATAGGAGACTGGCACAGCAATGGGAAGCAAAATGGCACCACAATATTCAAACCTTTTCATGGCCAAGCTTGAAGGTGACTTTTTATCCTCTCGTCATATCAGGTCTCTGACCTACTACCGTTATATTGATGACATTTTGATCATCTGGATGGAGTCAGAGCAACAGCTGAAGACGTTACATGAACACTTTAATCAATTTCACCCCACCATTAACTTAACACTCAACTACTCCTGCACTGAAAACAGCTTTTTGGACATCATGATTAAGCTACAGAACAATGTAATAGAGACATCCCTATACCGGAAACCAATTGACCGTCCAACATATCTCCGATGGGACAGTTTTCATCCAAAGCACATAAGAAACTCTATTATGTACAGCCAGGCCATCAGATACAACCGGATATGGGTCTCTGAAAGACCTTTTTGAACCAGGGCTACCTTCCAAGAACAATCAAGAACCAGATTACAAGAGCCACCAGAATATCAAGGAATCATCTCCTACATTACAAAACTAGAGAAGAAAACAACAGAGGTCCTCTCGTAGTCACCTACAATCCAAGTCTGGAGGTGCTAAGAGGAGCCACATGGAAACTGCAACCACTACTCCAAAAAGATACCCGACTAAAATCAATATTTCCGGATCCCCCACTCTTGTGTTTTAGACAACCTCCAAATCTAAAAAACATCATTGTCAGAAGCACCCTGTCCTCTCCAACAACAATAGGAACCTTTCCCTGCAAACAGAACAGGTGCAAAACCTGTCCATCTATAATGAGAATGGACAAGATAAGGATTCCTGGGACAGATCAGGACTACAAGATCCCAGGTAACTTCAGTTGCACCACAAGCAATGGGGTGTACTTAATTATATGTACCAAATGACCAACAGGTAGCATGTACATAGGGGAGACCAGATTACAATGAATTCTCATCGCCACTCAATAAAAGAAAAGCGTATGGATCTACCTCTAGCGAACCATTTTTGCAGCTCTGACCACAACACTGAACCGATATGGGGCTGCTCATTTTAAAAAGTAACTTCAGATCTCAGGGAGAGAGAAGAATTTGGGAATACAAATTGATAACAACCTTTGTAACATTCAAAACAGGACTAAATGCTTCACATGGATTCATGAGATTTTATGTAAAATTAACGGACATTTGGGGATAGCAGATTCAAGCATTTTTATATAAAATGAAATTGCATTTGGAGACATCTTGCAACATACTCAAATTATAGGACTATGAACTCTTGACACTTCTGTGAACTGTCTCACTAAGAACTCTGCTCTCCACAACTTAACTAAGTATTTTCAGGTCTCCATGGATTGCTAACCATTTACCTAATACAATTTGTTCCGCTTATCTTAGAAGTCCACCCTTCCTCCCCAGTCATCTTACCTCCTCTTGACTACTATTTCTCCCCATACTGGCTGCATCACCTTGTCCTCGGCTCTACCATCCTGTCCCGGACTGCTAGATCTCATCCCCAGCCACATCTCCCCTGGACTGTAGCTCATATCTTGATGGCATTCCTCCCCGGACTGAACCCTGGATGCCTCACCTGTCCCACGCCTGCTCCATCAGCCAACCCCACAATCGCCTCTGTCAACCCCGACTGCCTCGACTGATCCCCCAACTTCCCCATCTGACCCATCCATCCGACCCCCCACCTTGCATCTCATCCCCGATCATCACCTCATCCCGTGACCACTCCCCACTGATGACCATTCACCCACTACCACAACTTTCCCCACTCTGCTTCTGACCCCTACTGCCACACTCACTACCTCTTCTCCGTATGCAATGTTCCCGCTACTCCTCACTCTCACTCCAACCCTTCTCCACTTCCTACTACCCCCACTTATCCCCCCTCCCAGCAACAAAATAATGCTCTCACCCTCCATCCTGCCGAACCACCTCACCCACTTCACCAACCTTTTCATTAACTTTCAATCCTCAATCACCAAACAAGCACGCCCGCCTCGCAAGCTCTCATGCTCCCACCTGTTAACCCTCTGCCTACTCCTCCTCCTTGCCGGTGACATCTCCCCAATCCTGGCCCCCCCCCGCAACATCCCCACAACAACCTTCATCCCACGACCCACTGCCAACCATCGCAACCTCACCACCACTAGCCCTCGAAACCCCACCAACATCAGACCCATTCCCCCAACCCATGCCCCACCTACCGCTCTACCCGGTGCACTCTGGAATGCCCGCTCAGTGTGCAACAAGCTCCCTGACATCCATGATCTCTTTATCTCCAGGAAACTGTCATTCCTTGGCCTCACCAAGACCTGGCTCACCCCCTCCGACACGGCCTTCCCTGCTGCACTATCCTATGGCGGCCTCAGCCTGCCCCACACCCCCCGTCCCTCTGGCAAATACGGCGGTGGAGTCGGCATACTGCTGTCCAACTCCTGCACCTTCAGCCCTATCCCCCAGCCCCCATCCGTCACTGTCCCCTCCTTTGAAGCCCACTCAGTCCGAATCTTCTCCCCCTGCAACCTCCAAATAGCCATCATCTACCGCCCCCCCGGACCCACCGCCTCCTTCCTTGACCACTTCACCACCTGGCTACTTCACTTCCTCTCCACTGACATCCCCTCCATCATCATGAGCGACTTCAATATCCCCGTTGACACTCCCTCCTCAGCCACCTCCAACCTTCTTTCCTTGACCACTTCCCTAGGGCTCTCCCAATGGTCCTCCTCTCCCACCCACGAACAAGGCCACACGCTTGACCTCATCTTTACCCGCCTTTGCTCCCTCTCTAACCTCACAACCTCGGATCTCACACTGTCCGACCACCATCTCTTGACCCACTCCGCCCTCTCCTCCCCTGCCACACTACCCCCTCTCCGCAAACGTGATCACCCTCGCTGAAACCTAAAAGATCTTTATCTGCCTTTATTCTCTGAATCACTCCTCCCTCTCACCGACATTCCCTGCGCTGACGACATTGACATTGCCACCACCCTATACAACACCACCATAATGAACGCTCTCGACCTAGCCGCCCCCCTCACTCTCCATGCTCCACGCATTAACAGGCAACCCTGGCACACCACCCTCACTAAATACCTGAGACGGGCGTCCAGGGTCGCCGAGAGGAGATGGAAAAAGTCTCACACCCCCAAGCACTGCTCTGTTCAAGCCATCCATCACTGACTTCAAGACGGCACTTGCTTCCGTCAAGCAAGTGTTCTACTCATCCCTTATAATTTCTCTGTCCCGCAACCCGAAACAGCTCTTCAAAACTTTCAACTCCTTTCTTCGCCCGCCTGCTCCTCCCCCTTCTCCCCTCATCTCTGCTGAAGACTTTGCGACCTTCTTCAAGGAGAAGATCGACAAGATCAGGAGCAGCTTCGGTCCACTATCCCCACAACTCCCCTTCCCACCTACACTGCCCTCCTCCTCCATCAGCCACTTCCCCCCCATAACTGAAGACCAACTCTCCTCCCTCCTGTCAAAATCACACCTCACCACCAGCGCCCACGACCCACTCCCATCCCACCTCATTCCGAACCACACCTCCATTTTCATCCCAGCCCTCACCCACCTCTTTAACCTTTCACTTAGCACTGGTACCTTCCCCTCGGCCTTCAAACACGCCCTAATCACACCCATCCTAAAAAAACCCTCACTTGACTCTACCTCTGTCTCTAACTATCGCCCCATATCTCTTCTCCCATTCGCCTCTAAGCTACTTGAACAGCACGTCCACTCCGAACTGTCCTCTCACCTCTCCTCGTGCTCCCACTTCGACCGCCTACAGTCCGGCTTCTGACCCCTCCATTTCACCGAAACAGCCCTGACCAAAGTCACCAACGACCTACTGACCGCCAAGAACAAACACCACTACTACATCCTCCTCCTCCTTGACCTGTCTGCCGCCTTCGACACGGTTGACCACTCCCTTCTTCTCCGGATTCTGGAATCCCTTGGCATCACCCACCTTGCCCTCTCCTGGATCTCCTTATACCTAACGGACCGGACCTTCAGCGTCTCCCACTCCCACACCTCCTCCTCACCCTACCCCCTTTCTGTCAGAGTCCCCCAAGGTTCAGTCCTGGGACCCCTACTTTTCTCCATTTACACTCTCGGCCTAGGGCAACTCATTGAGTCCCATGGCCTCCAGTACCACCTCTACGCCGACGACACCCAAATCTACCTGTCCGGCCCTGACATCACCTCCCTACTCTCGAAAATCCCACAATGCCTTTTCGCCATCTCATCCTTCTCTGCTCGCTTCCTTAAACTCAACATGGACAAAACTGAATTCATAGTCTTTCCCCCAAGAAATTCCACCCCACCTCCCAACCTATCCATCTGCATCAACGACTGCGCCCTCTCCCCAGTCCCCCAAGCCAAGTGCCTTGGGGTAATCCTTGCAAACGTGAGATAAATGCGCATAGGGTCTTATCCTTTTTTTTAAAAGTTATATCGGTGTAAATTAAGAACTGCTCACCTGATTCAGTTGTGTCACCCACAACCAGTATAATCGCCTGTAAGATGGCTTATAAGATGGCTGCTGCAGGGCCGCACCTTCACGATAAACGTGGAAACAGGAATGCTGTAATAGGACCAAATGCCGGAATGCCCGCGCTGCCACCAAGAATCACCAGGAAACGAAGAGTTAACTGGGCAGATTTTTCTTTATTTCATCCTACGCGTTTCGGAGCCTCTATCCGAGCTCCTTCCTCAGGGAACAACCTTTTCTTGGTGGCAGCGCGGGCATTCCGGCATTTGGTCCTATTACAGCATTGGGGTAATCCTTGACTCCTCCCTATCCTTCAAGCCCCACATCAAGGCCCTCACCACATCCCTCCGGCTCCAGCTCAAGAACATCTCATGGATCCGCTCCTTCCTCACCCACGACACCGATAAAACACTCATCCATGCTCTTATCATCTCCCGCCTTGACTACTGCAACCCAAAAGGGGCAAAAAACCCATTCGTGATTATATAATAGATGTATGTGTCTTCAGAATTTGTGTCATTACCAGCCTGACGAAGGGGCCACAGTGTCCTGAAAGCTTGCTATGTTTACCATCTTTTCAGTTAGCCATTAAAAGGTATCAACCACTGAGGACTCTCAGATTGCAATATATTTAGAAAATATTTACACAAGAGGCAAGGGATACATTAGAAGCAATTTGTTACATACATATGAACATGTCACATATTCATTTTAAATAGCTAAACAATGAATACAAAACCTTAGTTTCCCTATAAAAGCTAATACATTATATTAGGTCTGGGAACTTGCTCTCAACCTTATGGAGAGAGCGAAGTAGGTGAGGAGATTGTAAGCCACTTCCCTCCTCTCAGATATATGCATATATGCAAATTTGCACTTCACTGAGGAAGTTGAGAAACTCCCGTGTGCCACATTTAAGCAGCTTCCTCAAAGTCATAATCGCTTTCCTACAAGCTTTTAATATAACTAAGGGATTTGTGCCAGATCAGAACCCCAAACTACAGATGCTGCGTTTCGGGGTACCTGCCCCTCATCAGTGTAGTGTGTGGGATATTCTGATCTGGCAGAGTGAGTGGGCTAAGACAAGGTCTGGGAACTTGCTCTCAACCTTATGGAGAGAGCGAAGTAGGTGAGGAGATTGTAAGCCACTTCCCTCCTCTCAGATATATGCATATATGCAAATTTGCACTTCACTAAGGAAGTTGAGAAACTCCCGTGTGCCACATTTAAGCAGCTTCCTCAAAGTCATAATTGCTTTCCTACAAGCTTTTAATATAACTAAGGGATTTGTGCCAGATCAGAACCCCAAACTACAGACGCTGCATTTCGGGGTACCTGCCCCTCATCAGTGTAGTGTGTGGGATATTCTGATCTGGCAGAGTGAGTGGGCTAAGACAAGGTCTGGGAACTTGCTCTCAACCTTATGGAGAGAGCGAAGTAGGTGAGGAGATTGTAAGCCACTTCCCTCCTCTCAGATATATGCATATATGCAAATTTGCACTTCACTAAGGAAGTTGAGAAACTCCCGTGTGCCACATTTAAGCAGCTTCCTCAAAGTCATAATCGCTTTCCTACAAGCTTTTAATATAACTAAGGGATTTGTGCCAGATCAGAACCCCAAACTACAGACGCTGCGTTTCGGGGTACCTGCCCCTCATCAGTGTAGTGTGTGGGATATTCTGATCTGGCAGAGTGAGTGGGCTAAGACAAGGTCTGGGAACTTGCTCTCAACCTTATGGAGAGAGCGAAGTAGGTGAGGAGATTGTAAGCCACTTCCCTCCTCTCAGATATATGCATATATGCAAATTTGCACTTCACTAAGGAAGTTGAGAAACTCCCGTGTGCCACATTTAAGCAGCTTCCTCAAAGTCATAATCGCTTTCCTACAAGCTTTTAATATAACTAAGGGATTTGTGCCAGATCAGAACCCCAAACTACAGACGCTGCGTTTCGGGGTACCTGCCCCTCATCAGTGTAGTGTGTGGGATATTCTGATCTGGCAGAGTGAGTGGGCTAAGACAAGGTCTGGGAACTTGCTCTCAACCTTATGGAGAGAGCGAAGTAGGTGAGGAGATTGTAAGCCACTTCCCTCCTCTCAGATATATGCATATATGCAAATTTGCACTTCACTAAGGAAGTTGAGAAACTCCCGTGTGCCACATTTAAGCAGCTTCCTCAAAGCGTCTGTAGTTTGGGGTTCTGATCTGGCACAAATCCCTTAGTTATATTAAAAGCTTGTAGGAAAGCGATTATGACTTTGAGGAAGCTGCTTAAATGTGGCACACGGGAGTTTCTCAACTTCCTTAGTGAAGTGCAAATTTGCATATATGCATATATCTGAGAGGAGGGAAGTGGCTTACAATCTCCTCACCTACTTCGCTCTCTCCATAAGGTTGAGAGCAAGTTCCCAGACCTTGTCTTAGCCCACTCACTCTGCCAGATCAGAATATCCCACACACTACACTGATGAGGGGCAGGTACCCCGAAACGCAGTGTCTGTAGTTTGGGGTTCTGATCTGGCACAAATCCCTTAGTTATATTAAAAGCTTGTAGGAAAGCGATTATGACTTTGAGGAAGCTGCTTAAATGTGGCACACGGGAGTTTCTCAACTTCCTTAGTGAAGTGCAAATTTGCATATATGCATACATTATATTATGAATCCAGATAAAGACTAAGGGCTTTGGGGCAAGAAATGTGTTACTAGTTTATCTTTTTCCTATGCGATTTTATGTACACACTGCTTTATGATTTTTACTTCTGTACAAAAAATTCTAATAAACTTGTGGATTTTATTGCAAGCCCTTCTTCTGGTTATATTTTTGGATTCTATAATCTGCTATAGTCACAATGATTGTAGTATTGATGAGGTAAAGAAATATTTGTACATTGTTAGCCAGTAGAAAGAAAAATATTAAAATCTGAGAGTCCTCAGTGATTGATACCTTTTAATGGCTAACTGAGGAGATAGTAAAAAGTAGCAAGCTTTCGGGACACTATGGCCCCTTCATAAGGCTGATAATGACACAGATTCTAAAGACACACACATATATACAAATGCAGGGTGGGATAATGCAGTAAATAAGATAGGTGTCGTGACGCAGAATATAGTGGTCAGTAGAGATGAGCCACCACCCTAGTGTTCGAATTCAATTTGATTTGTCGAATTGGGGGTGTATTCGTTGAATGTTCATCGAACACCATTGAATACCATTGAAAACAATGGCAGGCAAACACAAACACATACAAACACACAGAAAACACTTTCTAAGGTGTCCAAAAGGTGACAAACTACTCAGAAGACACAACAAACACATGGAAAAGTGACAAGTACATATAAAAATGGGAAAAGAAAAGAGGTGGATGAGTAAAAGGAGGAGGAGACCCAGATATAAGGAGGTCATGGCCTTCTAACATCATGTAAAACACACCAAGGGGACTTCAACAAGAGTCTCCATTTTTTTCAAAAATTGGGGCACAGACGCCACTTAAGTGGCATCAATTGCCCCACAGTTGCAAGCTTAAAATTGTTGGTGACTGTCTTGCAGCACATTCAAAAATCCACAAGCCTTTAGTCTCCCCAGGATGACACAGGGGTAGAAAAGTCCTTGCGGATCCATGATTTGATCATCTTGATGAGTGTTAGTCTGTCCACATTCTGGCTGGACAGATGCGTGCGCTTATCTGTCAGCACACCACCATCAGCGCTGAAGACATGAAGACATGTTCAGAGAGAACACTGGCTGTGGGGCATGACAGGATATCCAAGGCATGAGTGGCGAGCTCAGGCCATTTTTCCAGATTGGAAGCCCAAAATGAGCAAGGGTCCAGTTCCACAGTTATGGCATCGATGTTCACTTGGAGATACTCCTGTGAGATTCACTTTGTGCACCACTTGTGTTTTGTGGAAAAGCCGATGTAAGATTGTGAAACAGCTTCTGCTGATACTGCTGCATGTGTGCGTCCCTTTCTATGGCAGGAATTATTTCGCCAAATTTGTCTTGTACTCGGGATCTAAGAGTGTGGCAACCCAGTGTCGGCATTACATCTAATTCGGACAATCCGAGGGTCATGTTGCAGGTAGTGCAGAAAGAAGGCGCTCATGTGTCTTGCTCATCCAGGAGGACCAAGTCCTTGTTGTGTTGGTGGCGGCGAGGTGAGAATCATGCTTCCTTCCTCTGCCCTCTCCCCCCAACCTCGCACAACAGAAATGTCATCAAGGTCTCCCTCATCTGCTGAGTCTTCCATGCCCATCGCCAGTTCGTCCTCCATTTCTTCCTGGGCTCCTGCACCTTCCTCAACAGTTTGGCTGCTACTGCATCTCCCTCACCCTCCCATGCCTGCCGTTTTGGTGCTACTGACCGTGAGGACCTTGGTGATCTTGTTATCCCTTCTGCATAGAACTCCTCCTGTACTTCCTCCACCTCCTCTTGTCCCACCACCTGACTCTGAATACTGTTTAGAGTGTGCTCCAGCATGTAGATGACCGGAATAGTCATGCTGAATATGGCATCGGCAACGCTAAACATCTTCGTCGCCATTTCGAAACTGTGCAGAAGGGTGCATAGGTCCTTGATCTGAGACCACTCCAGCAGCGTGATCTGCCCCACCTCTGGATCTCGTTGGCCCTTGCTATACATCATAACGTATTGCACCAGGGCTCGACGGTGCTGCCACAGTCACTGCAACATGTGCAGAGTGAAATTCCAGCGTGTCAGCACATCGCATTTCAGATGGTGAACCGGCAGGCCTAAAAACTTCTGTAGCGATGCAAGTCGTTGAACTGCAGGATGTGAACGCCGGAAGTGAGCACACAGCCCTCTGCAGAAGCCCATCTAGGATGGGACAGTGAGTTAAAAATTGCTGGCCGCTAACCCATGGCTGAGAAGGCAGCACGGTGAGGGAGCGCCGCTTGCCACCGTCCTAGCAGCCGCTTCCCTGCCTCACAGACTGCCACCAAAGCTGGATGGGCAAGAGCAGGAAGGGCCCAGGAGTCACCGGACCCGCGGAGACATCCCATAGAGGCACCATAGACCGGTACCATCGTTCTAACGCGGACGCTTCTCCCGCTCAGACTCCCTCCAAGATGGCGTCCTCATCATAGCGCGAGGCGGCCCCCAGAGCAGAGCGCGGCAACAGACAGAGAGGGAATTGCTATGAGTGCCTCAGAGACGACTCACAACAGGAGGAGATCGCAGAAGGACCACAACTGCATTTGGAAAATGCCTCCAGTGCAGAGATAAGTACATATATTAAAAACCTGCCCACAAAAATGGATCTGGAAAGATTTGCCTGTAGGCTAGAGAATTCATATAAGACGGAGATCCAGGCACTGAAGCAGGAGTTCACAAGCAGGGTGGAGGAGGTGGAGAGGGCACAGGATGCAGTCCTGGATGAGCTGAAAGCCCATAAAGACACTCTAGAGTCCCATTCTGCCCTCCTGGAAGATCTCCT